>CM053588.1:102699200-102711313 GCA_028646515.1 Pseudochirops corinnae
TTCTTCAGACCGTGAATTTTTTTTTAAATCTCTGTGGGGCTCTGCTTCCAGAAGGGAAAGCTCTGTCTCAAATCGCTGGGGTCCTCCCGGCTGCCATAGACTTCCGGCTGACTGGATAATGAAGACTCCAAGACCGAGGCCCAAGACAACGATCCGGATCCAGGCCGCTCAACACGAGAGCACTGCTCTGAAAACAATTGCTCAGTCCCCCTGCTTTTTGCAGGCCGAGGGCAGGAAGCTACAACGCTGAGGCAGGTGCAAAACCTCCGCCTTTCACTTTTCCGCTCTGGAGACCTTTTGGCCAGACACTTATCTCCCCCTTTCACAATCCCCACTCACGGCTGTTGCTAATCCCGCTGGCTCACCTCTGAGGCTTTTCTGCACCTCCCGCCCAGCCATCCCCGGGGCACAGCCGCGGCTTCAGGCCAGGCTGGTTTCGGTTTGCAGTGCTGATATGGTTCCTCGTAGCTGAGCTGACTTTAGTGGGAAGTATCTTTGTCTGCGTTTTGAAGTTCTATGATTGGTCCAGAGTCCTATTCCATGGGTATTTTGGGGTGGCTATGTGAGAGCTGCGATATATTGCTGCTGCTATGCCGCCATCTTGGCTCCGCCCCAACAGCAATATTTTAAAAACAATCAATTGTGAAAGACTCGGTACCTCTGGTTAATACCATGACTAACTATGATGCTAGAGGACTCATAATGAAACATGCTTCCCATTTTTGAGAGAGGTGATAGACTTAGGATATAGATTGAGACATATTTTGGGGGACACAGGCAATGTGGGAATTTATTCATTGATTGAAAAAATTAATTTAAGGAAAAAAACAGCTAAAAAAGGAACTCATAGGCACAGAATGGTAGAACTAGATAGGAACTTGAACATAAAATGTTAGAGCTAGAAAAAACAAACCTTAGAAGCCAAAACATAATTCCAGAACTGGAATAAAAACATAGACTACTATAGGCAAAGGGATTATTTTTGTTCAGTCATTTCCAAACCCAGTCATTTCATGACCCCATCTGGGGCTTTTCTCAGCAAAGATATTGGAGTAGTTTGTCATTTCCTTCTCTAACTCTTTTTACAGATGAGGAAACTTAGGCAAACAGGGTTAAGTGACTTGCCCAGGGTCACACAAGTAGTAAGCCAGATTTGAACTCATGAAGATGAGTCTTCCTGATTCTAGTCCAAGCACTCTAACCACTGTGCCACTTGACTCCCCTGCCCCAATATAGTAATAGGTACCTAATAAATAGTGAATTGAACTGAATTTAAAAAAAAAATAGGATGTAAGAATAGACTGTTACCACTAGAAGAGATTTTTAAGATCACCTTATATACATACACACATATATGTGAAAGGGGCTTTCTCTTTTTTCCTGATGTATACCTTTGTTCTCCCACATTTTCGTTTTGGATAACTTACTCATAATAGATTCACATATAATTTGTTCTAGATATTGAGAAAATGGCCCATTATGGTAGGAGGAGCTCTGGATTGGGGTCTGCC
This sequence comes from Pseudochirops corinnae, assembly GCA_028646515.1. Classification (NCBI taxonomy): domain Eukaryota; kingdom Metazoa; phylum Chordata; class Mammalia; order Diprotodontia; family Pseudocheiridae; genus Pseudochirops; species Pseudochirops corinnae. The sequence continues at coordinate 102,700,712 of CM053588.1, forward strand.
CCTTAATTGCTGTGTGACCCTGAACAAGTCACCCACCTTCTCAGGGTCTTGGTTCTCTGTGAAAATGAAGATTGCTGACTTGAACTAACCACCTGTCATCAGGATTAACTGAAAGCCTCCAAAGGGCTTGGTCATTGGTAAAGCTGTCTCTTAATGTTGGCTTCTACCTGCCCCTTACTTCCCTTAAGCTACAGGCATGACTACTCCAAACATTAACGACATTCCCAAATACAGAAATCTTAGTTTTGCCATTTGGTAAAGTGTCTACACGCCTTTAAAAAGCCCTATAACCTCAGACATATTGATTGGGGTTATTAATATTTTGATTCTGGTATGACTAATAAGCAACAGGTGTGTAGCCTCAGAACCCCACCCAACCTTGTAAATGGGCATGTGGAGGCAAGCTGAACAGAATCCAGGTACAAGCTGTGTGCCTCAGACATTAGGGACAGGATTTCAATCAGGCATGGATAATCTTTTGACTACTAAGAGCTACTGACCCAGAGAGGAAAAAAAAATAGTCCCACAGTGTATATGGTAGGAAATACTGAGACAGAGACAGAGAGAGAGACAGAGTGACACATAAAGCGACCTGCCACTAACTTACTGTTTCATTATGGGTCTCTCTGAGGCCCTTCTCTGAGACTCTCTTATCTCTGAAATAAGGGTTCAGGACTAGATGACTTCTAATGTCCCTTCTTACTTAAAAAGCTATGAACTATTTCATACACCCTCTAGTTTGAAGGAATTATAAGAAAATGAGTAAAACAAAAAGTAGCAATCTTCAGCAAAATGACTTGGCATCTTCCAGTAATGATTTATACTGTAGGTATACAGGGTTATAGTTTTAGATCTAGAAGTAGACCTGAGGCCTATCACATCCATGCCCAAAGGTAATAAGTTAAATTAGCTTATATTTCTATAGTACTAACAGTTTGCAAAGCACTTTCTTCCCAACAACCCTGTGCAATAAACAGGAGGGGCAAGTGTTATTATCTCCACTTCACAGATGAGGAAAGTGAGGGTGGGGAGGCTGGCGGGAAGGGACTTGTCCACAATCACACAGCAAGAAGTGACAGCTGCAGCCCAGGTCTCTTGACTCCAGGTCTAGGGCTCTTTCCTCTAAGGCTGGAGAAAAGGTTTGAAAATCTGTCTCCTGAAAAGCTTGTTATTGTCCACGAGGGCTTTCAGCTATCACAGTTACCACATGAAATTCCATTTATCACAAAATAAACACCTACCTTCTAGAGAGAATGAAATTTTCTTGCATTAAAATATATGCATTTAAAAACACACACATTAAGGCATGTCCCGTATTGTGTGGCTCCGTATTTTCCCCATAATTACTTATGGCCATACCCATCACAGCAATATCTATTATCAAGAAGAGCAACCAAGGCAGCTACTTGGTGCAGTGAATAGAGCACCAACCCTGGAAATCAGGAGGACCTGAGTTCAAATCCAACCTCAGACACTTGACACACTTACTGTGTGACCTTGGGCAAGTCACTTAACCTCAATTGCCTTGCCCCCTCAAAAAAAATAAAAGCAACTGCTACTTCTGCTGTGATAACAATAATGACAGGAAACTCACAGAATCACAGGATTCAAAACAGGGTTTCTTAACCATTTTTGAGTCATGGATCATTATGGGAGCCTGGTGACTACCATGCATTCCCTTTCCAAATTGTGTTTTTAAATGCATAGAACAGACGCGATTATAAAGGAAAGCAATTACATTGAAACAGATGTCATTATTTTCCTCATCTAAGTTCCTAAACCAGCGATTCTCAACCTGTGGGTCGCGACCCCTTTGGAGGTTGAACAACCCTTTCACAGGAGTCGCCTAAGACCATCGGAAAACACATATTTCCCATGGTCTTAGGAACCGAGATACCGCTCCTCTATCCATCTCCAGGCAGGTCTGCCCACGTGCAGGTACACCCAGATATGCCCACATATAAGTATTAAAGGGTTGCAGCATTAGGAAGGTTGAGAACCACTCTCCTAGACCTCCGAAATTTATCTATGGGCTCCAGGTTAAGGACTTCTGGTTTAGAGCATTTTAAGATTATTTTTTTCATTTTTAAAAATTAAATTACATTTTTTTCAATGAATAAAAATCCTCCTTCCTCCCCTTACCCCCAACTGAGGGGGGAAATGAAAAAGAAACCTTTTAGCAAATATGCATGCTGAAGCTAAATAAATTCCTTCCTTAGCTGTGTCCAAAAATAAATGCCTCGTTCTGAACCCTGATTTTTACCATTTCTTGGTCAGGAGAGGGGCAGCATGATTCCTCATCTCTTCTCTGAAATCATGGTTGGTCACTGTGTTGATCCTGGTTCTTATGGTTTTCAAACTTGTTTTTACATTGTTGTTATTATTGTATAAACTGTTCTCCTGGTTCTGATCATTTCACTCAGTATTAATTCATACAAGTCTTCCCAGATTTCCCTAAACTTCATCATTTAATATGGCATAATAGCAGCGCGTTATACTCAGTTCCACAATTTGTCCAGGCATTCCCCAGTTGATAGGCAGCCCCTTAGTTTTCAGCTCCTTGCTCCTACGAAGAAAGCAGCTATAAATGTTTTTATACATATGGCTTCTTTTTCTTTGATCTCTGAGTTATTAGCTTAGTAGTGATATCAGTGGGTCAAGAAGTTGCTCTCAGATGAGTAACTTTTGGGGCATGGTTCCAAATTGCTTTCCAGAATGGTTGGGCTAATTAATAGTGCATGAATATGCCTGTTTTCCCACAGTCTCTCCAGTGTCTGTCTTTTCCTTTTCGGTCAACTTCACCAATCCAAGGGGTATGAAGCAGAAGTTACTTTAATTTGCATTTCTCTGATTAGTGACTTAGCAATTTTTTCATGTGACTATAGATGGCTTGGATTTCTTCTCTGAAAGCTGTCTATTCATATCCTTTGAGCATTTATCAATTGGAGAATGGCTACAGAGCATTTTTTATAAATGTCAGAGCCAAGACTCAGGGGTCTCAAGCTCTGAGTTGGCTCTAAGGAAAGTGCCATGGTACCGCAGGAGAAGCCCTGTCTGAGGCCTTGGGCTTGAATTCCAGTTGTGCTGCTACTACCTCATGCCGACCATCATGACCACCACCACATCATGATTTCTGTGGGATTTAGCTTTCTAATTTGTATGTTTAGAAAAGGGCTAACATAAATGAACTCTAAGGCTTTCCCTTCTAGCTTTATATCCTGTGTTTTTCTACAATACAAAAAAGAGGTACAAGGGGGACAAAAGTCTCACCTGTGGTTTTAATACTGTCCTTAAGTGAAGGCTGATAACCCATAGCCAAGAAACTGCCATATAGGTGGTGAAGTGAGGCACCAGCAGTCTATGAGAAAAAGTACCTAAAGTACTTTGTTAACCTTAAAATGCTGTGTAAATGTCAGTTGCTATTATTAACTATGGGACAGATGGAAGGCATATATTCAAGGAGTACTGAGCCTTAGCCTGAAGCAAGGCAGCTAATAGCTAACATTTACATAGGCTTTAAAATTCACAAAGCACGCCACAAATATTAATATCCTTTGGTTTTCATCACAACTCAGATGAGTAAACTGAGGCAGCTAGAGGTCAAGTGACTTGCCCACAGTCACACCACTAACAAATATATGAGGCCAGATTCAGATCTTCCTGATTCCAAGTTCAGTGTTCAATCTACTGGGACACCTTGACGTCTGGGGCATGACATATGATGGAAAATGAGCCAATTTGGAGTCAGGAAACATCATCCTAACTCCTGGCTCTGCTATTTATTACCTGTGTGACCTAAGGCAAGCTGCTTTGCCATTCTTGACCTTGGTCTTCTCTGTAAATAAGGATGTTAGACTAGCTCAGCATCTTTTACACTGGAATCCAAGGGGTCTGCAGTTAAGATTATAGAGGGACCATGAACTTGGACAGGAAAACAACTCCATTTTTACTATCCTCTAACTGAAATTCAATATTCACAGCGCCCACAATCATTATAAATATGCCTGCATGGTGCTCAATTGCAAAATATAACAGACTTTCCATATGGAAGACAGATACAAAACATTTATTCAGACACCAGGAAACCAAATCCCAACACCAGGAAACCAAATCCATCATAGTAACAAAGAAGTTAATGCACCACAATGTAGGAGAGAGCCACACCATCCATTAGCCTTCTCACAAACCAACACAAGCCTAGCTGTCATAGCAGGTGGCAAACACTAACTTTTACTCACAAACCTGTCTGTCTGCCTCGGAAGCATGCTCTCCTCCTAACCATCTAGCTGGCTCTAACTCCCAGCTTCCTGTGGGTTCTGTTTCACCCTTCAGCAAAGTCCTCTCACCACAGGCTCCATGTGACAACATTCAGTCTGTTAAGGGGCAGAGTCTATTTTCAAAGTAGGGAAGGTCTTCAAATTCCCTTAGGTTTATTAAGGGGCAGGGAAGATCTTCAAATTCCCATTCCCATTACAAATAAGGATGTTAGACTAGCTCAGAGTCTCTTACCCTGGGATCCAAGGGGTCTGTAGATAAGATGATAGGGGGACCATGTTCTTGGATAGGAAAACAACTTTGTTTTTACTATCCTCTAACTGAAATTGAGCATTTCCTTCCTTCCTTGTAGTAGGGTCCATCAGCTTCATGACCTGTCAAAGGGGCCCATGACACAAAAAAGGTTAAGAATTCCTGGACAATACTATCTAAGGTAGCGTTGCATGGTTGTGGTTGCGTTTGTCCTTTGTTTTTGAAGAGGGAGACAATGCCATGACTTGCAGTGGACTTAGATTTGAGGGAGGGAGGGCTGTGCAAGGTCACCAGCCTCACCTTCTCCTCCAGAGCCATCTCGGTCCAGCGGCCAGATATTATTCATCCGGATGACTGGAGGTGGCCCAGAAAGCAGTGGGAGACCCTGGCCCTTTTCGACTAAGGACTTTTCAGGCTCTCCCTTTGAGTGAAGTAACACCCATTCAGTGGATAGGCATCTTTAATAAGCGAGCCAAGGGATAGCCCTAATTTAACGTCTCCAGAAGTCTCTCTTTGTGAGAATGCACATATGACTTAGGCACTAGAGGGAAGGCCTCCAAGGAGCTCTTATCACCAATTCCCGTTAACACTGTGAGTTTGTCAAATTAGCTGTCATCTTTGGAAGAAGGGAGGCAGTCTGCCATGTGAGGTGTGAGGAAAGGAAAGAGTAGAAGCTAGAGAAAGAAAGCAAGGAGAGACTCGAAGCAGGCATCTGGGTGGGAATGCAGTTAATTTAAGGGGATAAACAGTTATTATATTTATATATGCCGGGCACTGTGCTAAGCACTTTACAAACATCAACCCTGAGGACAGATGCTATTATTCCCATTTTATAGCTGAAGAAACTTAGGCAGACAGGAGCAAGTGTCACATAGCTAGGAAGTGTGTGCAGCTCGATTTTAACTTGGGTTGGGTACTCTATCCACTGTAGCACCCAGCCGCCTCCAGCTGACTGGGGTGTGTGTTCCAACCTTAGCTTACCGGCAGCAGTGACTAAGGGGTTGGAATTTAAGGGCATGGAGAAGATAGAAGAGCTCTAGGCCTGAGGTTTAGCCCCAGTACATTGTCCTGTTAAAGAACACAGCTAAAAACTCACTCCTTTACTTTGACTAAAAAGAGTCTTAGGTGTGTATTTTAAAAACCACCTGAGGTTTATTCTTTCATTTACCAAATTGCATTAAGCACCCATGACATGTCAGGCATTGTGCTGGAAATGAGATAAAAAGACAAAAAAGAAACTGTCCTAGTCCTTTAGTTGACATTCTCTTGCATGTAGAAAATGAAATGTAAAATGCATACAAGGTAATTTCTGGAGGGAGCGCATTAGCAAGTGAGGGGCTCAGGATAGCTTTCCTGTACCTGAGTTCAGAGTCAGCTGAAGCTGGGGGCTCTCAGAGGCAGTGGTGAGGAGGAAGTGCATTCCAGGCACAAGGGATAGCCTGTTCAAAAGGTCAGAGGAAGGACAGTTTATATCTTGTTTTAGGAACAAAAGGCAGGTTAGTTTAACTAGAACATGGAAAATGAGAAAAGGAGTAAGTAGAATAAGCCTGGGAAGAGCCAGAGTCAGGCTGTGAAGAACCTGAAAGGTTAAACAGAGGAGTTTGTATTTTATCCTTGAGGCAAGAGCTGGGGCTTTTTGAACAGGGGAGTGACCATGGGCTGACCTGAGCTTTCTCAAAGTTCCTTTGGCAGGTGTGTGGAGGATGGGTTGGGTTGGAGATGTTCTTGAGGCAAAGATGAGGAAGCTACTGTAATAGTCCAGGCAAGGGGTGGTGAGGGCTTGAGCAAGGAGTATATAAGAGCAGAGAGAACAAGACAATGGTAAAATGCTGTGGAGGATGCACTGGAGAGAAGATGGATAGGACATATATTTTGGAGGTAAAATTGACAGGATTTGACAGCTGATTGAATGTGAGGGGTGAGAGAAAAGAGTGGAGGATGCCCAAGTCTGTGCACCTGAGCAATGGATGTAACAGAAATAGAGAATTCAAGAAATGGTAGAGGGAGGAGAGAGATAGGGAAGAAAGTGAGTTCTATTTGGGACATCCTGACTCTATGAGATATCTAGTCCAAAAGGCAGCTGGAGATTAGAAACCAGAATCAGGAGACCTGGGGCTGGATATATAGATCTGAGAGTCATGATGGGAACTGATGAGATCTTTAAAAGAGTGAGAACAGAGAAAAAAGAAGAGTTTAGAACAAAGCCCTGGGATATACCCACATTTGGGGGTGGGACAAGGATGATGATTCAGCCAGGAAGACTTAGAGAGGCCAGATAGGTAGGTACAGGGCCTGTCACAAAAACCCAAAGATGAGAAAGTGTCCAACAAGAAGCGATACTGCATGACATGCTGCAGATGGGTCATGAAATGTAAGGACTGAGAAAAGGTCAACAGATTTGGGAATTAACAGATCATTGGTAATATTATAGAGCACACTACCAGTTGAGCAATGAGGTCAGAAGCGAGTTGTGTCTCTACACTAGTCTTTCCAGCTAGACCTGTACATCCATAGTCATCATTATCAGAAACATCTTTTTTAAAAAATTAGTCATAAGGGAATTTATTTGTAACTACCTAGAACTCCTAGGTGTTGTTCAGAACTTTCAGCATATTCTTCTATTCAGAAACATCATCTTCAAAAACCAAAGATTACACATATTCATATAAGTTTTGAGAAAAATGTAGAACTACTTACATTTGTGTTGTGCTTTTAACATTTTCAAGGTGGTTTTGGCATCTCTTCTCTCATTTGATAATCATAACTCCAGGAGGGATGGACAAGTATTACTATCTCTGTAATATAATTAGGAATTTAGATTTATACACTACTTTAGGGGTCACAAAGGATTTTCACAACCATGATCTTACTTGATGCACACAATGGTTCTGTTATCATAAATGAAACTGAGGCCCTGAGAGGAGAGTGACTTGTCCAAGATCACACACCCAAATGACTCCCAGTACTGTGTTCTTCTATAAGACCATACACTGTCCTGGTACTTCCATTTCATTTTTAATGACTTGGCTTTTCTTTCTCCTTCCCTGCCCCCACCTGTCTAAACTCATTCTTCCTGTGCTCCACCTGGGTAGTAACAGATCTTGTTCAGGGTCAGTTCTGCAATTAATCTATTTAACTTTTCAGGCTCAGGACAATGGACTCTTTTAATGCAAAGTTCCCTATCTTTCTATTTCATCTTTATCTTTTCAGTGTCATTTCCTCAATTCCAAAAACCCTCAAACAACAAGGATGTAATTCAATTAATCCCTTAAGAAAGCCAGTGAATTAGAAGCACAGTGAGATCTGTGTGACTAAAACCCATTATACACAAATAGGTAATCCAGTTGTCTGGGAGGATGCCCAGACTACCCATGCCTTCCTTCCTCTCCAGGATGCACCTGACCTTTCTCCTGGACCTTCTCTCTATGATGCCCCAGAACCTACCTCACTGGCTTGTGAAGATCAAAGGAGACATTTGTAAAGTGTTTAGCGCAGCGCCTGGCAGAGAGAAAGAACTTAATGAACACTTACTCGACTGCTCTTCTCTGGAAACTCACTCTGAGACCTGGGAACTTCACACTCCTGAACCAGCCTCTTCCTATGATTGGCTGGCTCCTCTTACAACCCCCATTTTAAGGAGGAAGCCTAGGCCAGCCAGGTCTTTGTTCCTCTTCCATTTGTGCTCCTAACTCTGATTTTCTTTACAATGTCCCTCTACTGGATACCTTCATCTCTTCTCTCCTCCTCCTCCTCCCCTTTCAGCTTCATTTTATATATTGTCTTTCCCCATTAGACTGTAAGTCCTTTGAAGGCAGGGAATATTTTTCTTTCTGCTTGTATGTGTATTTCCAGCATTTAGCACAGTGCCTGGCACATGACAACCTTAAGTAGCTCTAAAGACAAGGTGCTGAACAACTGCTGCTTTGGCTCCTTATCTCTTCTGAGTTCTGTGGTCCTAAACACATAAAATTTTGTTTTTTATCTCTTTAATGCACTCACAGCAATTAGGAGGAGCGAGGTGGTACAGTGTATAGAGTACAGGAAATTCATCTTCCTGAGTTCAAATGTGGGTTCTGGTACTTACTAGCTGTGTAACCCTGGGTAAGTCACTTGACTCTATTTGCCTCAGTTCCTCATCTGAAAAATGAGCTGGAGGAAGAAAAGGCAAACCTACTCCAGTATCTTTGCCAAGAAAACCCCAAATGGGGACATGAAGAGTCAGATACAACTGAACAATAATGCATTCACAATGCAGTGTGCTGAACTAAAACTACATGCATTGATGCACTGTCTTCCATTAGACTGTAAGCCCCTGAGGGCCCGTAGGGTACCACTGTTGTCTGTTTTTATTTGTCCTTCAACTTGAAGACGACCAATGACATCACAGGGTGATGTTTTGACTCAATTGTGAACTGGATTTACGTGAGGCAGAGCTGTACAAAATCCTCAGTCTCACTCTCTCTTCCAGAGTCCTCAAAGTCCAGAGACAAGACAAGTCAGGATGAGTGGCGATGGCCCAGAATGCAGTGGATGGCCCTGGAATCTTCAGTGTCTGACCAAGTTCTAAGCATTCCACAGTGCCTGCTTCAGTGGCCTTCATGGCCGAGGCCAATGGAACAAATTGTTCTCATCCATCCATTCCACTGGGGGGTGTCTTCACATGCTTGAGGTAGAAGCCCCCCTCACTCACTGACAGGGTTGCATTTCTCAGTTACTCTCAGCCTGGTTTAACAAGGTGTGACCGCTGTGCATGCTACAGCTTCTTGGAGCCACAGTGAGTGCCAGGTGGGTGAGCAGCACTGAAAAGGGTTCAGTAAGGCGCTAGTCCTTCTCGAACATCTATATACCCTGATATTTTGCTGTATATCAAGGCAGAAAGACCTGGGTTCAGATCACTTTACCTTCTAAGCCTCAGATTCTACCTCTATAAAATGGGGGTAATGATATTTGTAGCACTGACAAGCTCACAGGGTTGTTGTAAGGCTCAAATGAGATAATATAGACAAAGAATTATAAACCTTAAAAAGCAATGTAAAACAGCTATATTTTTCTGAACTTTGTACCTCCCCCTGGGCCTAGCCCCATTGCTCAGTACATAGGTTGCATTCAATAAATGTGATGTATTAACAAAGGACACAAGAAAACATTTAAACTCCTTGTTCTACTCTCGAGGATCCTACAGTGATGTGTATTAATAATGTATTTAAAATGCCATGTAGATTTGAAACAAATGATGAATCGGGTGTCCAGATGCCTGAGCAAAGACCCACGGTATTACAACACCTACTCATGCTGTTACCCCCTGCTTGCAGCTCCAATGTTCCACTGATTGTGGGGAAATGGAGAAGGTCTGCATGTAGAGTGTTAAATGCCATAGTTCAATGCTTCTTCATTCTTACAGGATGATTTCATGGAAAGCTGATTGCTTCCTAATGATTTCTAAACAGCATTTCTTTTCATTTCTTCATTCCATTAAGAGTTGTGAGGAATTCACAATCAAACCCCACCCCTTTCTCCCACATATTATTTACAGAGCATACTTCAGATTTCAGACTACACATAAACACTGATTAGAAGCCAAAAGAAACAGCACACATTTCTTACCGGTTCAGTCTTACTAAGTAGTTAGGATTTTAAGAACATTGTTTAAAAGATCTTTTTAATGGCAACACGTACATAGCCAGGTACCTTTGATCTATAACAGGATTCTTAACCTGTTTTGTGTCATGGACCCCTTTGGTAGGAAGTCTGGGATTGCCTGTAGCCCCCTTCTCAGGATCATGTTTTTAAATGCATAAAATACATTGAATTACAAAGGGCACTGTATTGGTAATGCAATTTGGAGATGCCCCTGTATTGGCTTGGTTTTTGGGTTGAGTGTTAAAACCCAGAGCTTGCGAATCCCACTTGTGGGATGGACTTGTTGACTTGAAGAGAAAGGGCTGAACTGGGAGGAGCAGTGAACTGAGAGAGAGGCCCAAGCCTAGAGAAGGCCAGAAGGACTTTGGGAGAGCAGCATCCAGCATTGTGGAGCCTGAGTTGCTGAGAGAAAGACTGCTGAGAGCCCATTGGAGC
>CM053588.1:102718671-102738825 GCA_028646515.1 Pseudochirops corinnae
CGCTCTTTTAGGCGCCTTAGTGGCAAGCACATAGCGTATTGAAGTTGTTATTGACGGGGTTTGGAGAGAGTTGATTCCCGCGGGCTGAGTGAACATAAATAGCCCTAAGTGGAGTGGATGGAGCTTGCAGAGAAGGGGGGTGGGGAAAGCTGAGTAGATGGTGGCAGTCACTGGGTGGGGGCGACACGAAGCAAGATTTGGGGAGAAGGGCCAAGCTCAGATTCAAGATTGGGCAGCACCAGGAATAGGTCACCTTTGGTTGCGCATCCTTAGCCCCTTTCTCTCTTCCTCGGCGCTGCTCCTCTGGGGTCTAGTCTAAGTGGATTATTCTGTGTCCCTTGCCATCCGCGAGGGGAGCGTCACCATCGCATGTGCACAACTTGTATCAAGTGACTCATTTGTTTTCTCCTTTTTGCCTTAGTCTGTTTCCCAGACACGCTGTCCTTCCCCCTTCCTGATGGTGACACTGCAGTTTGTCAGCTCAAACCGGCCGGGGTTTTATGGTTGCAAGTTCTGGGTGGCTCAGGGAGAGAGATCAAGGTTCTCGGTTGCCAGGTGGTCTTAGCTGACAGCGGTTATTGAAATTACTGGGGCGGCCTCTTGGAGGGAGCGAAGAGAATGAGACGGAGCAAGCCTGCCTGCTTGGCTAGAGACAACCCGGAGCGGAGCCGAGAGCCTTTTAGGCGATTGCCCAATGCCCTAAACCTTATCCCAAGGATGGCTAACGTTAGAATGGTTGGGGCTGTAAGCGTCTGTTAGTCGGCTGCAAAATCTGGGGTGTCTGAAGCAAAAGTCTAGCTAGAAGATTGATGCATCAGGAGAATGCATTGTCTACTGACCCCGGAGATAATCCCCTCTTCCCCAACAGTAGGATTCTGAAACCCGCTTGGAAGTCCATCCGTAACCCATTCCTATTCCCCCCTGCTTTCGTCTCTGTCTTCGCCTTCCTGAAAGGAGTTGCACCAGTATTTGGGTCTCCTTGAAGTCAATCGTACAGGCGAGAGAAAGAGAAAGATTGCCTTCCAGCTGCATTGCATCTAGGGAACTGTGTACAGACCCGGCCCACTGTCAGCTGTGAGCAGTGGCTGGCTGTCCTGATGGGGGCTGGTGGGGGGAAGGGGAGGCAGAGGCTTACCAGAGTTTCCTGTCTTGGGTTTCCAGATCAGAACCAAGTGAGTTCTGCCCTTTGGACTGAGGAAGTGACTTTCTGTTTTTCAAAGGAAGTTTTTGTCTTCTGTGTTCAAATGCAATCTGGCTGCTAGTTAGTTAGGTCATGGCTGGGGTAAACTTGGGAATTCAGAATTGGGGTGGTAAAGGGGCAGTCCCTCCTCTGATCTCCGTGCCCTTTAGAGAATCATGAGATTAGAAGAGGTTTTAGAGAAAATCATGTAATCCAATGCGCTCTGCTCCTTTTAAGGCATTTAGTATATTCTAATTAGTACTGGAGTTATCCCGGTGTAGTTATTGTCATCTCTCTACTTTAAGTACTTAGAGGGCAGCAATCTAGCCTTCACCCTTGTCTCTGAGACAAGGTCTTGCAGACTCTTAATTTTTTTGAGTCCATAAATAAAAATAAAATCCATATAGGCAAAATACCGTGATTTCTTCTTTAGAGGTAGAATTGTCCCATCTACCCAGTTTGCTCAGAAATTCCTATGGAGAATTTTTTTCCCATTCTTTTCAGCAAAATAGAGACCCACCCGCAGTTTACCAGCAAAAGGGGGAAAGGGTTGGTTGGTTTAAAATCTCCTCGGAAAGATGTTGTTGTAGCCTGGCCTCCAGCAGTTCACATTCTAATGGGACAGACAATATGCAAATGACTACAGACCTGTTGGATAGAAACTGTGTAAATGAAAGATCATCTCTGGGAGTAAGCACTAGTCTGAGGAGAGGAGGAGAAATGAAGAAAGGGTTGTTTCAGAAAGGAGAGAGATTGGGTATTGAGTTTACTCTTGAAGAAAGCCAGGGAAGGGGGGTGGTTTAAGGAATCAAGAGAATAAGCATTTACATAGCACCTACTATGTGCGGGGCACTGTGCTTGGTGCTTTTTACAAATATCTCAGCTGATCCTCATAACAACCTTGGGAGGTAGGAGATATTATTTTATATCCATTTCTCAGTTGAAGGAAATGAGGTCAACAGAGGGCTTTGGGGTGACTTGTTCAAGACCAAACAGCTAGTAAGTATTTGCGACCAAATTTCAACTCGGGCCTCCCTGACTGGGTCCAGTTCGAGTCACTGCCTCCTGTCCCAAGTAGCTGGGTGACCACCCAAAACATTCCCTCCTCTGTTTCCCAAACAACACAACATGCAGTAACGAGACTGAGCTTGGTGTGAATGACCTGAATCCACACCCACCTCTTAAGTTTGAGTTAAGTTCCATTGGAAAGTTAGTAAGGAAGAGACTTCTGAGCTGGAAGTCTTAGAGTTTGGGGTTCTTAGAATAGATTACTATTCAGGTAAGGATGGGATTAGGAAACTTTACCAGCACTGACTACTAAATGCACTCTGCTCAATGTTGAGTTCACAGATATGACAAGATAGTCCCTTCCCTTGAATTTACATTCTCAAAAAGGAAGACCTGCTTTGAGGAAGGGGAGGAGGAGGAGGAGCAAGAGGAGGAGGATAGTCAGGGGGATGGCCAGGAGGTGGAATCTGGGGAAGCCTAGGTGGGGTGAGTGGAGCCTTTGGACCCTGAGTTGACATATCCCTTTTAGAAATAATAGTCTTAATAGTTATGTCCCCAATTAATGGGATAATGAAGTCTTAGTCTGTGCTCTCAGGGAGCTTAGTCTAAAGGAGGTCAGTTATGGCCAAGGAGAGATTCAGACAATGGTGCTATTAGGAGAATTGGAAGTGAGTAACACTTTTTTTTCCTGGGGATATCAGAGAAGGTAAGGTGGTCCCTGAGCTGGACCTCAAAGGAAGTGATGAAATTTGGGGTCTTTGTAGCTCCTAATGCCAGTGAGGAGCTCTTAATTAAGGTTTATAGAATTAAGCTCTGAGGTGCCTTCCAACTCTGGAATTGTGTGGAGAGTGCAGAATGTCAGGATCAGGAATTTTCTACGCTTTTACACTCAGAGCATGGAAACTTCTCTCACCAATGCAGCTCTTTGAAGCTTCCTCTGGGAAGCATGAGTGATTAGGTGATTTAACCATGTTCATCAAACTGCCTTGTGGCAGGGCAACCAGGTCTTCCTGAATGGAAGGCTAGCTTTCTATACACTATACCATACTACTGTGGCAGAAAGAAAGGAAGGAACATTTGTAGAAATAGTTATCCTTCTGGGTCAGGATTCCTTGAATCAGGAAGACTGGGAAGACCTGGATCAAGCCCTGCCTTGGATATGTTTAGGTTATCCTATGCAATCCCGGAACTTTTATGCTCAGGACAGCCCTTGACACTATACATTGCAGAGAAGATGCTGACTGCATTGAGGATAGGCAGTTTACCCACCTGGGAGCAAATTCGGGATTCCCTTTTATAGTGAAATCATGGGTCCAGTTCCTATCCCTGTCCTTGCTGTGGTTTAAGAATAAACTTTGTATTTCTTCCTACCATTTCCACTAAGAGTAGACTTTCCTTGATGTTTCTTCATTCAGAGTCCCTGTTCTCCAGGTCTTTCTCCCACTGGAAAAATGAGCAACTCAGTAAAGTGGTAATTAGCTTCCCATACCAATGTGACGGAGGTCCTAAGGGCCTATCAGCTTATAGCTTGTGGACCAAATAGTAACAAACAATGACATTTGAATAGCTCCAGCTGGAATAGTGAGTGTGTGTGTGTGTGTGTGTGCGTGTGTGTGTGTGTGTGTGTTCCTCATCCCCCCTTGGGATGGAAGTGTGCTGGTTTATTTCTACTTTAAATTTGAATATTGATAATTAAACCAGCTCTCACATGCATTAGTTCATTTGTACCTGCCACAAATGAACTATGGCTGTGAAGTAGATAATACAAGGACTGTCCTCATTTTGTCCCTGATGAACCTGAAGTTTCCCCTGAGAGGTAGAATGACTTGGCCAAAATTATTTAGCAGGTGGGAAAGCTGAGACTCCAATCCTGCCCTCTGTGAACCACCTGCCTCTCCTAGGGCTTGGGAAGTCAATCTTTGCCTCTCTAACTTGCTGGAGATCTTAGATATTTGAGCAAGTGTTATGTTAGTTTTTTAAGGCCTAAATGTGGAAAATGGCCTTTTGTAGACAGAAAGATAGAACTTGTGCAAGTACAAAGGAAAGATTGATTTGGGAATTTTTAAAACGGTGAAATAAACACCACCACCATCATCATCATCATCATCATCATCATGATACAACTTTGGTACTTAAAATCCCATGCAGTTTTACCTATTTTAAACTTGAATGTTTTAGAAATCAATTTCACCATTGTAACTTTAATTCCAAAAGTAGTTTTTGAAGTGTTGATTGTTTTTCTAGCTCAGCTCATTTTAAGAAATTCTACTGTACCAAATTGAAAATCTTAAGGTTTTTCAAAAGCACTTAAGGTTTGTAAATAGCACTTACGGTCCTAAACCAGGTCCTGAACCAGTGTAGAAACCTGTTTCTTTTGTATTTTGGTTATGTCCCATTTACGTCTGCCTATGGACCGATTTCTATGAATTTTCTTCAATATCTATAATAATAAATATGCAGGAGATAGGGATTTGAATTGGGATTTCCCTAGTCTAAGGAATTCCCTTCACCAATGAGGGTTACTACCTTCTCTGCAATTGAGAGTTGCCTAGAGCTTTGGGAAGCTAAGAGACTTGCCCAGGGTCATGCAACCAGTATGTGTCAGGTAGGACTTATACCCAGATCTTTCTAAGTCTGAGGTCAGCTTTCTATCCGGTGTGTCATGGTGCCTTCTCAGCATATATTATATGACATTATTAAAAGAGAATTCTGAGACAGGTGGTAAGACAGGCAGGAGTAACCACAGAGATTATGTAGTCTATCCCTGGTCTGCATGCCAATCTGGTATGCCAGACAGGCCAGATGCCTCCAAACCTCGGGATGACAATTCAGTTGGACAGTGAATGTTATTTGCAGTTAGTGATAAAACCTCTGCTTTTGTGAACTTATTTAGGGCTCAGTTCTATATTTTGTTTTTTTTTCCTGAAAGTTATTAAACTTAATTTAAAAAAATCTACTATTGAACAAAATTTTGTACTTGCTATATGTACAAAGGCACTATGCTCAAGGCAGGAAATATAGAGAAGAACTAAATACCAGACCCTTCCATGCGGACTTGTAATCCACAAAGAGGAGATAAGAAATACTATTACATGCCGTGGTATCTGATGAGTGCATCCTCAAATACTCAAGTCCAAGGGAAGGTGCTGAGAGGGAAATATTCCTTTCAGAGGAAAGGTTCAAGGGAAGGTTTCATGGTGGAGATGCCTCCTGAATTAGGCCATGGAGGGAGGGATGGCGTTAAAAGAGGCAGAAATGAGAATAGGTTAGTTCATTGTAGACAGTAGTGGGAGCCAAGACACACAGATGGGAAGAACAGGGGACAGTGATTCTTGTGTGACCAGGAATGAAGAAAGTGTAAAGGAGAGTTGTGTGTTCCTTGAGGGCAGGGCTCCTGCCATATCACTACATCTTCCCTAACACAGGCTGGGCTTACAGGTAATGTTGAAAGAATACTATTCTCTCCCCATAGATTCATGGATTGTTTGAGTTTAAGAGATCATTCAGTCCATCCCTCTCATTTTACAGATGAAGAAACTGTCATGGGGTTGATTTGGAGTGCCATTGAGAGAATGTAAACTCACTGAGGGTAGGCAGTGAAAAGATCCCACAACAAGTTAGAGGAAGGGCTGGGATCTGAGCCCTAGTCTTCTTCCAACACCCTTATCAGTCCTGCCCTCCTCATCACCGGCATGGCTTCTATGAAAGGATCTGGGTTCAGCCTCTGACCTTGAGCACAGCCTCAAGGAGATTACTCTTGATCAGAGTATGTTACCCAGATTTTGTCTCTGATGTTGACAAAAACTGAACTTGGAAAGGAACAAGTCTCCTCTTGGTAAACTTCTCCAACTCCAGGGTCATTCCAGGGCAGAGAGGGGAGGAGTGGAGTTGGAGATCCCAGAGAATTTAATTGTTATGTAAGTCTTTCCCAGTGGTGGCAAAGGACCAGAGGAAGTAAAGATGGAGGGAGCAGGAAAGGAGGCCTTCTCTGCTCACTTAATAAAATAGCCTTGAAGCTGCCGACCTATCTGATTTAATCCCTCTGAGCAAAGTCACACGGGCTGGCCTTTTTCCAGCTAGGCTGTGCTAAGGAGACAGACAGGCTGAGCTCGGTGACCAGAGACAACCGAAAGATCCACCTGGGGGTAATGGGACTTGCATTGATTCTGTGGGAGAGTGGTTGTGAGAATATCTTGGTCCAGTCCCTTACCTCTCTGGGCCTCAGTCTCTTC
This sequence comes from Pseudochirops corinnae, assembly GCA_028646515.1. Classification (NCBI taxonomy): domain Eukaryota; kingdom Metazoa; phylum Chordata; class Mammalia; order Diprotodontia; family Pseudocheiridae; genus Pseudochirops; species Pseudochirops corinnae. The sequence continues at coordinate 102,725,092 of CM053588.1, forward strand.
ACTTGTAAAATGGGACTAATACACTACCTACTTACTAGGGTTGTCATGAGGATCAGGCGAGACTGTGTATATAAAGCGCTGTTATTAGAGAGGCAACGGGGTAGTGGTTAACAAACCAGGAAGACACTGGGTCCAAATCTGGCATCTGACGTATACTGGGCATGTCACTTCTCTTAGCTTGATTCCAAAACTTGCAGAGAAAGTGCCCACCTGAAGTGGGAGAGGGAGTTTTGTCATCTGGAAGTTCCCTATAGGAATGAAATCCCTGTTCCTATTCTTCTTCTTATTGCAATTCTTATCACTCTTGTGTTCAGTCCTATGCTAAGGACTACAAGCTTAATAAATGCAACTTTCTTACCCTTGGAGATTTAAATTGGAATCTTATATCTGGGTATGTAAGTGATATCTGTGATATTCAGTGGTATCAGAAATCCAGCCCATGCCCTGAGGTTTTCAGAAGGAAGGTAGGTCCCAGGGAAAGGGTACCACATAACAAGGTGAATGGAGAGGCCCAGGGAGGACAGCAGAGTCATGACAGATGGGTCATGGGTTTAGGAAATAGTTGTTCCTTCTGGAGTGATGGAGGTGAGATGATACCAGATTTTCATAATGCTTCCAGAACCCCTTGAAATTACTGTAGTCCATTGAGGTAGGGAGTACAAACTGGGTTATCTCCCTTTTCCAGATGAATAGATTGAGACTTCAAGAGGCATAGTCTCTTGCCCAAGGTTACACATTTAACAAATGACTAAGCTACAAGTAGGCAGTAGCTGCTACAAGTAGGCAGTAGCTCCAAAGAAACATGAGATGTGCAGATTTAGAGATATCTCCACCCTAAATGCTCACATGGGCTATTTGTGTCAGTGGTAGAGACCAAGCTCATATTGGTCTGATCAGCCACTGTCAGACACACTATGCCTTGACTCCAACCAAGTGATGCCCTTTTGGTCTTCCTTGAGAAGGAAGGACAACAACCAGCCAGTTGACCTGGTCTTTTAACATGAAATCTGGTGGGGTTTTTGTTTTGTTTTATTTTGTTTTATACTATCTTTGTGCCTCTTAAACATCGCTATTGACCATGTCTTGCCAACCACTTACCATCTATGGTTGTGGAGTAGGCCTCAGAATCAGGAAGACCTGTGTTCCAGTCCTGCATCTGATATACTGACTGTGTGATCCTGCTCTATGACCAGTTCCCTATTACCAGGGAACTCTGCCCCTGGGTCTAGCCTCCATCCCTAAACCCCTACTCCCAGTGTCGGGCACTGTGCTAGGTGCTGGGGGCACAGATAAAAATGAAACCCTGCCTGCCCTCAGTGAGTTTATATTCTCAGTGGCACCAACACATATATGTATAAATATGTGAATATATGCAAAATCAAAGCAAGTAAATCCAGGAGGGAGGATGCCCAGAAGTGGGGTGGAGGGGAGCAGGAGAGGCTGTGGTAGAAGCTCGTCCTCAGACTGATCCCTGAAGGAAACAAGGGGCTCTAAGGGTGAAGGGTGAGGATGGAGAGTGTTCCAAGGTAGGGAAGGGCAGCCAACAAAAGACACAGAGATGGGGGGTGGACTGGATGAGTTGAGGAGGGGAGTCGTATGAAATTAAGCTGGAAGATAGATTGAGGTCAGGTTGTGAAAGGCTTTAAATGATAAATAAAAGTTGCTATTTCATCTCCCTATTCTGTTAGGGTAGAGTGAGATTCAGGAGTCAAGGATAAAACTCTTGAGGTTGTGAACTTGGAAGGTTGGTGGTACCCTTGACTAAAATAGAGAAGTGTAGGGGGGAAGGTGGTGATAATGACTTCTGTTTTGGACTTACGGAGTTTGAGATCAGTCAACTTTTATTAATAGTCTTTTGTGTGCCAGGCACTGTGCTAAGCATTAGGGACACACAAAAAAGCAACAAGGCAGCCCCTACCCTCAAGGAACCCACAGTCTAATGGGAGAGACAACACGAAATCAAGTGTGTACAAACAAGCTATATACAGAAAAAAGAGGAAATAATTAACAGAGGAAGTCACTGGAATTAAAAGGGGTTGGGAAAGGCTTCCTGTAGAAGGGAGGATTTTAGCTGGACTTTAAAGGAAGCCAGGGAAACCAGTAGGCAGAGATGAGTGAGGAGAGTGTTCCAGGCATGAGGGACAACCAGAGAAAATGTCCAGAGATGAGGAGAGATGGAGTGTCTTGGTCATGGAATGCCCTGGAGGCTAGTCTCACTGGATCCAAGAAGACATGACAGAGAGTAAGGTGTATAAAGGCTGGAAAGGTGGGAAGGGGGTAGGTTATGAAGCACTTTGAATGCTAGACAGGATTTCGTATTTGATCTTGGGGGGATCCACTGGAGTTTAGTGAGTAGGGGGTGACACAGTTGGACTTAGACTTTTGGGAAATCACTGTGGTGACTGAGTTGGAGATATTTCTGAGATTTTGAGTTTAAAATGTCAGTTGTCTGATGTAGAAAATGGAGCTCAGTAGAAACTAGAGCTGGATATATAGCTTTGGGAGTCATCTGCATGGAGATAAGCCCATGGGACCTCTCTTCCTTTTCTACTTTTTAACTAAAACCAAAGTAAAAGAACAGTAGTGTAGAATTTAGAAGTCTCTGAGACCTCAGTCATCCTTTGGATCAGAGGTATCAAATGCTCTGCTCAAGACCCACGACACTCTAGAGTGCCACAGATTAAAATATAGCTCCTATTGGATTTTAATGTATTAGTTAAAAAAAAAAAGATTAACATGTTTTTTTTTTCTGAGTCAGTGTGTGGCCCTCTGAGTTGGTCTTGTCTGTTCCATCAGTCTCATTTCTCCCTTATCACCACCCTTTGTCCCTCTGTTTGGAGGGTGGAGCGAGACCTCCTGTTAGGAAGCTCTGCTCCCAACATCTCATTTCTCACCTGGCTTCACCACTTTTGTGTATTGTCTTATTGTAAACTCCTTAAGGGCTGGGACTATTTTTTTTTTTTTTACTTTTGCGTATCCCCAGTGCTTAGTGCTGTACTTGGCACCGAGCAGGCACTTAATAAGTGTTTGTTGACTATCTCTTTTCCCCTCCTACCTCCACTACTTTTTGTAGCTCACGAAGGTCCTGGGAGAGAGAGCGATTTGTCAAAGGTTACAAAATTGTGTAATGGTAAGAAACCTTAGCGCTACATAGTCCAACTATATTAAAAAAAAAAAAAAAAAAAAAGAGGCCCTTCTACAATATTCCCAAGTGGCCTATTCAGTCTTTTCTTGAAGACCTCCAGAGACAAAAACTCCCATTACTTTCAGAGGCAAAGCGTTTCCCTTTTGGATAGCTCCATTTGTTAAGTTTTTCCTGACATCAAATGTAAGTTTGCCTCAATGTAACTTCTCCCCATTCCTCCTGATTCTGCCTCCTGGGGCCGACAGAACAAGTCTAATTATTCTTTAAGACATTTTAGTCCTTTAAAATACTTGAAGACAATTACATCTTGTCCAGACTCAGTTCCTTTGACATAGACTTGGAGCCCTGGTTGCTCCCCATGGACATTCCAAATTATCAATGTTGTTCCCAAACTCTGGTGCCCAGAAGTGAGTATAGGCTTACAGATGTCATCTCATCTGGGGCAGAGCATGGGGAGTCTCTTCTCCTTATTCCTGGAAGCCGGGCTTCTTTTAATGTAGCAAATTAACTCAAATCAGCAAACATCTTAAGTATTTATTACGTGCTAAGTGCTGGGGATACAAATTAAGGAAAAAAAGTTTTTCTTGGATTCAGTCTTAGTCTTACAGTGTCTTAGCTATCCTTCCTAGTTCACTTTATAGCCCAACTGGGATTGGAATCCAGGTCCTCTCTGACTCTACCTACATGACTCTTTCTCACTTTAAAGCTGCACATTTGACCTTGTAACATCAGCTTTTATTGATGTTAAGTCTATTCCAGCACATGGGACAGACCTGAGAAATTTCAGCTCTGTCAGAGCACCAAGTCTCAGACTTCCAAGACGGAGCATTTTTGTCACAGGAAATTGGAAATTTTCCTGAAAAGAAGCTAGCTAGAGGGGAAAAAAAATTGAGGGGGAAGGGAAAGACACGATCTTCAGATATAACTCTTGAGCAGCATTCACCTACATGGTGCATTTCCTGGGGAGGTGGTATGTGATGGGATTTGTATATGAGGTCAGGGAGTTGTATGGAAAACTTCCACCTCATTCTGAGAAACCTTCTATAAAAATGTTTTCCCAAATTTCTACTTTCCTTCTGATCTTGGCACCATTTGTTTTAGTTGTATAAAAGTCTTTTTAGTTTAATGTAATAAAAATTACCATTTTACACCTCACTCTGGCTAATAACAAGTAAAATGAGTAGAACTAAGGGACTGTTGTATATGGGCTAATAGTGATATCGTTTTAAGAATAACTTTGAGCCACTAAGTAATTTTGACTGTTAGAGATACCTAAATTGGCTACGAAGGACATATGAAGGAAGAAGGCACTATCTGCATCCGGAGAAAGAATTGATAAGTAGAATGGTTTTATGTGTGTGTGTGCATGCGTGCGTGCGCGCGCGTGTGTGTGTGTGTGTGTGTGTGTGTGTGTATGTGTGTGTGTGTGTGATGGCAGCCATTTCTAGGGCCAGGCAGGGGAAAGAAGAAAAAAAAGAAATTTGCACAATAATTTTATATATTTAAAAGGAATAGCAAGTTTTACATAATAGGTTTGCAGTTTCATGTGGTCTTTTTTTTTTCTTCTACTACATTATAGAAATGTTTGTTTGATTTATTAAATTAAAAATAAAATAGATAAAATTTAAAAGCAGAATATTCCACTTCCTCTGTAATAAACCCTATTGCTATGTGTAGAAAGAGTAAGACCCAGCATTAGGGAGAAAGACCTCCTATGTGGCCAGTTGTTGTAGCTTAACGACAGTAGGGTTCCTGGGGTTTAGAGCTCACGTACTGAGACCTTCCAGTGGCTTGGAAATGTCTTGACCAAGATGACATCAGAGCTGGGATTTGAACCCAAGTCCTTTCCAGTGCTCTTACCATTGTCAAAGGGGTTTTTAACTGGGTTGTTGAACTTGTTTTTGTTTATCTTATTGTTTCCATAACTGTATTTTACCATGATTGGTTTCCTCGGTAATCCTATATATTTTTATTTTATGCATTTAAAAGCATTATTCTGAGAAGGGATCCATAGGCTTCTCCAGACTGCAAAAGGAGTTTCACTCTTCAAACAAAAATCAAGAACCCTATCCAACCCCCTCTTATTGTAAAGACCAGGAAAGACTTTTGGTTCATTGACTTTCTTAGTTATGTGGTGGAAACAGAGCCTCAGGCAGCCTGGGAGGCTATTTAGCCTGGAAAAAGTACTGGAGCTGGGTGCAGAGGACCTGGTTGGGATTCAGGCTGTTCTTCTTGGTGCCTTTGATGCCTCTGCTTCAACATCCCCATCTGAGAAAAGGAGGGAGTTGGTCTCTGAATCCTATGGCCCTTGACCTATTGTTGGGAATATATCCGGAGACAAGAAGCAGGAGAACTGTCAAAGATTTTCCTAGCAGTATTATGTGTAATTAAAACAAGCAAGCTAGAGGCAACCTAAATAGCTGGGAAGTAGCTAATTATGGTAGGCAAATCTAATAGCATGCTATGGTATCACTAAGTCAGACATGTCTGAGGAATATAAAAATATATGGAAAGACCTTTAGAAAATAATGCAAAGTGAAAAAAGCTGAACTGGAAGAAAGAATAGCTGTGTGACCCTGGGCAAGTCACTTAACCCTGTTTGCCTCAGTTTCTTTATCTGTAAAATGAGCTAGAGAACGAAATGACAAAACACTCCAGTATCTTTGCCCAGAATCTCCCAAATGGGGTCACTAAAAGTTGACGGGACAAAAAGGACTAAACAACAAAAGACCATATGAGAGGAAAAGTGAATGGAAATGAATGGACCTTATGAACCTTAACAGGGGCTTAGAGGGAGTGACTGACAAGTAATGATTGTTTAAGCAGTGAAATGAATTTAAATGTGAATCGTCACTTTAGAGTCACATCATAAGAGATGGTTGTCAAATTTTTAGCAAAATAGTTAATCTTTAAAAAGTAACCAGTGGGATCAGGTCTTCTGTTTCTACGGCTCAACTACCTTTCACTACACACATGAAAGGGATGGGTTCTTTTTGGGGGGAAAGGTGCTTGGGAGCAGATTTCTGTACTCAGCAATCCTAATGTTAGTTTCACAAAAACAAATCTGTTGCTTAAAACAAATCTGAATTCAAAGCCCAGTGAAATGGTATCTGGTTTAGCCAGTGTTGGATGATCTGTGTCCCTGGACCGTGCTGTTACACAAATGAAAGATCAGCAAGCATTTATTAAGTATATGCTCTGTTCTATTGATCTCGCCAAGCTTTGGGGAGACAAAGGAAGTCAAAAAGAGTCTCTGCCCCCAAGGGGTTCACCTTCTAATGAGGGAGAGAGATTATATCAATAATTATGTACATACATATATATGTGTATACACACACAAGATATATATTGGAAAAATAGGAAAATAGGAAGTAATCCGCCCAAGAAAAGCCCCTAGCATTGAGGGGAATTCAGGGCCATGGTTGAGCAAACAGACAAGGGAGAAGCAATTGCTGCCACATACAGACTAGGGTAGTATGAGGAGAAGAGGGCTGAAGCCATCAGAAGGCTAGATCTCTTACTGTCTGACCAGATCCAAAGAATGACCAGCAATGTTAGCTTGGTGGTTGGTCTCTGGCAGAGAGCTCCAGGCTCTTCAGCATTTTCATTTATGACTTGTGTGAAGGCACAGATGGAAGGAAGTGTTTGTCTGAGTTGTAGATAACTAACCTTCTGAAAAGTCATCAGGAACTTAAAAGATTTCAAAGGGATAAAGCAGTGGGCTGACCTGCATGAAGATGGGAGCCGTAGCAATCAAGTTGAAATCCTTTACTTTGGTTTGAAAAGTGAACCCAGGGTACCGCCCAGTGATAGGGTCGGGGCAGTTGTAGCTGAGCCACAGTTCCTTTGGAAAAAAGTCTAGGAGTTGGACTAAATCACAAACACTAGATAAGTCAGCAGTGCGTGGTGACCATCCAAATAGCCTATTCTAGATTGTGCTTGAAAGGCTTTAGTGGCCAACAAGGAAGATGTTTGGTCTACTGTCCTCTGCCCCAGAGCTCTGGGTTCCCTTCTGGGCATCAAATTTTAGGAAGAATATTTAATGGCTTGGAGGCTCTTATCATGAGCATCAATTGAAGGAACTGGGGGTGTTCAGACAGGAGAAGAGAATATTGGGGAGGAAATCTAGAGATGAGGGGAGGTCATAGGATAGCTCTCCTTTAGTATTTGAAATCTTTCAAGCAGAGGTCTAGAATACTATTTAATTGTCCAGAATACTTACTCCGGTATGGGTTGTACTAGCTGACCTGTGAGGTCACTTCAAATTTTGAAATTTGGGAATTTTCTGATGGCCCTGCTACTTCCTTCTTATAAATTACTTGCCAGTTTGTTGGTTTTTCTTTTTCCCTCTATAAAGCAGGACTAAAGCAACCTTGCCTCACTGAGAATGTTGGTCAGGTACCTACTTGTCTAGGTGCTGATCACACGCTGCTTGTGACTTAACAATCAGCTCCACAGAAAATTTGTGGAGTCATGACATACTTTGGTGGATTTTTTGGTTTTCATGCACATTGGAGAAGAAACCAATCCTTTCTTCCCTCCTCCTCCCCTCCAGGATCCTTACCCTCTAGAACACACTACATCTGTCTAAAGGGCAGACAAGACATCAGAGATGGCTGGATTCCTGAAGAGGCCTGTTCTGACCTTCAGTCCTTGTTTGTAAGCCTCTTGGGAATGATGGACTTGTCAGGGTTAGAAATTGACTTGTTTACCGATTCTCCCGTGGGCTGTGTTAATAATTTTGCCAGGGTTGGCTATATCTATGCAAAAAGCCTTTACTAGACTTTGTGGAAAGAGATGCAAAGTGATTCCTTATTTGCATGAGCATGGGGCCAGGGCATGGGACCAGGGCATGGGAGGCTTCCAGATGGGCAGCTTCTCTCCTCTGGATCTGGGACCTCCAGAGCTATCAAGCAGTGTATTTCTTGATGTGAGCAAGCTCCTAGAGATCCCTGGCAAATAGGTACCAGGAGTTTCTATGCCAGCTGTTGTTAGCCTATGAAACTCATAGATGGAAAGAAAGGGCACCCAGAAGTTCACCCCTCGCACAGTAGAAACTCTGACATTCATCAGTATTGGAATAAAGTGCAAAATGAAGGGGAGCATCCCCAGACTTGGCATATGTGTTCATTTATTTAGCTCGTCTATACGTATTGATAAAAATGGAAAAAAGGAGGAGGTACATTGGTAGGTAGTGATAGCTATGGAAAAAACTGAGCAGCATTTTTATTTTTAAAGCGCAGAGAGAAAGGGTGGGGGTGTAGAAGGAGGCATCAATGTAACAATTTGTTATTACCTTGTTCTGCTTATATATATGTTTCTTTAAAAAATACACTATGTATTCAAGTTTTTTATGCAATCTTCTATGTTCTTTGTGTTTTGAAATGTTTGTGATGGTTAAATTCATAATAAAAAGAAAAACAACAAAGCTTTTACTTTTTATATCACTTTTCAGTTTTACAGAGAGTGTTTTCCTCACAACAACCCTCTGAGGTAGGTTATAAAAATAGTGTGTTTTCCTCATGATACAGAAGAGAAAACAGAGGCTTCCCAGGGTTCAGAGCTGGGAGGGAGGGACCTTAGGCTCTGGGGCAGGTGATTTCTTGTCCTTTTTTGAATAGTTGAGGCTCACACAAAGAGGAATGGAACCTGCTCGCGGCACACAGCCATGAGTCCTGCATCAGAGGTACTATTCCAACACAGGACCTCTCCGTCTAGATCTCGAGCACTTCTCTTCACCCCAGAGTGAAGTAACCTGCCTGGGGTAGCCGGGTTAAAAAGTGGTGGCTACAATATTTCAGACTCAGAGACCAGTGTTCTTCCCACACAACACACCCCAAAAGCACAGTGTCTGTGCCCAGAGCACCTTGGACACCTTCCTGTGTATACATAACAGACAGCCCTGTGAAGGAGAAGCTGTGGACAGACCTGGGACAGGTCTGGTAGAGGGTTACAGAGTTGAAAGGTCATCTGCAGGAATGAATATAGAGAGAAAGGAAACTGCTGTGGTCGGAAAAGTCTAAAGCAGAGAAGGAAGATTCAAGCCTTTTAAGATGCAACCTAGGCATAACAGATAGCTGGCTTGGGTTCCAAGGCCTCCCTCAGGCAGCTGACTGGTTGTGTGACCCTGAAAAAGTCACTTCACTTAGTGTTCTAGACAACTTTCTAAGTCTACAAGTTGAAGAGAAGGTGCCCACCTCTGTTTGTGGAGGGAACTTTATTACTGGGAGTTCCTCATACCTACTATGTGAAATCACAGATCACACAGAAATCAGTTTAAGAGAGGAAGACAGAGAGAGATTTGGTGCTGAATTCCACAAAATGATGTTTCCAGGCCTGAACGTCACATGTAACGTGTTTCTTGAATTCCTCTTAGGTAGTTTTTCGAGAGAACAATTAGAGACTAATTGTTCTTATTCAGTCAGCATTTCTTAAGTGCTTACTATGTGCAGGGAACTGTGCTACATGCTGGGGTTGCAAGAGAATTTTAGTCTGAATTTGTGTGCTTTGTATACAGTAGGCATTTAATAAATGGTTGCTAAATTGAAGTATGCATATATCGTGTATTAGAGTGTAGTCATTTGTCATGTCCCACTATTAGATTGTAAGCTTAGTGAGGGCAGGCATATTTTAGCTAAACATTCTCTTACACAGTGTTCTGTGTGCAGATGCTTAATAATTCAGCCAAGGTTAGTTGTCTGTGGTATGTAACCCTTCCCTCCCACCCCAAAGAAAGGTAGAAAAACACATTTTTGCCCCCAAGAAGCTTACAATATAGTAATGGGGATGGGGGTCTAATAGATACACAGATAAGTGGAGGTAATATAGTAGGGGTACAGGAATAGGTGGGGATAGAGACTGTACCTACAGTTTCATCATTGATGTAGAGAACACCGACTGATGGCAGGTCAGTACTTTTTTGCAACTTGGCCTCAGAGAGTTGGCTAGACCCCTCAGAAGTGAAGTGACTTGTCCAGGGTCACAGAGCCATAATCTGTCAAAGGTGAGATTTGAACTGAAGTCTTAGTGATTCTGAGGCTAGCTCTTAAGGGAGAGATCTATACAAAGTGCTTAGGAAAATTTGAAGAGGGACAGATCACTTTTAGGAAGAGGAGGAAGATATGTTGGAGGAGGTGACTGGTAAGGAGTAGAAGCATTTTAATTGGTGATGAGAAGCAGATCTATTCATACCAAGTGGCATAATCTCTGTACATGCTCAATTCCTGGAGATAACCTAATGAAATTGGGTAATTATGAGTCTCCTGGATTGTTTGCAGGGAGTTCCTACCCTCTTGAAAGGCAGGATGAAGGCAGATTGTGGCCAGTCTTGTAAAATGGAATGGTTGAATTGAAAAGGGGGAAATCCCTCCATACTTGAAAGAGGGAGTTTTGAACTAAAGAAAAGGAAGTCATCATGTAGTAGTTTCATAGAAACCACTGCACCAAGAAGTTCGTGTTTGGAGAGTGCGGGGGATGGCTAAACAATTTGTCTTTTAACCTTTTTTTTTTGGCAAAAACTGTATAGTTTGTTAAAAGCCGCATCTTCAGCATGGAACCCAAAGCAAGGAGTGACAAAATCTTGGCCTTTTCTTTGCAGTCTGATCCCATTTCAGGATGACAGGGTTCATTCTGTACCTTGGTCATGGTGCCAGTCAGATTCAGTTCTTTACAGACTTACTAAACATAGAGCACTAAAGTAGGGGAAATGGACAATTTAGCCCTAAAGTCAAGGTCCTTACCTTTAATAGAGTTTAAAGCCTTAAGGGAATAAGATGCACACACAGCTAACTGTACTTCATAAACAAAGCTACTCCTTGGAAAGCCGACCAACCACAATTTCCAGAGGACCGGTGATGAAGCCTGCTACTTGTCTTCTGATGGAAAAAAAAAAATATGATGAATCAAAGGTGTAGAAGTGGTTAGAGTGCCAGGCCTGGAGTCATGAATATCTGAGTTCAGATCCAGACTCAGACACTTACTGGCTCTGTGACCCTGGGCAAGTTGCTTAACCCTGTTTGCCTCAGTTTGCTCATCTGTAAAATGAGCTGGAGAAGGAAATGGCAAACCACTCCAGTATCTTTGCCAAGAAAACCCCAAAAGGGGTCATGAAGAATCAAACATGACTGAAAACAACTAAACAACAATAACAGAGGTGTAGAATGAGAGGCATGTTTTTTGGATGTGGCTAATGTAAGAATTTATTTTGCTTCATTACGCATATTATTACAAGGGGTTTGTTTTTCTTTTTCGGTAGGAATAAAGTGATAAAGGAAGAAGAGAAGGTAGATTTTTGTTAGTTGAACAAAACTAAATTTTAAAAGGAAGATATCTCTAGTTACTAATCCTCATTTTGGAAACACGATATTGCGGTATATACAGTGTCAAGGAACATAACTGTGATTCAGAGACTAGGGCGCAGAACTGTGAAACAGCCATAGTATTACTTTCCATAATAGATTACTCTCTTTTAAGATAAATAATAGGAAAAAAAATGTTGCTAATTAATGCAATAATCAGCTATGATTCTAGATCACTAATGATACAGCACATTACTCACCTCTTGTCAAGAGACAAGAACAATATACATTTTTGGACACAACCAATGTAGGAAATTGTTTTACTTGAGTAAGAATATTTGTAACAAGAGTTTTTCTTTTTCTTCATTTTTCCCCCCCTTGTTTTCTCTTGTTTTTCCAGTGGCAGGATAAGGGGAGAGGGGAATAGACATGAGGAAATGGCAAACCACTCCAATCTCTTTGCCAAGAAAACCCCAAAAGGGCTCATATAGAGTCGAACGTAACTGAAAACAACTAAACAATGCCACAAAGGTGTTAAGATAGACATAAGGTAGAAAAAAAGGATAGATCATTGAGGGTATGTGTTGTATGTATAATATTTCTTTTTAAATGCAAGGAAGAAGGCAAAAGGAAGCACAAACAGGATAGTTTAGAAAGCTACTGGTTAAATGTAAATATTTTTTTAAAAGAAATAGAAAAAATAGAAAACTATAGTTTCATGTACAATCTCATGACCCTTTTTTTTTTTGGTGTTTAACTGAGTTATAATGCATTAGCAAGATACAAAAGAGCAAAATACTTTGTTATGTTTGGGTTGAGGAAGAGATGGCTGGTACTAACTGAAGAATTGGGGCAAGTTCCCTCAGAGAAGTAAGTTCAAATGGAATGAGCTGGATGGACCAAAGAGGAGACTTAACAGGTCCTGTGGAGGGAGAAAGGTCCTGGATGCCAAGAATGGATCCTCTGCTCAGGGGGTGATGGGAGCAAAGACACAAAAGTGGAAATTGGGAGAGAGGGGTCAGGTATAGACTAGCCTGTCATCCATCTTGGCTGGAACATTTGGCATTTTCAACAGAATAACCTGGAAGGAGGTTGAAAGGATGTCATGGTACCCAACAGCGGAGGGCTGAAAATTTCAGGGCCAGGCTAATGCAATAGGGAACCATGGAAGAGTTTTGAGCCAAAGATCAACATGATAATAATTCCAGATCTGTGCATTAGGAGAATGACTCCGGCAATTGTGTGAAGGACCAATGGGAGTGTTTCTGAACACTCTATCATCAAATATTCATTAATTATATACTGTATACGTTGCATTGTACTGGGTGTTTGGGAAGATTCAAGAAAATGGAGCTTGCTGCAAGAGTCCAGACTGGTGGTATTAAAGACCCTCTTGGGATTGTGTCACTAAGACTAGAGATCTGGGGAGGGATAATGAGAGTTGAGTTGTTTGGACATAGAATGGGCCAATTCTTTGCCCTCGAGACTTGGGGAACTTTGTGACGATTTGGGAAAAGTGGTGCTTGTCAGTTGCTTGCTCAGACCTAGGAAGAAAAATAGGCTTGATTGAGGCCAAATTTAAATAGCATCAGATTATCATAATTGACTCAGGGATGGAAGAAGTGAGTTGATTTTCATGTGTGGTCACTTGACTCTGTACTGGGGGCTCTGCAGCACACAGAGGAGGATGTAATTGTAGTTCCCAGAGTGTCCATTAAAGACTAACCCTAGGTATCCCTGCTGTTGATTGTGCTGGGAAAGAACATGACTCAGAGCTTCCCTTTTCAGGGAGCCATTTACCAATGGGAATCTTTTTGTTTCAGAGAGCTTGAGGCTGTGGTGGGAGGCTGGAGAGAGTTCAAAAGGTTCCTTAGTGTGGGGGAAAGAATACCTTCCTTGTAAGTAGCTATGAAAAAGACCAGTTGCATCTTGGACCCAGAGGGCTGCCTAACTGTGGTCTCTTCCAGCCAAAGGACCTTCTGTGTGGCCTACTTTGCTTCAAGCGGGCGCACACCCTCTCCTCCCCCCCGCCCCCATATACACACACTCGGAATTAACGTAAATATTCTATGTAATAAGATGAGGGTTTGGGTCATGGGCCCCTGTGGTACTCTGGTGAAGCCTGTGGACACCTTTTGCAGAATTGTGTGTGTGTTTTTTTTTTAATTTAATTTTATTATAGTTTGCATCATTCATTTCCACAAAATTTTGAGTTACATATTTTCTCCCCCTCTTCCCCCCCCCACCACCCCAAAACAGCCATCCCAGTGTGTCCCCCCTCCCCCAATCTAT
>CM053588.1:102739325-102773914 GCA_028646515.1 Pseudochirops corinnae
AAAATGCTATCTACCTCCAGAAAGAGAACTGATGAACTCAGAGTACAGATTAAAGTATACTTTTTTCACTTTCTTTTTAACATTCATTTTTTAAAATTGAGTTCCAAATTTTTCCCTCCCCCGCCCCAGGCAAACAGTTTGATATAGATTATATACAGTTAGTCATGCAACACAATTTCACATTAGCCATGTTGCAAAAGAAAACACAGACCAAAAGAAAATAACAATGAAGTTTTTTTTTTTTAAGTATGCTCCAGTCTGCATTCAGAGGCCATCAGTTCTTTCTCTTGAAGTGGATAGCATTTTTAATCATAAAACTATCTTGTTATTTCATATAGCACCAACAGTATTCCATCACAATCATATACCACAACTTGTTCAGCCATTTCCCAATTGATGGGCATCCCCTCAGTTTCCAGTTCTTTGCCACCACAAAAAAGCTCTTACAAATATTTTTGTACAGTTCCATTATTAAAATTCTTTTCCTTTTTTTTTTGGATCTTTTTGGGATATAGACCGTAATAGTGATATTTCTGGGTCAAAGGTATGCACAGTTTTGTAGCCCTTTGGGCATAGTTCCAAATTGTTCTCAAGAATGGTTGAATCAGTTCATAGCTCCACCAACTGCATTAGTGTCCCAATTTTTTTCTGCCTTAATTTCCTCGGTTGTCACTTTTTTCACTTTCTTTTGTTTTTCTTGTCTTTTTTTGGTAAGGCTAATATAAAAATGTTTTGCATAACTTTACATATATAAATTGATATCAAATTGATTGACTTCACAATGAGTAAGGGAGGGGTGGGAGGGAGTGAGAGAATTTGGCACTCAGATTTTTAAAAAATGAATGTTAATGGGGCAGCTAGTTAGTGCAGTGAATAGAGCACTGGCCCTGGAGTCAGGAGAACCTGAGTTCAAATCCATCTCAGACGCTTGACACACTTACTAGCTGTGTGACCTGGAGCAAGTCACAACCCCAATTGCCTTGCCTTCTCCCCTCCAAAAAAAAAAGGAATGTTAAATAAAATATAATAGCTCATTTGAAGGAAAAAAAGTACATGCCCACTCTAATGTTCTGTGACTTGGTGACACTTCAGTTATAAACCAGGTTATACCTCAGTTCACTATTTAGCCTGAGGAAAATGTATGACCTTGGACAAGTGACATCATCTCTGCAGGCCAGTTTTCTACTTTATAAGATGAGAGGATTGGAGAGGAAAAAACCAAACATTCTTTGAGTGCTCTTCTAACCCTGGCATTCTGTGAATCTTTTTTATGAATTCTCTAGAGAAGCAGGGAAATGTTCTTTGCCCCTCCCCACCAAGTTATTTCTATAAACTAAAAGGCAAATACCCATTAAACTCTAGAGGGTAGGAAACTGGAATGATTCTGCCCGCTTCTCTGTCCTTTGATACACTCTACCCTCCTCTGCCAAGACATGTGACATGGGGCTGGTTTACAGGTGTCTCCTTAGTCTGGGGAGTAGGCTGGGCAGGCAGGGAGCTGAAACAAGGTTCGGCCCATGGGAAGCAGGTGCCAGCTTGCCAGCCCCTGCCATATAGCCTTGTTGACCTGGAGGGTGGGGCATGTTGGCATCTGTTTTGCTTGTTCAGGCTGCTGCCCCATATGGAGTTCAGGCAGTGGCAGCTATAACCCGTTTTAAGGCAGGCAAGGTCAGGGGAAGCCTGAGTCAGCATTCTTAGACACACACACCTGCTTTAATACCCATTGGATTCACACACTTACAGAGCTTGGGAGCCAGAGGAGACCTTGGAACTCTGAATGTGAAAACATAGGCAGGTGGAGCTGGGATACAACTTGGAGGTCAGCTGATTTCTAAGCCCTTCCTTTGGTGGAGGGGGAAACCCCAACTCTAAGAAACTATAATTAGAAGGGGTTAAGTAGCATGTCCAGGGTCACAGGTAGTAAATAGAGTCAGAACCTGAATAGTAAATAGAATCAGAACCTGAACCCCAGGGCCACTCTCTTTGGGGCAGCTAATTGGCATAGCAGATAGAGTACCGGCCCTGGAGTTGGGAGGACCAGAGTTCAAATTCAACTGAGACACTTAATAGCTGTGTGACCCTGGGCAAGTCACTTAATCCAATTGCCTACCCCCACACCAAAAAAGAAAAAATACATATAGTGTTCTTTCTACTACGTGGCACTGTATCCTCCTCAAGTATTAGGCCACAGAACAAGCATAGATCTAGAAGAGATCTGTATTAGTCATTCAGCCACGAGGTTCTTTTTCATATCATAGACTTCTTTGGTGGCTTGCTGAAGCCTATGGGAGGGGCCCCTTCTTGGAATCTTTTTTTTTTTTGGAGGGGAAGGGCAAGGCAATTGGGGTTAAGTGACTTGCCCAAGGTCACACAAATTTGTGTCAAGTGTCTGAGGTCGCGTTTGAACTCAGGTCCTCCTGACTCTGGTGCTCTATTCACTGCACCACTTAGTTGCCCCAAGAATAATGTTTTTAAATCCATAAAACAGTGTGTCAGATTACAAGGGAGGCCACTTATGCCAAAATATAGTAATTAATTCAAACAAACATATGTTTACATACCCTCGATCAAGAACCCCTGATCTAGTCCAACACATTTTTAGGAGAGGTGGGTAACTGAGACCCAGAGAGCCCAAGGACTCCCCCCAAGGTCACACAGCTACTAAGGAGCAGAAGTAGAATTTGAATCTAGTTCCTCTGGCTTCAAGTCCAGTTTTCTAGTCCACACTGCCTTACTGTATCTTCTGGAAGGCCTGGCATTGTGCATCCTAAATGAAATACTTAATAAATGTCTCATTTTGAGCACTTCTGCACTTCCATTTTCTGTGAACAACCCTCGTTTTGACTTCCCTTCTGGATAGCTTTCCTGGCTGCCTTTGCCATTCTCCTTTAGGGGAGAACTAAGGGGTGTGAATGTATCATACTTTTCATGGCATTTTAATAGGGACCCTCTGGAAGCTATGCCTGTTGGGGATGGCATTTTGAACATGGGGTACCCTGCTATGACACCTGGATCTCTCCATAGAGATGGTGATCTTACCATCTGAGGTGACCATTGTCAGGGTGTGAAGATTGAAACAAGGAAGCAAAAGCCCCAAATTACCTAAGGCTCAGGGGGGAAAAATGCAAAGGAAAATTTTAAAATGTTTTAAAGTTAGGCTTGGAACAAGAATATAAACTCAACCCAGTGTTTGGGGCAGATGGTAGAATGTTAAGACAAAAATGACAGAGAGAAAGCAGAATTAGCTACTGTTTTACTTTTCTCTTCATCAGGGAAAATGATATTCAGATTGGGAAGGGTAAGACAAATTTAGCTAATGGGGAATTGAAACGCAAGACCACAGACTCATAGAAGGTCTAAGTTGTAAAGGACTTTGGAGATTATCTAGTCTCGTTTTCTCATTCCCAAGATGAACAAAGAGGTGCTGAGAGAGGAAGTGACATCACGCCTCCTATTGCCAACCTAGTGACTGAAGTGGGTATAACTGTAGTCATACAAATCATAACCTGTAGTCTTCATGTTTATATTTGCAAAGTACTTTGCATACATTCTCACTTGATCTGCATAATAGCCTGGTGGTGTAGCTGCCATACTTCCCATTTTACAGATGAGAAAACTGAGAATCAGAGAAGTTAAGTGATTTGCCCAGGATCACACAGCCAGTGTCTGAGACAAGATTTTAATCCAAGTCTTCATGACTCTTAAGTGTAGCATTCTATTGCTAAGCCATGCTTGCCTGCTTTCTAAAGTCATTTTAACTAAAATCTAACATATTTTCTTAAACTTCTAATCTTTATTATCTTTTTTAAAATGACAGCTTCATTTCTGAACCCTCTCTTATCCCATAAAGCCATTTCTAAATATTTTGAATTAACTTTTTGAAAAAAACACATCTGTTAGAAACCCTTTGGAACCTCAATACCTCTGAGGTGGAGGCTCTGTTTTATTATTCCCATTTTACAGATGAAGAAGGTGAAGCTGGAGACCTGAGTTGCCCAAGGCCACTCACATGGAAAATGTCTAAGGTGGAATTCAAACCAAGGTCTTCTGGCCTTCAAGTTCCACCCATGTCCAATATGCCTTACTGTCTCCTAGGTCTCTGGATTCACTGTCCAGTGGTCTGGCCCTGTTCCCCTGACTGAGGGAACCCTACGAGAGCACCTGATTGCTCTCAGTGAGCCATCACAAGAGCTATAATATCTTTGGTTAGTAAAATATTTGCAGATGTGCTCACATCATGAAGAATGAAAGATGTTCCAGAAAACAAGATAGTGGCTGGGGGGAATGGCAAGACAGAGAGAGGTCCTAGAAAACTTGACTTTGATTAAAATTTGCCAGTAGATTTTTAGATAAGTTTGCAAGCTATGATAACTAGAAACCAGCATGAAATCTTTGAGAAGCCATACCATGCTCATCATCTTTCCTTTTTGGACAGTGTTCCTAGACTCACAAATGAGGGAAATGCTCTTGCCATAAGTTGCCAAATGCCTTCCTAAGGTGCAGATGAACATCTCGTGTTACCCTTGTGGACAAAATGGATGTGGGAAGCATGACAAAACAATTAAGTGGATTTGTAAGTAACCTGGACAAGAAAAGAATTGATAAATATACAGAGTTAGCAGTTGGTATCTGGGGTTATGCCACAGAGTTCTTGTCTTTCAGACATTTCTGCCAGTGACTTGGAATAAAGGCAACATGCTCATCAAATTTGTAGGTGATTTGATGCTAAGAGTAACCCACAGGTGGCTAGGTGGCACAGTGAATAGAGCATTGGCCCTGAAGTCAGGAGGACCTGAGTTCAGATGCGGCCTCAGATACTTGACACAGTTACTAGCTGTGTGACCTTGGGCAAGTCACTTAACCCTAATTTCCTTGCCTTCCCCCCTCCAAAAAAAAAAAAAGAATAATCCAGTGAGAGAATCAGAATTCAAAAGGTTCCCAGAAGACTAGAAAGAAGGGGCCAATAGCATGGACATTGTGAGTCTAATATGACAAAATTGAATAGATCACATGTTGTGGTGGAAGAAATATTGGCTTTGGGGGAATCTGTGTTCAAAACCTAACCCTAACTGTACCCATTCTGGTGGGGCCATGAGACCAGTCATTTAGGCTCTCTTGGACTGTTTCCTTGTATGTGAAATAAGACACCTAGATTGAATGGTCTTCAAACATCCTTTCTAGTTCCAAACTCCATGATCCTACGAAAAGAAGTCCTCTGCTCCAGTTCAGAATATTAGTTATAGAACTAGAAGATTTAGAAATTCAATTAAACAAACATTTATTAAGGGTGTAGTTAGGTGCAAGACACCTTGATAGGAGAATGGAGGTGATGTGGCATAAAAGTAATTCATAGGAAAAAGACTGGGGGACATTCCCCAGTAGATAAGTAGTCTCATGACATAAACAATTCTCAAAAGAATAATGATGAATTGTCAATGGCTATATGAAAGAATTCTCTAAGTCAGTAATAATTAGAGAAATACAAATCAAAACAACTCAGGTTTCCTCTCACACAAGGTGGCAAATGTGACAAAAGATTTATTGTTGTTCAGTGGTGTCCAGTTCTTCAAACTCTATAAGTGTCTGAGGCCAGATTTGATCTTGGGAAGCGGAATCTTGCTGACTCCCAGCCCAGCCCTGTATCCATTGCACCACCTAGCTACCTCTAGAAGTAGTGTTAGAAGTGTCGTGAAAAGATGGGCACACCAGTTCACTTTTAGGCACCCCAGAAAACAATTTGGAATCATGCAGAGACAGTGAGTGACTAAATGTCTTTTGACCCAGAGATTCCCCTGCTAAGAATATTCACCAAAATATTTACAACAACACTTTGTCCTAGCAAAGAACTGGAAACAAAGTAGATGCCTGTCCTTGGAAATGGCCAAGCAAGTTGAACATGGATATAAATGGAGTATTACTTTGTTATAAGGAATGATGACTATGATGAATGTGAATACAGAGATGCATGAAAATACCTCCATGAACTGATACAAAGTGAAATAAGCAGAACCGGGGAAAACATTATACATAATTATGACAACAGTGTGAATGAATGAAAAAAACAAAACCAAAGTGAAATTTAATGCTCTGAAAGCATAATGACTAGATTTGGCCCCAAAAGAGAGATATGAAGAGGTACCCCACTCCACCTTTTTCTTTGCAGAGGTAGGAGGGAACGGTAATCACATCAGATTTTTAAAATGTGTTGGTTAGTTTTGCAGAACAGTTTTGTTTATACTTTTGAGAAACGAAGTGATGGCTCTCTGGAAGGGTGAGGATGGAGGGATACATTGGAATATGTAGGTGATGTGGAAACAAAACATCAACAAAAATTTATTTTAAAAGAAAAGAAAAAAACCCCAGGGAATTTTATTAGCCTCTGATGTAGAAGCCAAGAAAGTTAATGTGATCTCTCTTAGGCTGCCTGAATGGTGTCCAGATTGAGGGAGTTGATGATGTCTTTGGCCAGGCCACATTTTAGTAAACCTAATGAGCATCACCACATCTTTCTTTACTGATTTAAAGATTTTCAGGTCTCTGGGGCATCTCTGTGAGTTCCCATAGCCATTGTCCAGCATTTGAGAAGGAAGCAGGGGGAAGGTGTAGGAGTTCTGTCTCCATGTGCTTATGAACTGAGCCAAGGACATAGCCTGGAAGTTAACTTTTTTTAAACTCAATTCCTGATGTAAGCTTGTGTTTCTTCTCATCTGCCACTTTCTCCTGATAGGAGAGGGTGGGAAAAAATTGTTCAGTTAATTAAGACAGCTGGTTGTTTGACATTTCCCTGGGGCTGTTTAGCCTGGGAGGGGCAGGGTGTGGGAGAGCCAAGGGAAAACTTTTCCCTGCCTTTGCCTATCTGAAGGGCTGTCCTTGGGAAGAAGACTTGTTTTGTGTAAGTTTCAGAGAGGAGAACCTGGGACCAATGAATAGGATTTGGAAAGGCAGATTTGGGCTCAGTATAAGGAGGCCCTTCCCACATTTAGATCTGCTAGAGTGGGTTTACCTCTTAAGGCAGTGAACTCTTTGTAACATAAAAGGACAGTGGAAATTAGATGACCACACATTTGTCTGGTGTGTCATAGAGGTAACTTGTTGTTCACCCTTCATTAATATTTTTAGGGGGGAGAATAATTGATTTTGTTGTATAAGATATAGCAGCTCTGCAGTAAAACTTAATTAGTTTTGAAAGGATTTTTTTAAAAGTTTAATCCATTTAAATTTATCAATTTAGTTCCACATAAAAAATTATACTTTATACTTTCATTTGAATATCTCACTTAAATTTCCTGATTCAAGAAAAGGAAACCACAGGTGGATATGAACATAGCTAAAACATAAAACAAAATATCCATTTTACTATGACCTCCTAAAACAGTTCATAGTTTTCTTAGTTGTATTGATTTAGAAAATGAATGGTATCTACACATTATAGTTAAAAGTAAATTATCTCCACCATATTTTGCATAATCATCCTTCATTCTTGAAGAGGACCAATGACATCATGAAGGTGATATCTTGGAAGTGAATTGGATTTAAATGAGGCAGAGCTTCAAAAAATCATCCACCTCCCCTTCTCCACCAGAGCCATCAGAGTCTAGTAGCAAGACAAGAGTCAAGATGACTGGTGATGGCTCAGGATGCAGTGGCTGACCTTAGCCCTTTTTCTGGAGGGATCTAGTGCTTTGGGTAAAGGTTTGGCTATTGTTGTTGTTGTTGCTTTTTGGAGCAGGGTAGGCAGGGCAATTGGGGTTAAGTGACTTGCTCAAGGTCACACATTCATGTCTAAGGCCAGATTTGAACTCAGGTCCTTCTGATTCCAGGGCTGGCGCTCTAGTCACTGTGCCACCTAGCCACCCTAAAGGTTTGACTCTTGTTGGCCTCTGAGGGCAGTTATAACTCTGGGGTCCAGAGACTCTGTGGCAATCTTGGGCCTTAGTGAGTTTGATGGGCTCTTTCTGGATGTTAGACATAAGTAACTGAGTTCTTCAAAGTTTCTATTGCTTTCTGGAGCCTTTGCCCATCTGGTTCTCCTTAATAATCTTAGTTCTCTGATGGTTTAGTTTGGTTTGGTTTTTAATAAACCTGCACACCACTCCTACCCTGAGTCAGAGATTCATAGATTGCTAGAACTGGAAGAGGTTGGAGGCCATTTTGTTAACTTCTCCCAATTTATTTTACAAAGGATGGCAATCCTGGCACACATTTGCATAACCTAGTGAGCCAGTGTCAGAACCATTCAAACATATAAGGTGTCTTAGAAGTCATCTAGACCAATCTGTAACTGGCCAAGCATCCTCTCCACAGTACTCCTGACAAGTATTTATCCAGCCTTTGCTTAAAGTCACGGGAAGCCCACTGTCTCTTGAAGCAGCCTGTTACACTATAGCCAGCTATATTTACCAGGATGTTTTTTTCCTTATATGGAGCAGAAATGTTTCTCTCTAAAGCTTTTACTCTTCAAGGTCAAGTAGAGCAAGGTTAAAAAAAAACCCCAACCCTCTTCCAAATGATTGTCTTCAAAATATGTGGGGAAAGTTATCAGCTCTGCCCCTCATCCCCTTCCCCTCAGCCTTCTCTTCTCTAGCATCAGCAGCCTGGTCCCTTTAATGCGTGTTTGTCACTGCCATCAGTTCCGTCACCATTCCTGGTTGTCCTTTGGACCCTCTCCAGTAGGACAGAGTTCTTCCTTTTTCTTCTGGATTGGAGAAGGCCCTCCTTCTTCAGGTCCACCACAGCAAACTGCCCAGTGGGTCTTTCATTAACATTTGCTAGTTTCCATTTGAGATGGAACCATTTCTGGGGTGCAGTCATGATTTATTTCATTGAGATTATACCAGATTTTGCTTCTAGGGCCCTGCCAAAGGAAGGAGGAAGCCCTTTTGATGCAGCACAGCTTAGAGCATTTTAATTGGTTTAGGTGCAACCTGCCAATTAGCACCAATCTGGGCATCTGGGCACTGCTCACCGAAGGTGCTTAATCACTTCACCACATTTGTGCCTGAAAATTGATGAGTTATGATAATATTGAGCTAAAATGCTATATTTAGGGGAACAAAAAATGAACTCTCACTTTTAGCCTTGTGAGGTCCCATAATCTTCGTCTGCCTGAGAGAGAAGTATGATCGATTACAGGGTGGAGGATGGGGGATAGAACTAACATTTTTAAAGGGATCTATGGTTACAAGATACTTTGCCATATGTGACAGTCATACTTCTTTATCTTATTGTCAAAAAAAGTTGTTTTTTTTTAAGGTCACATTACCAGTTAACAGTGGAGTCAAGATTTGAACTCTCGTTGTCTGACTTCTAGCTTTGTGTCCTTTCCAGTAGACTGTAGACCCTCTCTTGCTTTTGAGAGACTTGCCCTTCATGTCACCAGCATTTTGAGAGAGAGAATACAAACTTAAACCACATCCCATGCCTTCAGATATTTCCATTTGAGTTAGAGAGATGAGAAATACACATATAAATCATTTAATGATACAAAAGCAGTGAATAATGACGTGCCAGGAAGGGAGTGATAACAAATGGTACAGTAAGAGTTGAGAAGAGGAAGAGATCTAACGGTGGCCTTATCTCCCAAGGTTTCATGGAGGATGAGAAGCTTGAGCTGAACCTTGGACTATGGGGGCCACTCTGGGCAGACTGAAGCAGAAAGCTTGGAGGTGGGAGATGGGAGGAGACCATTCCTCCATCTTTCATCAGACTGATGTGGATATACTGAGTTTCTCTCCCTCCCTGTTTCCCAAAGTCATTCTACACCATTGGTTTTTTGTTTTGTTTTGTTTTTGCTTTTTGGAGGGGGGAAGGCAGGGCAATTGTGGTTAGGTGACTTGCCCAAGGTTACACAGCTAGTAAGTGTTAAGTGTCTGAGGCTAGATTTGAACTCAGGTCCTCCTGACTCCAGGGCTGATGATCTATTTACTGCATGACCTAGCGGGCCGTACACCATTGTTCAGTTGTTTCAGTCATATATGATTCATCATGATCCCATTTGGCCTTTTCCTGGCAAAGATAATGGAGTGGTTTGCTGTTTCCCTCTCCAGCTTATTTTATAGATGAGGAAACTGAGGCAAACAGTTAAGTGACTTTCCCAAGGTAACACAGCTAATAAGTGTCTGGGGACAGATTTGAACTCAGGAAGAAGTCTTCCTGGCCAGGTACGCTGTTAGACCCCAATTAGTAGACTATTGAGCCTCTCAGACCTGGAAGGGACCTTGGACACTGTAGTCATGGTATGAAGCAATGAAGGGAGGTCACACTTCAGCTGTAGGGGTACTGACCAGCTCTTAAGACATTGCTTCTTCTGGACAGTTCTGAGGTTATGGTATATTGCAGGGCATGGAAGCAGAATCAAATTGGGTGTCAGAGTATCTATTCTGCAGTTAATCAGCTATGTGACTCTGGGCAAATCACTTACCTTTTTTGATCTGTTTCCTTATGTGTAAACTAAGCAGGTTAACTGATAAGGATTCCTCCAGTTCTACATTTCTGGCCCTAGGTAAAGGAACTCTTCCTTCAATTGGCCCACACCTGCCTCTGCAGTTTCAATGCACTTTTCCCAAAACCAGCTCCTAGTTTCCAATGTCCAGGCCCAGTTAAAAGACAGATCCTCTTACTCTATAGAGAATCCATCCAATCCTTCTAACACATGGTAGCCCTTGAGATCTTTGTCTTGATCCTTGTCTTATAAAGGAGTTTAACTGACATTGTACACGTTGGGGTGTTGGGGTGATGAGGTGCAGGCTCTGGGAACCCCCTGAGCTCTCCTTGAATCTTTGAGGTACAGGATCTAGGAAACCCCTTAAACTGTGACTGAATCTTCCCACTTGATGAGGCATTTGCAGAGGCCATAAGTTTTTCATTGTGGCTCTGCTCAGACTTCTGTTACTTGCCTAGCCCTCCATTGTCCATCTACTTCCCACCCTTGAGCCTATCAAAATATCAATCCACCCTTGATCTGGCCTAGCCCACCATTGTCTGTTGGCACCAGGTAGGCTCCAACAACTTCCCACCCTTAATCACTCATTGACCTCATTAACTCCTCCTGAAGACCTTCCCCCAGACTCCTCCTCCAGACCACCCCTAGATTCCTCCTACAACCTTCCTGTATATAAGATCCCTTCTTGCCCCGGTGTGAGAGAGCACTATAGAATGACCTAGCACAGACTTACTCTGGCCTGCTTGCCCAATGCAAGCGTCACAGATACCTAGGCTCCTTAAGAGTCTACCCAATATGGAGAACTTTTAATAAACTTTACATTTCTTTGTCTGAGAGAAGACTTGAATCTAATTCATTTGGCAGGACCCAGCGTGTTGGTATTTCGGGGTCTCCAGAGCAACCCTAACCATATTGGGGGGATCCCTTTTGCTCATTTCCTGGAATATAAAAACTGAAGGCAGTGACATTTTTAGGGGTGTGGGAGTCTTTGTCTTGGGCCTCACCCAGAACTTTCTGGGTTTATTGAGCAAGTGCATATATACTATCATAGCCTGCCCTACCTACCCCAGGGTCAGAGCGTATGTTGTGCCATGTAATCATGATAAAAACTGGGTGGGGAGGGAAATGGTCACTTGCAGTTGAAATATTTCTGACCACAGCCTTACACTCAGTTGCCTTAGCGGCTCTAATGGGTAAAAATATTGCTAGAGATGGAGATAAAAACACATTCGTCATTGTAACAGAACCTTCTGGGCAGTGTCAGAGGAAGCAGAGATGATGAATGATTCAGGTCGAGTTTTTCCCTGTGCAGAATCATAGGTTAGAGCTGGAAGGTTAGATCTGGATGAGACCTTAGAACAGGCATTGTTGATGTCTTAGTCTGGAGCTCTTGTTTTATAAATGAGGAAACATTAATACGAAGCTGACAGTTACATAACACTTGATAATTTTACATAAACTATCTCATTTTAGTCCTCTTAGGAAGTGTACAGAAAGGGAGTATTGGTCTTATTTTACAAATTGGGAAACCGAGGCTTAGTAAGGAAAATAACTTGCATGAGGTCACTTGGTAGCAAATTCTAGGACTAGAATGCCTGTCTCCTATCGCTCAGTCCAGTATTCTTTCCACACTACCGAACTGCTTTCCAGAAACTAGGTCATATGAACACATTGGTTATTAGCATTAGGAGAGTGGAAAATGGGTCATGGAAAGTTGGTGTTGAGACTAGTATGGGGTCACAGGGGTTTAGGAGTGGGGGTGGATGATCAGCTATGTCCTGTGTAGGAGGACTGGTTATGTCCAATGATGGGGCCTGGGGCTATTAGAGCATGCAGGAATGATTTCTGGGAGGTAGGGTTGGATAACCTCATTGAAGCGGGCAGGGCCAATTCCCAGGATGCCAAGCTACTGAGTAGACTCTCCAGGGAGGTCCCCTCATTTTCCAGTTAGAGGACTGCAGATTTTTCTCCCAACATCTCTCTCCCTTTGGGAAATGACCAACTGGAGTCCAGTGACTTTGTGGCAGTGAAATGAACAGTGGTCTACGACAAAGGGACCTGGATTCTACTTCTGGCTAGCAGAGAATTTCATTTTTCTGGGTCTCACCTTCTTCATCTGGTATGAAGAGGCTGAACTAAGATGTTCTTTGAGGTCCCTTCTGGTTTGAGATGCTATGGTCCTTTGTGTTCTAGTTCTGTTGTCTTATTCTACAGATGAGGAAACTGAGATTCAGTGGTTTTAAGTGTCTTGCTCATGGCCACACAAGTGTTAAGTGGAGCTGAGATTTGAACCTATGTTCCAGGAAGTCCTGGGAAGTAGAAAGAAAGGCAAAAAGCAGTCCTTGCTCTCAGGATACTCATAGCCTAATGAGGGAGATGGTATGCAAAGAAACAAAAATGTATATACAGGATACTTACAGGGTAAGTGAGAGAGGCACTAAGATTAAGGAGACCTGGGAAAGGCTCTTGCAAAGATGGGCTTTTAGGTGAGACTTGAAGGAAGCCAGGAGGGGAAAGGAGGACGGAGAGCATTCCAGGCATGGGGCACAACTGGTGGAAATGCCCAGATTGGAAGATGGTACAAACAAGAAGGCCAAGTCCATTGGATCTCAGTACAAGGAGGGGAAGAAAGTGTAAGAAGGTTGGAAAGGGAAGAAGTGGCCAGGGTTTGAAGGACTTTGAATGCCAACCAGAATTGAAGCTGTATAGCAGGGGTGCTTGCTTCCCAAAACCCATGGTGCTAATCATTAGTGCTCCCCAAAATACTGGTGATGGGCAGAAATAAGTTCTTGGTGCTAATCATGTGATTCCCCAGAAGGCTAAAATCAGGTTCCTCTGCTGAGGGCTTCCTTATACAGTCTCAGCCATAGCTTGGGGAAGTCTGGCACTGGTCTGTGTGTGACCTCAGGCCAGTGAGTTACTCAGCATCTCTGTGTCTCAGCTTCCTCATCTAGAAAACGAAGGTGTGATTTTGAGGCAAGTTATTAAACACTCCTGCCTCAGTTTCCTTCTGCAGAATGAAGGCATTGCAGGAGTTGGTGAGGTCCCTTCCAGCTTAGGGTCCAAGGAACACAGAATTTTGAACTGCAGAGAGCCTTAAGGCCAAAATAGTCTTGCTGCTCCATTTCACAGATTAGGAAATTGAGGTCTACAGGATTGTTGCATGAATAAATCTAGGGAAGGTTCGCTCTTTCCATCTCCTCAAAATTAAAAAAAAAAACAATAAACACCTGAAACTGACAAGTTACCTGGAAAATTTTCTGGAGCTGTGGCAATCTTTGGCAGTCTGGAAGCCTCAGGACCCTTCACAGAATCATGTCATTTTATACAGAAAATAAAATGTATAGGACTGCAAAGGAAATATTGAAATGCAATTCTCAAAAAAAATCCCAAACAACCCAAAACCCACCCCACCCTCCCCCCAATTCAAGTCCATAGACTTCAGGTTAAGAACCCCGTGCTAGAGGAAAAAAGTAAGGATTTAGATGTTTGGATTTTTTTTCCCCTTGGTGTTAACACTTTTATTTTCTTAGACTTCAGGGTTTGTACATGCAAAAATTGATGGACTAGAATGCAGCTCAATTCTTTTAAGTATATAAAAGAGACAATTACATAAACAGTTTAAGATACCTCAAATTTTAGAGACTTAAGAGTGATTTGCTTCTGCCATTCAGCTTTCTGATGGTTACATGCCATTATCAGACCAAAAGGGAGTTAATAAGCTAACATTAGATTATGATGTTTGGATATATATTAAGGACATAATTTCTTGTTCCCTAAAATAAGGAGGTTGGGCAGAGAAGGACAAAGCCAGAGCCCCTGGACTTGTGGGCAAGGTGGTGGGTGTTGAGTGAGGGTTGTCCATTTTCATTTCTATTGAGGATGGAGAGATTGAAGAGAAGTTAGTCCTATTTACTTATTTTCCAGAGGAGAAACTGAGGCCCCGAGAAAGGAAATTGATCTATCCAAGATGAGTCAGAAAGTCTGACGGAGCTGGGGTTAGAATCTTGGTCTCCTAACTCCTGGTCTTCTGCGGCTTTCTCTCTGTGCCACATTGTCATTGCTGAAAAAATCTGCAGCCTTAAATGTTGACAGAGATAATAAGGAGGGGCAGAAGTAAACAGAGTTGTCTGAACAGCTGAGCAGTGGTCCACTAGCAAGAGCCAAGCCTGTGGAAAGAATAAATACACAGATCTTCATGCTGTGTGCAGTGTGTATTGATCTTTTTTTTATATAAACTCAGAAGCTGAGCGAGAAGGTCATGGGATTGAAGAGAAAGACGTCACGCCCTAGACAGGCTTCACAGAGGTGGCCTTTTCAGACTGGCATGCTAAATTAGGCTCATCCCAGCCTTCCCGTTCAGCAACGTGAACGTTCGGCATGTGGGAATGGAGTGGCCCCCTCGCTGCTGGATTATGTGGTACAAATCCTTCCTCTAAATGTATGCGAGAAGGTAAACAGAAAACTGGTTTTGCTTAATTTGATGTAAAAGGCTCATGTTTTCAGCAGGGAGAGCTGAAGGTGATTTACTAGACTGTAAATTCCATGAGGACAGTGACCCATGCTTGTGTCTGGCTCTGCCAGCCCCGAATGCAGACTTAATTCTTAAGGAATGGTGATTTTGTTAAGGGTTCCAGGGGACTCTCAGATCGTCTTAGGACCTCACACAGGACCTGGCACATAGTAAATGCTTAACTTGGTGATTGACCTAAGTTGAGGGTTCTTAACCGTTTTTGTATCAGGGATCCTTTCACAATATGGGGAAACCTATGGACCCTTTATCAGGATCCTGTTTTTAAATGCATAAAAAGAAACAGAGTTACCAAGGTAACCAAATACATTGAAATAGTTATATATTTATATCTATATCATATCTACCTAAAAACAATAGCCTCATGGGCTCCAGATTAAGAACTCCTGGTCTAATCATACCTCATACCCTGGCCTCCCCTCAAATATAGTCATTCAGCCTTTGCTCAGAGGCCTCTGATAAGTTGAAAACTCATTATCTTTTCCTTCTAAAACAAGACTGACCAATGAGTCAGTCAGTAAACATTTGTTAGGTGCTTACTATATGTCAGGCATTGTGCTAAGCTCTGGGGATGCAAAAAGAATCAAAAGACACAATCTAATGGGAGAGATAGCCCACCAACAAATCTATACAGACAATATATACACCCAATAATGGGAGGGAGCTGGAATTCAGAGGGCTTGGGGAAGGTTTCCTATAGAAGATGATATTTTTATTGGCACTTAAAGGAAGCCAAAGGAAGGCAGTAGACTGAGATAAAGGGGGGAGAACTTTTGAGACATGGGGGACAGCCAGAGAGAATGCCCAAAGTGAAGGATGGAATGTCTTGTTCATGGAACAGCCTGGTGACCCTGAGCATTTGTTGGGGGAATAAGGTGTAAGAAGACTGGAAAGGTTGGAGGGCTAAGGTATAAAAGGCTTTGGACACCAGAGAACTCTGTACTTGATCCTGGAGGCAATAGGGAGCCGGTGGTGTTTGTTGGGCAGAGGAGTGGCATGATGGCTGGAGCTTTAGAAAATCACGTTACAAGAGAATGGACTGGAGTAGGGAAGCACTTGAGGAAGGCAGACCCATCAGCAGGCTGCAGTAATCCAGGGGTGAGGGTCTGTACTAGTGGTGGCAGTCAGAGGAGAGAAGGGGGAGTATTGGAGAGATTGTGGAGGTGAAGTCAATAGGCTTGTGGATATGGCAGGATGAGAGTGAAGAGCTGAGGGTGACACTGAGGTCGTAATGGAGGAAGGAGGAAGGTTTGAGGGAAAGGTATTTTCTGTTTTGGACATGTTGAGGATATGTTGAAGTACCCCCCCCACCCTCCCTCAAGCCATGGACAAGAATGGAAAATTCCTCTAACTCCTTCATGTATCCAGTATTGATGGGCCTCAGCCCTCTTCCCTAAGAAACAACTCAACTCTCACATTTTTTAAGGTAACCTTGGGGAAGATCCTTGGATGGTTCAGCATCTAAAGATACAGGGTAAGGAATGAGTGGGGAGTAGGAATGAGAGGAATTTATCTGCTGGACATCGAATGTGAGATGTCCGAAAGGCAGTTGGAGATGTGGTATTGGAGGTTAGCAGAGAGGCTAAGGCAGGAAAGGTAGATTTAGGAACTATGGACTGAGAGCTTCCAGGCTCCTGACTAGCAGGCTCTCATATTGGCATCACCTCCGAGGCCTTGGCCCTTCCTCATTCTCCTTCTGTCTTTCTCTTTAACCATTTATTTCCTTATCTTCATTCTTATGGTTTTATTTTCTTTTAAAGCCCACATTTGACAAACGAACCATGGTTGGGCTCTCTTCACATGTTTTCCCTAAAGGAAAAAGATTAGGAGGGGAAAAAAAACAACCCTTCTGTTACCCCCTGTTGAACTTCAAGAGACAACTGTTTGAATTCCTTTGGCATCCTGGAGTTTAGTGGTGCTGTGGCAGGGAGTGGCCGCTTTTGTGATGCACAGAGATTCTTTCTGTTGTTACAGCTGTGGCCAAAGGTTAGATCTGCTGTGACTTACTGGGCTCTCTCCGTCTGCCCGGAGCCTCCTGCCTCTTTAGTCCTTAGGACTGCCAGGGCTGAGGAAGTTTTGTGAGAGGGCATAAAGAACCCTGATACTTGGGTTTGGCACCTAGATTTCAGTCCCATCTCTTACTTTGGGCAAGCCATTTCAATAGTCAATAAACAGTAAGCACCTACTGTGTGCCAGGCTTTGTACTAAGTGCTGGGGATATAAAAAAAAGATAGTCCCTGCCCTCAAGGAGCTTAAAATCTAACAGAGGAAGACTACTCAGCAGAGGAAGCTATAGAGGGGGAAGGAAAGGGAGCTGCCAGAAAGTATGGGGACCAGGAATGGGTGCAGAGGCCTGATATTCCAGGAGCTGAAACCAAGTAGAGCAGCTAATAGGAATTGAAGAGTTAGCCAGAAAATTCTGAGCCCACTATAAGGGGAGAAGCCCAGCAATCAGAGGAGAGAGGCAAAAGATGCTGCTGAGGGTATATTTGGGGATCAAAACTGAATCCATCTCTATAATGAGCATGGCGCTGGTGGAGTCCATACCAAGCTAAGCAGCTAAAGGCCCCTCTGGACCACTGTACTAAGGGCTTTACAAATATCTCATTTGATTTTCACAACCACCCTGGGAAGTAGGTACTATGGAAGATGGAGGTGAAGTGATTTGTCCAGGGTCTAGTAACTGTCTGAGGCCAGATTTGAACTCAGATCTTAATGATTCCAGGCCCAGCACCATATCCACTGGGCCACTTTCCTTCTAGAAAACATAGATTGCTGTCAAGATGGGAGTTGTGTTAATTTTTTTGAATTGATCAATTACCTCTCCCAGTGCTAGTGCAAAGATAACAAAAAGTATTTTATGTGGGCTAGAAATCCTCATTCCTACTCCCCACCCATTCCTTGCCCTGTGTCTTTAGATGCTGAAGCATCCAAGGATCTTCTCCAAGATTACCTTAAAAGATGTGAGAGTTGAGTTGTTTCTTAGGTAAGAGAGCTGGGGCCCATCAATATTGGATCCATTAAGGAGCTGAAGTAATTTTCCATTCTTGCCCATGGTTTGAAGGGGAATAATTTGAAAGGTACTCAGCTTGCTGTAGGAGATTGAAAGATGAATTCACTCAGTGACCATGTTGGAGAGGGGCTTGCTAAGACCCCTAGGCAAAAAAATAGGGCTTAGAGAAACACAGGAGCCCTTGAAGGTAAGTGATGTACAAATTCATAGATTTAGAAGAGTGGATGAAGGAGGAAGACCTTAGACTGAATTAACCAGAAGGGCTATGAGCTTGAAAAGTATAAAATATGTTTTCTTCTGGCCTTCTAGCTTATACTCTTGTTAGAGAGAATGGTCGAATATTGTGGAATGAATGAGGTAAGACCTGTGAAGCAATTTCAGTCAACATTTATTAAGTACCTACTGTGAGCCAGGCATTGGGCTGAGCTCTGGATTTAGAAATGATCGTGTTTTGACCCTTAAATGGCTCAGTGATTTCATAGAAATGAGTACTTCTTCAGAGAGGCAGATCACAACTTAGTCCAAAGTCCAGCAACAAGCTTTATCATGTACAACAGCACTTTGCTAGGTGCTGGGTAGAACAGAGTAAATAGGCAGTTGGTGATACAACCGGTAGACAGAGTGCTGGACAGAGGCAGGACAGACCTGAGTTGAAATCTGGCCTCAGACACTCACTACCTAGCTGTTTGACCCTAGCCACATCATTTAATCTGTCTGCCTCAGTTTCCTCCCAGGTCAAATGAGATCATGTTTGTAAAGCTCTTTGCAAGCCTAAAGCGCTATATAAATGCCAGCTGCTGTTATTATTATTATTAAACAAAACTAGTTATTGAAGTTTAGTAATTTCAATCATGTCTGACTCACTTAACGAGCTGAATCCTCTTGGCCTTTAGAGATATATAGGGGCAGGTAGGTGGTACAGTGGATAGAGTGTCAGGTCTGGAGTCAGTAAGATACAGCTTCCTGAGTTCATGTCCAACCTCAGACACTTAATAGCTGTATGACCCTGGACAAGTCACTTAACCTCGTTTGCCTCAGTTTCCTCATTTGTAAAATGAGGCAGAGAAGGAAATGGCAAACCACTGCCAAGGAAATCCCAAAAGGTGTCACAAAGAGTCGGACAGGACTGAACAACAACTGAGACTTAATGAGGGGAAATAACTTGCCCAGGGTCACACAGTGACTGAACTAGTACTCACATACATTACAACTTGCTGTTGAGACCAACTCTTCAGTCTGTCTTAGCTCTGACTATGCATGGGGATGGAGGAGGTGAGGAAATTTTTTTGAAGTGAGGAGTAATTGGCACAGAGATCCTTATAGAGAAACCTAGAAATATGTCCCCTGTTGCTTGTGAGTAGACTTTTTTTTTTGGTCTTATTTTAATTATTTGTGACCCTCTCTTAATTTCCCTATTTGTTGGTAAGGTCCCTAAGGGTTGAGACTATGTCTTGCTTCGTTTTCTATCTCCTAGTTCTCAGCATGGTTTTTTTTTTTTTGCATATATACTGAATTTTGATTTGTTGAATGAATGAATGAATGAATGAATGACCTGTGGTTATCCTAACCTATTGGGACTATCATTTCCTTGTCCTGGACACTGTGCCTGTCTTAAGAAAAAATATCACTTAATATTCTTTTCTGTTTTTATTGTTGTATGATTACTGTTACATTACTTCTGACTATCCCACCCCCCCCCCCCTTACTGAGCTACTGTAAAGGAGTACCAACTTGCATTGCTGGTATTTCTTTGCATTTGAAGGATTTTTCTTAAATCAAAAAGATTTGATCAGTTTTCCCATCTTCATTTCAATTCCTACATAATGTCCTTTAAATGAGGGATTCTGTGGTAAAGCAGCATTTTGCCAGGGACCCAAAAAAACGAAGTATATGCTCATCCCAATGAGCCAGTGATGGAGACCTCAGTATGAATTGGAAACAATAGCAGGTGAGGGGTAGGCTTGTGTGTTGAATGTCCAGCTTGATCAGTGGCTTACCCAGGAAGACTTCCCAGCTTGAACATGAAGCAAGGATGCTCCCTTATGTCCTAAGGGGTCTTGAGGCAGTGATGGATGGGGAGGCAAGGTGTGATCCATTATCTCTGCTCCCAGATTGAAGTTTTGAGACCTTTGAGCATTTTAATTATTTGGCAAGCTGGAAGGCTGGTAAAGAGAAGGTAGGGTGAGCGTCTGATGGACTATCTCATAGCTGACTTTGGACCTGTTCTTATAGAGATTGGGGTCTTGGTTTTTATGGCCTTGATTAAATTCTAAGAAACTCTTTGCTGTACCCCATGGTTATGAGGTTGGTCAATCCAGTATCTGTTAAATGCTTACTTTGTGCCAAGCCAGTGCTGAGCACTGGGAATTACTAAGAAAAAAATTTAAAACTGGTTCTTACCCTCATGGAACTTACATTCTAATCATACAAGATACATAAAGAGTAGATGGAAGGTCATCTCAGAAGAAGGGCTCTGGAGGTAAGGGTCTCTTGTACAAGGTGTCATTTGAGGTCAGTCTTAAAGGAAGCCTGGGGATTCACAGGAAAAATATACAAAGCTTATTCCTGATCTGAATTTCTAATTTAACTGGTCATTCTCCCCAGAAAGTCTCAAGGAGGTTAACATTAACTCAGGTAGGGCCTTTTGTTTTTTGGTTCAGTCCTTCACATTCTGGGTTTTCTTACCTCTATGAAGTGGATCTGTAGAAAAATACCCAAAGCTAAGACAGGCTTTAGAACCCTCCCTTTGTAACCAGTCAGAACAGTAAAACACATTTAACCCTTTGGTCATGTTGAAAATGTATGCCTTATTCCATGCATATCCTGTATTATCACACCCATGATTAGATGCTAAGGGTCAGGTGCCATATTTTATGTATAGTCTTCTTCATTGCATTGTCCAGGGAAGCTAGGAGGCTGAGATGAGGGGGACAGACACTCTAAATCCAAATCATGAAATGCCATGTAAGTGATTAGTGCTGTGGAGGTGAGAAGACTTTGGTCCAAATTCCATCTTATGAGCCACTTGGAAGCTATCCTGGGCAGTTCATTTTACCTTTCTCTGCCTCAGACAACTTCCTGGGAGGTAATAGACTATAACCATATGCACTGTTGGAGAGGGGATCCCCCACCACAGATCTTTTGGCCATTTGCATTTACTTCTCATTTCTTTAAAGTCTCCCCCAGGAAGCATCGCTGCTTATGTGGCAGGCTGGTGCAGACTGATTCCCAAGTCTGTTTTCTTGTGAAGAATGAGCTTGCTGGTTGGATGGTAGCTGATGGTTTTGTTCCAGACTGGTCTGTAAAATAGGGATCACAGTCGTACTGAGGAAACCGTGTTAAGAACCTTGCAGTGCTCTAGAAATTGGAGTGGCGATTACCCCCTCTCGTTTTGGGTACTTCATCATAGGCTGCTTTGGAGTGCTATTGAATGCCTCGTGTATGTAAATCTCATCTCCTGATGTAAATGTTGCTTCTGGAGCACAGGGATCATTCCTTAATTCTCAATATTCCCCACTCACCGGAATCCCTGATCCAGAGGGTCTTAACTTGGGATCTGTGAATTCATTTAAAAGAAAAAAACATTTTAATAACTATATATCAATATATTTGTTTTCCTTTGTAATCCTATTTTATTCTACACATTTAAAAGCTTTATTCTGAGAATTTTAGACTTTGAAGTTCCTATTTAGACTGTGAGCTCCTTGAGAACTTTCTTTGTGGTCATAGTACCTAGCACAAGGCTTGGCATCTAGTAGGTGCTTCCTGGGACACTCAACGTCCAAACTCTGATAGTTTTCGTTGGCCA
Source organism: Pseudochirops corinnae (assembly GCA_028646515.1). NCBI lineage: Eukaryota > Metazoa > Chordata > Mammalia > Diprotodontia > Pseudocheiridae > Pseudochirops > Pseudochirops corinnae. Next base: position 102,761,119 of record CM053588.1, read on the forward strand.
TCCCCCACAGCTGGAATGAAATCATCTATGCTTCCTGGCTTCAGGCCTTCCTTCTGCACAAGCCTTTTTCAGTCTTCCTTAATCTCAGGGCCTTCCCTCTGTTTTGCCCCTGTTGCCCCCATTTATCCCGCCTATATTTTGTTCATACATAGCTGTTTGCATGCTGGATCCCCCATGGGAGTTACCTGAGAGCAGGGGCTGGTTTTTTACTTTCTTTGTGGTTATAGCATTTAGTATGTCACTAACACAGTAGGTACTTAGTAAATGCTAAGTCACCAACTGACAGACCAAGAAGGGGCCCATAGACTTCACTGGAGTGCTACTGGGAAACGCGACCCAAAGAAAGTTAAGAATCCTTAATCTAGTCCAGCCATCTCATTGTATGGAGAAAACTGAGACCCAAAGGGGCAGAGACTTACCCTGGGTCACCAGGTAGTTTAAGGAAGAGGGGGGCACTTGACTGAAGTGAAAGTATCACTGGCTTACTGTGTGCCAAGCTTTTTGCAAGACTCTGGAAACACTAGGGTTACAAACACCGAAGATAGCTCCTGCCTTCGAGGAGTTTATACTCTAATGATGCAAAGCAAATTCAGGTCTTGGCACAACACTGAATTGGGACTTGGAGGGAAGGTACTGTTGGACATACCCATTCAGGAAAGATAAGTTTCTTTTTTCCCTTCCTTTAAATGTTGGGGGGTTTTGCCTTAAAACAAGAACACAGCCATTTCTTTGCTATTGAACTCTGCTTTATAACAAAGACAGTTAAGTAAAACCTACTGAACACTCATACCTGATGTCAGACATCCCAGGCCACATTCCATGTCTGACGTCATGGGCCACGGGCCGCGGGCCACATTCTGCCTCCTCCTGTGAAAAGAAGAGCGCTTTTCTGCTACCACGATATTTTACTGTTAAGCTTTTGGGAGGCTTTATATGCCTAGCATAGTGGGATTGCTGTGTTAAAGACTATAATCCAGAAGGATTCATAACAGGAGGGCTGGGTTCAAACCCCACCTGCTTCTTGCTAGTTCTGTATGAGCTTAAGCTGCCCGGTTCATAAAATGAGGCTGAAATAAATGGTCTTTAAGGTTCCTTCCAGGCCTGCTGTTCTCTGAGATTCGTGTTTTTCCTACCGTAACTGTTCTCAGGTGGAGGATTCAAACCCACAGAAATCATTCCAGGGCTTGAAACAAGGCCTTTCACACTGCAGTTCTTTCATGCAAAGTGACTGAACAAAAAAATAATTGGACTAAATGGCCTGCCTGAGTTGGGGTCCTCATCACAGGAGGTGCTGAGTCTAAGTGGAATCTAAACCCCTTCTAGGGGATCTAGGTGGCTCAGTGGATAGAGGGCTGGACCTGGAGTCAGCCAGAATTCAAAGCCAGCCCCAGAGACTTACTGTGTGATCCTGGGCAAGTTATTTAATCCTACCTCAGTTTCCTCATCTGTAAAACAAGCTAGAGAAGGAAATGGCAAAGCATTCCAGTATCTTTGCCAAGAAAACCCCAGATGGAGTCACTAAGAGTTGTATGGGACTGAAAAATGACTGAAGGGCAATCCTTTGCTGGAGATATAATGATGAGCATTGGACAGATGACCCCTGAAATTGATTCGGATTTTGGTATTCTGTGATCTTGGCTTATAAAGAGGAGGTAGAAGTTCAATTTTATATGGTGTTGGAATGGTGCCATTTTTAAGTAGTAGGATGTGACCTGACTTAAAAAATCATAGAAAAAAAGGATCTGCGAGCTGGAAGGAAGCTAAGAAAGAATTTAGTCCAATATCTTTATTTTACAAATGAAAAAATTGAGGAAATAAATTGTTCAAGGCCAGCCCTTTCCTTTTAGCTCCGTATTGTTTCTGTTGTACCTCCTGGCCTCCCTTAAACTTTCCTTTGGCCCGGGGCCTGTCACCCTGCTTGCTACCTTCTGTCCATGATGGTTTCCAGGTTGCCTCGTATCAGAGGTAGAGCAGAGGCAAGTATGGTTTTACTAGAGGCGTTCCAACCCTAGGACACTGTTTGCTGTTTGGCTAGACTCTAGCTAGAGTGATAACCAAAGTTAGGAGGGCAGGCTTTCTAGATGGCCTTGGGGGATTATGTAGCAGATGGGAACTATACATATTAATGAACAGTGTTAATCTGCTGAGGTTCCCCCACTCCCACCACCCTCTGCCAGACAGCTGGCCTCAGAATGTTATTATTATGATACTCCTGGTGGAGCAGCCTCGTCTTAGTGGTGAGTGCCAAATATGAGTGCCCAAGTGGGGTTTAATGTTTAACTGAGACGGTAGACAGGATAGATGTGAGAATCCAGGAGTAAAGAGTGAGCTCTTTATCAGTGGGGTCTTAAGTCAGATATTGACTGAGAACCTGACATGTCTGTTCTTAGCAGTTGTACTAGGGGTTATGAGGGGCAGCTGGGTCATGCAGTGGAGAGAGGGCTGGGGCTGGAGTCAGGAAGAACTGAGTTCAAATGTGGCTCAGATACTAAGCTGTGTGGCCCTGGACAAGTCACTTAGTCCTGTTTGTCTCAGTTTCCTCATCTGCAAAACAGGTAGAGAAGGAAATGGCAAACCACTCCAGTATCTTTGCCCAAAAAATCCCCAGATGGATTCATGAAGAGTCAGATGTGAATGAACAACAAAAACATGACTGAAAAAACGAATTAACCAGAAGGGCTATGAGCTTGAAAAGCATAAAATATGTTTTCTGCCGGCCTTCCAGCTTATACTCGTGTTAGAGAGAATGGCTGAATATTGTGGAACGAATGAAGTAGGACCCATGAAGCAATTTCAGTCAACATTTATTAAGTACCTGCTGTGAGCCGGGCATTGGGGTGAGAGCCCTGGATTTAAGAATGACCATGTTTTGACCCTTAAATGGCTCAGTGATTTCATAGAAATGGGCACTTCTTCAGAGAGGCACTTCTTAGTCCAAGTTGGAGTCCAGTGACAAGCTTTATCGTGTACAACAGCACTTGGCTAGGTGATGGGTAGAACAGAGTAAATGGGCAGTTGGTGATGCAGTCAGTGGACAGAGTGCTGGACAGAGGCAGGACAGACCTGGGTTGAAATCTGGCCTCAGATACTCACTACCTAGCTGTCTGACCCTAGCCACATCATTTAATCTGTCTGCCTCAGTTTCCTCCCAGGGTCACATGAGATCATGTTTGTGAAGCTCTTTGCAAGCCTAAAGTGCTATATAAATGCCAGCTGTTGTTATTATTATTATTAAACAAAACAAGTTATTGAAGTTAGTCATTTCAGTCATGTCCGACTCACTGAACTGCACAATTTTGAATTTGACTTCTTCGCTGTGCCCCAGGAACTCATTTTTGGGAAGACCTTATGGCCCTGCAAGATCCCATCAGCCGTGGTTCTCCACCTCATCTTAATTTTCCCCGCTATGCCCTTGGTAGATTATCTTCCCTCCCCCCTCTAAAGCTTCCCTTTTTAAGTGGTCTTCCCACGTTAGACTGTAAGCTCCTTGAGGCAGGGACTGTCTTTTTTTATATTTATATCCCCTGTGCTCAGCACCGTGCTTGGTACGCAATAGGCACTTAATAAATGTTTATTGACTGAGGACAAAATATATAAGTATATTCAGACCAAGCATGAAATATTTAAATACAAGGTATTTTGAGAAGGTTAGGCCAAGCCCTTGATGGCCTCAGGGAAGACTTCTATGTTCTTGGATAAATCCTTGGGCCCAGTCAATGTGCCCTGGGCCTTCAAGATCTCTTAATCTTGGGGCATGGCAATAGAACATATGAATTGTCTATTGGTAATTGTGATATTGTCATAATACTATTAATTATAATAATACCAATGACTTTCCTTCACTAGGCCTCTGTTTCATCATCTCTAAAATGATGGGATGGAATAAGATGATCTCCTAAAGCATTTTTCCGGCTTAGTACTTTGCGATTAGGAAGTGGTTTATTGACCATACTGAATGGGTTCCCACGTCAAAGCTGTGGCAAAGGATCACATCTTTGGGTAGCTTCATCAAGCCTCTTAGGTATCAGGGGCATGCATAGGTGCCTTATGAGTAAATATTTGGTGGCTCAATTTATTTGGACAAGTGAAGAGAAAAAAACCATTCTGAGTGGGGACGGTATAAGTTCCTAGTGAGGCAAGAAAGTAGCCCCTTCCCCACACCTTCCTTTCACCACTTGGGAGGGAATGGTCTGGGCAGGGGTCTGTGAAATGACCTGCCATTAGGAAGACTTTATATTATGGATAGCCTGCTGGTTTGTTAATCTCACGTTGTAGATGAGGACACAGAAGCTCAGGCTTGTGACTGGCCCAGCATAACTGGCATGTTTGGTTGTTGTTCACCTGAGCTAACCTATGCAGTTGTTGTTAATCGGTCATGTCGGATTCTCTGTGACCCCATTTGGGGTTATCTTGGCAAAGATACTAGAGTGGTTTACCTTTTTCTCTTCCAGCTCATTTTACAGATGAGGAAATTGAGGCAAACTGGGTGAAGTGACTTGCCCAGGATCACACTGCTAGTAAGTGTCTTAGGACAGATTTGAACTCAGATCTTCTTGATTCCAGACCTGGTATACTCCATCCACTGTGCCAACTAGCCACCCTGGCATGTAGTAAGGGCTAATAAATGCTAGTCGACTGACAGGTGGTAGAGGCTGTTTACTGATGGACTGGGAAGTCAGAGCCATTGGCTAAGTTGGATAAGGTAAAATGTTTTTTGTTCTGGATTTTGGCTTTAGTTCTACTCCTGCCCTAGTTCTCCTGCAGTCATTTGGGGCCTTAGATTTACCCTTTAGATCTGAAGAGGGGGTGGGGGTAAAGGTGTGGACTGACCATTAACTGACCTACCTCACCCAAATTCCAACTGCACCTTTGGGCTTTCTCCCTCTCCTCCCACCTTTTTTTCCATCCTAGGCTTGTAACATTCCATCCCTAAAAAAAAAAAGCTGGACTTGATTATTTGGATAAAGGAATCCCTATCTCTCCTATATCTGTCTCCTGGGGACCATGGGTGGGAGCCATTTAATTGTTGTTTACAAAAGTTCTGGGAGGCCGCCAGGGCCCTGCATACCAGGAGTGCCAATGGGGAAGCAGGTGGAAGAAGGTAATTAGCACTAGTAGCCAAACATCCCAGGGGGATTTGGGGTAAGTGCTTAAAAAAAATGCTTCCCCCTAATCTGCCACTTACATAAGTGCTGGAATTACAGATTTTTAGGCCTGGAAGGGATTTAGGCAGTTATTGGCAAGCCACAAACATTTATTAAGCACTTTCTCTTTTGCCTGTTGTAGTGCTAAGCCCTACAAAGAAAAAGAAAAAGAAAAACATTGGGACCTGCCCTCAAAGAGCTTCCATTCTAATGGGGGAGATGACATGCCAGTAACCACATTTATTTATAAAACACATTGTCCGGTCTTTTTCAGTCATACCTGGCTCTTTGTGATCCCATTTGGAGTTTTCTTGGCAAAAATACTGAGGGTGGTTTGCCATTTCCTTCTCAAATTCATTTTACAGATGAGGAAACTGAGACAAACAAGGTTAAATGACCCAGGGTCACACAGCTAATAAATGCCTGAGGCCTGATTTGAACTCAGGAAGATGAGTCTTTCTAACTCCAGGCCTGGCACTCTCTCACTGTGCCACCTAACTGCCTAAATGGAATGGCTTCCAAACCAAATCAGTTTCTCCCCTAAAACTTGCTCTGTATCTTGGAAGTCTGTAACGTAAGAGTGGACCCATTCATTATGCCTCCAAAAATCACAACTAGGACCACCAAGCAGAGTCAGAGAAGGGGAGAATTTGCCCCAAGGGAAGCAAGAACTTTTAAACAATTAGCCTGTTCCTGTTAGTCTGGGCTGCTTTGTGAAGCAGGTACTATAAGGGGGAGGTTATGGAACTGCACAGTGAGGAGAGACTTTAGAGATATCTTAGTCCAGCCTGTGAATGGGTCATAGAATTTCAGATCTGGAATGGAACCCCAGAGGCTGTCTAGAGAGTCCCTGCCCTCAAATAGGAGAGACTACATGCAAACAAGACAGATGGGATACATGGACAGTTGAGTACAATGATAATCCCCTCTGCTGCAGGATGAGGGGAAAGGTATAGTCGTCCAAGTCTCCACTTGAGATATTTATCCACTGTTTCTAAAAGCAAGCACATTACATTTTTGAATTGCTGTGTTTATTGGGAAAGATAATCTTATGCTAAGCCAAAACATCCCTCCCTGTTACTCCCACTCATTGATTTTTTAGTTCTGCTCTCCGGATTCCACCAGAAGAATCCAATTTGTCCTCCCTGGGATAACCTTCCAGCTCTTTGACAGGGACCATTGTGTCCCACTGGAGCATTCTCAGGTGTAGATCCTTCACCAGACCCACGGAGGTCTCTGTAGTTCAGGGACTGTTAGCCTGGGGCATACAAACTTGTTTTATTTTAATAGTTTGATGATGATTTCAGTAGAATTGGTTTTCTTTGTAATCCTGTGTGTGTGTTATGTGTGTATTAAGACATCAGTCTGAGACAGAGACAGCATATGCTTCAGCAGCTTGTCAAAGGGGTCCATGACAGAAAAAGTCAAATATCTTTGCCTTAATCTCAGTCTCTTTCCTCTATTCCAGTTGTATTTCTGGACACGCTTTGTATGGGGGTACCAGGTCACAGAGAGGAGAGAAGATCACACAGGTGGTAAATGCCTGAGGCAGAATTTGAACTTGGGTTTCCCTCATCCCAAGTTCAGCACTCTATTCATTGCACTACAGCATTAGAATCAGAATCTGGATTCAAATCTTGCCAATATAGACTTGCTGGTTTTGTGACTAGAGATGTCATTCAGTCTTTTGCCCTAAGCTATTGGAGAGTTAGACCTATAGGAGTGGAAGATGTTTACGCCTTGGGGGTTCCCTACACACATGCAAACATAGGCCTGGATTTGGAGAAAAAAATATTTGTCTGGGGTCTGAGGTGTTGGAAACACAGTGTTTAGAAACTGAGGCTCTGGGAAAGTGGGAGGTTTGCTGTAAACTGATCTGTAATTTTGTGTTCTATGTGTAGATCCTGGTCATTGTGTTGAGGTGGAGCAAGAAGGATACCTTCTCCTTCTGGGACTGAAATCAGATATGCATCTTCAGGAAAGTTGAGTTTGAGCATGGGAGAAGGGAAAGAGTTTGACACCTTCCACATGCCTGGTAGAAATATTGCTGGGAAAAGCCCCTCTAGGCTTTCATTGTCTTCCCAGGTGTGTGGTTGTTGTTCAGTCATTTTTAGTTGTGTCTGACTCTGTGACCCTGTTTGGAGTTTTCTATTTCCTTTTCCAGATCATTTTACAAATGAGGAAACTGAGGCAAACAGGGTTAAGTGATTTTTCCAGGGTCATGACCCTAATAAGTATCTCAAGCCAAATTTGAACTCAAGAAGAGTCTGACTGCAAGTCTGGCACTTTATCCAGTGCGCCCCCTAGCTGTCCTTTTCATCATTTAGGTCTGGTCATTGTGCCCTTCTCAAAAACATATTTTGGTCCCTATGATCCACTGAAGAAAGTTTGGTCTTAGGACAGCTAGGTGGAGTGATGAATAGAACACCGGCCCTGGAGTCAGGAGGACCTGAGTTCAAATCTGCCTCAGATGCTTGGCACACTTACTAGCCGTGCGATTTTGGGCAAGTCACTTAACCCTAATTGCCCTCCAAAAAGAAAAAAAAAAGGAAGAAAGTTTGGTCTCCTCTGCCTCGAATTCATGGCTTCCATCACCTGGCCCACCCTGCCTTTCCAATCTTATTTTGTATTACTTCCTTTTATGTCCTCTCCCCTCTTTCCCTTCCTTTCCCTCTTCCTCTCCATCTCCATTTCCTCATTAACTTCTTAACTTTCTTCATGAAAGTGGCCTCAGTAGCTTGGGGTACCAAGTGATGCTTATCACACATTTCCAACTAGATGTCCCGGAGATGCCTCAAACTCTGCGCATCAAACACAATGCATTATCTGCAAACCTCCCCCGTCCTCACCCCATTACTGTTGTCACAGTCACCCAAGGCCTTCCACTCTCTACTCTCATTCATTTGGCATATCTGACACGTTGCCAAATCTTGTACTTTCTACTTGCATAGCCTCTCTTATATGTGTTCCCTTCTCTCTCCTCACACTTCCACCAGAATTCAGGCTGACTTTGCTGCTTGCCTGGATTATTGAAATTGCCTGCCTTCTGGTTGATCTTCCCACTCCTGGTCCTTCTCCACTCAGCTGCCATAGCAATTATCCTAAAGTACACCATGTTACTCCTTCCTGCTCAGTCAGTCATGCCCTGGGACCCATGGCATGAAACACAAAGTTTTCTGTTTGGCATTTAAAATTCTTCATACCCTCCCTTTTTTACCCTTCATGAACTCTAAGGCTCAGCTACATGGGCCTAGTTGACTTCCCTCCCATAGAACACTCTATCTCCCAATCTAGGTGTCTTTGTGCCATTTCCCTGCATTCCTTCAAGAATCCACCCAAATTCCACCTTCTGCAGACAGCCCTTGCCCTGTCTTCCCAGTGTCTGGTGCCTTCCTTCCCCTTTCTGATGACCTTCACCCACTCTGTATATATCTTACATCTGCCTAATTATTTGCATGTTGTTTTCATCATTTGACAGTGAGCTCCTTGAGAGTAGGAACCTGGTTTTTGCCCTAACTTGCATCTCTTACATTTGGCACAGTGCTGGGCACTTAATAAAGGCTTGTTGACTGACTGCCCTCCTAGGGCCCTTCCAACTCTGACGTTTGGTGCATTAGATGCCCAGAAAAGCCAGAGTTCTCCTCCATCTGGAAGGGAGCCAAGCCTGGAAGGGTTAACTTGCAGATGAGTCGGGAGGGAGGGAGTGAAGGGGAAAGAGAGGGGGGGAAGAGCACTGTCCTCCCTGGGAGCTGCTTTTCTGTGCTGTGTTTTCTATTATGTTGTAATGAGGTAATTAACTCTGCTCCCCAGTACTGTCGGAGAGGCAGCATTAAGCAAAGGACTAGCCACAGTTGTCCTCTCCTAAGTGCCCGCTGCAGTCTATTAGATTGGAGAAACAGGAGGATGGATGGCTTTGGGGGAAGGAAAGGTCAGATTAAAAAGCTTTACTGGGCACAGTGTTCTCTGGTGTTTTCTGGCCTCCTGGGTGTCCTTCCCCCCCATCCCTGGCATGGGCTCACGCAGAAACAAAGCAGTCCTGGGCTGGGCTTAACTATAAGCAGAGTGGCCTACGGCCTGAACAGTGGGATTTTAAGGAAGATTCCTGTTTATACAGCACTTTACATGAGTCATCTAATTTGAACTTCCTCATTACCCAGTGAGATGGGCTGAGCAAGCCTTGTTCTCCCCATTTCACAAAGGAGGAAACTGAGGCTGGGCCAGGAATGAAAAATTTGAATTCTGCATCTCCTGTCTGGGAGCTGTGTGCAACGCTGGGCAAATCATCTCATAACTCCAAATCTTGGTTATCTTCTCTGTAAAATGGCATAATGATCCTCACTTTACCTGCCTCCTTATCCTAAGGGTTATTGAGATCTCAAAGGTAGTCTGTAAACATCAAAACCCTACGTAGAGATGTTGGTTACTAGTCTTACTGTAGAATTCAGGATTGGGAGGGATCTTACAGGTAGTGTAATTCAGTCAAATCAGTCAATTAGAATTAATTAAGCACCTACAATGTACCAGGCTCTGGAAGAGGTCTCTACCCTCAAGGAGCTCATAATATAATAAGTACAGCCCTAGACTTTTTCAGAGAAGGAAACCAAGTCTCACCAAGGTTAAGTCCCAGTGGGGTTGTGAACTGTCCACAATCACATGACGTCAGGTGCCCTAGCATTTATCCCTTCTGCATTGAAGCTTTCCCCATAGAGGTTTTGATATATTTGGGGTTGGCACAAGAAATTAAATGAGAATTTCTTGGGAGTTTAGTGGAAGCTGAAGACTGACTACAGGCTGTATGAAGGCCAGCAGAAGACACAGGGCCCACGACCAAATACTTAACCCAAATTTTACAATAAGGTAATGTAAACAACCCATGAAAGAAAAAGAAAAAATTCAGGCTTCTTCTCTGGTACAAAGGGAGGGCCGATCTGGAAAATCCAGATTGTGGGGGCGCCATTCCCAAACCCCCTCGATGTGGAAGGGATGAGTGTATTACGAGGCTGCCCACCTGTTTAAGGGGTGGTTGGGCAAGATACAGCCCCCACACTTCAGTTCCTGTCCCTCTGTTCTTCATAGCTTTTTGACTCTCTCTGCTGGAGGTGGGGGTGGTGGTAGAAGGGTAGGGGTGGCTGAGACAGGGCTACAGAGAGAGTACAGAGAGGCAGTCGTGAAGCTGGAAGGGGCCTTAGAGCATCGACCAGTGCATTTTGCAGAAGACCAGGGTCTAGATCGGAGCAAGTGACTTACTCAAGCTCAGGAGAAAAACCATATTTCCTCATCCCCTCTCCAGGGGTGTTAGTCAACAAGCATTAATTAATCAGTTACTGTGTGCTAGGCCCAGTGCTGGGCTGCTGCTCACCTGATGTGTCTGGGACTGGCTGCATGCTGACCTGCACTTGGCTTAACGCTCTATTGTGTCTAGAATGGTAGGGCTTGGGGCAGTGGTGAGGAGAGGGGGCCTGGTGAGGGGCATAGCGGCAAGGGAGCAAGCATTTATGAAGGGCCTCCTACATGCCAGACACTGTGCTTGGTGCTCTACAAATATTATCTCATTTGATGCTGAAAACAACCCTTCTTGGCAGGTGCTGGGTAGGTGAGGAAATTGAGGCAGGTAGAGGTTAATTGACTTGCCCAGGGCCACACTGCTAGAAAGTGTTTGAGGCCCAGTTGTAATAATAATTAATAATAATAATAATAACATTTCTATAGTGCTTATTATGTACGATTACTATGCTAAGCCCTTTATAATTATCTGATTTGATCCTCATTATCAACCCTGGGAGGTAGGTGCTATTACCCCCATTTTACAGTTGAAAAAACTGAGATTGAAAAGGTCAAGTGACTTGCCCAGGGTCATACAGCTGGTGTCTGAGTCTGTATTTGAATTCAGATGTTCCATCCATTGTGCCATCAAGCTTAGATCTGGAATGGATCTTAGAAGTCTTCTAATTTAGTACCTTCATTTTACAGATGAGGAAACTGAGTCCCAGACTTGGCCAAGATCACAAGTAATACAGCAGGGATTTGTGCCCCAGTCTTTGGATTCTAAATCCAGCAGCATTGTTTCTGTGGAGTCAACCAACAAGCATTTGTTAAATCAGAATCTGTGCTATTAGATTGTAAGCTCTTTGAGGACAGGGCCTGTCTTTAGCTTCTTTTTGTATCCCCAGGGCTTAGCAAATTGTCCCGTGCATTGTAGGCACTTAGTAAGTGTTTATTCGATTGAATTGCTTGATGCTAGATATACTAAGATACAACAGAAACAGTCCCTGACCTTGAGGAGGCTTATATTCTATAAGGAGAGACCACAGTAAACATAGAAATCAATTTAAAAAAAATACAAAGTAATTAGAGATCAGGAAAGGCTGAATTTAGCAGGTTGTGATTGAGCCAGAGTTTCTCAAGGACACTTTTTTCCCTAGGTAAGACTATCTCTCTGTTCTTCAGAACAGCCAGTCCATTTTGTATCCTATACCAGGCCACTATTCATGAGACTGAGTGTCTACCATAGTTCCAAAGGGAGGTCTCAGACGCAGTACTGGGCCGTAGATGGGATACATTCACACTCCCACGACGGACCTGCTTTCTAATCCTGTCTCTGCTATTTATTTTCTGTGGGATGTTGGATGAATCCCATTTCTTCTGTGTGTGTGTGTGTCTGTGTGTCTGTGTGTGTCTGCATCTGCTTATTTTCTCCTCTGTGAATGAAGTGGCTGGACTTCATTAATGGTTCTAAAACTCTTTAAACCTTAAAAATGATTGAGAGTGCCCTTTTACAGAACTTTTATTTACATGAGTTCTGTCTATATTGACTATATGAAAAATTATAATGTCTTAATATTATTATAAAAATAGTTTTGACCTCTTGGACCCCCAGAAAGGACTGTCTGGACCTCCAGGCCTCATCCAGGGGATCTCTGACTGCAGGAGGCAGGGATGGGGGGCCTTCAATTGACCATTCCAGCCAAAATGTTTTGTTCAGCCTGGGTTGTTTTTAAGTCTTAAACGGCACTCTTCCTGGCATCCAGTGGCAGGTACTGGTAAAAGAGAGAATGTGATTTCAATGATAACTACTTTACTTCAGTTTTCAAAGTGTTTAGCCTTGTGACCTCCAAAGTGGCAGCGATATTCTCTTCATCTCACGAGACCAATGGGCAGAAATAAAGAAGCAAACTTTAGTTAGGTTAGATGTCAGGACAAATTTCTCAATGATTTGAGCTTTCTAAAAATGGAAGGGGCTACCCTGAGGTGGGGGGGAGTCCTGTTCTACAGGCAGAGAGTGACTTGATGAGGACACTGGCTATGGCTTTGTTCAGCCTTGTCTCCCCAGGAACTGAGATTGCTGAGGGCTTGCCTCGAGTGAAGATGAAAGAAGGATCTTTCCTTGGGTATTCAGTGCTGAGCTTAACCTTGTAACTTAAGGGTGAATGGCCTTTTGTGCTCTCCTGCCCCTTTTGAGATTCAGAGGTGGGAAGCTTTTGAGTTTTTTTGTGTTCTGTGATTGACCAAATGAATGTACTTTGTTTATGGTTGGAGATTAATCTCCGTTTGAGAGGAGAAACTTTGTTGATTGGAGAATAGTTTCCAATCATAAACCAAGTACCTTCATTTGGTCAATCACAGAGCACAAAAAGGCCAAAGGTTTCCCACCC
>CM053588.1:102774014-102801591 GCA_028646515.1 Pseudochirops corinnae
AGAGCACAAAAAGGCCAAAGGTTTCCCACCCTTGGACACTACTGAATTACAATACCATCTATTAACACCAAGCACTTTCTCAAAAGGGGCGGGAGAGCACAAAAGACCATCCACCCTTAAGTTACAACAAGATTAAGATATCATCTCAGCATTGAAAACCCAAGGAAAGGCCCTTCTTTCATCTTGATTGGAGGCAAACCCTCAGCAATCTCAGTTCCTGGGGAGACAAGGCTCAACAAAGCCATAGCTAGTGTCCTCATCAAGTTACTCTCTGCCTATGGAACAGTCCCAGAACCCCTGAAAACATCAGCAAGGCCCTCTTCCAGCATTTCTGTGTAGGTACCACAAGAAAATCCTCCTTCAGGGCTTCTGAACCAACAGCCAGGTTCCAGGACCTCTACAACAGCAGCACTCTCCTTCACTATCAGGTGAATCTGGCAAAACAACATCAAAACAGACAGACAAAATACCAGCATCACAGCCATGCATCTTCAGTTCTTGGCAGTTCCGGGTAGAAGTTCTCAAAAGTCCTGGGCAGTTCCAACGGGCTCTTAGTAGTCTTTCTCTCAGCAGCTCAGGCTCCACGATACTGGCTACTGCTCCCCCAAAGTCCTTCTGGCCTACTCTAGGCTTGGGCCTCTCTCCCAATTCACAGCTCCTCCCAGTTCAGCCCTCTCTCTTCACATCAACAAGTCTATCCCACAAGTGGGATTCGCAAGCTCTGGGTTTTAACACTCAACCCAAAAACCAAGCCAATGCAGGGGCATCTCCAAATTCCGTTACCAATACTCTAGCTGCCCCAGTTTTTTCCTTTCTTATATGAATTGAACAAGATGGTCACTGGAGTCCCACTTAACTCTGAAATGCAATGATTTTGTCATCTTTTACTTCCTTTTGCTAAAACAGTCCTGTGAAATAAGGAGCCTCAGAGAATGAAGGATCCTGTAGTGGATTTACATAGCACTTAGAGGCACACACAGATTCTCATTCTCATAATGACCCTGTGATGTAGGAACTGCCTGTGGTATTATCAGGCCCCATCTTGGTACCCCTGATAAGATTAGAGTGTCAGACATTGCTGATGACAAATCCACTGTCCTTCCTACTCTCCCACACTGCCTTGCCAACAGAGCCTAGGTCTCTAGTTCCAGTTGAAGATCCCTAAAATAGGGTTTTTGGGGTAGAAGATTAATGAGAGCAAGCATAATTCCCATGTTCCCAAATTGTTTTTCGTCAAATGACTGCATCCAGACCCCCACTATTATGCATATGTCACCAGACATGTTTTCCCTTCTTCTCCATGGGCTTTAGCCCCTGGCAATTCCCTCTGCCTAATTTTAAGACCATTAGAGATGACGGGCTCCCAGGGACACAGTTTTTTGTGATCATTTAGCTAACGCCTCCTGCACAAACTTGTCTTTGCCAAACTGTTTCTGGTAAGAAATTTAGGAAAATTAAACAAAATTCCCTAGATGTTCCAGGGTGGGCAAAAGGAAGATGGCAGACCAAGGAGGACAACTTGAAACTGAAAATTCATGTTCCTGATGAAGTGGGGGTGGAGACAAAGTGAAGGGAGAGGAAATGTTGTTTACCACATTTGTGTTGCAGCATGTTGGTTTATGTCAAGTTGAGCACAGGCTCCAAACCAAGGTAGGAAGAAGGAGATCCTTGCTCCTAATCTGGAGATAGGTCCTAGGCCTTCCAGATTACAGTACAGACTCTGTTTATTGGCATACCCCAGGCTTTCAGCTTTTGGGGGAGATGCTCCGATCTCTTGATTTGTTGACATGGGGAACTCCAGGCATGGAAACTCCCTCTACCAAATGCAGGCCAAGAGACATAACATAGATATGATTGACAAGTCTTGACAGCTGAATTTGCTATTGAGATTGGCAGAATGATGGTGCCTGGGGCAAAAATCAGTTTGGCAGAGAGATGAGTTTTGGAGATTATATGAATTCTGAATTTTGAGAACTGGACCATCAATTCGGTGGAGATGAAGCACCACCAATGAATCAATAAACATTTATTAAGTACCTGCTAATTTCCAAGCACTACAGCAGAGAGCAGCAAGCGTTTGGTAAGGGGAGGGGGACTGCGGTACAGGAATGAGATTGTTGTTGTTGTTCAGTCATTTCAGTCGTGTCTAAGACACTGGAGTGATTTTTCCATTTCCTTCTCCATCTCATTTTATAGATGAAGAAACTGAGGCAAATGGGGTTGAGTGACCAGCCCAGTGTCACACAGCCAGTAAGTGTCTGAGGCTGCATTTGAACTTAGGTCTGTGAGATCCAGGGCTGAAGTGATCTTTCAGAATTTCTGAGGCATTATGGAGGCGTTCAGAGGACTACAGACTTGTGGGAAATGAAGAAGAAAATAAAGGACTATACAGATACACATTTTAATATGTTAATTTTAATATATTCAGCTGTGTGGATGGGACTAGTCTAGGATTTGAGAGGAGAGAACAGTCACTGTGGGCAGGCAAGTTCTGAAAACCTTCCTAGAAGCCTGAGACTTGAGAGGGTGGGGGTCTTGAACAATAGGTAATGGGAATGAGAGGGAGATGATCAAAGGCACTGAGCTGGATGGGAGAAGTGAGGGTGATGTACTGAGACAGATGGGGAGAAGTTGGAGATGAAATGAGTAGAGGGAGACCAGATTCAGAAGAACAATCATATCTCCTATGCAGCCCAGTGTGCTCAGGGGCAATTTAGAAATATGATCCATCTTGATTGATGGTATAGCCCAATGCTGTTTCAGGGCTTGAAACCAAGAGCACCTGGGTTCGAGTCCTCCTTTTGTCCTCCCTGTCTATAATGGCCATGTGATCATGGGCCAGGACTTCAGCTCTCAGGGTGCTAGGCTGAATTGGTGGAGAATAGAACACCAATGATATCACAGGCTGACTATAATTCAGCTCCACCCTCCAATCCTTATCTGTCCTCCATCCCCCAATCTTGATGTTCCAGGGTATCCAGGGAACATGAGCTCTGGCAGATCCCACCACACAGCACCGACTGCTAACCATCTAGACTCTGCCCTCTTTTAAGAGGCATAGAGCTGGGAAAGTTACTTTACTTCTCACCATTTGAGGAAGAGCCCGTATAATTCCCAAGAGATGGAATGTGAGGGTTAGGGTGCTGGTCCTTTAAGGCTGCCTCCCAAGGGAACAATTTAGTCTCAGGAGAATTCAGCAACTTGAAATCCTACTGTAATTATCCTTAAATTTGGGATAAGTTTGTCCTTCATGAGTGTCTGGGTGATCAGAGAGAGAGTGTAGGGCAGGGTCCAGAGAATCTCACAGTCAGAAGGGACTTCTGAGGTCATCTGCTCCACCCTTTTGGGTTAACTTGCCTGAAGATGACTGGAGATGATGGCTCATGGCCCTAGCACTTAAAAGTTCATCAAGGATTTTCCTTGAAACAACTCTCTGGAGTGGGGAGTGTGAGTATAGTTTTTCTCATCTTATAGAGAAGGAAACTGAGGCACAGAGAGGTCAGGAGATTCACCCAGGGGTCACATAGTCACAGAGCCTGGGTCTTCTCACTCTTGGTTCTGTCTTCTTTCTGTTGTATGCTGCTGTCCCTGAAGATTGGGACAGATCTGGGACAGCCCGCCTGGTCATCTGCTCTGCGGCCATCTGAACCAGACCAAGCTCTAGCCTGGAGAAACAATCTCCTCAGCCCTCTGCTTTTCCTTGCCTCATCTGGCAGGTCCAGCGGCTTGTGGGGGGGTGCAGCCAGACAGCTGATCCTAGAGCCAAGCTCCAAATGCTTGTGTCTCATGCATCTTGGGAGTAGATGATGCTGAATCAGGCAGCAATTTGACTCCCAGCCCGAAGGGACAGAGCTTGAATCTTCCTCTGCAACACTGCTGGCCAATCAGTGGGAGCATTGGGGCTTTAGTTCCTTCCTCTTTTCTTTCTCTAAAAAAAAAAAAATTAAAAATAGAAGGAAAAACTCACTCCCCTCACTGCCCCCCTCCCAATTCTTATAAAGTTTCATGGGAAGGAACCAAAAAAAGTCCCTTAAGGAAAAAAAGCTTACTGTACTTCCTCTTTCATTTTATGGGCTAAGGAATTGTCCAAGAATTTAGAGGTGGGAGGGAGCTGAGAGATCATTGGATCCAACCTCTTTATTTGACGGATGAAGGGACTGAAGCCCAGAGAGGTTAACTGTTGCCCAAGGTCACACAGCTAAGTAACAAAGCTGGGGATGATCCAGGTTTTATGATGACAAAGTGTTCTGGCCAGTTCTCCACACTGCTCCTCTTTCTGTGTTGAGATGTTTTTCCTGAAGTTCTGTTTAGTCATTCATGCTCTCTTGACTGCCTTCTTCCTGGACCCAAGTGCATATAGTACATTTGCAAGATAGCAGGACCTGTGGTGGAAGGAAGGCTTGATTGGGGATCGAGGGACATAAATGTGTGTACTCTCTCTGCTACTAACTCACTGGGTAGCCTTTGTTGTTGTTCAGACGTTTTCAATCCTGTCTGACTCTGTGACCCCGTTTGGGGTTTTCTTGGCAGAGATACTGTAGTAGTTTACCATTTCCTTCTCCAGCTCATTTTGCAGATCAGGAAATTAAGGTAAACAGGGTTAAGTAGACTGGAAATAGTCTTCAAAACGATCATATGATTTACTACCAACATTATTCTTTCCATTTTGCAGATGGGGAAACTGAGGCTCAATTGAGGCACACACCCAAAGTTGGGTCTCAAGCTTGAAACCGTTCTTCCAACCCTAAATCTAGTGTGTTATCCACTGTGGCAATCTGCTAATTGGCATTTGATGGCCAAGAAGGCATCAGTCATCCACAGAGAAACCTTTGGGCTCGGACAGGAGTGGGCAGGCGACTATGGATCACTGAGTAGATCCCAGTCATTTCTTCTCTCTGGGACTCAGTTTCTTCATCTGGAAAAGGGAGGAATTAGATTAGATGAATTTGTGAAGACATCAAGGAACAAATCAAGTGGTATAAAAATCTGTCTGTCTCTGACCCCCTGCCAAAAAAAGGTCTTTTTTGAACTATGTTGTGCTATAACCATAAAGGAGATGAGCTCATTCACCAGATTCCTCTAACTAAAGACTAATTTGCCTAACCAAAATTGATCTATCTCCCAGAAGGAGGCCAAGCATCCATTCAGTCAAAACCAAAGCAAAACTCTCAGTTTGCCAACTCTGGTGACCTGTGCAAGTTTCTCCTACTTCCTCACATATGCCATGGACTAAAATTATCTTGCCTTTCCACAGCCCATATGATTAAACTAATTGATTCAAATATGTGAAAGGCTAGGGGTGGGGTAGGGGGGGGTGCTCCTTTTCTTAAATTAATAACCCATGGTTTTATTTCAAGCAGGTAACAAAACAAAGTGAAACACTGACACAGTGTTGGGGTGAGGGAAGGGAGGAACATGTTGGGATGGGGGCATAGAATTTAGGCAGACCTGCCCTGCCTGAACTTGTTTGTTCCTGAGAATAGCTTTTTCCAGCTTCTCCCCTTCTATCACTTTCATGCCCACAGAGTCCCCACGGATTCATAAAGCTCCAAGAATTTTCAAACTGCAGCTCCCATAGCAGCATGGTGGGTTGGGGCCTATTTGAATTATTTGTAAGTTGGAGCTTGTGGAGATGTTTTGGAATGCCATGCTCTTCCAGCAAGAGCTCATTGGAAATGTTATCCATTTAAAATCCATATCCATAAAAGTGGGCTTTGTGCCAACAGCTAGGTGACTGAGCCTAAAATGAAAAAGACCTGAGTTCAACATCAGCCTCAGATGGTTAGTTACTGTGTGACCTTGGAAAGTCACTTAACCATTGTCTGCCTCAGTTTCCTCAACAGTAAAAAGAGAATGATAACAGCACCTCATTTCCAGGGTGGTTGTGAGGATCAAGTGAGATATTTGTAAAGCTAATAGCATAGTGCCCAGCCTGTGATAGGTAGGCATTCGATAAATGCTTGTTTCCGACCCCTTCCATCTTTTCCATGGTGCTTCGGGACTGCAGAGGTCCTGTGATTCCGTCTTCTTGTTTATAGGCAATATAGGCTTAATTTGTTTCAGTTGTGTCTGACTCTCCGAGACCCTGCTTGGGGTTCCCTTGGCAGAGATACTGCATTGGTTTGCCATTTCCTTCTCCAGCTCATTTTACAGATGGGGAAACTGAGGCAAGCAGGGTTAAGGGACTTGTTCATAGAGCTTTTAATCTGTTGCAAATAAGATTGTGTCTAAACTCAGATGTGTAGGAGTCTTCCTTCTCCTGAGGGTAAACAGTGTGTACAGCTGTACTTGTCCCACGAGTAAGTCAGTTTAAATATATTCAAAGTAAGTAAAAAGTGTGGGGTTTGCTTTGGTTTAGTTTGTTGAGGGGAGAACACTGGCAACTAAGGAGAAATGAGGAAGGGTAGCTAGAATGTGGCACTTGAGCCAAGCCTTAGAAAGGGGCTAGTGATTTCCAAGAGGAGTAAGAGGTGAGGGCACTCCAGGCATAGGGGCAAAGGCATGGCTGTGAGAGATGAGGGGATGGCAATGCCACCAACAGCCAGGAAGCCAGTTTGACTGGAATGTTGTGTGCCTGGAAGGGGGTGTAGTATAGGTAGATTAGAGTCAGATTGTGGATGATGGATTTATTCCTCAAACTGAGGAATCTGTATTTTATCCCAGAGTCAATAGGGAGCCATTGAAGATTAGAGAGTGAATAAAGAGTAAGTAATGTATTAGAAAAATAGGCAGGAGCCAGCATATGACCTGGCTCAATGTGTCCTTTAAAAATATCCATTTGGTGGTTGGGTGAGGGACTAGGAGAGAAGATGGTTTCAGGGAGACCATGTAGGAGGCTCTAGAAATAATCTGCCTGAAAGGTGATGAGGACTTTGAATTAGAGTTGTTACATGAGTGAAGAAGGGATCCTTGGGAGAGACGTTGTGGGAAATAGAAGAATGGACAAGACTTGGTCATTGGTGAAGATTCAAAGTGGACTGAGCTTTTGAATCTAGGCAGTGGTATCCTTAACAGAAATAGGACATAAGAAACGAAATTGGGTGGTGATGGTGGTGGTAGATAGTGAGTTCAGTTTTGGATGTGCAGAGTTCAAGAAGTCGGTGAGTTATGGTCCAGCAGGCAAGGCTGATTGTGATGTAGAAGAAAGTATAAGAGTTGTTAGGTAGATTGGGTAGAGATGATAATTGAACCCACCTAAAATACAGTGTTTGGAGGGATACACATAATCCAGGCCTCTCATAGGATTAAAAACCCTTCAATTTACATTTTCCTATCTCTTTAAAGTTTATAAAGCGCTTTCCTTAAAGAAATCCATAATTGTTGAGATGAGAAAATTGAGACTCAGAACTTAAGTGATTCGCCCAAGGCTGCAGAGCTCTCTGTGGGAGACTGTCTGGGTCTCTGGACTCCCAAGTCCAGGCTATTTTTTCATTTTCTTCCATGCCAGGCTTCTTCTCCATTACTGGTTTCTGAAAGTTCACGATGTGGCATCTTTCTGCACACCCCTCCTCCACCTCTTTGAAAGAGGACCTTCGGGGCCAATCCCTTCATTTTATTTTATTTTTTTCAGTTTTATCGATGTGTTTTGTTTTTAAATTACAAACATTTACAGATTACACTCCCTCCTCCCCCCCACTCCCGGAGAGATCTTCTCGTAACAAAGTAAAACAATTAAGTAAAACTAATAATACAGTGATCTCATCTGAAAGTACATGCAACATTCCACATCTGTAGCACCAGCCCCACCTCTTAAAAAAAAAAAAAAAGAAACAGACATCTATTTTTCCTCCCATCCCCACCCACCCCTTTGGAAAAAGAGAAAAAGTTCCTTGAAACAAATATGCAGTCAACTGAAGTAAATTTCCTCAATGGTTGTGTGTGTATATGTAATTGTGTATACACACACATACACAAATTAAGGTACCGTAAATCTATCATTTCCATGACATGGGGAGCATGTGTCATCGTTGGTCCTTTGGGGTCACCAATGGTGATTTGTAATTGATCGTGGTTCTTACAGCTTTCAAAGTTGTTGTTTTTACAGTGTTGACTTTATTGCATCCATTTTGTTCTCATTTTATAAGTCTTCAAAACTCTTCATTTTTGTAATATTGATGTTTTAGAGTATACATTGTTCTCCTGATTCTGCTGTCTTCACTCTACAGTCCAGTTCATACTCCATTCCATGTCTTCCCAGGTTGCTCAGAAACCATCCCCTTCATCATTCCATACAGCACAAATCCATCCTATTTGTAGACCGTCACTTGTTCAGCCCCAATTGATGGGCAGCCCCTCAGTTTCCAGTTTTTTACCACCACAAAAACTATATAAATAGAGCGATGAGGAATTTTTTACAGAATACAGAAAGACCTAAGTTAATTGGAAGAAAAATATTAATTGCTTATGGGTAAGATGAGTCAATACAATAAAAATTACTCTAATGCCTGAGCTAATTTTCTTATTTAATGCTATACTAAAGTATTACTTTATAGAGCTAGAAAAAATAGTAACAAAATTCATATGGAAGAGGAAAAAATCCTTTAATTTTACTGATGGGGGGGAAGAGAGAGAGGACTGATTTGCCTAGGGTCCCGGAACTAGTGACATTCAAGGGTAGAATGTAGGTCTTCTGATTCCTCTCTTTCTGCTACAGCCCACTCCCATCCAAGCTTTGTTCCCTTTGACTGACCGTGAGTGGAGATGAACAACAGCTGTTCTCAAACAGCAAGACATTAAATTAACTTAAATGTTCAGCTTGACCCAGCACTCAACTTTTCCAACACACAATGGATAAAACACCAGGACATTTCAGAAAACATTGGGCTCAGAGAAGGAAGGAGTGAGGGAGTGGAGAGAGGAAGTGTGGTATGCGCCTGCACGCGTCCGCCTTATTAAACATGCCACAATTTTTTTTTTAAACTAGGGTCTTACCTTTGCCATCTGTGGCCCAGCCCTCTGTTCAGCAGACATGATCTCCTTCTGGCCCCTCTCCACTGGCTAGAGGCCTCTGGGAAAGTAGTGGGTGGTCAGTCCTGAAATGCTAAGAGTTGACAAAATGCCCAGCTTCCTCCTGGGCCTGTCCTCCTCCAGAATCCTTGAGGGATGAGGGCAACTTTTCTCCCTCAGGCTGCCTAGTCTTAAAGTCAGGATAGGGTGATGAAAAGTCTTAGACTTATTAGTTAGGAGATGGGGATTCAGTTCTTTGCTCCAATATTCTCTGTGATCTCTGACAGGATTTGGAAGGTTGAAGCTTGTCTGTGGGGCCCTTGCTTTCCTCATCTGTAAAATGAAAGGACTGGATTCAGTGATCTCCAAAATCTCTTTTAGCTCTAAATCTCATTATTGGTTACCCAATTCTTTTCATTTTATAAATGAGCAAAAGGTTTCAAAGATGAAGTGACTCTTTCAAAGGTCACTCAAGGATAGTAAGTTGGCAGAACTGGGATTTGAACCCAGATTTTCTGACTGCAAACCCAGGAAAAAGCACCAGATTTTCTTCTTCTTGGATATATCTCTTCATCTCTCTGAGCCTCAGTTTCCTTTTCTGCAAAATGACATTCTTTTTTGGTTGTTTCTCATGCCTAGAATGTTCTTCCTCTTCCTTCTTCTTCCTCTCTAACAACTGACCTCTGACTTCCTTTAAATCCTAACTAAAATTCTACCTTAGGAAGCCATCCCCAAGCCCTCTTAGTTCTAGTTCTTCCCGTTGTTCACTTTTTCTCGTTTATCCTGTATATAGCTTGCTTTCTGTATATTTGTTTGCATACCCCTCCCCCCATTAGACTCTAAGCTCCTTGAGGGCAGGGACTCTCTTGCCTCTTTTTGTATCCCTAGTCGTTAGGGTAGTGCATGGCACAAAGTAGGTACTTAATAAATTGAATTGAATTATACTGTCTTCCTCCCAGGGTTATTGTGAAGAAAGCACCACCTTATAGAAATGAACATGGACTTCTATGAATCAGAAATCCTGTCAGAAGGGTGGTCCAATTCTGCCTTTCCCTGGCCCCCAAGCACAAGGGGAAATTACCTTGGTTTTCCATTTAGTGGGGTTGCTGCCCTTTCTTCAGTAATTTGAAAAGTGAAGTACGGAAAGCCAAGAAAATAATGCATTTCTCTATCCTTTGACTGTGGGGATAGATAATGGGAAAAGGGAGACTTGTCGCCTCCTTTTCAGCAAGGGTGGACTGATGGCTGATGGCGGGAGGAATGCTGGGTGGCAGAAGCTTTGGAGGAGACAGATTCTCCTCTTTGAAAAATTGATGACCCTTATTCTTTAGTTCCTAACATCTGCCTTTCCCTTACAAGAAAGAAAAACACTGTTTTCTCTGTCTGCAGCACCATATGCAACATGAGTCCTCCCATGTTTCTCTGGATTCTTCATCTTCATTGTTGTGAAGTGATAGTATTCCATATAACCATGTACCTCCAGTCATTCCACCATTCCCCAATGGGCAGGCCACTTTGTTTCCAATTCTGTTTCATCACAGAAATTTCCATGATGATTATTCTCATCTATTGGGAGTGCCAAGCATTGATAGTTGAAAAGCACTAAGACTTTGGAGACACTCTGTAAATGAGATGTATCTTTTTTGTCCATGACCTACTTGGGGTACATGGGGTCCATCACAGTTGAGTAATTTTTTTCCCCCATAATTCCAAACTGCTTCTCTGAATGGTTGGACCAACCCAGACTTCCACCAACAGTGTGTTAATGTGTTTGTGGTCTCACAGGTTGGAGAGGCATTTTCATAATAGCATTTCATAATAGCCTACATGGGACATGTGCCCATGTCTACAGTATGCAAAGAAATATACAGGATCCCTACCCTTATGGATCATAGGGTTTAGAACCAGAAAGGACCAAGAGAAATGATTTTGCTCAACTCTCTCATGATATAGTTGAAAAATTCGAATCCAGAGGACGAGAGGGAGGTAGTATCAGAGTAAGAATATTGACGTCTGTTTTCTGACCCCCAAATTCATCTTCTTGCTGCCATGCTATAGCTACCCAGTAGGGTACACTTTTCTAGTAATAGCCATTTACTTGGGCTAATGAAACTTGTACCCTATGCACAAAGGCTCTAAAACCAAGCCTTACGAGGAAGGTCACCCCTGCTCGGCTTTGCTAGAGGGAGATTCCTCGCTGTCAGTTCTCCACATTAGTGAAATCATAGGTAAGCTCCCCCCACCTCCCAAAAAAAATTTGGTGTGAAAGAAAAAGTTGAGAACTTTCAACCAACCAGGCCACAAACTATTCCTCCTTGAACCCAATGTCTCTGGGTTTTTTTTACCCTCTTCTTTTATTCCTCCTCTCTATCACCGCTCCCCCCATCCCCCATTTCCCTTTCTTCCCTCTTCTGTTGAGCTTCTGGAGGTCGTGATACATGAAGATAAATCCCTGTGGAAGCAGTACCACAGCATGGAATGAAAATTGCCTTTGGTGTTGGGGGACTTACATTCAAACCAGGACTTTGCTTTATGTTTGTTACCTTCCTGTGTGACCTTCCGTAAGTCACTTCTCTGACCCTTAGTTTCCTCATCTGTAAAATTAGTGGGTTGGAACAAAAATGATCTTTTTTGGCCTCTTCCATCTCTTAGAGGGTGCGAAACCTAGACTAGTTGGCCATTTTTCCAGTTATGGAATTTATGGCTCCATGGGCTAGTTTCTTTTTCCACTTCTTTTTTTTTTTCAAAGGAGACAATCTGTCTTTTAACCCTGCTCTCTCCTCTGCCATAAACATCAATTCTTCGCACATCTCAACATTTTTGTTTAGGTAAACTCACCTCCTTTCCAAATAGCTTACCATGTTCCTTATCTGTAGTCTTCCGCTCTTCCCCTTCCCCTTTTTGCCTTTCCTCCTTTCTTGATTGGATTCCTTTCTAAAGGAAATACAGGTGGAACCTGTGTCATTAACCTTCTAAGTGGGGACTTTTTTGCAATTCATAGAAGATAGCAATAATAGCCCAAATACTGACTCCTTCTGGAAGCTTCCCTTGATTTCTCTAGCCTGTAACTCTCCCTTAAGCCTCACAGCAGAACTTTCTTTTGCCTGTCTCTGAAGAATTTAATACTCAGTTATTGTATTAGTTACCTATGTCCCTGTCTTCTTTTCCTATTAGACTAGAAGCCTTAGTGAGGGCAGGAATCATATCTTACTTAAAGCTTGTATCACCTCCAGCGCTTGGAGCAGGAATACTTACTCACCAGTACAACATCCTAGACGATGGTCATTCCCCTTCAGCTTGAAGACAGTGACAGTGAACTTACTCTTCTTCCCTACATTCCCTACCCCCCATCCCAGGAGGCTCTGTCCATGGTTGGACAGCTCTTCTTAGGAAGCTTCTCCTTTTATTGAGCTATTAATCTGACTCTCTCTAACTTCTTCCAAATGGTCCTAACTCTGCCCCTCTTCACAGGATTATTATTGGGGGGAGGGGTTGGCGGAGGGGAGGTTGGAGGCAGTGGGGTTAGTGACTTGCCCAAGGTCACACAGAGAGTGTCTGGGGCTGAATTTGAACTTGGATACTCCAGACTTGAGGGCAGGTGTTCTAACCACTGTGCCACCTAGCTGCTACTCTTCCTAGGATTATTGTGAGAAAAATACTTTATAAACCTTAGATTGTCATAGAAATCCGCAGGCAAAGCCAATCTAATTTCTCTTTAGTCATAATGGTAAGCTGTCATGTATATGATTTCATTTGATCCTTACAAAGACTCTGTGAAGCAGATAGTACAAGTATAAAGGGTAGTAAACTCCTTGAGGGCCAGGGCTATGTTATTTCCAGGACTTACCACAAAAGCCTTACACCCAATATGCCCTTAGTAAATAAATGATTGTTGAGCTGAATTGAATAATAAAGAATCACTAGGGGGCCTTACACTGCTCGGTCTAGTGGACAGAGTAGGGGCCTGAAGTCAGGAAGACTGTTCTTCCTGAATTCAAATCCAGCCTTACTTACTAGCCATGTGACCCTGGGCAGGTCACTTAACCCTGTTTGCCTCAGTTTCCTCAACCGAAAAATGAGGTGGAGAAGAAAATGGCAAACCACTGCAGTATCAGGAAAACCCCAAATGGGGTCAGGAAGAGTCAGATGTGAACAAACAGCAACAAAACAGGGGCCTTAGAGGCCTTCTTGTCCAACCCATAATTTATCTTATTTTTCAGAAGTTGATTTCATTGATGCCTTTGTTTTCACATTGTGGTCATTTCCAGATATATCTCTCCTTTCCTATCCCCCACATGAATCTTTCCTAGTAACAAAGAAAAAGAGTTAAAACCACTTAATAGAGTGAACAAGCCATATTCTGGCCCTTTGACCTCCTTGGGTCATACCTAGCTGGGAGTCAAATTGTATGGGCATTTTAGTCAACTTTTTAGCATAATTCCAAACTGCTTTTCACAATGGTTGGGCCAGTCCACTGCTCCATCAGCAGTGTGTTAATTGGCCTGTCTTCCCACAGTCTCTCCAGCATCAGCTTCTCATCTCTGCCAGCTTGCTGGGTGTGAGGTGAAGCTCCGGGATCATTTTTATTTGCCTTTCTGTCATTCGTGACTTAGATCAGTCCTTCATATACTCGAGTATTAATAGTTTGTAATTCTTCTGAAAACCGTCCAACTCATAATTATCATCCTCTATGTAGGAGGAGTCTAAAGCTTAGAGATTCAGTAAATTTCTAAAGGCAACAAAGCTAGTGAGTTGGCAGAGCCTGGATTTAGAGTCAGGTCTTATGACCCCTGCTCCAATATTCTATCTATTAGGCTTTTTTCCTTCCCTCTCTCCTTTTCTCCTTCTCTTCTTTCCTTCCTCCCTTCCTCCTTTCCTCCCTCTCTTTTCTCCTTTCTTCCTCCTTCTTCCTTCCCTCTCTTTCTCTCCCTCTCTTCCCCCTCTCTTTCTTTACTTCCCCTTTCCATATTTTTCCCCTCCCAGATCTATCATTTTTAGGAGTAAATTCAGGCAGTTGTTCCTCTCCACAAAGTAATCCTTGGCTAGTGAGAAACATGCTTTCTGCAGAGAGGTGTGAATTAGGAAATGGGTGAGGTAAGAGGAGAGATGGGGACAATCTGGCCTCTCATTATGCAGTGATGATCAGCTTTAAATTGGGGGAGAGCCCAGAACTAGACGCCTTGTTCAGGAATTTTACATAATCCTTCAGAAATCCAGCTCTGGGGAATGTCAGACTGTGGGAGTTGATAAGGCAGCATAGTATAGTAAAAATAGTGTTGTCCTTGGAGTCCTGAGAGGCCTGGGTTTGAAATCCAGCTCTGAAACTAGCTGTTTTATTCTTCCAAGTCTATTAACCTCTCGGTGTCCTCCTTTCTAAAGAGGGGATAATGACACAGGCACCATCCAACTCCCAGATTAGGAAATCTTTATGAGAATAATTTACACACAAATCTAAAGCCTTCTTGATCAGAATCGGAGAGGGGAATAGGTAGGAGCTCACAATGAATCTTCTGCAGCTGACCACATCTTCACAGTCACACAGTTCCCTGAAATGTACAAAGAATCACAGAGTCCCCAGGCCCAGATGAACTACAAAATTAGGGTCCTGACAGATGTCGTTTATCACTGCCAGGGCTATTTGAAAGGTGGAGGAAAACAGATAAATGCCCCGATTTTTTTCCTTCCTTCCTTCCTTTCTTCCTTCCTTCCTTCCTTCCTTCCTTCCTTCCTTCCTCTCTATCTCTCTTTCTTTCTCGCTTCCTCTCTCTCTCTCTCTCTCTCTCTCTCTCTCTCTGTCTC
Source organism: Pseudochirops corinnae (assembly GCA_028646515.1). Taxonomy (NCBI): domain Eukaryota; kingdom Metazoa; phylum Chordata; class Mammalia; order Diprotodontia; family Pseudocheiridae; genus Pseudochirops; species Pseudochirops corinnae. Next base: position 102,788,760 of record CM053588.1, read on the forward strand.
TCTCTCTCTCTCTTCCTTTCTTTTTTTGGGGGGCAAGGTAATTGAAGTTAAGTCACTTACCCAGGATCACACACCTAGTAAATATTAAGTGTCTGAGGCTGTATTTGAATTCAGATCTTCTTGATTCCGGAGCCAGTGCTCTAAAATGCCCTGATTTTCAAAAAAGTGTGTGAGGCAAGATTTAAATTCAGGTCTTCCTGTCACCAGTCCCAGTGCTCTATCTACTGGGCCATTACCACTCATTTGAAGCCTTTAGAATCACATCTCCAATGGAGAACCCCAGAAATCTGTCTTTGGCACTGTGCTCTTTACCAGTTTTTATCAGTGGATTCTATAAAAAAAACCGTAGATGTCACATTTATCAGATTTGCAGATGACAGGAAGCTGAGAGGGATACCGAAGACACTGGATGATTGAGTCAGGTTTCAGAAAGACTGACAGGCTAGGACATTGGATTCAATCTAACAGGGTGAAATTTAATAGGCATAAATATAAAGTCTTACACTTGCATTTAAATTCAGCTTCAGGTACAAGGTGAATAAAGTGTGGATAGATAGCAGCTTGTCTGAAAAAATGGGGGGGTGTTAATGTACTGCAATCTCTTTATGAGTCAACAGAGATGGAGAGTGTCAAAAGTCTATTGGTATGTGATAGATCTACTGAATTCTGCCCCAGTCAGACTGGATCTGGTCTTCTGTGCTCAGTTCCAGGTGTCACACTTTAGGGAAGACCTTGTGTAAGCCAGAGAGCTCCCTGAGAAGAGCCTTTGAGATCATGCTGTACAGGGGTCAGTTAAAGAAACCAGGGATGTTTTGCCTGAAGAAGGGAAGATCTGGAGGGAGGGTGGAGCTTCAAGTATTTGAAGGGCAGAGGAATTAGGCCAATGTTCTTTTCTAGAAGCAAGACTGTCTTAATAGTAGCAGAAGAAGGAACAATGGATGGGAACTGGGAAGACTCAGACTTAGGCTCAGTATAAAGAAAAATTCCTATAATTAGAATTATCCCCAAATAGAATGGGCCATCTCGAGAGGTTGTGGGTTCCCATTCCTGGAAGTCTTTCAGCAAAGTCTGGATGACAGTTTATCCAGTCTATTATAGAGGGGATTCCTTTTTGGGAATGTGTTGGATGGTTTTGAAATTGTTATTCTGAAAGTGCTTTATAAAGGAGAAAACATTATAGAAATGTAGCTATTTTCCTCCCCCCCCCCCCCTTTTTTTTCTTGTTGCATGGGAGATCTCAGAACAAATTAAACATTTATAATTGCCTTCCCACTATTGATGGCTGGCTTGGTCATGGTTCCTTGTCTGGGGCAATTACTCCAGGCTCAGGAGGGGTCAGATAAACAATTCCTTATGTAGAAACCTATCCAGCAATCCTCAGGTAAAAGCAATTCCCAAGGTGGTAAAATACAGTCCAGGAAGATAAAAGCCATGGGCCAGGAAAGTTCTCCAGGGGCTCAGGAGTTCCTCACTAGAGCCCAGAGCTGTCTATATATCCTTCTTGCTCAAAAGGGTCCATAGTTCCATCGCAGATCAATTTACAGTTAACTCTTACTGCCCCAGCTCTACTCAACTGCCATGGGTCCACAACAGGCTGGTTGGTGTGGTGGGAGTGCAGGGCTGAATTCAAGTCTTCTCAGTTCCACTATTGTCTTGGCCCATAACAATGGTCCTGAACATTGATTACCCTCCAGAACAGAAGAGAAATACTGTTAGTTTCCTCCTATAGGATGTCTGTGGGCAGAATTGCAAGGTAGTTGATTTTTTTTCTTTGGCTTTCTGTATCTCCCTCCATTCCTGACTCTGAGAGCACTGTGGCTGTTCCCCACTCTCAGATTTTTCCTTACCTTCCTCTTTTCTTCCTCCAGAAAACCAACCAAACAAAAACTTCTCTTTCTGGATATGACTGAATATTAAAAGGATGATCAGGTAAATTTGAGTTAGAATGGAACTAGTATATTAGGACTGGAGAGGTGTGTTAGAACATAGATTATTAGGACACAAGATACAAAATTTAAGTGTGCAGTCAGTCAACTGGGATTTATTAAGCACTTTTGTTGTTCTGTTTCTCTAGGTTGACATTGGCCCTTGTGTCTAGAAGACACTCAGTCTGTAATAATAATAATAATAATAATAATAATAATAATAATAATAATGTACAGAGGGTCTGTATATTCTTGCACCTCTGATCAACTTTAACTGAACGTGGAATAAACGAGCACCTTCTCCCACTTCTTCCATTATTTGTGGTTGTTCAGTTATTTCAAACTCTTCCTGACCCCTTTTGGGGTTTTCTTGGCAGAGATAATGAAGTGGTTTGCCATTTTCTTCTCTAGCTCATTTTACAGATAAGGAAACTGAGGCAAACAGGTGTAACTGACTTACCCAAAGTCACACAACTAGTGAGTGTCTGAATTACATTTGAAGTCAGGAAGGTGAATTTTCCTGCCTCCAGGCCTGGCACTTGATTTACTATGCCACCTAGCTGCCCTATTAAACACTTACTATGTGCCAGGCACTATAATGAGCCCTGGCAATGCCAAGGAAGGCAGAGAACAGTCCCTTCTCTTTAGAAGTTCAAAGTCAGGCCAGTGGGCAAGACAATATACAAGCAATTATGCACGAATAACCTGTGTACAGAACACAAGGGGAAGACTGAGATAAGGAGGATTAGGAAAGGGGTCTAGCAGAAGGGGTCCTCAGAGATTAGCTGATTCAGAGGGTCTCAACCTGGCATCCATGAACTTGTTCTTTTAACATTTTGATAACTATATTTCCATGATTTCCTTCATAATCCTATGTATTTTATTTTATGCATGTAAAAAAAACCTCATCCTGAGAAAGGGGTCCCCTTTCTGGCTTCACCGGACTGCCAGAGGGGACCCATGATACTCAAAAAGCCTAGGAACCCCTCATTTCCAGTCCATTCTGAGGAAAAAGAAGTGAAGTCCTGGAGAGAAAACATCCTTTTGCTAAGGTCACACAGCTGGTTAATGTTAGAGCCAGGATTAGAACTCCTGTTGCCTGACCCATAGCTGTTTGTATTAAGCCAGCTGCCCCCGTTAGTGTGCTACTGCCCTCCCTCCGGCCAGAATGCCTTAATCCAGTTAAAGTGTATACACTTAAGGAGAGAAGGCTAATGATAGGAGCCTCCTGTCTAGAGACGATTACCGGGGAGACTTTTTTTTTTAAATGATGATGTTAGAAGATTTGGGGGTTGCTTATTTTATCTGGTTAATTCTCCCATGGTCAGGGACTGCCCTGACTTTGGCTTTGGGGTGCCTGTGCATTGCCCTGGCACCACCTGAGAGAGAGAGTGAGTGTGTATGTGTGTATACGTGTATACACATCTTGCCTTGTTTGGTGGTGCTGTTCTGTGGGAATACACTACAGGCCAGGTGTCTTCTGTGTATATAATCTGATAGCTGTTCACAGGGCCTGGTTGTTGTGAAGTGAATGAGAACTGTTTTCTCACCATAACCCTTCTTTAGTTTCAGTGGTATGGTTTAGGATTTAGCAGTAGTCTCGAAAGATGTGTGGTTCTCCTCCCTTTCCACAAATGGAGAGAGGAACAGAGATCAGTGACAAAAAGTTACTTGCTCAGTAGTTCTTCCAGGAAAAGAAGCCAGGCTGCCCAGTGCAAGAATTGGCTCTCTCTAGCATCCCTGACAGATGGCTGGCCAGCCTCAACTTAAACACGGTAATAGGGAGCTCTCTGTTTAACAAGAGAGTGTAAATCAGTTTTTAGGCAGCTCAGAGTTTTAGAGAATTCTTCTATTGTGCCAAAATTGACCATACTGTCAATAACCATGAAAATGGGTTCATCACTTTGACTGGTGTACCTGAGGATAGGTTACCTGGCTCCCATTCAAATTGTTACAGTGGGAAGATCAGTCCTTAACCTAGTGTGTTTACATTTCAGTTTTAGACAAAATCCTGTTTAATTCAGGCCATAAGAACAAATGTCAAATTGTTGACTCTCAAGTGTCAGCCTGAGCCTGGGAAGATTAGCTGTCAGTCTGCAACTCTTTGCTAGATGGAGACTTTTTATACTTGGTGTCTCCCCAACCAGGCAGAATTTGGGAACTTCACTATCAGGTACTCCTAAGAGTAGCCACAAGGTTTCCCCTTACAAGCACTTAGACTAACAAGGTTTCAAAACATGGAACTATTTTATTTGTACAATAAGGCCTTAAATGTGATTCCATAGAACATCAAAGGTCAGCCTCCTACAAGGGCTTGTATAGACTCGATGATTTATACTTCTGAATTAGGTGGGGTTCCTGCAAAGATGGAAAGTTACTTTTGAAATCTCACCCTGTCGACAGTGCGGTGCCTTCTTCATTCACAAGTCACACAGCCAGTAAGTGTCTGAGGTCAGATTTGAACTACCTGACTCCAGGGCCTGTACTCTCTTAACTGCCAGCTCCCTCTCTACTTCCTCAACTTGTTGAGCATTTCCTTATAATAAAGATTTAAAAAGGGAAAAAATTCATTCCAGGGAAAAGTCATCTATTAAGTCTGAAATCATATGTAACCTTTTGGCAATTTGTTCCTCATCTTCCCCTGGCAAAGTCTGCAGCCTCTCTATAAGCCATAGTAGAAGATCTTCAGGACCTAGTGGGATTGAAAATAGGTGATTTTCAATCTCAGAATTGCCTGAAAATCTGCATTTCTCCAGTAAGAAGCTGAGTTGGGCCCTGGATGGGATACAGTCTACTGTCAGGATTGTCTTTGAAGCCTTTCCTGCTGGGTGGGAACTGCCAGACTTGAATCCTTTGCTGGCTTACCTACCACACCACATAGAGGACTTTAGTACAAGTTCTCCCACCCCCCACCTCTTTCAAAAGAGCCCCCATCAGTGTCCTGCCACCCTTTGGAGAGCTTTGAAGAGGACTTGGAGAGTATTTTTTCTTTCTCATGGTTTTCCCCTTTTGTTCTGATTCTTTTACAAAATGACTGATGTGGAAATATGTCTAATATGATTGTACACATATAGACTGTATCAGACTGCAGCATGCTGTCTTGGGGAGGGGGCAGGCAGAGATGGGGGAAAATTTGGAACTTAAAATCTTGTAAAAGTGAGTGTTGAAAACTAAAAATAAATAAATTCATTTTTTTTAAAAAGAGAAAAAAATAAAGTAAATGGTACAGCTGTCCCCATCTAGTGGGGGAAAACCTTTATCCTTTGTTTTACTGTGACCTGAGTCAGGGACAAAAGGAGAGATTTTGTCAGACCTCCCTCAACCAAGCTCTACTCTGCTTACTAGCCAGGCTAATGTTTGCTTATTTATGGTATCATAATTTTCTTTCCAGTTCGGTCAGTTCCATCTTCTCCCTCCCCTCTCCCATTGGTTATAAACCAGTATATGTTTAGCTTTGATACGATTTACTTCACGTGAAAATTTTGCCCTTTGCCCACGATTCCGGGATTTATTTTTCCTTTTGATGTGGAAAAAACTTCAAAGAGTTTGAAAAGTGCTGTCTAACCTATTTAAGAAAAAAAAGAAAGAAACGTGGGAAGTCTCTTACCTTTTTTGACTTAGGTTCACAGAATCTCAGAGCTGGAAGGGCTATCGCAGGGCAATTAATTTGACCTCTTCCTGAGCAGGCATCTCCTAGACAACATCTGGGCAAGGTGCTCTGGGGCTGAAAATCACTGGCCTTCCAGAAGTCTGGGCCTCCTGAGGCAGACCATTCTGTTAGGAAACCTTTCCTTGCATGGAGTTGAACACTGTTGCTTCTCTGGGACTGCTACCCAACTCTCATAGTTCTGGCCTCTGGGGCTAAGCCAAGGAAGTCTTTGCCACAGCACAAGTTCTTCCATAGACTTGGAGATGGCTATCACCCCAAAGCCTTCTCTTCTCCAGTTTGAGTGTTTATTTATTTTTATTTTTAAATTCTTTTTTTTTTTTTTTTTGTAGGGGGGGAAAGCAGGACAATTAGGGTTAAGTGACTTGCCCGAAGTTGCACAGCTAGTAAGTGTCTTAAAGACTTTAAGTTTCCCATGGTTAGGGACTGCACTGACTTTGGCTTTGGGGTGCCTGTGCATTGCCCTGGCACCATCTGAGAGAGAGAGAGAGTCAGTGTATATGTGCGTATACACATCTGGCCTTGTTTGGTGGTGCTGTTCTGTGGGAATACACTACAGGCCAGGTCTATTCACTTAGCCACCTAGCTGCCCCTAACTTGAGTTAGACTTAAACAGGACTTTCTACTGTTTCTTATGGGACTTGGCTTTCAGACTCCTCATCTTCTTACATCCACCCCCTCCTCTTAAGGCTATGGTTAGGAATCCCAGGTGGTGCTAGAAGGGTGAGAGCTGAGAGCTCAGCATGGTGGCATGTGTGTAGAGCATTCTAGGCATTTTAACGATTCTGGATCCCCTTTGCCCTCTGTTACCTGCACTGTCCATCTCTGCCATGTGATAGCTAGCATTAAATAAATGTTCATTGACTAACTGATTGCTCTGGTATCTGAATTCCAGGTGAGGAACCTTCCTCTACCTAAACAATCCCTAGTAATCTACAAGAGTTGCCTGGGGATACTTAAATTACTTGCTCTGGGTGACTGAGCCAGAATTTGATTTGAACTCTGGTAATCAAGACACCTGGGCAGCCAGCTAAGCGCACAGAGCACTGGTCCTAGAATCAGGAAGACCTGAGTTCCAATCTAGCCGTACATACTAGCTCTGTGACCCTGGGCAAGTCACTCAACCCTGTTTGCCTCAGTTTCCTTATTTGCAAAATGGCTGGAGAAGGACATGGAGAGCCACTCCAGTATCTCTGGCAAGAAAATCCCCAAAGGGGTCACAAAGACCGATTGAAATAACTGAACAACAGTACAGACTCCTAGACCAACTCTGTCAAGTTGTTTCCCTACAAGGGTGTGGTTGTTGACCAGCAAAAAATCCTCATAACATTAAAAGGTCCTCAAAACACTAATGAACTCACCATTTATAAAAGTAACCCCCATTCCTACATCCCTGCCTTCTTCACAAGAGTTTGGAGTATAAGCCCACCCATCTGAGTCAATCTCTTTGTTGTGGGATATTGCTGATTATAGATAGGCACTTCAAAGGAGAATGATTTGAATATCAAAGGATTAAGAGAGGCCCTTGGGAAAACTAGCCAGCAAGAATATTTTGTAACTATGATCATAAGATCCTGCTGGGAAAGTCAGTCAACCTCAGAGCATTTATTAAGCACCTACCAGGCTCTGGCGTTATGAAAAACAAAGACAAAAAAAAAGGTAGGATCCTTATTCCCAGGGAGCTTCTATAATTGAATATCACAGGCAGGGAGTATAATATATAAAATAATAATATATTGAAGGTAGAGAGAGAGGGAAGGAACTAGTCACTGGGGAAGGGGATGGGGGTCAGGAAAGGCTAAATGTAGAATGTGGTGCTTGGGCTGAGTCTTGAAGGAAGAGAAGTGGCCAATGCTTCCTCTGTTCCTGTCCTTCCTCCCTATTCCAAAACCTTGCAACTTTCAGATTACCTTCATCCACTCTCTATATCATGTCCTCACCTAATTATTTACGTCTTGTCTCAACCATTACATCAGGAGTTCACTGAGGGCAGCATTGGCGTTTTGCATTCCTCTGTATCCCCAATTCTCCTGGAGTATAGTAAGTGCTTAGTAAAATGCTTGTTCAGTGCCTGAGGTGGGAGCGAGGAAGGAATCTGTTATAGCGTGGGGGTCAGAGGCACAGAGCTGGAGGTGGGTTAGATAGGTTCAGACCAAGTTATGAAGAAATTGAGAAGCCCAGTCAGCCAGAAGATATTGATTAGGCACCTACTGTGTGCTATGTACTGGGGTACAAAAAAAGGTGAAAGATTATCCTTGCTGTCATAGAGCTCACAGGCTAATAGACACATGGGAACAGTGCTGTACAACCAGGATATATGTAGGATATGTTGAAAATAGTTAGCAGAGAGAAGGCCCTAAAATGAAAGAGGATCCGAGAAATCTCCCTAAGGAAGTCGTGGCAGTCTGGTGAAGGAGATGAGGAGAAAGAGGGTAGTAGGCGTGGCAGAAAGCCAGGGTCAACGTCTGGAGTCTGGAATGTCTTGTTCAAGGAACGGCAAGCCATTATCACTGGATTGCTGAGGCTTAAGGGGAGAGGAGTGAACTTATAGGGGGCTTTGAGATACAAATAGAAGAATTTACATATTTGATCCAGAGGGAGTACTGAGCCACTGGAATTGGAGTAGAGGATGTGATTAAGGAAAATCATGGCAGCTGTGTAGAGGATAGTTTGGAGTAGGGAGAGACTTGGGGCAGGGAGGCCAGTACTTAGGAGACTGTTATAATATTCTAGGTGAGAGGCATTAAGTGCCTGAATTGAGGTGGTAGCTTTGTGAATAGAGAGAAGGATGTCAGACATATTGTGAATGTAGAAAAGGCAAGGTTTAGGAGTTGATGGCATATGTGGGGTGAAGGAAGAATGAAGAGTCAGGCTAATGCCAGAGTTCTAGGCCTGGGTCATTGGAAGAATGATGGTGCCTTCAACAGAAACAAGCAAGTTATATTGGGGGAGTGGAGCAGAAAATGAGTTATGCTTTGGATATGTTGAATTTTAAGGTATCCCTGGGACATACAGTTTGAAATGTCTAGTAGGCAGTTAATGATGGAGGACTAGAGTTCTGGAAAGACATGGCTTGGTTTGATAGATCTATGAGTCACCTTCATAGATAATTAAGCCTGAGGGAAATGATGAGGTCACCAAGAAAGAGAGTAGAGAGAAAAAACAATGGACAGAGCTTTGATGTGTACACCCACGATGCATGTGTGTGGATGTGAGAGAAGAGGCTGAGGAGGGGTGAGCCTCAGTAATTTCATGGAAACCAGAGAGATTTTTATATCCAAGAGGAGAAGGTGATAAACAGTGTTGGATATAACAGGTCAAGAGGGCTGAGGACTGAGAAAAAGACCATCAGATTTGGAAAAATTACACAAAAAATCAGCACTTGATTTACTCTTTGTTGATACACTAAGAATTAGTGCACAGTTGAAATTATAATTGTTTTTAAATGTAAGAAATTCATTTTCATAGTTTTTCATGATAAAGCCCCACTCTAGCCTTCCCCTAGCCCTCCCTCCTCTTGATTATGAAACGTTGGTCCCCATTTTAACAGCCTTTTCCCAGGACCCATTGTTCTCAGATGTAGTTAGCATCTGCCCTCACTCTTTCAGAAGAAGACCAGCTACATCTCTCCCTTAGGGTTCTTAGGGTACCCTGGAGGGTTCCAGAGAGTATTTCTTTTATGCTGTTGGCCTGAGCTCTCATTTGGATATGCTTCCCTTCACCATCCACCTGTAGTAATTAATGCCTGCAATCTCACTTAATCAATTAACATAGATTAGCTTTTACAAAGGTATATTAATTTTGAAACAAAAAGTATACACATTCCCCCCCTCACCCCATTCTCTTGGCAGAGAACACAGCCTCACCCCATACCTGCCTGCTTCCTGGAGAATGAGTTCAGAACTGATGAAGTTCCTAGATAGTATTACCCCACCAAATTCACTCCCAAACATATTCTGATGGATGAATTTTACTCTTAGCTGCTCCTGGACTGAGGCCACGATACTGGACCAGCTAGTTGTAAAACCTAGCATGGATTCCACTTCCAGACCTTCCAATGCCTCTACTTTCGGACTATTCCAAGATGTCTAGTCATCTCCAGTCACTTCCACCTTAAACAGGAAACAATAAACCCAAAGAGGCAAAGAACATTGGCCTGTATTCACAGGTCACCGGTTAGCCTGGAATGGAGAGTCTGAGGTCTCTCCCCTTATAGGAGTGTTTCACTGAAATGCAGCCAGCTAAGACAAAAGCAAACCTTTTAAATGCATCCCAGTTGTAGCTATGTAGCTAATTCAAAAGTTTTCTCTTCATCACATGGTTCAGGTGCATCAGCAGAGCACTCAGGGCACATTTATAAAGACTGGACTCATTGGTCAGTCCCCCGTTACACAGATAACCAGCACCTACTGTATTCAGATGACTAACATTAAGCCCAAGGAGGTGTGTTAGTGGCTAAGGGTGATTGATAGAAAGAATCCGTGGAGTTTATGGATTGTGGGTACAAGAAGTACATGTGTACTACAAATGCCAGACCAGCTGTGCTAAATGCCCAATGAATAGGTGTTTGGGGGGCAGGGGAACACCACTGTGGACTGGTGTGTGAGGGAAAGCTTCATGGAGGAGGAGAAAGACCCTAAAAGATTAATCCAGAGAGAATTAAGAAACAACTCTGCCATAACTAAACTAGCTTAATATCTCTCCCCTCCTTACTTCTTCCAAAATAACAATAGCTTCCAGCCCCTGGCCCAGTGTTCTATAAACAGTTTGTTCTTTTTTTTTTTTTTGCAGGGGGGAAGGCAGGGCAATTGGGTCTAAGTGACTTGCCCAAGGTCACATGGCTAGTAAGTGTTAAGTGTGTGTGTGGGGGTGGCTAGGTGGTACAGTCAGTAGAGCACCAGCCCAGGAGTCAGGAGGACCTGAGTTCAAATTTGACCTCAGACACTTAACACAAAACTAGCTAGCCATGTGACTTTGGGCAAGTCACTTAACCTCCAATTGCCCCTCCAAAAAAGCAAAAAAAAAAGTGTCTGAGGTTGAATTTGAACTCAGGTCCTCCTGACTCCAGGGCTGGTGGTCTATTCACTGCACCATCTAGCTGCCCAGAACAGTTTGTTCTTAATAAATGTTTAATTGAATTAAATATAAGTGAACACTTGGAGCTAGATGACCCAGTAGATAGAATGCTAGGCCTGAAGTCAGGAGCTCTCATCTTCCCGAGTTCCACTTTGTCTTCAGGTACTTCCTAGTTGTGTGACCCTGGGCAATTCACTTAACCCTGTTTGCCTCAGTTTCCTCATCTGAAAAAATGAGTTAGAGAAGGAAATGGTAAACCACTCTATTCTTTGCCAAGAAAATCCCAACTGGGGTCATGAAGAGTTGGACAGAACTGAAACGATGAACATCGATCTGAACACTTGTAGGTGGTGATGGTAGTACTCTGACACAGGCTGGTTAGGTGACCTTGAACAAGCCTTTCCACTGGACCATAGTTTTCTTCTCAGTAAAAGGTTGGACTAGAATCCAGACCCCTGGACAACATTTAAGATTCCCTTCAGCCCTCTCAGAATATCTAAAAGTTTGTCCAGCTTCTGTGTTCTGTGTGCTAGGGGCCTTTCCAAAGTAAAGATTCTTTATGTGGAATTAGAACAAAGATAGTGTGGAGGAGGAAGCAATCAGCTCTCTCAGGATTGGTGTTAGGCAGAAACTCGTAGGCGAAGTTTGTGTCATTGTCCATAGGGACGACCCGGCTCTATATACTGAGCTTTTCCTCTTCCTCCCCTAGAAGCTGGAAAATCTGAAGCATTTTTAAACAGTACCAGGACTTGGGATACATTGCAGCAATCTAATCCCCTAAACAGCAATCAGATAGGATATTTTTTGGAGGGGAGAGGGAGAAGGTGGGGTTGAGAATGTCTGGGGGAGTAGGGAAGGGCATAGTTATGGTGATAATTCAGCCTTTCAGTTCCCTCCAGCATCAGTGCCTCATTAGATGGTGTGTTGTCCTTCCCCCCAGCCTGTAGAGTGCCAGGTGATACAGACCTTTCCCTCTGTCCATGTCTTTCGGGGCCCTTTCTTTTCCTGGGGTCAGTATGGTGAAATCTCACTAATCTGCCAAAGACTAACATGGCTTCTTATAAGCATGGAGTGTCAGAGCTGAAATAATAGTAGGTAGCATTTATGTAGCCCCTTGAAGATTGCAAAATGCTTTTACAAATAAGTATCCCCTTTTATCCTCACCTGGGAGGAAGGCGCTATTATTATTGCAGCCTCTCCCCCACTTTTGCAGATGAGGAGACTGAGGCAGGCAGCAAAGTGATTTGCCCAGGGCTACACAGCTAGAAAACATCTGAGGTTCCATTTGAACTCAGGTCCAGGCCCTCTATAGACCACTCTACTTGTTGCTGCAAGACTTAGAATATAGAAGCCCAGACTGTTATAACTAGAAAATCTCTTAGGGGTATAACATCTGACTCTCATCTAAGATGCCCAAAAATATTAAGTAGCTCTTGCCCCACATTCAAGTGCCCCAGGTCTGCCTTGAACCCAGATCCTCCAATTGGAGCGGCCTTGTTTATTCCACTATGCTTTGTGGCTTCCTAAATGATGCTCATCGGGCCTTTCTATTCAAGGAGTCCTTGTTTTTCAGATCCTATTACTGAGTTTCAAATGCCCTCCTTCAAAGGTACTGAACTTGGACAGTGAAAATTAGAAAAACACGGGGGCCACTAGGTGGCGCAGTGAATAGAGCACCGGCCCTGGAATCAGGAGGACCTGAGTTCAAATTCGCCCTCAGACACCTAACACACACACACAAACCTAGCCGTGTGACCTTGGGCAAGTCACTTAACCCCAATTGCCCTCCAAAAAAGCATGGATACCAGCACTGAGGAGATGGTAGCAGCAAAAAACACGGCGGCCTCCCCATTTCTGCTGATCACTTGATGTAGTCTGCAAGCAACATCTCAGACATAAACTTCCCCATCTTTACTTTAAGTTTGGGGGTGGGAAGGTATTTGGTGGAGCACTTATTTCTTTTTTTTTTTTTTTTAATTTATTTTTTATTTACTCATTTACTTTTAATTTACAAGATTCAGTTCCACAATCACTTGGGTTTCAGATTTTCTCCCCTCCCTTCCCCCCCCCATGGTGGCGTGCAATCATGTATAGGATCTGTAAATACTTTCACATTGTACAATAGTTTGGTCATATAGAAGGGCTGTAACCAATGAGTGATCAC
>CM053588.1:102802091-102847101 GCA_028646515.1 Pseudochirops corinnae
TGCAATAAATACTTTTGCACATATGGGACCTTTTCCTACTTCTGTAATCTCTTTGGGATATAATCCCAATAGTGGTATTGCTGGGTCAAAGGGTATGCAATTATTTATAGCCCTTTGGGCATAGTTCCAGATTGTGGAGCACTTATTTCAACATCAGTCAGGAAACAGTTCCATGTTGTGTCTGCCAGAGGGGATTGTTCACTTTAAGACCCAGAGATCAGAACTGGAATTGGAAGAAACCATAAGACTTAGAAGGGTAGGACTGGGCAGCTAGTTGGTATAGTGGGTAGAGTGCTGGACCTGGTATCAGAAAGTTGTTGTGATTGAGAATTTTCGTTTGTGCCCAACTTGTCATGACCCTATCTGGGGTTTTCTTGGCAGAGACGCTGGAGTGATTTGCCATTTTCTTCTCCTGCTCATTTTACAGATGAGGAAACTGAGGCAAATAGGGTTAAGGAACTTGCCCAGGGTCACACAGCTAGTAAATGTCTGAGGTCAGATTGGAACAGATGAGTCTTCCTGATTCCAGGCTTGGCACTCTATCCACTGCACCACCTAGCTGCCCTTGGTGCCAGGAAAACTTGAGTTCACCTTTGTCAGCCTCAGTTTCCTCACCTGTAAAATGGAGGTAATAGAAGCACCCCCTCCTTGGGTGGTTGTCAAATGAGATGATATTTGTAAAGCACTTAGCACAAAGCATGAGGAAGGGAATAAGCATTTTATAGAATGACTTGCGGGCAGTCACACAGCTAGTAAGTGTCTAAGGCTAGATTCAAACTCAGTTCTTCCTGACTCCAGGCCTAGAGCTCTATCCACTGTACCACTTGACTGTCTCACAGTAGATGCTTAATAAGTGTTTTCTGTCCCTCTCCCCATGAGGGACCTTGAGGCCTTAGGTCAATGCAATAACCAACTTCTTAATGGAGGGACACTGGTGAAGCGTGCTACCTAAGAGGGAATGGAGGCAAGATGAGGCATATTTTTGGATGTGGACAATATGACAATTTGTTTTTGCTCACCTGTGTCTGTATATTACTAGGGATTTGTTTTTCTTGTCTTCAGTTAGGCAGGATGGAGAGGGAAATTAGAGATAAATAGATTCCTCTTCTCTGACTTCCCAACCCTTTGCTCCTCCCCACCACTCCTCATCCCACCAAAAGAAAATTCCAAGAGAGCTGAAGAAAGGCCAGAAGGAAACACAGACAAGCAGGATAGCTTTGAAAGTTACATGTGGAATCTGTTATAGACTTTGAAAGAGAAGTGAGCTCTGTACATAGTAGAGATTCACAGTTTCATGTACAAGTCTCTCTTGTTCTACAGTGTATGTGAAAATGCTCTTTATTTGGCTTAGCATTTAAAAAATAAAATTTTTTAAAAAGGGGATCATAGGACATAGCATGTTTAGAATATAAATATCAGAGCTGGAAGGGTCCTTAGAACACAGAATTCACAGGATTTAGGACCAAAAGGGACCTTAGGGATTAATCTAATCTAATCTCTGTCATTTTACAAATAAGGAAACTGAGGTTCATAGAGGGTTGCCCCCAAGGTCATAGAATTAGTAAATAGCACAGTTGGAGTTGGAAGGGACCTTGGGGACTGGGGGTGGGGGTGGGGACTGCAGAGCCCATAGCCAGGATCTGGAAGGCACTGGAGATAGTATCTAATTAAGTAAGGGCTTCCAAAGGAACTGCTAACTCTCTTGTTCTTTTGGGTGGACAGTCTGCTGAGGAGACAGCTGTTTCCCTGTCTGTGGGGAGTGATATCAGGCAATTAGCTAATTGGTTGGGGGAGGTGACCTGTCAGACGCTGGAAGAGAATATATCTGCTTTTAGGGATTGAGAGGAACAATATATCTTCAGTGTCTTGTCTCTCTGTGCCACCAAATCCTCCTGCCCATTATCCCACCCCCACCCTGCAAAGCCTCAGGTGTCATGGAATAGCCTTTTCCCCAGATAAAAACTTCTGATATGGGTGATATTGTGGGCATGGTGAGAGACAGGCTTAGAGTTTGAAATGTTTCTGAATTATCTCATAATTAGTCCCCTGCAAACCATTGCCCACTGGTGTCCTGCCAGGGGAATTCTACTGCGTACTGGCTTCTGCTTTCCACAGTGCTTTTGACAGTTGATGTAAGGTGAGCTCACTGTAGGTTGGGAGGGACAAGTCTTTCTCGTTTGGAGGAAGTAGCTTTGGTTGATGAGTAAAGGGAAAAATTTAAAAATGAATTCATGGTGACTCTTAGTGTGATTTCAGGTGTGAAAGAAGCTTTTAAAAGGAGGACATTGTGAAGGAAAGGGTATTGGACTTGGGGTCAATACCTGGATTCAAATTCTGGTTCTGACCTATGCGCTACCCTCGGTATTTTCCTCTGTAGAAGGGGATGATGATAATTATGTATTTCAGGGGGTTGATGTGAACAAAATGCTATGTATGCCTTAGAGCAGAAATGGGGAATCTGTGACCTCAAGGCCACACATGACTCTCTAGGTTCTCAAGTGTGGCCCTTCTACTAAATCCAAGCTCTTCTGTGAAGTTTGGATTCAGTCAAAAGGCCTCACTTGAGGACCTAGAGGGCTACACGTGGCCTGGAGGCCATAGACATGTTCCCCACCCCTACCTTAGAGCATGTTATGAATAATTGTACAAATAAGAAAGGTGTAAAATACTATACAATTATTGTTACTTTAGTACAACCTTCCGGCTGTGATTGCAGTTGCCCATGAAGCTAAGGTCAGACTCTGTCTGAGTTGGAAAGGCCCTGAGAGATCATCTGTTCCAGCTTCCTCATATGGGGAAGCTGGGGGTCCAGAGAAGGGAAGGGACTTCCCTAAGGGCACATAGCTCATTCGTTAGAGGGATATTTCCAAGCCAGGGTTCTTTCCATGATGTTCCATTCTTCCTCAGAAATAGAAAGAGAGAAAAGCAAAAAGTAAAGAAAAAAAAGTTTAATTAGCACCTTGTTAAAAGATGTGAATGTGGTGGTAGGGGGACGGAAGGGAAGCAGGCAAAAAAGCCTTGCAATTAACCCTCCGCCCTCTGTTCCCTGATGTCTAAAATCTCAGGGCTGGAAGGAAAAAAGAGAACACACAGAATGTTAGATCTGGAAGGCATTTCAGGGCTAAAATGTCTCCGCTAGAAGGGAGAACACGGAATATTAAAGCTGAAGGAACACCAGAAAGTAGGATATTTGAATTGGGAGACACCTCGAAACAGTCGTGAGATCTGGCAGGAATCTTACTTAGAACAAAGGACGTTAGAACACAGAAGAAAAAGGGCCATTGGAGATTCTGTGATCATGTGCGTAAAGCCAGAAGGAGTCTTGGAGGCAACTTGATCCAGTCCCTTTATTTTACCCAGGAGAAAACAGGCCCAGGGAGGCCTGATTTAAACCATAGTCCCGCTGGTAGTAAATGAGAGAACCAGGGTTTAAGCCCAGGTTTTCTGAGCAGATCCAGAGCTCTTCCCATCAACTACATCATACTGCTTCCTCATCCAGGCCTTCCCAACTCCCCTCTGTATTTTACAAATGAAGAAACTGAGGCCCAGAGAGGCCACTGTGTCCAGTGTCACACAATGAGTCAGCAGCAAGAATGGATCTCAACTCTCCTGTCTGAAACCACATTCAGTCTTCTTTCCACATCATGCTGCCTTTTCATTTCTTCACAAAGCCGTTGTCTGTTCCCTTTTTAGACTGGCGTCTTTGTGAGGCCCTGACTTCGTTAGCCTGAGATTTGGAGCATAGAATGATATAAACGTGAGAGTCTTCCTTTGCTGCCCTATCACCTGGTGCGTGAAATTTAAGCTAAGGGCTTTTCCAGGGGCTAGTTCTTCCCCTCCTTGTTTTATAGTCAGAGAAATAGAGACTTGGGGGTAGGGGTTGAGGGGTATTTGTATGCCTATCATAGATATTAGAACTAGGAGAGACTCTCAGACAGGATTCTTTTTCTAAAAAAATTCCTTCTTTTATTCCTTAAACTCATAGCCTTCTTACTCTTTAAGCCCCCTCACTCCATCAATAATTCTTAACCTTTTTTTTGGCAGGGGAGAAGGCAGAGCAGTTGGGGTTAAGTGACTTGCCCAAGGTCACACAGCTAGTAAGTGTATCAAGTGTCTGAGGCTGGATTTGAATTCAGGTCCTCCTGACTCCAGGGCTGGTGTTCTATTCACTGTGCCACCTAGCTGCCCCCAGACAGGATTCTTTACCTGGGTTTTATGAACCTTTTTTTTTCTTTAATTTAGAAAGCCCTGTTTCAATATAATTGGTTTCATTTGTAATTCTGTGTATTTTATGCATTTGAAAACATTCTGAGATTTCCTTAGGCTCAATCAGACCGCCAAAGAGGTCCATAACAACAACAACAACAAAAATTAAAAACCTCTACCTGAAGAGACCATTTTTGTCCAACCCCTCATTTTACCAGGGAAAGAAAAAAAATTTATTTTTTATTTATTTTCCCCGAATGCAAAAGATTCCCATTCCCCCTGTGTATTTTTTATTTATTTCATTATTTATTTCTCAGTTACATGTAAACAATTTTTTAGCATTTGTTTTTTTAAAAATTTTGTTCCAAATTTTCTTCCTTCCTCCTCCCTCCTTGAGAAGGCAAACTGCATGTGAGGTTATGTGAAACATATTTCCATATTAGCCATCTTGAAAAAGAAAACAGACCAAAGAAAACCCAACTCCAGAATAAAAACAGTTGAAAAAATATATGCTTTGCTTCACACTCCATCAGTTCTTTCTCTGGAGGTAGATAGTATTTTTCATCATAAGTCCTTTGGAATTGTCTTGGATGATTGTATTGATCAGAATTTAGTAGCTATTCACAGTTGATCATTGTACAGTATTGCTCTTACTGTGTACTATGCTCACTTCACTGTGCATCAGTTCATGTAAGTCTTCCCAGGTTCTTCTGAAAGCCGCCTGCCTGTCATTTCTTTTAGCACAACAGTATTCCGTCAGAGTCATATTTGTTCAGCCATTCGCCAGTTGATGGACATCCCTCCAGTTTCCAATTCTTTGCCACAACAGAAAGAGCTGCTCCTAAATATCTTTGTACCTACAGGTCCTTTTCCTTTTCCTTTGCTTAAGGGTTGGTGACTCAAAGGGTATGCACAGTTTTATAGCCCTAACAGCTTCACGAATATTGTCCGATTTGATCCTTAAAACAACCCAGTGAGGTAGGTGCTGTTATGATCTCCATTTTATAGTAAAGGAAACTGAGGAAAAGAGAACCCAAGTGACCTGTTCACAGTCACACAGGTAAGTACCTTGAGCCTGTACCAGCTAGCATCCAAAGGAGAAACTGAGGCACATGATGCCTCCTCCTAATTGCTATGGATTGAAACCTATAATTTCAACCCTCATTCTGTAGCATCTGTGGGTTTACAAAATACTTTCCTAAGGGTGAGGTAAGTAGTACAAACACTGTTTTGTGGATAAGGAAGCTGAATCTCAGATAAATTGTTTGGTATCACTAGGGTAGTAAATTCCAGCTGAGATTTGAACTCAGGACTTCTGACTCCATTTCAAGGGCTCTTTATAAATCAGTCAGCAAGCATTTATTAAGCCCCTACTATGTGCCAGGCTTTCTGCTTGCTGCATGTAGTGTGGCATGGAGGGGAAAGAGGTGGCTTTGGAGTCAGAGGACATAGATTTGCCACAGATCTACTTGTGGGATCATGGGGTAAGTCCCCCAGCCTGTCTGGATCTCAGATTCCTCATCTGCAAAATGAGGGTGCTGGACTGAGTGAAGTAATGTCTTTTCTAGCCCTGGACCCTATGATTCTGTTATCCTCTATGGTCCAGGTACAACAGTGAGACAATCTTTCCCCTCAAAGATCTTAAATTCTGTTTGCAAGATACAGAAGAGAGAAGAGTCATGGTCAAGTTTCTGCTGAATGAATCTAATCCAGGGACTGTTTTCTTTCCCCTGTGACACTGCAGTTTTGAAAAATGCAACTAGTCAGCAAAGTTTTTTATTCTTAAATGTAAAAACACGAGAGAGACAAAGGCCAGTTGCTGACATTGCCTTTTAGTTTAATTTATTTTATTTCTTAATTCGCAAATCCAACACTATCTCAATTTTTCTAATTGCATAAATTCCAAGAAGTTCCTAGGAAGGCACTAGCATGTTCCTGACAATCTTTCTCAGCTTCCCTCTCCCATCCTTTCCCTAATTTAAGAAAGTAGACTGTAGGGGCAGCTAGGTCGTGCAGTGAATAGAGCACTGGCCCTGGAATCAGGAGGATCTGAGTTCAAATATGACCCCAGACACTTAATACACAAAAAAACTAGCCGTGTGACCTTGGGCAAGTCACTTAACCCCAACCGCTCTCCAAAAAGCAAAAAAAAAAAAAAAGTAGACTGTAATCCTGCTTCTAGGGGATACTGTGACTGGTCACTTGAACTTGGGAATTCTGAGCTACAATAGGTGTAAAACTTACTGGCTGTCCTTATTCAGAGCACCTACTAGGTGCTACATACTAAGTCTATCAGACTGCCTGAGAAAAGGCAACCTGGCCCAGGTCAAACCTATGAGTGGCTTCAGGTTGAGAGACGAGGACAGACATTTTCTATATATGGGTATATTCTCTTTAAAGAGTATTTGAGTTTTATTAAACAGATAAATTAGAGAGTGATTATTCAGATTCATCAAAATTCATCACAGAGATTCCATTACCACTGAATTTTCACACCACATATAATATTGGATTAAATATATATATAATTTTTTAAGGGAAGCAACAATACTGACTCAGTATTTGACCTTAGGCAAGTCACTTGACTTTACTGCCTTCCTCTGTAAAAAGAAGGGGACTCTATTATGTTTGTTTCTGCGGCCCCCTCTAGCTCTAACATTCTATGCTTTAATGCCCTATCTGGTTCCACTATATTTTATGTTCTGAGTCACCTTCCAACTTGGACATTCTGTGATTCTTCATCTCCTGCAGAAAGTGAGGGTCGCTAGAATTAAGGCTGAGAAAGTTCCCCGTCAAAATGCAGATGTTACCTGGGAGGTGTGATGAATTCAGTTTAAGTCTTCACTTACTAAGCATGAATGGCCATACATGATCCATGCTTCATGTTGGAGCATGAATATGAAAAACAATGCTCTTTTTTTGGGGGGGGGGGCGGTCTACTGGAGGATAACTAACCTTGCATACAAATAAGGTTGGTACAAGTAGAAAATGATAAAGGTAAAAGACAGATGAAAAGTTCTTTGGGAAAATCTGAGGAAGGAGAAAGAGAGATCACTTTCAAATTGAGGAAGGAGGATTATAAAAGGTTTCATGAAGGAGGGGGTACTTGAGTTGGGGCTTAAGAGAAAAGGGGTTTTTGGTGTTGTTTGTTTGTTTTTAATTGGTAGGGCTGTGGAGGGATTGGACCCAGCTTTTGGTTGCTGTAAGAACAGCAGCCTTCTCCTTTCCCGTAAGGGGGTGCCCACTTCAGAGATGTCTGACAGAACCTTGTAGGGGGTCCGGGTTATCATTACGAGTCTACTAGAATGGTAACTGTGTTTACTCCTCTTCGTATTCCCCCATCTGGGCTTTAGAACCTTTGAAAGACTGAGACAGGGAGAGGCTTCTGAAGCAGGTACATCCTTAGCAAGAGGAAGAAGTCCTCTGTGGGGACTTTGAGACAGGCAGCAGAGAGCTGGGTTCATTTCATTCATCTAAGAATTGACAGATTCATGGAATCACTGACTCTTAAAAATCTCTTGTGTAATGGACCTCAGAGGCTGTCTTGTCACAGAAACCCGGAAAGTCAGATCTAGAAGGGATCTCCGTAGTCCTCTAGTCCAACCTATGAACGAAGATTCTTTCTAAATGTATTCAAATGGTCCATCACAAAAAAACCCCAAACCAACCCCTAAACACACACACACACACACACACACACACACACACACACACAAACTTGTATAAAAAGAAGAGAACCCAGGATGCTTAAGGACTCTGCTGATGAGCTCGCTCCCATGTGACATCCTTTCTCCGTAATCACAATAATGACTGATTTGTAGAATATTTCAAAGTTCTGCAAATTATTTTATTTATAACCATCCTGTGTGGAAGGTATAACACAAGTACTTTTAGGTTATTTTCTCATGATCACATAGTTTTATTAATGTCATTGAAGATTTGAATCCACATCTTCTGACTCCCAAGTCAGGAGCTGTTTTCTCTCTACTATACCATTTGGCTTGTTCTTTTTTAATCTTATTTTTTATTAATATTGTTTGTTTTTTTATATCACCCTCATTTCCAATTTTTTTTTCTCTCCCTCATTTATCTAGAAAGATATCCCTTGTAAAGAAGATTTTAAAAAAAGACAAAAATTAGTTCAACTACATCACTCAGCATATCTGCTGTATCTATCAGTGTATGGAGTATACCTCACCTGTAGTCCCCGACCTCTGCAAAGAAGGGAGGGAAATGTATTTTCTCTGTTCTTCTCCTGGGTTGTCCGTCTCAATCACTATGCTTGTTTTGCTTCTAAATGTTTCTAGCCAATCTCCATTAACATTAGGGACCTTTGAAGTTCTTCTCTCTGTCTTTTATTAATTAACCATTACCTCCCGCAAGTTAGTGAAATCTATTCCCATGACTCCTGGTGGCTGTGTGCTAAAACTTCTCTTTGCTTGCTGCCAAAAGGATCACCGGGTATTGGATGCATGAAAGAGATGAATGAAATGGTCAACGAATAGACGTGAGTTAGTTTATCAATTAGATTAGGCGATCCTAAGAAATAGGATTCAGAATCTGGGAAGTTTCCAATCCAAAAATGTTGGGAATATAGATTTTTCTGTCACAGACTTCTTTGGAGCATGGCACTGGGCAGCTCGAGGGTGGGATATGTCCAAGAGAGGAATGACAGGCAAGATGGAGGTAGTGGAAGAAATGCTGGATTTTGAGTCAGAGCTTTGGAGGGGGTTGAATCTCAGACCCTGCTGCCTACCATTTCTATGGACAGAATCACATAATCTTAAGAATTCATTTAATCTCTTCAG
The DNA here is from genome assembly GCA_028646515.1 of Pseudochirops corinnae. Classification (NCBI taxonomy): domain Eukaryota; kingdom Metazoa; phylum Chordata; class Mammalia; order Diprotodontia; family Pseudocheiridae; genus Pseudochirops; species Pseudochirops corinnae. Next base: position 102,811,106 of record CM053588.1, read on the forward strand.
GTCCCATGTATAAAATGAGGGAGATGAACTAGGTAGTTTTCAAGGCCCCTTCAGCCCAAAATCTATGATCCTGGGATCTATATTAAGTGCCTGTGGTCACTAAGGACAGTAGATACAAAGATGAATGAGACTCTGCTGTCATGGAGCTTATGATCTATTAGAGCAGACACCCACACACTCACACATGTGCGCACGCACACGTGTCCTGGCGTGGGAGAGAGGGGATACATATTTCCCAATTTTACTTAAGAATAACAATTCTTCCATTTCTATAGGACTAGATGTACATTTAGGTACATTATCTTGTTGGAACTGTACAAGTCTCCAGGGAGGTGAGTGGAGCTCATTCTCCCCAGTTTACATATAAAGAAAACTGAGGCTCACTGGAAGGTGTCAGTGATTTGTTCACAGTGACTCGGCGAGTTAGTACAGACATGGCTTGGACCACTGTTTTTGGATTCCTGGTCTTTCTAGTAGTCTTTTGGTTATTGTGGGCAGGCTTCCTTACATGGGCCGGGCCTGGAAAGAAGGGCTTTTTGGATGGGTGGGGGTCAAGGGGAGAGCCTTTTCTTTTCTTCATTTTTATCTCTAAGCTAGTGGCTCTGAAAGTAGTGATAGTAACACTTTAATTTCCCCTTAAAGTGCTGTCATTGCTTGGTGTGGAAGACTCTGGGGGATAATAATGACAAGCACATTATAAAGGTCCCAGATAGAGCCAGGATCAAGCCTTTTATGTTTCCCCCTTCTTTGTCCTCCAGCATTTATAGACACACACACACACACACACACACACACACACACACACACACACACCCTCATTAGATAGAGGAATAAGTCAGTATCACAACCAATCCCACCAGGCTTTGGGGACAACAGAATCAGATGGACCATAAAAATGATCTCCCACGACTTCCCCATTTTACAGAGGGAAAAATATCTTTTTTTTTTTTTTAAAGAATCACTTTGTCATAGTGAAAAGAATGGTGAGTTCTAGTCCTGGCTTCTCTTCTAACTAGCTGTGTGATCTTGGGCCAGTCATTTGACCCCTCTGTGAACTTTAGCATTCTTCCACATAAAATGAAGGGAGTTTGGACTAGATGATCTCCATCATAGACTCTCAGAGTTTGAGCTAAGAGAGTTCATCTTATCCAACCCAGACCTAAACTTGAATCCCCTCTGTAAGATCCCCAGTAAGGGGGCTTTAAGGCTCCACTTGAAGGCCTATCCTCTCCAGGGAAGAGAAACCCATTACTTCCCGGGACAGCCCCTCCCAGACCTAATGGTTCTTAATAAACCCAGTGACTTCTCCAGTGTCACACAGGGAGTCAGCACAGCCAGGATTTTGAATCTAGCTCTCCAAATCCAGTTCCCTTCTTTGCATTGTCCTGCAATGGAATGGCCATGGTGCGTGAGGACTCTTAAGCTACTTTCTTTTGCAGAATTCTGGGACTTCTCACGTGAGAAGTTGAGGTATTGAGAAGGAAACATGCTTTTTGTGAGGCATTGAGGTCACCCACTGGGTACAAAAGGGAAAAACATCTTTATCACCATCTAAGATATCTCCCCTACAAGAACGTGGAACCTGACATCCCCACCATGAGTCTTCCCTGTGTAAGGACTTTTAAGTTCATTTTAACTGTATGGTTTTGTTTTGTTTTGGTCAATTATTTGTATCTGTTTAGTAACCCCATTTGGGGTTTTCTTTAGAGTGATTTGCCATTTCCTTCTCCAGCTCATTTTGCAGAGGAGGAAACTGAGACAAACAGTGTGAAGTGGCTTGCTCAGAATCACACAGCTATTAGTAGTGTTGCTAGGGAAGGTTAATGCATTAGCTTGGTACATTGGGTGCTGAGTTTTTGTTGTTCAGTATAGACATAGGCTCTTTAACAGTCTAGATGAGTGACCTTGGACAAATGACTTTCATATCTTTTTTGTCTAATTTTTTGCCTTTTTGGAGGGGCAGTTGGGGTTAAGTGACTTGCCCAAGGTCACGTGGCTAGTAAGTATTAAGTGTTTGAGGCTGGATTTGATCTCAGGTCCTCCTGACTCCAGGGCCAGTGCTCTACTCACTGCTCCACCTAGCCACCCCATGACTTTCTCATCTTAAAAGGGAAGAAATTGGACTGAATGGTCTCTGAGGTTTCTTCCTGCTTCAAAAGTCCATGCAATAGCCATCTATCTTTGTGGGATGATCAGAGTTTAGTATTGCACAATGTGAAAGATTCAATGACTTCATAAGGAATTTCTAGGATTCACTCTAACTGGTTCAAGGGCCTATCGTGGTTTCTCCCACTGAGATACCAGCTCTGATCAACAGACATCCTGCAGCCTGGGAGCTTTTATTGGCTTCTGACCATCCACTTCTCTCAGTCTCTCTGTCTCTGTCTCTCTCTCTCTCTCTCTCTCTCTCTCTCTCTTTCTCTCTGTGTATCTTCTCTCTCCTCTCTTTTCTGTACCTTCCCAGCTTCCTTCCATCTCACTGACTGTCCCCTGTGTTTGGAATACTCTTCTTCCTCCTCCTTCTCCTCCTCCTCCTCCTCCTCTCTATCTTCTGGTTTTCTTGGCTTCCTTCAGGTCTCGGCTAAAGTCCTACCCTCTTGCCAGAAGCCCTTGCCAGTCTTCCTCAATCTTAGTGCCTCCGACACTTCACCCACTTTCTCTTGTCTATCTGTTGTTTGCACATTGTCTCCTCCTTTAGACTGTGAGCTGCCTGAGAGCAGGGGTTGCTTTTTTCCCCTTTCTTTGTACCCCTCTAACTCCAAGCTCAGTGGTTTTGCCCCTCCTCAGTCTTGACCGCTCTCCCCCATTCTCGAGAATGAGTAATACTAGGATCTCTTGAAAATCCCACTTGAAGTTTTCTTCTGCCTCCTGATCTCTGACCTAATCGCCATGTAATTTGTCCCACTCTCTTCACTCTTGTTCCCTCTTTGACTCTCAGGGCCAATCAGTTCCCCTCCCATTTTCCTCTTCTGGGACTAAATGAGACTCATCTTTCCCCTTCCCTCCTTCCCCTCCTTCACCTCCTCCAGTTTATAAATCCTTTAATTTTCTTGGATTCTGACCAAGTTCTCTGTGTTAGCTACAGATGAACTCTTTGCTGTTGACTTTGATTGTTATACTCCCAAGTACTGAATCACTGGTATAGTAGAAAGTGCTCAGAACTTGGAATCAGATCTGGGTTCAAATCCTGCCCTGGAGAATTACTGTCATATGACCCAAGACATGAACTTTTGGAGCCTCTGTTTCCTTATTTGTAAAATGGGAATAATACTGTCAGTAGGGAGAGCACATTGAGCCAGAACCCTGGACACATAGCCTTTTCTCATCCTGTCTCTTAACCTCACTAGAGGTATGATGGTGGCAAATCCCTGCCTCTCTGACCTTCAGTTTCCTCATTTGCAAATTGAAGATGATAATACTGGCAGAATGGGCAGATAGGTAGGTGGCCCAGTGGCTAGCACACCAGACTTGGAGTCGGGAAGACTTATCTTGCTGAGTTCAAATGTGGCCTCAGACACTTAGAAGCTGTGTGACCTTGGGCAAGTCACTTAGCCCTGTCTGCCTCAGTTTTCTTATCTGTAAAATGAGTTGGAAACAAAAATAGCAAACCACTCCAGTGTCTTGGTCAAGAAAATGGGTCACAAAGAGTTAGACACAACTGAAAAATGACTAAACAGAAACTGTCAGAATTTGCCTTGCAAGTTTGTTGTAATATTTTGCAAGGCTTTCCTGGTTCACCTTAATAGTAGTGCCTTCCCTGTGCTGATTTTAATCGTCTATGTATCTGACATGTATGTGGCTGTTTGCATGTTGTCTGTTGCACTGTGAGCTCCTTGAGGGCGGAGATTGTTTCGCCTTTCTTTACATCCCTAGCACTTAGCACAATGCCCAGCATACAGTAGGTGCTTAATGAATGTTAGTTATAGAAATGTCGGCTGTTGCTACTTGTTGGGCAGACACTTACTGAGTTTTCCTTTCGTTATTCCTTTTATTCTATTTGGTCTTCTTCCCTCCCTGGCACCAACTGCATCTGGAGTCTTCTTCTCTGATAGACATTGATCTAAGGAAAGGCTTTTTAGCAATGCTGCAAGGCCAAGGTACAGTGGGATGATAGCATTTCTTTTTTTTTTTTAATAAATTTATTTATTTTTAACATTCATTTAACAAAAAATTTAGTTCCCAATTTCCTCCCCTCTGCCCTCCCTTCCTCCCTGCATTGAGCCGGGCGAGCAATGTGATGTCTCTTACACATGTGAAATCAAGCAAAACATATTTCCATATTAGCCGTGTTGCTAAAAAAAAAAATAGGCAAGAAAAATAAAGAAAGTGAAAAAAATGTGCTTCGATCTGCACTGGGACTCTGTCACCCCTCCCTCTGGAGGTGGGTAGTATTTGTCCTCACGGGTCCTTTGGAATCGTCTTGGATGGTTGCTGACACTGCAAAGAGCTTTACCTTCGAGGGACCCAGGATTGGCATTTTAACAGGCATTCAGGCAGCTAGAGAAGCCTTGGAGATCTCTAGTCCAGCCTTCTCATTATCCAAGGCAAGGATGTGCTGGAGCCAGACTGAACTAACAGGGAAGGTGCAGGAAGGGGGAGCCAAGGCTAGGTCCTCTCCCTCTTAGCCCCCCACATCCTAGTGGAAGCCGGAGCCCCTGCCCCAAGCTTTCAACTGCCGGTTTTATTTTTAGGCCTCACTTCTCTTGCCAGTTTCCTGTTCACTGCCTAGCAGGAAATCTTTTCTTGGACATCATCTGCCCATTTCCTGGACCCTTTCCTCTCGGTATTGTTCAGGTTTGGGGATGAATCAAGTCAGCAGTTTGTTACCCCTCCCCCTTTTAGGGAAAACTAACTTTCTTTGTGGTTTCTATGGGGGGTTGGGGGTGGGGGGGGGGGGAGGGGGCATTGGACAGCCCCAGGGCCGTCAGTCTCTGGGCAGAGCACAGATGTCTTTTTGTGTGGAGAGGGTGTGTGTGCATGTGAGTGTGTGGCTGCTCCCCCTCCTGCCCCTCACTTTCCCAATGGATACTTTCATTGGTTGGCCGGATGGCCTGGCATGTGCTAGAAACAGTGGAATGGAGTTGACAGAGATGCCTCGGTGACTGAAGAGACGCTGCTGGCTAGCTCCTCTTTTGTCTCCTCTGCTTCTGGCCTCTCCCCTTTCCTTCTCCTCTGTGCCCAGCTCTGCATTCAATCCTGCCCCAAAACTCTTTGCAGACCTTTTCTAAGGAACAGAGCAATGGAAGGATTGATATCCTTGGCCTTGCAATCAGAAAATCAGGGTTCAGGTCCTGCTTGTAGTAGCACTTGCTAGCTGTGTGACCTTGGACAAATTACTTAACTTCTCTGAGTATAAATCTTCTCACATAATTTTCATTACCTGCCTCATTGGGTTGTAAAGAAGGTGCTTCTTAGCTCTTAAAATACTCAAATAGAAACCAGATCCCTGCCAACTATATATTGACTTAGAAAACCATAAATTAACACTACTGTGTTGTATAGCATTTTTATACGTTTTGTTAAATATTTCCTAGTTATACTTTAATCTGGTTCTTCTCTCAGTAGTATTATGGACCCCCACGTTTGACACTTCTGCTATAGAATGCTTGACCTGACCTTGAATCTCATCTTAGACATACTAGCTGGTGATCCTGGCCCAACCATATAATCATTCTTTACCTCAGTTTACTCATCTTTATAATGGGGATAAAAAAGTAGCACACCTTAATGCACTAGATAAATGATAACCATTATTATTATTTTAGAATATTAAAATTATTTATTTAGAATATTATTATTATTATTATTTTAGAAATGTGAGTCACTATTTCCTACCCAGTTATCTGGATCACTCAAAACTATAATAGTAGTAAAAATAATCATAATAAGAGTTCAGAATGCCATGGTGAAAACAATAATAGATCTGGAGTCAGAAAACCTAGGTTCAAATCTCCTTCCCCTTCGTGCATACAACTGTGTATATAGGTGTATCTACTAATTCACATTTTCTATAATGCTTCTAAGGTACAAAGCACAAAGGTTCACCACAGATCTATAAGGCAGATAGCATAAGTGTTATGATTCCCATTTCACAGTTGATGAAACTGAGGCACTGAGAACCACAATTCAAATCCTGGTCTCCTGACTCTGTGTCTGTTATTCTTTCAACATACCCATTTTACATAGAATAGATGATCACCCTCTTAAAGAATTTGGTAACAGAGCTATAACTAGGACAAGAAAGATCTTGGTTTGGGTCCTGGTGACAGCCTGTATCTGTCATCCAAGGACTGACATAGTTTGTCCCAGAGGGCCTGTCACCAGACTCTTTCCATTTTAACCCAAATAGTTTTGTCTTCCATGATGTTGGATCCAGATTGGGCAAGTAGAACCACCTAGTCAGTCAATCAAAGAAGCATTTACTGGTCACTTACTATGTTCTAGGCACTATGCTAAGTACTACAGATATAAAGGAAGGCAAAAAAAAAAAAAAGTGACTCCTGCCCTCAAGGGGCTTACAGTCTGATGGGAGAGACAACATGTAAATAAATAGTTACATATGGAAAGTAATCTAAGAAAGGAAGGCCCTCACAGAGGGGGAAAGTGGGCAACGCCTCTTCTGGGATTTGACTGAGTCTGTTTGAATTAGGAGGTGAAAATGAGGAGTTGGAGCATTCCAGGCACAGGGGTAGTCAGTGAAAAAAAGGCACAGACTCGCGTGCTGGTGACCAGTCTTTGAATTTTCAAAATATCAATAAGCATGAATATACTTAAGGAAAGGGTCGTTGCCCCCCTCCCCTCAACTCCCTCTACCTCAAACCCTAGAGGGATTAACAAGAATGATGACAATGATAATAATTGTCATTATTATTGCTTTTATACCCAGTCTTATTCCTCTGTGTCTGGAAGTGGCTAATACTCATTTTTGCCCTTTCCGCCCCATCGGGTTGTGGTAGGACTCAAAATGGGACCGTAGACATCAGAGCATTTTGGATGTTGTAAAGTGCCATGTTAATGTTAGTAATAATGCAGTCACAAGTCCTGTCGAGGATCAGTGTGTTCTTGGCCAGAGGGAAGACGGCTTCATGAGAGTCAAGGGATTGGATGGAAACAGATGGGAAGAACTCCATAAGCTGTGGTCAAGGAGCCTAGCCCTCTTCCACCCTCCAGTGACTGCAGGCAGTGGGAGGAAGTTTTGGGAGCTAATTTCCTCTCATTCCTGTCCTTCCTTTTAACCCCCACCCCCACCCCAACTTCCCCAGATCCTTGGTGCCATGGCTGAGGGGGGAGAAGAGGGGTGTAAAAAGCTACTTGTGATTCAACCCTCGTGACCCTGGGCAAGATTCTCTGAGCTGCCATTTCCTCATCTGTAAAATGAGAATGTTGGACTAGATCAGGGGTGGGGAACCTGTGGCCTTGAGGCTACATGTGGCCCTCTGGGTCCTCAGGTGTGGTCCTGCTACACTTGAGTACCTAGAGGGCCACATGTGGCCTCGAGGCTGCAGGTTCCCTGCCCCTGGACTAGATGGTCTTCAAAGTCCCATCAATGTTTCTAGGATTTCATCCAAGCTTCTTGAAAGCAGCCCAGTTACCAGACTCAAAAATCTCTCTCCCTCCTTCTGATATTTTGTGGTGAGTTTGCCTATCTTATAGGTATCCTTCTGACATGCTGTGTGTATTCCTGAAGAGTTAGGTGTCAATTAAATTCTGGGCCAAGTGGGGTTGCAAGACATGACCAAGGGCCAATGACTGTATATGATTCTAATCCCCAGCTTCTTTATCTATAAAAAAAGAATGAGTTGGACAAGATCGTTCTGGTTCCTTCTAGCTGCAGACCCGTGGCAGAGACAGCATGGTATGTGGAAAAGGTTCTGCCTAGGCTGGGAGCGGGCAGAGATCTGAGTTTGAATCCCCTCCCCACTGCTTAATTAGCCATATAGCCATGGGCATCACACTTGGGTCCCTTTTCTTATTTGTAAAATGAGGGTTATAGTACCCATAGCTCACTGACTGCCTTGTAAAGTTGTTTAGATAATTAAATGAGAGGATGGATATATAAAGCACTTTGTAAATCTTAAAGCACTGTCTCAACGTCAGCATTTAATAAATGCTTTCTGTGTGCCTAATAACATGACATAGTAGATAGAGGAACCAGACTTGGGATCAGGAGGATCTGGGTTCATGTCCTCTCTCTAACACTGTAGTTCTGTGACACAGGGCAAGTCACAGTTTCTCAGTGCCCTCGGCTACTCCCTCAGTCTGTTGACAATTTGTAGGGGGAGGCAGTTTCCACACTAGGAGTTTCCTATGTTGAGGAAATCAGAAGTCCACATCCTACCGTCACCACCAACATCACCAAAAAGTGACATCTGCATGAGAACTGACATTAAAGAGGTGATCATCAAGGCCTCAATGATTGGGAAAGGAAGTTGACTAGTTATGTATTGACACAGAGGGACAACAGTTGGACCATCCTTAGTGCCATACTCAGCGATATACTTAGAGGCAGCCCAGAATCACAGTGGATGTAGCGCCAGGCCTGGAGATATGTACTAGCAGTGTGACCCTGGCCAAGTCACTTAACTTCTATTTGTCTCAGGTTCCTCATCTGTAAAATGGGGATAATAGCTACCATCAAGCACCTACCTCCCAGGGCTTGATGTGTTAGCTATTGTTGTTATTATTACAATGATGTTATTCATAAAATATTAAAAGAAGTGGTGGAAGGCCTCTAGCTCCTTGTACAGAGAACAAGAAGGGTTGCTATCTTCATCAGTGGAAGAAGTACCGGAGGAGATGGAATCGTGACTCCTTCTCCAGAGAGCCTGCATTTCCAAAGCACTTCAAGATTTCCAAAGTACTTTCCTCTGGACAGGTTCACACCGAAATTTTTTTTTTGCCTTTTTTTGGAAGGCAGTTGGGGTTAAGTGACTTGCCCAAGGTCACACGGCTAGTTTTTTTTGTGTGTGTGTGTGTGTGTGTGTGTGTGTGTGTGTGTGTGTGTGTGTTAAGTGTGTTAAGGACTCAGGTCCTCCTGACTCCAGGGCCGGTGCTCCACTCACTGCCCCACCCGGCCGCCCCAACACCGACATTTTCATATCAAATGAGATAATATTTGTGAAGTGCTTGGCACAGTACACTGTAGGGGCTTAATAAATGCTTGTTCCCTTTACCAAACTGGGGCTAGAACCCAGGTCTTCTGACTCTTAAGTCCAGTGTTCTTTCCTCTGAGATGTGTTCTTTTTCCCAGGCTTTTTTTCATACATGTATATCCTGTGCCTTTTGGCCAAATGGTGAATTCTTTAGCACATTGAGTTTACATCTTTGCTTTATTTTGTAAACCATCCATGGTGCCTTGTGGGTTACTACTGTCCTTCCTAGATCAACTGATCAATCAACAAGCATTTCTCAAGCACCAACTGTTTATAGGGAAGAGGCAGCTAGATGGCTCAGTGGATATGACCCTGGGCATGGAGTCGGGAAGAACTGAGTTCAAATCCAGCCTCAGACACTCACTAGCTTGTGTGACCTAGGGCAAGTCACTTCATCTCGGATTGTCTTAATTCACCGGAGAAGGAAATGGCAAACTACTCTATATCTTTGCTGAGAAAATCCTGTGAACAGTATGGTCCAAAGAGTCAGATAAGACTGAACAGCTGAATAACAGTGTATAGGGAATAAAGGTGAGGATAGCGTTCCTAAATGAAGGACCTGAGTTTGCATCCTGACTCTGTTATCTATTGAGCCGCGTAGCCCCCACTCTGTGCTAGGCATTGTGCTTTTTACAGATATTATCATATTTGATCATCACAACAACTCTGGGAGGTAGTTATTATTTTTTTACAATTTTACAATTGAGAAAACTGAGGCAAATAGTTTAAGTGATTTGCTTAGGTTCATTCTGTTAGTGAATGCACGAGGCCCTGCACTCTACTGAACCACCGCGCTGCCTCTAAGCGTAGCAGTGAGTATAGCTGGCACTCAGATGTCCAGATGCTCTCCCTATCTCTCTAAATACATGCATGACTGGCCTACTTCCTTTTCCAGGAAACACCAGGAAGTATGTTACCATTTGCCTTTGAATAGAAGTTCCTTGGGTCTCAGTTCTCTCATAAGTGAAACTGAGATGATGATAAATCCTGGTTCTACCTCAGGATTATTGCGAGTCAAATGAAGTCATGAATGTGAAATGATTTTTAGCTTTAAATTGCCATATGAAAATGAGTTATTGCTGAGAGGTGTCCTCCGATGAATGAAGATTCTTTTTTCCTGATCATTTCCTGGCATGCTTTTGCAATACAATGAGCTTCAGTCCTGGGTATGTGGCTTTTCTTTCTTTATTTATTTTTTTAATTTATTTAATTTTTTTTTGCTTTTTGGAGGGCAGTGGGGTTAGGTGACTTGCCCAAGATCACACGGCTAGTTTTTTGTTAAGTGTCTCAGATCAGATTTGAACTCGGGTCCTCCTGACTCCAGAGCCGGTGCTCTATTCACTGTGCCACCTAGCCACCCCTGTGGCTTTTCTTCATGAGAAGGACTATCCATTGCAGCTTTGAGATGCTTTTTTTGTCCTGAGTAGCATTTTCAGGATTCTAAGTAGCCCACCTAAAACTTGAACCCACAATTTTGGCTTCACTATGGCTATGATCCCACATCTTCATTTGTGTCCACTAGCCTTCTTGAATGAGCTCTCCATTAGATATCATTGACTCCCAAACTGAGTGCCATGATACAAGCTCTTGAAAGCTAGGCAGGTTGCTGAAATTCTTAGGAAACACCTAATTCCCTTTTTCTGCTGGGAGGGAGCTGTGGAATGCTAGAGGAAATGTTCCTGCTTCCTGGCAGGATGTTTGCCCTGAGAGTTACTTCCCTAACTGGACTGTCGGAAGCAGTGGTCCTGGAGCTTGGTGTGTTTATTAATTTCCCAGTGGAATCTGAAAGAATGCAGTACTTTGCTATGGCCCTGGGCCTAGCAAGAGTAGGGACTTTCTCCCATTCACTAAGGCCTTTCTTACTCTTAGAGACTTTTCAGTGGCAGGAACTCCTTAAATCTGTTTGCTCATCTCAAAATGGGAGGGTTCATTAATTTTTTTTCTTTTAGCCAACATTGATTAAGCATCTAATGTGTGCAGATAGTGGTATGGTAAAAGTTTTGACTAGCTAGGACAGTGGTTCTCAACCCTGCTAATGCCTCAACCCTTTAATACTGGTATGTGGGTGTATCTGCATGTGGGTGGACCCACCTGGAGACTGATAGAGGAGCGGTGTCTTGGTTCCTAAGAACATCGGAAATATGTGTTTTCTGATGGTCTTAGGTGACCCCTGTGAAAGGGTCATTTGACCCCCAAAGGGGTCACGACCCACAGGTTGAGAACCACTGAGCTAGGAGTTGGGAATCTACGGCCTTCAGGCCACTTGTGGTGGCCCACTAGGTCCTCAAGCGTGGTACATCTGTGAAGTTTGGATTCAGTTGAAGGGTGACTTGAGGACCTAGAGGGTTACATTTATTGTGTGAAGTTTGTATTCTGTCAAAGGGCCACACTTGAGGACCTAGAGGGGCACATGTGGCCTCGAGGCTGAAGGTTCCCCACCCCTGGACCAGGTATTCTAAATATGAGATCTTTGTTGTGCGAGATTCTTCTTCATGAAGCCTTTCATGTACCTCCCCTCCCCCAACTCTTATTTCCTGCCTCCCAAAATTCTTATGTCCATATTTATTCTGTATAAACTTTGTTAGTTTTATCATGCATCCAAAATCAATGAGAAATGTCATTTCATGGAATGTTTAATTGATTCTTATTGTTACTGCATATGAGAAGTAATTGCAGCTTATGTTTCAGCATCTACTATAAATGTTGCTAGATATGTGACAGAGAAATTCTTTAAAGAACCAGTAAGACCCTCCAAGTGAAATCACCATATGCTTGATACTCAGTGACTGTGATGTAAAAATGGGCATAGTTGAGAAATGTGACAAATATTTTTTAAAGTGATTCAGGAGTGAGAGAGGCCAAAAGCGATGCAGATTTACTTTTATACGTGTTGAATAGTTCTTTGAGAAAAGAATCATGGAAAATGTCAAACAAAATCTCCAAAAAATGATGCTGATTTTAACAGATAGGAGGACACCTGTTTTTGTTGTGGGAGTTATTCTTGAATCAAACGTCTATGTACAGACAATCACCAGCTTATTAGAACAAAAGATTAAAATTAATCCAAAACTCATAGAAAAGAAATGACAGAAATATGCTATTAAAATACCCTCATTCTGACCCACTTAAATGATGCTGAAAATGGTGAATGGATGGAGGAAAGGACATTGACATTGAATCATAATAGTTTCTTGTTTAAAATAAATCAGTTGTCCAAGCAGGCAGAATAAAAGTGCTTAAAAACACCTTATTCAGCAAACACTTAGTCTGCTTGTGACATGGATAGATAGAGAATCTAAGAGCAATACCCATGCAGAATATAAACTCTTTGGTGAAATCTTACAGAGAAGGATGATTAAAGACTGAGATGAGCAGCATTGCTTCATAAAATACCAAGAAGCAGTGGGAGGAAAAAAAGGAAAATTTTTGGCTAGAGTCTCAACTAAGCAAAAATCATTGCAAGGGCTTTTAAGGATAAAACTGGAAGGACAACAAACAGACAAAAGATGAAAAAGATCAGCAGAGATTTTTCTAATGAACTCTTTTCACCATAAGGGAAGAGTGGAGTCATTCTATTTGGACTCTAATCACCAATTTAAAATTTGCTTCTTGATAAAGTAGAAACGTTTCTGAAGAAAACAAAGATGGGAAAAACAGCTATACTAGAGCAAGAATATACTAAGGAGGTTTATGCTGGGGGTTACAGAATTTTAAGAGCTCTGAAGAATTTTTTCTTAGTGTATCTGAAGGAGACAAAGAGAGGAAAAACATGGGAGAAAACAGACATTATTAGTACCAAAAAAAAAGGCAATTGAGTGAATCCTATTTCTTTGCTGTATCAAAAAAAAGTTGCTGTAAATAATTTGAACTCATGGGTTCTTTTTCCTCTTTATTTGCTTTCTTTGGGACAGAGGTCTAATAGTACTATTGGTAGGACAAAGGGTATATGCAGTTTACTGATTTTTCGGCATAGTTCCAAATTGCTTTGCAGATTGGAGGAACCAGTGCAATAGTTTATTAATGTGTCTCCCTTCCCAAAACTCCTCTAAAACTGTCATCTTTCTTCGTCTGTCCTTTATGCCAGTCTGATAGGTATAAGTTAGAAAAGGAGTGGGGAACCTGCAACCTCAAGGCTACATGTGGCCCTCCAGGCCCTCAAGTGCAGTAGATCTCCATCCCTACCCCCAAGTTAGAACCTCAATTGTTTTAATTTTCATTTTTCAAATTATTAGTTATTTGGAGCATTTTTCATGGCTATTGATATCTTTGATTTCCTGCCTTGCAAACTACTTGAAATCCATTCCTTATCTATCTTGGTTATCAGACCACTGTCATATAATGTCATAATTTGTTGTACATGTTTTTTCCTTGCTAAACATTTTCCTTCTGATTTTAGCTGCATTGATTCTGTTTGTGCAAACACTTTTCAATATCACGTAACTAAAATGGTCCATTTTATCTTCTCTGATCCTCTTTATTCCTTGTTTGGGTTATCTCTTCCCTTAGGATAGTTACCAAAGGTCTTTCTGCCTTTGCTTCTTTATTACAATCTTTTATTTCCAGATCATGTATCATTTGAAGCTGATCATAGTATATGGTACCAGATATTGGTCTATACCTAATTTCTGCCAGACTGACTTTCCATTTTTCCCAGTGAGGGATCTTTGGGTTTATCAAACATTATGCACACTGCGATGTTGGTTTACTTCTGTATGTTGTGCACCTCATCTGTTCCATTAATTGACTTCACTATTCTTTAACTGTCAGAAACATCCATTTCCATTTGCTTTGCCTCTACCACTGGACCTATCTGGCTTGCAGTTGAAACCTCCTATGATTAGTCTCCCTCTATTACAATGTGTGTGTGTGAGGGATACAGCTAAGGGGCACAGTGAACTCAGAAAGATGAGGCCAAATTTGGCCTCAGACACTTACTAGCTGTGTGACCTTGGGCAAGTCACTGAACCCTGTTTGCCTTAGTTTTTTCATCTGAAAAACAAGGTGGAAAAGGAAATGACAAACCTCTCCAGTATCTTTGTCAAGAAAATCCCAAAAAGCATCACAAAGAGTCCAATGTGACTGAAATTACTGAACAGCAACATTAGAATTTGAGGAGAAAGAGACTCTTGCTTTTCTAGTTTTCTCCCAAGTGCTCATACATAATCAGGATTCAACAGATGCTCATTCATTCATTCATTCATTCATTCATTCATTCTTGTTGAGCTGAAATCTGCCTCCTTGTAACTTTTACAAATTGGTCCCAAGTAGACCAAGTCTAATATCTCTTCCCAATCATGATGACGGCAATAGCAATAATCATAGCTAATACTTAGAGGGCCTGTTCTGGACCTTTGGGTCGTGCCCCCTTTGGAGGTCTAATGACCCTTTCACAGGAGTCACAGGGGTTGCCTAAGACCATGGGAAAACATATATTTCCAATGGTCTTAGGAACCGAGACACCGCTCTTCTATCTGTCTCGGGGAGAGTCCGCCCACATGCAGATACGCCCACATCTGAGTATTAAAGGGTTGCAGCATTAGGAAGGTTGAGAACCACTGCTTAGAGTGCTTTGGGGTTTGAAAAGTGCTATACATACATACATATACATATATAGGTGTGTATAATTTAATATCATCCTGACAAAGAACCCTGTGAAGTAGCTGCCCATGTCATCTAAATTCAGGTCTTCCTGACTTCATACCCCCTCACTCTATGCACCGTGCCACCTTTTTAGTTGAAAGAACAACAGTCTACTAGATAGAAGGTGAGAAACCTAACTTTCCATTCTGGTTTTGCCTGAGGCTCGCTGGGTGGCCTTAAACAAGTTACTTCACTTTTCTGAAACTGTGTCTCATCTTTTATGAAATGGAAAGTGAAACAAGATGGCTTCTGAGATCCCTGATTAATTTTAGACTCTTTGAGACTAGCTGTGTGACTATCACCGAGCCTCAGTGTCTCCTTAGAAATGAGGAGGTTGTCTTGGGCCCATTTCAGTTTTGAAATTCTCTGGGATTGGTGGTATGGCTTGGCCAACTACTCAACCTCTCCAAGATCCGGTTTCCTCCTTTGTGATATGGAGATCGTCTTTGCCCCATCTACCTTACTGGGTTGTGAAACAAGCAGTTTTTAACCTAAAATGCCACCAAAATGTTAGCTAATGTTGTTTTTATTACTTAAGTACATGATTTGGTGAATGAGGCAGGACTTCTCTTGGTCTTAGTTTGCTTATCTGTTGAAAGAGAGCATTCCACAAAATAATCCCCAAGGTCCCTTTCTATTCTAAATCCTGTAATCCACATATAAGCCATTCCATTTCTTGAGGGCTCCAGTATCTGGCCTGCAGGGCTCAGTCCTTTTTCCTTGATCTTCCCCAGATTTGTGCAAACTGGGGTCCTCCCCCCACCCCCGACTCTGCTTTCTTTCTAAACACAAACTTCTCTTGGCTTTCCTCTTCTTTTCTCTCCGCTCCTCCTCCACCCTTCCCTGCTCTGGTGCACTTCATCCCTGCCTGGATCTAACATAAATATTTAATCTGATCTATTCCTCTTGAGTTGGAGCTCTATTTATCTTACACTCATTCTTCCGCCTGTAGTCAGCAAAGTCAAGGCAGTCTTCGATGTTTCACACCTCTAGGGCAGAGACTGGGCCCTGGGATTTTTCTTGGGATGGTTCCCATCATGGCACCACAAGCACATTGGGCCCCTTGCTTTGATTTTTAGGAGGTGCTTGGCCTTGGGCCACATTTGGCACCCAGGCGTCTGGCCAAAGGGAGCTTCTCTCCTCTTAGCTCCCCAAGGACGCTGTTGGACTTCAGTTCTGTAGCCACTTAGCAAGCATCAGTAGTAAAGGTCAGAACTGCAGAGAGACAGTAGAGTGGAAAGAATCTTAGTCTTGCAGTCCCACCTCTAGCATTTGAGCTGTGTATGGGCCATGAGCAAGTCCTTTCTACCTTTCCATGTCTGTTTTTAGCATTTGTAAAATGGAAAAAAATCATGCCAGCATTCCTTACCTCTTTGGGCTGCTATGAGGAAAGAGCCTTATAAACCTTAAAACATTTTAAATGTGAACTACTACAGTTATCCCTTCCACATTTTGGCTTTCCCCATCATGGTTTCAGTTTACCCGTGGGTCGGCATAAGGAATTTTTTGGTAGTTTTGTGGAAGCTATAGATGACATATAAAGACTAGCAGATGACATCAAAAAAGTTCAGAAACTCAGAAATGCGTAAAATATATGTGTGGTATTGTATAATATCAACTTAGGTCACCTTTTAATACCATAATAATTCAGATTTCTTCTCTGGTACAAAGAGAGGACCAAACAACTTTACACAGATTTGGGTTAACTATACTACTACTACTACTACTACTACTACTACTACTACTACTACTACTACTACTACTACTACTACTACTACTTACTACTACTACTACTACTTACTACTACTACTACTACTTACTACTACTACTATTACTATTATTACTACCACTACTGCTAGGTTTCTAGTTGTTGAGAGGATTTTGGTTTGGTTTCATGATGTTTTCTTATTCTGCCTTTTAAAAAAATGATTGCTTATTCATGGAATACTGAATGGTTAGACATGGAAGAAACTTTAGAGATCTTCTAGTCTAGGTGAGTGGTGTAGTGAATAGAGCACTGAGTGTAACATAAGGAAGATCTTACCTCTTAGCTATATGACCAAGTCATTTAACCCCTGGGCCTTAGTTTTCTCATCTGTACACTGAGGGGGTTGGACCCAGCTATATGGCACAGAGGAGAGAGCACTAGACTTGGAAGCAGGAAGACATGAGTTCACATTTAGCCTCAGACACTCTTTCTTACTTGGCTGTATAGCCCTGGGCAAGTCATCTGACCTTTGTCTGTCTCAGTTTCCTCATTTTAAAAATGGGGATGAGAATAGTACCTACCTCATAGCGTTATTGTAAGAATTAAGTAAGATAATATTTATAAAACACTTTCCCAACCTTTCAGTGATATATAAATATTATTAGTGAGGGTGGTGGTGGTGGGGGGTGGTATTGTTTTGTTTTTATTATTGTGGTTCCTTCCAGCTCCAAATCTGTGATCTTTAATTTTCAGAGGAAACTAGGGAATGAGTTGCTTGGAGTCACAGGGTTAGCCATCGGCAGAGCTTGGCTCTTGACAAAACTACAGAAGGCATTGCCATAGATGGAAGAAAGCCGAGGGGGACCCTCACTCTGGGTACATTCACATCTGCGATACTCTCCTGCTTCAGCTGTTATGGACCAAATGGAAGTGTTGTTCTCCCCATTTTGGAGATGCAGAAGGTGACTTGTCCAAGGTCACACATCCAGGAAGTGACAGAACCCCGACTTGAAAGTGCCTGGGGCTCATTCTCTGGATCTCCCATTGCCTTTCTGGTCAAGAGACAGAAAAGGTCTCCTAACCTTGGAGGCTTCTAGGAATAGCCTCATGTTGTCTATCTGAGGCTGAGCTGAAAGAAGGGGGTGGGAAAGGGGCAGCTGGTGACAAGAGGAAAAATAACACAGCCCTCACTATTGTGAGGGGATGAGGTCGCTGGGTAATGCTCCTAGGATGCCATGAAAAGAGCTATTCTTCATTCTTGATTGTTGTGCTTCCAGGGCTTTGGCCGGGGAGGGGCCGGTCATCTGGCCCTCTGCTACAGCCGGATGCTCCTGTTTCCAGCCCCATTGCTGAATTATTCCTTATGGGACTGCGTGGGGATGGGAGGTGGGAGGGGATGATGGCAGCTGAAACAGATCTTCCTTTATGCCTATTTCCTCCCCATTGAGCTGCTTGCCCTGTAACTGTCTGCATCTAGAGCTGATCTTGGTCTGTTTGCAAAAATCATGTACATGATTGAAGGGTCTTAAGGGTTAAAGTTCCCCCTAGTGCATGCTGTGTTCCTGCTAAAGTCAAGAACCATAGAGCTGGGAGGAACTATTTCAGCATAGAGCTGGGAGAAAGGTCCCTAGAACATGCAATATTAGATCTGAATGGGAGATTCAAGATCTCGTAGTCCCTCATTAGTACCCTAGGGATAGCTCTCTCACTCAAATGGGTCACTACTAGTGTGTCATAGGTGCTGGGACTCATGTAGTAGAAAGAATTCTTGAACTGAAGTCCAGAGATCAAAATTATGGCAGTGCCAGTTACTGTCTCTATAGCACTGGGCACATCTCCTGACCTCTCCAGGATTCAGTTTCCTCATCTAGAAAAGAAGGCAATGGTACCAAATGATGTCTAAAGATGCTTCTGTCTCTGAAATATTATACTCTTCTATTTGTGAAGTGATGTTCAGAAAGTAGGAGTGAGCTCCAGGCTGGTGATGTTGAGTCCTTTTCTCTAGGAAGCAGAACAACCGTTTGATGTTGATAGTTTACCATGTGTAAGCTCAGGGGCCTACTTCTCAATCATTGTGTAAGATGAGTCATCAGAACTTGGGTGGTTGGCTACTGTGTCTTCCTTCAGAGTGTAGGAGTAGCTCTGAGGTCTGTGTGTGTGTGTATGTGTGTGTGTGTGTGTGTGTGTGTGTGTGTGTGTGTGTGCTGGAGCATAACTTCTGTGATCTTACTGGTGTGTTTCCCTCCTAGATTATCAGTTGAAATCAATTAGTCATATTTAATTAACTTTTAAAAATGACTATTTACTACTCTGGAATAGTTGGTACAAAATATACCCCTCAAATTCAGTGATATACTCCAACCTAAATATACAGAGTCCCTGGGGAGAATAGGTTTTAACTTCAAACATATGTGGCAAAGTCACAGCTCCTACAGGGGTCCTTTTCCTGAGGTCCTAAGATGTTTCCTTTACATCTGGTTGACCTTTTCTGCTGAGCTTCTCCTAGGATCTTGAATCTGCTTTTTGTCTTTGAGTTCAGTCTTTCCTTGGCTACAGATGTAGACCACCCTGCTCTCAGCTGTTTTGCCAAATCCTCTGGGCCCCTGAAGTTTCCAAAGCCCTCTTCTAGCCATAGGGAGATGATGATGGTGATGAGTCAAGGTATCCTCCTCAAGTGATGATTCCTTCTCAGGGGTGACTCTTCTCTCTACTGCAAAACACTTTACTGAATCTTAATGTAATGACTAATTCTCTGAATCAAATAGAAAAGATTCTGTCATTTCAGTTCATCCAGTGACCTTCAATGTCTGTTCTCCTTTTAGAATGAGGTATTTGACTGAATGGAGGTGTCTAGACCTGGTTAACAACAGATTTGATTGATTTAATTAAGTTTTCTCATGTGTCAAATGAAGACATCATCTCATCAACTCCTTAAGTGGAGTTGAGTAATTGATAGACTCAGTGACCACCCCACTGCCTTCTCTCTGCCCCTCCCTTTTTTCTTCCTTTTAAGACTGCTGTGAAACTTTGGGGTGGAAGGATAAAGTGTGGCATGAGCATTAGCCTTTTGGAGGATACTTCACAATGGAAGTAGCCATGATTTGGTGGAAAGCATGTTATACTGAGTGTAAGCAGACCTCGCCAGATTCTAGTCCTGAGGCCCTTAGACAAGTTCATTTATCTGTACAGTGAGCTAACGGTTTCCCTTCCCTTCATAGGAAGCTCTAACATTCTGTGTTATGAGTTATAATGCGGGAGACCAGTGGACAGAGTGTAAGAATAAATCTGGAAGTGAATCTGAAAGTACTTGGGATTGATTTTCTCAGCAAATGCCAGCAATGTGTACCGTCCTGGTTCTTGACTTCCCTTCTCTGGACCTGACCTCAGAGGTTAATAAAACAGTCCCTATTTCCAGTAGCATAAAGAGATTAAATTAATTGTTGGGCACAATGAAGTATTTTGGGGGTGTTTCTCCCATTCTAATTAGGACAAAGGGACACATTAATTTATCATCCCATTCTGATTTATTGAACTATGAGTGATAGATTATAGGAGGGACCTTAGCTTCTTTTGGGTAACCTTGTGAGGCTCTTACATAGACAGGAGAAATAGAGCCCTTTTCTTTTTTCTTCCTTCATTTCTTTTTTTTGGAGTGGGGGAAAGCAAGGCAGTTGGGGTTAAGTGACTTGCCCAAGGTCACACAGCTAGTTAAGTGTAAAATGTCTGAGCTGCATTTGAACTCAGGTCCTCCTGACTCCAAGGCTGGTGATCTATTCACTGCACCACCTAGCTGCCCTGATGTCTTCTGTGTAAAGAGCTTTCTTATGTGTCATGGACTCCTTTGACTGTCTGGTAAAGCTTATGGACCCCTTCACAGGGAAATGTTTTTAGATGATTAAAATAAAATGCATGGATTTATAAAGAAAAACAAAAGTCAGCAAAAATAAAGATGTAATTTTATTACCCTCCCACCCCCCAGTTTGTGAAATCTATCCACAGACCACAAGTTAAAAACCCCTGATCTAGTCTAGGGGTCAGCACCATTATTTAAACCCTAGGAGCCACTATTGCCCAAGCAGTCCCATGAGTCTTTCTGTCAGGCCTAAGGCATAGCTGAAGGCAAGGCAGAGGGTGGCACAGAGGGAAAAATTGGAGAAGGTATATGTTTAGTAACAAAAATCTACTTAAATAGAATGAGCTAGAAGGGGCCTTCAAGGTAGCCTTTGGTAATGGATAGAGAACTGGTCTCAGAGTCAGAAAGAAATGGAGGGTCAAGTCCCACTCTGGATATATAAATTATTCGTTTGTCCCTGGGCACATGTGATGTCTATGGCACAAAGTGCCATAGACAAAACTCTTGAAAGGGAGGTATGGTAATAAACCTGTTTAGACCTCAGTTTTTCTAAACTACTCTCTGTTGCTTATTTCCTGTAAGACCTTGGGAAGTCCCTTAGCCTCCTTGAGCCTCAGTTACCTCATCTGTCAAATGGCCTCTGAGGTCCCTGACAGAACTGTGACTATCGTCCTAAGATTGTCTTCTGAGGAAGGGCGACTACTTAGCTACAGATCAGAGAAGATGGCCTCCTCTAGTTCTGTGATGCTCTCCTGCTCTACTGCTTAGAATTCCAGCCAGCTAGGCCCCTCCCTCATGTCTGGCCTTCCCCATCCCATTCCCAGAGTGTAGCAGAGCCCAGATTCTGAAGGATAGTCAAAGGCAGGGACCCGCCATGCTCCAAAGGTTATTCCCATGCAAATGGAGATTTATCCTTACTGCCCAGGCTTCTATTAATATTCCTGCAACCATGAGCTAAATTTAAAACTTCTATTCTTGTTCATATGTTCTTGAGCCATGGCCTGATCCCCATCTGCTTGCCAAACCCTTCCATTTGGGGTTTCACGCTATAATACTGAATTATCACACTTACGCAGTATTTTACAGTTAGAAAATCCTTTTGCATGAGGTATCTAATTTTTTCCCTGTTTCAGAAACCCCAAGGAGAAGCAGGACACAAATTCTCTCTCTCCCCCTTTCTCTCTCTCTCTCTCTCTCTCTCTCTCTCTCTCTCTCTCTGTCTCTCTCTGTCTTTCTCTGTCTCTCTGTCTCCTTCTCCCTCTCTCTCTTTCTCTCTCTCTCTCTCTCTCTCTCTCTCTCTCTCTCTTTCACTCTGTAGATGGGGAAACTGAGACCTAGAGAAATGAGTGAGTTGCTGCCAAGGTCACCCATGTAGCAGAGAGCAGAGCTGAGATGTGAACCCAGGCTCTATTGCCTCCTTTCTATCCACTATACTGCCTCTTTCAATAGATGCCACAGTCTTAGCAAATGGGAAATCTCTTTCCAGGAGATGATAGAATCAAAGAGCAGCCACACAGGGAAATGCAAAGAGCACTGGTCCTTGAGTGCAGAGACCTGGATGTGAATTCTGCCTCTCTCAAATGTGTTGCTTGAACATGGCTTCCATCATGGTGTATAAAATGGGAACCATAACCCTTGTAGTCTATCTTATGGTTATGGGAAAAGAATTTTGGAAACCTTAAAACTCCACAATGGTAGGAATCATTTCTGTGATTAGAAGAGTTAGCTTCTCTGGCTTGTCTTCAAAGGCTGACCCCTCTGGCAGCTCTTCTCCATTCTGTCTTGGTCCTCAATCCTTGACTTCAGTCATTGTTTAGGCTCAGGTCAGAACCCTTCCAGGAAGAGCATCTAGGAGCGGGTACCTAGGGTGATGAAGGGTCTTGTGCCGTATGATGGTCAGGTGAAGGAACTGGGTATGATTTTCCTGGAGAAGGAAAGACTCTGGGGAGCTATAATCCTGTGTTCAAGGATTTGAAGGACTGTCATATGAAGGACAGACCTTGTTCTGTCCAGTGGTTCTCAACCTTCCTAATGCCGCGACCCTTCAATACAGTTCCTCATGTTGTGGTGACCCCCAACCATAAAATTATTGTCATTGCTACTTCATAACTGTAATTTTGCTACTGTTATGAATCATAATGTAAATATCTGATATGCAGGATGTGTTTTCATTGTTACAAATTGAATATAACCCACAGGTTGAGGACCGCTGGTTTAGACCAAGAGGGCAGAATCAGGAACAGTGAGTGAAAATTACAAAGAGGGCAACTGAGGCTGGATGTCAGGGCTGATTTCTTAATAATTAGGATTGTCTAAGAGTGCAGCAGATTGCCTTGGAGATCTTTGAGCAGAGACTCAGTGACCATTTATTGGATGTGTGATGGTAGGGATTCCTTTCATATACAGGTTGAACTAGACCCCAAGGCCCCTCTTCACTCTCAAATTCTGTAATTCTTTGACTTGGTTGACTGTTTTTAAGAGTTGTTAAGGCTGAAAAATTCACCACCATATGACTGAGCTGGTGATGAGTGTCTGAGCTAGTCTATGGATGAAAATCACACAGTCCATTGCCGGGGCCATATTGGAAGGCTTTCCAGCTGCACAAAACCTGCCAAACAAAGCTTGTGTGCCCTGCTGAAGGTGCCTTTGAGACCTAAGAGTCACTTCCACTCCACAGAGAGGGAACTTGAGGGGAGGCTGTTCTCCACAGCTCACCTTTACATATTCCATTAGAACTTAAAAAAATACCTTCCCCATCCCCATCTTGTGAACAAGGTGGAAGTCCTAGAGTGACACAGTAGAAAGAGTTTTGGAATCAGATTCCCAATGCCAGGATTCAAATCTCACTTGGGTGACTTAACAAATTAGATGGCCTGAACCTCATCACTCTCAACTGTAAACATTAGACTTGAACTAGATGATCCCATTCTGTGTCTTTCTCCCTCCTTCTCTTCCTCTCTCCCTCTCTTTTTTCCTCTCTCTCTCTCTCTCTCTCTCTCTCTCTCTCTCTCTCTCTCTCTCTCTCTCTCTCTCCTACAAAGAGCTTGATAGGACAAGCCTTGGACTCTCTACCAAAGCAGATTTCACTGCCTGGCTCAACTCTTGGGAGAATGTCCCTGGAAGGCTTTAGGGGTCTAGTGGTGTGACCTCAAACAGTCAAACTAGGACCTGTTCTGTTCAGCAAACACTTAAGATGCAAGGGATTGGGGTCAGGGAGGGGCCACAGGGAGAAAGATTTTAGCTCTATTATAATAGAAGCCTTTCCAACCATTTTCTTTTTAAACAATGGAAGGGGTTGTTTCCTGAGGGAATAAATCATTGTGCCATCACCAGAAGTATTCCATCAGAGGCCAGCTGACCACTTATTGGGAATATTGGAGAAGGTTGACTCAGAATGCTTTATAACATCACAGAATCACAGAGCTGGAAGGGGGCTTAGAAGTTATCTAGGCCAATACCCTGCCTCATTTAGCCTTCCCAATAAATGTTAAGTGAAGCCTCAGCTTTAAGCAGGGGACCAATGTTTTTTTTGCATCATGGTGGTCTGAAGAAACCTATAATTACCTCCCCCCATCCTTCTCTGAATAATGTTTTTAAGTGCAAAAAGTAAAATTCACAGAATTATAAAAGAAACCAAGTATGTTGACATATAGTTATCAAAATAATTAAAAAGACCAATAAGGTCATGGACCTCAAGTTAAGAACCTTTGGCTTCTAGAGCTATGGAAATGAACTTTACCTCCTCCATAATTTAGGGCAGTATTACCCCGGTCACCTGTTTCCATTTTGGTGGAGGGTTCAATGGGGAGAGTCTGGTCCCTGTGGTGTGAGATTAGTGTGTGAAAGGGAGCCTGTAGTAGGATAAGTATTGAATGGGGAATAAGCACGGGTTGAGTTCTGGTCTGAGTGTTGGTATCATGTGAGGTGGGCTACATATCTTAACCTTTCTCCTCTCCAAAAGTGAGAGGCTTAGTCTGGATTCTTCCTTAAGGTCCCTACTAGCTCTGCCATTTTATAGTCTATAGCAGTGGTTCTCAACCTGGGGGACAAATGACCCCTTTCACAGGAGTCACAGGAGTTGTCTAAGACCATCGGAAAACACATATTTCCGATGGTCTTAGGAACCAAGACACTACTTCTCTGTCCATCTCCAGGCGGGTCCGCTCACATGCAGATACACCCACATACGAGTATTAAAGGGTCGCAGCATTAGGAAGGTTGAGAACCACTGCTCTATAGGCCTAGTTTTAGCCTGATCTGTGCTCCAGCATTATACATCTAAGTGGGTCAGCCTGGGGGTCGCTCACTAATGTACTGCTCTCTGTGTCTCTAATAAATTAAACATCAGGGAGGAGGGGATGGCCTCTGTATGGGAACGCTTTTCAAATATTGATACCGAGGCAACCAGATCGATGTGGATGAGGCCCAGAGGGATGTGTGTCCCACTGACCTGGGCACCTGGGCTAATCTTCCCAATTAGATTCTGCCTCTTCTCCCTCCTTGCTATGACTTTGATTTCAATTTATGCTGGGCTGGCAGGTCTAGTGATAATTCAGCTCAACAGTCTTATTAAGCACCATCTATGTATAGTTTCTGAGCTCCAAAGTCAATGAGATTTACACAGCACCATGCTTTCCATCCTGGGAGGAAATAGGCAAGGGTTGTTGCGCCTGCTGTTTTACAGCCAATATACAATGTTGGAGTTTGGCCTGACCTGGAAGACAATCTAGACCAGTGGTTTTCAACCTTCCTAATGCTGAGACTCTTTAATACTCAGATATGGGTGTATCTGCATGTGGGCGGACATGCCTGGAGACAGAGGAGCGGTGTCTTGGTTCCTAAGACCATCAGAAATATGTGTTTTCCCATGGTCTTAGGCGACCCCTGTGACCCCTGTGAAAGGATCGTTTGACCCCCAAAGGGGTCATGACCCACAGGTTGAGAACAACTGATCTAGAGCAACCCATCCTTTTTGCAGATGAAGGAAGTAAGGCAAGTATTGCTTCATCTCAGACTGACATTTATTAGGCAACTTTCATGTGCCCAGCTGTGACAGCTCATAGGGGTGGAATATAAAAGGACAATGACAGAATCTCAGACTTGGAAGGGACCTTGGGACATAGACTGTCAGAAAGGGAAGGGAAGAGAATGATGTGTTGGCCGTGAGGATGTGAGCTTCTGGAAGGCTGGCCTCTTACTTCTGTCTTTCTTTATATTTCCAGCACATGGTGCTTAATAAATGCTTATTAACTGATTTCTCTGAAAGAGAAGGCACCTTACAGGAAGTTATAGAATAAGTTAGTAGCAAAGCTGGGACTCAAATTCAAGGGGATGTCTTGGTCAATCAAGAAGCATTTAGTAAACCTGTACTAGGCACTAGGCACACAAAGATAACTGAACAATGCCTGCCCTCAAGGAACTTACATTGAATCTAGGTAAACAGCAGGGATGCCGGCATAAATAAATGCAAATCGGCCCTTGCTGTTCCCTGAACGTGTCCCCATTGGGGACAAGGCTATTCCGGATGCTTGAAATACACTCTTCTTTCACCTCAGCCTCTTAAGATCTTTAGCT
Organism: Pseudochirops corinnae; assembly: GCA_028646515.1. NCBI lineage: Eukaryota > Metazoa > Chordata > Mammalia > Diprotodontia > Pseudocheiridae > Pseudochirops > Pseudochirops corinnae. The sequence continues at coordinate 102,837,033 of CM053588.1, forward strand.
TCCTTCAAGGCAGCCATCAGTTGCCACCTCTTACTGGAAGCCTTTCCTGACACCCCCTGACTATCATGGCTCTCTCCTTCCTCAGATGATTATATATTTACTTATCTATGTACAGTAAAACATAAGCTCCTTTGAGGCCAGGGACTGTTTTTTGTTTGGGGATTTTTGAGCAAGGCAATTGGGGTTAAGTGACTTGCCCAGGGTCACACAGCTGGTAGGTATCAAGTGTCTGAGGGTGGATTTGAACTCAGGTCCTCCTGACTCCAGGACCAGTGCCCTATCCACTGTGCCACCTAATTGCCCCTGCTTTTTTTTTTTTATTCCCCCAGTATCTAGTTCATACTAGGTACTTAATAAATGCTTGTTGAATCGACATCTAACTAATTGAATCCTGATTTTCCCAATGTGGAAACTGAGCCCTAAGTCCTACGGGAGCTATGAAAGAGTTCAATTCAAGGCTAGCTGGACAATCAGCCCCTAGAAATGCCTTTCCGATCCACCTTTAGAAGCTGTTACATTAATGTAGTCAGCTGGGCAAAGTTACTTACTAGCCATGTGACCGTGGGCAAGTCACTTAACCCCAGTTGCCCCTCCAAAAAAAGAAAAGAAAATGAAAAAGTTGGACTAGATCATGTTTAAGAACCATTCTCTCTATGAAGACTGTTAACCCGTGAGTTTGATATATATCGCTATTGAAACAGCTCCCTGCCCTCTGGGGTGAAGACAGTGCTTTCTGAATGCCCAGAAATCCCACATGCCCTTCTCTGGTTCACTCTCTTCAACCCCAACATTCTGAAAAGTGCTTCATAATCACCCCATTAGAGTTTGATTACACCTCCTCCCTCTTGGGCCTTTGTTCTCGTTTCATGGTGAGAAAGCTAACCTTGGAGGATTTGCTCAGCCTGCTGGCCCCTGGAATAGCTCATCTGTGGCCTGGCTTTGGTCAGACCTTTGAGGGTCTGATTCCAACCTTTCCAACTCCTGTCCCACCTTTTGTGGTATCGAGTTGTAGAATCTCAGAGCTAGAAGGAGACCTTAAACCCATCAAATCCAAAAATCCTTTCTGTAACATCCCTGACAATAATAATGGCTAGTTTTCATATAGAACTTTAAGGTTTGCAAAACTCTTCACAAATATCTCATTTGATTCTCACAGCAACCCTCAGAGCCAGGTTCTATTATTATCCCCATTTCATAGTTGGGGAAACTGAGGCAAATGGGAGTCACACAGCTAGTTAGTGTGTGAATTCAGATTTGATCTCAGGTTTTCCTCACTCCAGGTCTAGTGCACCCAGCTGTCTGACAGGAGGCTGGTTTCTGCTTACACAACTTTGTTGTCTGGGAAATTACTGCCTCACGAGTCAGCCACTTTCCATTTGGAATAGCTCTAATGTAGCTTCCCTGTAACTTTCCTCTGTTGATCCTAATCCTAGCCTCTGAAACTGCAAAGGGTGGAATGAATTCCTCTCCCATAGGTCAATTTTTCCACTATGTGAAAGCAGCCACCTTCTTAAACAGTGATGGGTGTTGGGGGAGGAGAAGAGGTGCAGATAGATGGTCCCTGCAAATAGGTGGTCAAACTAGGAGACACTTTGAATTATTCGAAGATATTTATTAAGAGCCCCCAGAGTAGGAGGTGGTCTGGTAGAAAGAGCTCTGGATTCGAATTCTGCTCTGCTACATGACTGTACCACCCTTGAGGAAATGGTTCAGGTGGGTAGAAGGAAATCACCTTTGCCACCTCCCCCTCTTTCCGGGGTGGTCGTGCTCTGTATAGGAGATACCCCATATCCTTTGAGGAAGGAGCAACCCTTTTCTGACTTTGTTACCACCATTTTTTTCTTGTATTTCTGTGTACCTGGATTTTCCCCAACTTTCCTGACTCAGACACAAGCCAAAAACTCTTCTTGTCTGAATTGTCCAATAAGATTTTATTTTTAACGTGTGTGTATCTCAGCTGGATTAAAGAAAGAAAAGTTAGAATGGCATAGAGAAAACTTCAATTCAGTAAACATTTATCAGGTACCTACTATGTGCCAGGAAGTATGTTGTGCACTGGGTTGACAAAAAGAGACAAAGGGAGCCCTTACCCTCAAGCAGCTTACAATCTAATAGGGGAGACAACATGCAAACAAATATATACAAAGAAAGCTATATAAGGTTTAAATGGGAAATAATTAAAAGGGGGAATTGAGAAGGTTGGGGAAGGCTTCCTGTAGAAGGCAGGATTTTAGTTGGCGCTTCCAGGAAGCCAGGGAGGCCAGTTGGACTAGATAGGTCTTTCCTAACTACTGTGCCACCATACTTTTATTACCGAAGGTCCTAATTTAAAAAGTAGGGTGAGACAGCTAGGTGGTGCTTCGAATAGAACACTGGCCCTAGAGTCAGGAGGATCTGAGTTCAAATCCAGCCTCAGACACTCGACACACTTACTAGCCTTGTGACCTTGGGCAAGTCACTTAACCCCAGTTGCCCTCCAAAAAGCAAAAAAAAAAAGTAGGGGGAGAGGGGTAGATTATGAAGAGCTTTAAATGCCAAACAGAGGATTGTATATTCAACCTTGAAGGTCAGCTCAATGAAATGACATCCTCCTTCTTGTGCCCTTTTCCTCCCATCCCTGGCATTCTCTGTAGCTGGAATTTGCCTCCTCCTGTGGCACCCCCCCTCCTCCCAGCCTCCACTGAGGCTATTGCTGCCAGAGCACTCAATAATAAGAGAATTTTAATCTTTTGCTGTGTCTTTATATGGTTTGTGTAGATGTTGTCTAACCCAGATGATCTGATTCAGTGTTCCTTTCCCTTAACAAGGAGCTTACGCTATAGTGTGAGTAACCCATATGAGAAAACTAGAGAACTAGATAAGCCAAGCCATGTAATTTCCATTTCCGTTTTATAAATAAGGACACAGAGGTCCCAAAGCCTCACTCCACGAAGGGCTAGATGTACTCTTCTTGGGTGTCTCTATCTTGAGATTAAACGTCATGACTGTAGCCAGCCCAGGAGGTAGGAAGAGGTCTTCCAAGGATTTGCCCTCAATATTCTCAGTGCTCTAGTCAGGGAAAGGTTAGAGGGGAGTGCCGTAAGCTCATAGCCGGACATACGAGCTGGGGAGCTGGTGACAGAGTATGTATGGAAGAGCTGGGTTTGACTCCCACCTGTGACACACACTGGCTGGGTCATCTTTTGGTGACACAGCCTTTCAGTGCCAAAGGCAGCTAAGACTGTAAATGACTAAGAGGCGGCAGGAGTTCCTTAGTAGACCTCGATTAGGAAAACCTATTCACATCTTATTCTTGCATTTCAGGGCTTGGTTAATGAACATTTATTTATTAAGCCCTTACCACATGCCAGGAACCATGTTACTTGCTTGGGATACAAAGAAAAGTTAAAGACAGTCCCTGTCCTCAAGCTCACTGTCTAATGGGGGAGACCACATACAAACAACTATGTACAAATAAACTATATGCAGGATGAATTGAAAATAATCAACAACAGAGGAAAGGCCTAGACTGAAGAGGAATCAGGAAAGGCTTCCTGGAGAAGGTGGGATTTTAGCTGGAACTTGAAGGAAGCCAGGGGGTGGAGAGGAGGACATGAGAGACAGCCAACACAAAAGCCAGGAGACGGGGTGTCTTGTTTGAAGGACAAACGAAGCCAACGTCACTGGATCGTGTTGGGAAAAGAAGGGGGAGAAAAGTGGCTTATGAAGAGCTTTGGATGCCAGCTAGGGGATTGTATATTTGACCTTGGAGGTGGGTAGAGAGTCACTGGGATTTATTGCGGGCCAGTGGGAGTGACATTATCAGACCTAAGCTTCAGGAAGATCACTCGGACGATGGAGGATGAGCTGGAGTGAGGGGAGGCTTGAGGTGGGGAGACCATCCCACAGGCTATCGCAGTAGCCCAGGCGTGAGGTGATGTGGGCCTGCACCGGAGTCCTGTAGAGGAGCTGGAGCAAATGTTGTCTCTATTTTATGGAGAAGGAAAATGGTCCAGGTTGTTGGTTCAGTGACTCTCTCAGAGTTACGTAGCTAGTGATCATGGGATCACGGCTTCAGAGCTAAAAGGGATGTTGGGGGTCACTGAGTCCAGACTTCCTGTTTACAGAAGAGGAAACTGAGATCTGGAGAGATTAATGTGATTTGTCCTGGTTCACATAGCTCAGAAGTTATCTGAGGTGAGATTCAAACCCAGGTCTCTCTGAAGCACTCTCTTCTCTACATCTTGATGCCTCTGTATATGCCCTCGAGTGCCAGAGCCAGGATTTCTGATTCTGAGTTCAGGGACGCTTCCACTCAGTCATCTTGAAAATAAAAACCATCCACTGGTACTGAGAATCCTTCCCTGAGCTTACCCACAGCTCTGTTATTAAATGAGAGAAGAGTGGAAGGCATAATCTCTAGGGAAACATCAAAGGTGAGTTGTTAAGGAGAGTCCACAAACGTGTCTAAGTGTTTACTGTGGGCTAGGCATTGAGCTGCGCAGGGGCAAGTGGAGAGGACCCTGGTCTGAGTGGAGTGAGGATGCCTGTGGGGTCCTAGTGAACCCCACCTGCTGGCTCACTGAAGGATAGTGTTGTAGCTACTTTAGCAAGCCAAGAGGTTGTGTGTGAGTGGGGGGTGGAGCAGGAGGAAAGAGCGATCCTTTCTCTTTCCTTCAAAGTGCATTCTGTTTCTGGGGTGGAAGAAATAAACTGGGTGGTGGGGATGGGAGAAGGGATTGGGGATCACAAAGAGGGGGACAAAGGACTCCAGAGGCTGTCAGCTTTCGGTGACCTCCAATGTGGGATTTCCCCAGTTCCCATCGGGGGAGTTCTTGCAGCCTCCTTCCTGTGACTCTGTCCTTTGACAACACTTTTCCCAAACCTTTGCAAGGCCATCAAGGCCTCCTGGGGGCTTCTTCCACCTACACTGTGGTGACACCCGCCATACAAAGGGCCAGACTGAATGTCCTTGAGGATGTGTGCCAGGGGTTTGGGCGCTATGGAGATAGCCCAGTTAGGGCAAGGCAGCAAGGCATGTTGTCCCCCAGTATTTGATCAAAACCTCACCCTCTGTTTCCAGGGCACCTGATACTGGTCCCCAGACAGCCTGTGTCGTATTCCCTCTTTTTTCCCAACTGCTTTGGCCAGGCCTGTCTCTTCTCTGCCCAAATCTTCTGTACCCCTCCCCTGCTCTCCCTTCCCCCATGCCAAGATGTTAAGTTCAATTTAGTAAGGATTCATTGGGTACCTTCTCTGTGTGCTAGGTGAAGGAGAGGTAAAGACAAACACAAAATAATCCCTGTCCTCGGGGGGCTTATTTTCTACTGGAGGAAAATGGCATTTACACAGATAAGGAAATGAAAAATATATAAAAATTAATTTTAGGGAGAAAGCATTCACAGTTAGGAGATAGGGTGGGATGGGAATCAGAATAAACCTAGTATAGCAAATGGCAATTTCGCTGAGCCCTGAACGGAACTGGGATTTCCAAGGAGGAGAACTTTCCAGGCATTAGAGAAATCCCATGCAAAGGCGTGGAGGTAGGAAATTCAGAGAGCAGCAAATGGACCAGTTAGGTTTGGAACCTAATGTGTAGGAAGGAAGGAGGGAGGGAGGGAGGGAAAGAAGGACGGAAGGAAGGAGGGAAGGAAGGAGGGAAGGAAAGAAGGAAGGAAGGAGGGAGAGAGGAAGATGTATTTATTAAACACTCTGCAGAGTATTATCTGCTTTACAAATTTTACCTTATTTGATCCACGTAACAACCCTGTGAGGAGAGGGCTATTTTTCACCATTTTATAGTTAATAACAATAATTATTATGGCTAATATTTCTATAGTTCTATACTATAAATAAGGCTAGTATAGTACCACAGGGGGAGTCAGCAAGCTTCATCCAGTGCCAGGCACTGTGCTAAGTATTTTATTATTTCATTTAATCCTTACAACAACCCAGAGAAATAAGTGCTATTATCATCTCAATTTTACAGATGAGGAAACTAAGGCAAGCAGATTAAATGACTTTCCCAGAGTAACACAGCCAGCAGTGTCTGAGGCTGGATTTGAGCTCATCTTCCTGACTCTAGGTCCAAACTGAATCACCTAGCTGCCAGTAACATGTACTTAGCATAGTAGCACAGATTGGGAGCAGATTGTGGAAAGCTTTTATTTTATTTTATTTTATTTTATTTTGCTTTTTGGAGGGGAGAAGGCAAGGCAGTTGGGGCTAAGTGACTTGCCCAAGGTCACACAGCTATTAAGTGTTAAATGTCTGAAGGTAGATTTGAACTCAGGACTTCCTGACTCCAGGGCTGGTGCTCTCTCTTCACTGTGCCATCTAGCCACCCCCACTAAAGTTTTTTGAGTAGATGAGTGTGACATGGTTGTATTTGTGCTTTAGGGATATCAATCTGACAGCTGTGAAGACTAGGTTAAAGATGGGAGAGGCTGACCACAGAGACCGTTTAGGAGGCTCTCTTGCAATGATCCAGTTGAAAGGTGATGAGGGCCTGAATAAGGTAGTTGGGGTACATGTGGAAAAAAGGAGACAGATGATGTGGAGGCAGACTTGACAGCTGATTCAATATGGCGGCCCAGTTTCAGAGTGAAGAATTCAAGATGACTGAGGTGGGTTATTCCAAGATTCGAAGGTGATTCTAAGAATGGGGGAGACCTGGAAAGAAGTAAGGCTATGATTATGAGGAGGAAGGGGAGCTTTGGGAGGAACGATGAATTCTGTTTTGAACATACTAAGTTTGAGATACTCAGGTGACATCCAGGGACAGAGACCCCGAGGGCTATAAGTGACCAGAACGATGGGCACTGGATAAAGTAGACCAGGGGGAGGTCAAGGAGGATGAGCATTGAAGAAAAACCGCCATGGTACTTTGCAGTAAAGGAATCATTGGTGGTCATGGAGTAAGCCGTTTCCATTGAATGATGTGGTTGGCATCCAGATAGTAAGAGGGCAGAGAAATGATTGGGGGTGGGAGAGGCGGTGAGGGGGATAAAAATGTGCAGACAGACAGCAGTTTGTAGTTTGATTGGGAGAGGCAGGAGCAGGGTGAGGGGAGGGCCTGGGCCCTGAAATGCACTCACTTGAGTTTTTCACCTGTACCACAGCTGGAGTCAACAAGCTCCAGCCATCTAATCCCCGCTGTGTAATAACAGCCAACCCTTTCTTTGGAGCTTTAAAAAAGGCACAGGTTGCCGGTGGGGGTAGCAGTAAGAGGGTCAGTTCTCAGTACATTGGAGGTACAGATTAAAAAAAAAAACCTCAAGTAGTTGAAGCAATTGGGTTGTAGCAATTTGTATCCTCATTTTTGGTGTCTCTGTCTTATGTGATTCTCCCATGATTAGTTTCCTCAAATCTGAGATGGGTGCAGAGGGGGTCTCTCAAGGTCTAACAGCTTGGCATTTAAGGTTCTGTGTTAAAGAGCTGAGAATAAACATGGGAGCAGAAAGCGAAACAGTCCCTGCCTTCAACAAGCTTACCTTGCAGTAGGAGAAGCCAGCACATTAAAGGGAACAAAGAAGGTGGGGAGGGGAAGAAGGTACCAGACTAAAGAAAATCCTGTGGAGATGAGTCAGCGATGGAGCCCAGAAGAGGATGAAGATGTCTTTGGCCTGGACTCCCTCCTTCGATCGGAGATTGTAGGAAGAACCAGTCAAATAGAGGGTGAGGCCGTAATGGGTGAGAAGTAGCCCAGGAGTGGAGGGAGCTTCTGGGGTCAAGAGGATTCTATGGCATAGGAGAGAAAGTCTTGTGGAAGAAATATGAAGACTTAGATGCTAGCCTGAACGCTCCTTAAGACACTGTCTTACTCATCTTTATATTTCCTCAAGTGGCGCTAGCACAGGGCCTGGGACTATATAACATATCATAGGCACATGGGATCATAAAGCGTTGGACTTCTAAGTAGAGGGTCTGGGTTCAAGTGTCGCCCCGGGTCCTTTTTACCTCTCTGAGGAAGGGAATAAGCAGCTCTGTAGAGCCTACTATGAATCAGACATTGTGCTAAGCCTTCACAAATCTTTGATCCACAGGACAACCCTGTAAGGCAGGTGCTGTCATTTGTAAATAGGTGCCCCGTTTTACAGATGAGGAAACTGAGACAGAGGTTAAGTGATTTGACTTGTCCACAGTCATTTATTAGCAGCAGAACTTGGAAGCAAACAGGGGTGAGCCCCCTACTCTCCCCAGCCCAGTGCTCTTTCCACTCAACCCCATTGCCTTCCCCTTGGAATGGAAAGAGACCGTAAACCTTCAGTCCCTACCCAACCCACAGATGGCCTCTACAGAATTTCAGACAGGTGGGCAGGAGACTCTGCCCGGGCACCCCCAATCGACTGAGAACTCACAACCCTGAGTAGCTGGCAGCCCACCCCACAAGGAAAGGCTTATTAAATGCTTGTTAAATGGATGAACGAACGACATCAAAATGGCAAAATGTTGGGCAAGAGTACAAGAAAGAGGGTATCTGATGACAGTCTTTGCCATCCTCAGAAGAAAACCACTTAGCCACCCTCTGAGCCTTGTGGAGATGGTTTTTCTGGTAATAACTCCTTAATACAAACACCTGTCCCCATTGCAGCCATGCCCGCCTGGGTAAGCACTTCCACCCACTAGGGCAGCCACCTAGGAAAGGGCCAGTAGGCTCCTCCCATGGAGTTCCATTCCTGCTATTGGCCCATGCCCCTCCAGCACCACAGGGCAAGCATGAACTTATTTGTCATGGGGGGGAGCGGGTAGGTAATTCAGCTAATGGCTCTTGGGAGCCATTGGGGTCTGCAGACCCCTCTGGTCAGAGGGAATTAGTCTGAGGTGATTCACTTAGTGTAATTAGGACTGTTTCCTAGCTGTGACTTTCCTCTCTCCCCTTCTTCCCTTCCCTTCATCCTCTTCTCCTTCCCTTTTATGGACAGAGAAGAGCCAAGCAAGGGATGATAAAAGAGAAACTAGGGACTAGGATCTTAAATTCAGATTTAGAAGTGGCAAGGAACCTTGTAGGTCTTTTAGACCAAACTTTGCATTTTTTTTTTCCAAAGGGGAAAACAGGGTTATTCATCAAGGGAATAAGGTAGCCCAAGGTCATATAGGTAGTAAATAGTAGAGCCAAGGTTTAAAGCCTGCTCCTCAGACTCCAACCCCAGGGATCTTTGCATTATGGCTTTTCCACAATAGTTTATACATCTCTCACTCTTTTAAGGTTTACAAAAGCATTTTCCTTATAAAAGTCCTGTAAGGCAGGTAGTATGGGAGAATTTTTATTCCCATTTTACAGATGGGGAAATTGAGGAGATAGAACTAGGTAGGTCTCTGATGCTACCCTTTGTAAAATTCTTTGTGACTGGCTAATAGGAAGATCTCATATTGCTTTGGAAGAAACAATATAGATAGATCTCTTTGAGTTACCCTCATGATAGACCCAACTGAATTACTGTATACACAGCCTGCTATCAGAAAACTTTGTTATTCTTACTAGGATGTTAAATTTTTTTTTATCTTGATGTCACCTGCTCTTTCAAATATATCCTTCCCCTCTCCCCTCCCCTGATTAAAAAAAAAAAGGATAAAAAAGAGGGGAGGGAAGCAATTCAGGAAGACCAATCAGTTCATCAACTCTAGTATGTACAGTGTTTCATACCCATAGTCTCCCATATTTGAGACTGTGCGGGATAAGTGCAAAGAATACTGAATTTGGAATCAATGGACTTGAGATCAAATGCTGTCTGCCACTTACTACTTTTGTGACATTGGGTGAGTCACTTAACCTCCCCTGGGCCTCAGTTTCCTAATCTGTAAAAATAGCTAAAATTTATAATAGCAGCTTCGGGGTTAATCTGGAACTGCTTCCTGTCCCTCCTTTAGTTCAGCTTATTTATTATCCAATCAATTCATACTCAGGGCAGTATCCATGGAGCACTATTGTTCACAGAAATGTTATGTCCTTGGTCAAGCAGCTTGGTGTAGTGAACAGAGCTCTGGGTTGGGACTTATGGGACCCACCTTGGAGTCCTTGTCCTTGTCCTGCCTAGGGCAAGAGATGTCCCCCTCTCTAGGCTTCCACAAGCTCCTCTGTAAAATGAGA
>CM053588.1:102847601-102885503 GCA_028646515.1 Pseudochirops corinnae
TCTTATGAACTTTCACAAACAAGGTGAGGTATTTTTATCCTCTTTTATGTGTCAGAGCTGAGTATTATTATTATTACAGAATATTCAATTTCTTTCTTTCTCTGCTGATTTTTGGTTTTGCTCTTTCCATTTCTCTTGTATTTAGGGTGTGTGTTTTTGTGACTTTGCATCAGTTCATGTAAGTTCTTGATTCTCTTTTTAAATTGTATTTAATTTTTTCAAATAATAAGCATTTATTTTCTCTTCCTCCCAATATCCCAACTTAAAAGAAAAAATGAAAATAAAAACCGTCATAACTAATATACATAGTCATACAAAAGAACTTTCCACATTGACCAGGCAGGTCCAAAACTGTATCTCTCATCCAACATCTTGACTCTCTCCTCTCTCTCTCAGGAGGTGGGCAACATATTTCATTATCAGTCCTCTGGAATCATGACTGCTGCTCTGTCTTCTTCATGGTTACTATTTCTTCATTGAACAGTAATGTGCCATTACATTCACATGCCAGCAATTATTTAATCATCACCTAGGCTTTGGGGACAAAGTTTTTATTAAACCATAGAATCATAGGTGCTCAGAGCAAGAAATTTGATTTGAGCCCCTTATGTGACAGAGAAGGAAACTGAGATCCAGAAAGGAGAACTCACCTGCCCAGAGTGATACAAGTAGGTTAAGGAGAACCCAAGTATCTAGGTCCCTGGTTCATTGTGTATGGTAGAAATAGAGAGCTGGGAGAGCTCTTAAAATGGTAGAGCCAAAGATAACCTTTGAGACAATCTAGGCCAGTCTCACAGCATTACAGCTGGGAAAACTGCCAGATTATATAGCTGGGTCCTCATGTCCATACAGTCCTTACATTTTAGGAATTTGTAATCTAAAATAGAGAGCTTAATCTGTATCAAATGTAGCCAGACTGAAGAGCAGAAGGACCTTTAGCCCCAAGTCACTAAAGAGCCGGTGTTCTCATAGATTTGTTAGGATTTTGGAGACCAATCTAATCTAATCCAACCCCTCCCTCATTTTACTCGAGGCTTGCCGAGGTGGAGGTCACATACCAAAGTGGTGACTAGACCTGGGTTCTCCTGAATCCCAACACAATGAACTTGGCTGTATTCCAGCCTGCTCTACAGAGTTGGGAGGACTTGGCCTGGAGAGATACGGTTACCTATCTATATGGTAAACGTTCTATTCGGGGTTATGTCCTCTGATATTCCTGACTCCCACAACACTTGGACCTCAGGACAGACAGGAAGTGTGTACGAGAATGCATGCATACTTTGCATCATGTATGCACTGCGTGTCGGCAGTCATTGGTACAAAGTGCGATGGATCTCTGTGGGAAAGTGCCACCTACAACTTAGTTCAGGCTCTTATCACCTCTTGTTTGTCTGGGCCTTTGGAAAAGCCTTGTAATCGGTTTGCTTGTATCCAGCTTCTTTCCTCTCCTAATCATCTTCCACAGAGCTGCCAAATTGATATTCCTAAAGCGGGAGTCTGACCATGTGACTCCAGCTGCTCCAGAAGCTTTGGTGGCTTCCCATGGCCTCCAAGATAAAATACCAATTCCTCTACATGACATTTAAAGGCCTTCACTGTCTGATTCCAAGCCATTTTTTCAGGCTTACAAAATATTATTCCGCCTCACTCTCTCTGTACTATGGGCAAACTAACTTACTTGCTGTTCCTAGTATGTGACATACCGTGCCCTGCCCCCATACCTTTGCCCATTCTGACTCCCCATTCCTGGATTCTCTCTCTCATCCCCTCCACCTCTTGATTGTACAATTTGTACAGCTTGTACAATTGCACAGAATTGTACAGTTTTCACAGAATGATAAAGTGGTGAATTATCAGCCTAGAAAATGGGAAGCCATCATTGCTAAGGCTCTGTTGAGCCCCTTAAGGCTTTGAAGCCTTAGTCTGCTCTCAGATGCTTTGGGTCTAGAGCTCTGGGAGCTACAGTTTCCAGGATCCCCTGCATCCTTGTATAATAAGGTGCCTGTTAGCTGCTGGAGGGAAGACAGGCAGTGACTTCTGCCATATTACTCCTTCCAGCTATGTCTTAGTCTTCACCCTCTTATTCCCCCTTAGTTAGTTCTGACTCCTCTCTGATCTTACCCCTTTGTCCCTTCCGAATATCAATCATTCATAATCATAGACTGGTAAAGCTGGAACAAACATTAGAACACAGACCGTAGTGTTAGAATATAGACTGTTAGCACTGATCAGAACCTCAGAACATAGACTGTTAGAACAGAGCACAGCATTAGAATATAGGCTGTTAGCACTCTAGGAACCTCTAAACATAGACTCTTAGAGCTCAGAGCACAGATGTTAGTGTGAGAAGAAATCTATTTGATCTGGTAGTAGGGGCTGCTTTTAATTAATTGAACAGAATCTAGGGATGGTATGTTCTGAAACCCAACCCTGGCAGCTTCGGGGTTAATCTGGAACTGCTTCCTGTCCCTCCTTTAGTTCAGCTTATTTATTATCCAATCAATTCATACTCAGGGCAGTATCCATGGAGCACTATTGTTCACAGAAATGTTATGTCCTTGGTCAGGCAGCTTGGTGTAGTGAACAGAGCTCTGGGTTGGGACTTATGGGACCCACCTTGGAGTCCTTGTCCTTGTCCTGCCTAGGGCAAGAGATGTCCCCCTCTCTAGGCTTCCACAAGCTCCTCTGTAAAATGGAGGGGCTGGCTGATTTAGATGATCTCAGAGGCTTCCACCTGCTCCAAATCAATGATCCTGCACTTTTCATGAGAGGTTGCTGCAGAAAGAATGGACCGATAACATCAAGCCCTTCAGTTGCAAGTTTTATTATGCCGATATGTGAGGTGCTGGTTGCGGCTGGGAAAAATCGCCCTTTAAAAAAAAAAATTGCAGCGTATCTGATAAGAACACAGCTGTGGCCACCATTACATAGGATAACCACATTCCAAGCAGGGAGGGGAGACAGACAGTGAGTTCCCTAGGAGTACTGAATATGTTTGAAATGTGCTTGAAATACTCCATCAGTTAGGCCCACAATGAGGGCCTGGCTCTATGCAGGATATATTTGAATAACTTACGTATGCACGTTATAAAGCTCATTATTTTTTGTTGTACCAATAATATGGGTGATTAGAAAAGGCTGGAATCTATGTGAGCCCCAAGCAGCATTGTTGAGAATTCCCCAGAGTGTCTTATTAGCAAGGTCATGTTAGTGCAAAGAAGGGAAATTTATGGCTTCTGCTGAGTAGCTGTCCAAGGCTAAGGAGGCACCTCAGTACAATAGAAAGAACTCTGAACTTGAAGTCAGAAAACCGGGCTTTGAACACTGATGCTGTCACTAACTAAAGCAGAATTATGGGCAAACTCATATGGAGGCTCAGGAAGGGAACAAGCATTCATTAAGTGCCTGCTGTATACCAGCCACTGTGCTTAGTGCTTTACAGATATTATCTCATTTGATGCCCCCTGGGTGGGTAGGGGCCATTACTGAAGCAGAGGCAGCAGACGTTACAAGGTTTGCCCCGTGGGACACAGCTAGTAAGTACCAGAGGGTGGATTTTAACTTTGGTCTTTCTGACTCTAGACCTGGGGTGGGGACCATCCCATTGTACCACCTCGCTGGGTAAAGTGGAGAAGTAACACCAACCCTCCCTACCTCATAGAGTTGTGGAGAAAACACTTTGTAAACCATTACATGAATTGTAATATTATGCAATATTGTAATAACTGTGGTAATATTTGTAAAGAGCTTTGGAAACCTAAAGTGATATATTCATATACATGTATACATGTATGCATATACATACACACATGTATACATATGTATACATATACATATATGTTATGAATCATTATTTATGTAATACTTCTTATGGACAAGTAGGTGGTACAGTAGATAGAGTGTTAGGGCTGGAGTCAGGAAAATATGAATTCAAATCCAACCTCAGACATTTACTAGCTGTGTGACCCTGGGCAGATCACTTAACCCTGTTTGCCTCAGTTTCCTCCTCTGTAAAATGAGCTGGAGAAGCCAATGGTAAACCACTCCAGTCTCTTTGCCAAGAAAACCCCAGTGGAATCACAAAGACTCAGATATGACTGAAACAGCTTGAAAGGGTTTTCATCACAATGGTCTTGGGAGGTAGGGCATGTGTAAGTATGATTATGCTTGACTGAACATGTAGATTTTCAAATGACACAGAGCTATACTATCACATAACCAACACATTGGGAGACAGTGTCCAGAAAAGATTTTGGCAGGTTAAAATGGCAGACCTTTAAGGAGTTTACAGTCTAATAAGAAGGATACTATGTATGTGTGTGTGTATGTGTGTGTGTGTGTGTGTGTGTGTGTGTGTGTGTGTGTGTGTGTGTGTGTATATATATATATATATATATATATATATATATATATATACACACAGAGAAAGAGAGAGAGAGAACTAAGCATAGTACCTGGGAAAATAATAGATGGGGAACAGAGATCTAGATTGACATAGAAAAAATTGAAGAACGATGGGGTCTGTTGCAGTTGAGAGGTTCAGAAAAGGCTTCTTCATCAACAACGTCATCATCATCATCAATCATAACTCAAGTTTCTATAGAAAGTATAATAGCTATGAAAAGGAGGTAGTGTAGATTTTACCTTTACTTTGAACCTCAGGGAAATTAAGTGTCTTGCTAATGGTCACACAACTAAAAAGCTTAAGCCATGATTTGACCTGAAATCAGTTGATTCCAAGGCTAATGTTTATGTGTGTATATGTGTGTGTGTGTGTGTGTGTGTGTGTGTATATGTGTGTGTGTGTGTGTGTGTGTATATATATATATACACACACACATACACACTCACATATTCATGTATATGTATATAATATCTACATATGTTTTTTATTCTTCTAATATTGCTGCCACTTTCCAAAGACTCTTCATCCCCCAGCTTCCCACCAAAGACCCCTTGCCTTCATTTTCACAATGTCCTCTTTGCTCCTAAAGCCAAATTAACAGTAACTGTAGCCTCTGTAGGAGAGGCGCATAAAACAGATGTTACACTTGGAGCAAATAAATACGATGCAGTTGAACAAACCATCACGTTGACTGCATCTGACAACATATGTCTTGTTCCACTCCTTTAGTCTATCCAGAAGAAGGAGAAGGAGAAGGGAGGTTGAGAGGAGAGGCAAGCTTTAGATGGGAGGATCATGAATTCAGCTTTGAACATATTTTCTACCACATGAACTTGTGAGCTCCTTGAGAACAGGGACTGTCTTTTATTGCTCTTTGTACCTTTGATACTTAGCGCAGTGACTGGTACGTAGTAGGTGCTTAATAAATATTTATTGATCCATATGTAGTTTCCTAGTGCTGCATTCAGGCAGAGATACACAGTAGGCAGTTGGAAGTGTTGGAGAGGAGAAATCAGGGCAGAATCAGAGAATCTTGGAGTTTTAAGGGGCTTCAGAAACCTTAGCCAGTGCATACCACAGCAAAAATGCCCTCTCTGAGCTTTTGGACAGTCATCCTTTGGTTGAAGCATTTCAGTGAGGTGGAACCTGCCACCTCCTATGGCAGTGCATTCTATTTTTGGACTGGATTGGGACTGAATATGATATCTTGGGGGGGAAAATTCTCTTGTTTATCAAACAAAATTATGATGTTAATATTCAGTCATGTCTGACTGTAGTTGAATCATTTCAATTGTGTGTGACTCTTTGTAACCCCATTTGGGGTTTTCTTAGCAAAGATACTGCAGTAGTTTGCCATTTTCTTCTCTAGCTTGTTTTACAGATGAGGAAACTGAGGCAAATGGGTTTAAATGACTTGTCCAGGGCGATCCACCTAGTAAGTGTCTGAGGCAAGATTTGAACTCAGGAAGATGAGTTTTCCTTGACTGTAGGTATGGCATTCTGCCTCCTGCATTGCCTAGTTGCCCCAGTCAAAATTATAAACCTGTTTAAAGAGGTCCCTGCTGATTCTTGGCTTTCTCTGTACATGAAATGGAGTGGAGAAAAGACCCCTCCCCCCATCTTTATATATTTTATTTATTTATTTTATATTTTATATATTCTGTATATATTTTACATATTCTATGTGCTCAATTCTGAATCTTGATTCCATCAAGAAGTGTGTAATGTAGTCCTTGCCCTTAGAGCACTTACAAGGTCTAATTAGTAGGTTCTGGACCAGGAGTGGGGAGCTTGTGGTCTTCAGGCCACATGTGACCTTCTAGATCCCTAAGTTCGTCCTTCTGACTGAATTGAAATTTTACAGAACAAATCTGTTCTAGACTCCTGGAGTTGGAAGGAATCTCAGAGATTATCTGGTCCAGATCCGTACTTCAATGGAACGTCCCTCTCCAGTATAAACAAGTAGCCATCTAGCCTCCGCTTTCCTACCACCCATGATCCTACCAGTCCATTGGGGTTGCAGGTTGTTCCATATATTATGAAGCCAGTGACCCATCTGTCATAGTACTGCCTTTGGTGGCACTGGTGAGAAAACAAGATACAAGACAAGACTCATTAGAACAGTGGTTCTCAACCTTCCTAATGCCACAACCCTTTAATACAGTTCCTCATGTTGTGGTGACCCCCAGCCATAAAATTATTTTCGTTGCTACTTTATAACTATAATTTTGCTACTGTTATGAATCATAATGTTGATATCTGATATGCAGGATGCATTTAAATTGAACATAACCCACAGGTTGAGAACCACTGCATTAGAATGACATGTAGTGTTTTGTGGCACAGATGTAGGAGTTTAGAAAAGGGAAAGTCAGGGTAGCTAGGTGGTCAGTGAATAGAGCACTGGCCCTGGAGTCAGGAGGACCTGAGTTCAAATATGACCTTAGACACTTGACACTTACTAGCTATGTGACCTTGGGCAAATCACTTGACCCTGAAACCCTCTCCCCCCCATCAAAAAAAAAGGGGAAGTCACTAGGTTGGAGTAATCAAATACAGCTTTTCAGCTCCATAGCCAACCCCAATGTTAGATATCAGTCACCCAGAGGAAAGAAGTCTTCCCCAAACATGGTACTGTGTGCTTATTGTCATGTCTTGATCATCAAGAAACAAAATGTTGGCTTGGGGGTGGGCATACGTGGAATAGCAGGGACCCAGAAACCATGTAAAATGAAGGGGTTCAGTGAGATTGGACCTTTTTTCATTAGAGATCAGTCTCCAGGTCCTCCTCAGGCTACCGCCCCACAGGCACAACCAACCATTTCATGTTCTCTCTGTTATCAGCTGGTAGATCTCACGCTTGTATGGACAAGCATGCAGAATATGCATTTAAGGTACTCAGAAAATCCCATATACCTGAACTAAGTGTTATAGAGAGTCCCTTCCTTCTCCTTGTCACATTGTTCCATTGTTCCTTGTCCATTCTTCCAATGTTAAAGTCTGTGGAGTCAAATCCTGCCTCAGGCACTTGCCTGTGGTGTTGGAAAAATCACTCAACTTCTGTTTGCCTCCTTTTCCTCATCTGTAAAATGGGAATAATTAATAACACCTACTTTCCAGGAATTGCTGTGAGGATCACATGAGGGAGTATACTTAAAATGCTGTGTGGACCTCAAAGCAGTGAAAATGCTAGAAAAATATCATTGGTAATAGTATGAACAGTTTGTTGAGATGTCACAGGCTCCCCTAGCATTTAGCTAATAATAGCTCTGCTGTTTGTTGGATTCCCTATCCCTTAGTGTTAAACAAAATCTTAAGGCTTTTGTCATCAGGAGCCCTATGGGGGTGTCAGAGGGAAGGGGGTATCCCTATGGAAGGAGGGACAGTTTCTTTTATGTGTCTCCTGGTGACAGAATTGGGTGTGCCATAGTGGGAAATGATCTAGATGGGATTTGGGGGCTCTGACTGCCATTAGCTCAGACTGGGCAGATCCCTGTTGTTCTGGCTCGCTCTTTTCTCATCTATGAAATAAAAAGGTTGGAATATCTCTCCCTGCTCAAACGTTCAATGTAGCTTTACTATTCTGTGACCTCTACTTTATAAGGTTGCTTTGCTTATAGCTCTGTCGTTGTACAGATTTATGATTCTTATCCTAAATATAAAATCCTCAGCTTCACTTTTAAAGCCCTTTGTAGCCTGTCTCCTTCCTGCCTTTCCAATCTTCTCACTCCTTACTCCCCTCCTCATGCCTTGTCAACACTCTGGCTGTCCCTCATGCCAGGAATTACCTCTCTCCTCACCCCTGACTTCCATCAAGTCCCAACTGAAATCTCACCTTCTGCAGGAAGCCTTTCTTAGTCTTTCTTCCCTCCGAGATTATTTCCAGTTTTCCTGTATACATCTTGTTTACACCTAGAAGTTTCCATATTGTCTCCCCTATTAGATTGTGACCACCTTGAGGTCAGGAATTTTTTTTGTTTGTTTCGCCTCCCTTTGTATCCCTGGCACTTAGCATAATGCCTGGCACAAACATAGGAGCCTGATAAGTGCTTGTTGACATGACTTATCACCTGAATTAATGTTTGTCAGGTCTGGGTCTTTGATATTTCAAGGGCAAGCTGAGTTTTATGTACTAAGGACTCCAATCAAGGCAGAAGCCCATACATAAACAATTCACTTTCGGAATAGAAAAGCTAAACAGAAGCACCATGTCTGAGTTGGCTAATTATCTCTCCTTGCTTAACAAGCATCACTGGGCCTTCTGTGTTATGTCTCTCAGCACTGGTGGAAAATCCCAGTGTTAGGAGTGGTGAGGTGGCGATGGACGATGTCTGTTGCAGCGACAAGGCCCCCTCCGCTTGCCTGGAACGCTCCCACCTTCTAGCTCAGCCTTCCTCCCTTTCCTTCCTTTCTCCTCTCCTCCCTGCCCAGCTGGCACATTTTCTCCTGCCCTCTCCTCCCTGGCCAGGGCACAGCTCGTTGGGCAGTCAATTAGCACAGAACTAAAAGGAGGAATAGGCAGGGTGACAGCATCGCACGTTATTTCTACCTCCCTCCCCTGATTTTTCTTTGCAAGCCTTTTCACATCTGTTATTTTTTATTCTGTACACCATCCCCCCCCCCCCCAAGTGTGCAGGGCCATGACAAGGCCAGATTAAGCTTGGCGCAATGAAAAGAGCCAGCTCCATAGGGGCAGATCTGATGTCTGACTTTGATTTCCAGCTCTGAAGCTTATTTGGTGTACAACCTTGGATGCATCCCTTGCATCAGACGCTTGATTTCCTGGATAAAATGACAGGGTTAGGCCTGTCAAGCTCTGAAGTTCCTCCTGGCTCTGACATTCAGTGTTCTAAAATCATAGAATCATAGGATTTAGAATTGGAAGCGACCCTAGAGATAATCTACTCCAACTCCCACATTTCATAGGAAAGGGAAACTGAGGCTCTGTGAAATAAACTGGCTTGTTGAAGATCACCCACCCACCTAATTAAGTAACAGATCTGAGATTCCAACCCAGAACTGATTCACAAAGTTGGAAGGGACTTACAGAAGCCAGTTAAGCTAGCCCATACCACATATAAATGACCATCTAGCCTCCACTTAAAGGACTCTTGTGATAAGTAACTCCCTCCCTTCCATGGCAGGCTTTTCTAGTTTTGGACAATTTAATAAAAATTCTGGATTCTAGAACAAGAAAGGAATAACTCCTTCATTTTATTTATTTATTACTGCTTTTTATTGACACCTATTTTATTCCATTTTTCTTCTTTTTTGTTTTTTGAAGGGGGGAAGGCAAGGCAATTGGGTTTAAATAACTTGCCCAAGGTCACACAACTAGTAAAGGTGTCAAGTGCCTGAGGTTGGATTTGAACTCAGGTCCTCCTGACTCCAGGGCTGGTGCTCTATTCACTGCACCATCTAGCTACCCCTAATTTTTTTCTTAATGAAAAAATTTATTTTCTTTCCCACTCCCCATGTCCCTCAACTCCTCCCATTGAAAAGGAGAAAGAAAAACCATGCTACTGGTTCATGTACACCAAACTTCCACACTGGTCATATTAAAAATATATATGTTCAATTCTGTACCTCAAAGGCGTGGTTGAATCATTTTTTCTTCTGTAGGATTTAGTTTCCTTATCAGTAAAATAAAGAATTTGAATCATGATTACCAAGATCGCTTTCAGTTTTGTCTTTGTGTTCCTAGCGCCTGGGATGGTGCTGAGCACATAGTAGGTGCTGAAGAATGTATCTTGATTGACTTGTAACCCTTGATTCTATACAGCATTTGTAAATATTTTGGTTTCAGTGGGTTTTTTCTTGTGGTAGCAGTTCTTTTCCCTGTGGTGCCAAGACCCACACCCACCTTCTCAGCCAGGGTTTCCTGTGGCTGGCACTGCAGGGCAGATTTCCAAAGCCCATGCTCAGTGACCCTTGGGTCATTCTGTTGGCTTTTTTCCTCTTTCTCAGAAGGCTGAAATCCTGAAAGCAAAATTCTTTATGAATTCTTGTTGTAGCTTTGCAAAGAGTCCTGTATTTCAAGTCAGAGGACCTAGGTTGGAATCCCAGTTCTACTCATTAACCTTGTGTCCTGTGGCCTGAAACTTCACATCTCTGGGGCTCAGTTTCCCCTTGCATAAAATTAAAGGGTTAGACTAGATGATCTCACTCAGTGCTGTCCAGTTTCTGTACTTTTAAATGACCATATTAATGCCTGTCTTCCCAGAGAAGTGCTCTGGGTCCTGTCCTATTCCTATCCGTGCTAGTCTTAGTCCCCAGGTAAGTGGAAGGAGGAAAGGAGAAGGGGAGAGTTGTGAGAAATCACATGAAAGATCTGTCTGATGTCCTTGTGCCCAAATATACTCATGACATGTAAGGAAACTGATGAGAAATTTGAGATACTGGTGGTTCTGTGAGAGTTATGGGGAGAAGAGATGGTATAAATTAGCCATTATCTAATGGGGGAGGCCTCATGGAGGCATAAAGGTACGATGGAAATTACACCAGATTAGCCATCAGTGGGTGGGTTTCATACTGCCTCTGCAGCTCACTCTCTGCATGATCAGATCTGGGTCCCTTCATCTCTGTGATCTAAAGTTCCCTCTTTAAAATGAGAAGAATAGAGAGCCAAGCCTGGAGTCTGGAAGACTTCTCTTCCTGAGTTCAGATCCAGCCTCAGACACTTTCTAGCTGTATGATCCTGGGCAAGTCACTTAATCCTGTTTGCCTCAGTTTCCTCATCTGTAAAATGAGCTGGAGAAGGAAATGGCCAACCATTCCAGTATCACTGCCAAGAGGACCCCCAAAGGGGTCATCAAGAGTTGACTCAGCAGCAGCAACAATCCTTGAATTTCCCACTTCACTGGCCATGTAGGAAGACCAAATGAAATAAGACAATGGATGGATGTAAGGCAGTTTGGAAACCAGAACATGCTATATTTGGCAGTTGAGTTGCTCTTGTATAAAATATATCATCCTTTTCATCCTAATATTGGGCTAGTTCTTCTGTATCCCAGATGTGTGAGATTGGGCCACTTTTTCCACTATAAGATTGAATCTAGAGATCACCGCATCATCCCACTATCTTTCAGATTTACATGGAACACCTATCTCTCAAAAGAATACTCTGGCCTCACACCTTCTGTCTAAGCCTCCTGATACCCTTTACAACCATTTTTTATGATCACATTAGCAGTTTCTATTTCTTTCATTCCAGTAAAACCATCAGAGATTTGGGTGCAAGTTGGAGGCTTTTCTTCTCTCATTATCCCACATGAACATCACTGGATTTAGAGATAAACCCAGTAGAAGACGTTCAGATACTTGGTAGTTCCTTTTGTCTTTTTTTTTTTTTTGGAGGGAAGGCAAGACAATTGGGGTTAAGTGACTTGCCCAAAGTCACACAGCTAGTAAGTGTCAAGTGTTTGAGGTTGGATTTGAACTCAGGTCCTTCTGACCCCAGGGCTGGTACTCTATTCACTGCACCACCCAGCTGCCCCTACTTGGTAGTTTGTTGACTGTGGAGAGGCAGTGCAGCATTCTGGATCCTCTAAGAAATGACCACCAGTCTAGGAGACTTGAGTTTGAGTTCTGCTCAGACCCACACGGACAGCTTACTCAACTTCTCCCTTCCTCTCCGCCGTTCTCTAAGATGGTCAATTGCAGAAAAGGGGCTGACCCACATCAGTAAAGAGAGTTCCTCATATCAGTGAAATCTCAGGTACAATTTGGCCTTATCCCATATGGCCATGACAAAGTCATCTCTCCAAACTTCAATCTCCTAACTTGTAAAATGGGGATGGTAATAATACATCCCACTCTCTTCCTCCCGGAATCACTGTGAGGAGCCACCCTTGTAAGCCGTAAAGCTCTATAGGAACATAAGTTCACATTAGTTCACAGTTTTGGCTCCTTTGGTTTTCCCTGGGCCTATGACTTGCCCAAGGTGATACAGCAAGTGTGTCTCAAAGGCAGGGCCTGGACCCAAATGTTCAGAACCCATGTTGCTTCTTGTTTTGAGGATCAAGGGGAAGAGAATGATTTCTTTAATCACAGATGAAGCCATCTATACCCTCTCCTTCACTTTTTTTTTTTGCGATGATCAGGGTTAAATGACTTACCCAGGGTTCCACAGCTAGTAAGCTTCTAAGGCTAGGTTTGAACTCATGTCCTCCTGACTTCAGAGCTGGCACTCTATCCACTGTGCTGCCTAGCGTCACCTTCTAGCTTCACTTCTTGACTCTACATTTTGGTTCCTAACATCATCTGTCACTCAACTGAAACTGTTCTATATCACAAATTACCAGTGACCACATCTGATGGTCTTGGTCCTCCAATTTCCTGATCTCTCTGTTGCACTAATGCAACCTTTCCTCCTTGGTACTCCCTGCGCTATCTTTCAGCCCCCATCCCCCCAATATTTCTTCCATCTGAGCCCTTCTCTCTGTTCACATGGTCACAGCCTTAACTCACACCCTCATCAACCTCTGAAGAAAGGGGCAGGGGGGTTAGGGATACTGGGAAACCAGGGTAATGCTTAAAAAAAAAAATCAATAAAAACTTATTAAAGAAAAAAAACAAACCCTCACAACTTGGCCCCAACCTGTCTTTCCACTTTTTTCCCCCCACTCAGTGGTCCAGGCAGACTGGGCTTTTCTCTGCCGCTGACATGGGAGCCTTTGTCTTGACCGTCTCCCAGGTCCAGGATGCACTCCTTCCTTACCTGTGATTTTTAGAATTCTTCTCTTCCTTCTCCATAAAGCCTTCCTTGATCCCCTCTCCCAGACTAGTTCTTTATGTTCCCTACCTACCTCATGTTTCTTTTGAATATATTTATTTTGAATATTCTCTTATTTGTACATATTGTCTCTCTGGATAGAGCATAATCTTCTTGAGGGCAGAAACTGTTCCATTTTTGTCTATGTATGCCCCAACACGAAAAACAGGGTTTGGTACCTACTAGAAGCTTAATAAATACTTGTTGATTGGTGAATGGATGGATGGGTCCCATTATGGTGGACACTCTCACTGTTCCCCACAGCACTTTGGTGTAAAAGACCCTGGTGAGCTTCCTCTCTTGTTTAGTTTGGTACCTGTTTCTTCTAACTGTGACCTCAACAAACTGTGTGACCTTTCTCAAGTCACCTCACTTCTGCAGTGCTCAGTTTCCTCGTTTGTAAAAAGAAAGCAATAATTCATTCACTCCCTCCCTCCCAGGGTTGCTATAAGGAAACATATCACCAACCTAAAGCTGTAGAAACATGAACTTCTATTATTCAATGAGGAAGACAGAAAGTAAGCAAGCTTTTGGATTCTTACTCATACTGTGTTGAGGAAAGAAAAACATGGCAGGTGGAGAAGGGAGGAGGGGAGGGAGGGCCACGGCAAAGGAGACACAGGAACCTTAGGACCAGAATCAAAACAGCCCTGCTTGGCTTGGCGAAGGCCCAGCAACAGATCTACAATAAAGCATTTATCAGCCCGTGCTGTTGGCTCAGGACAGCCGGGGCTGACAAGCCCGGAGATTATCTCTGGCAAACACATGTTTCTCGAGTGCCCAGCACTAACAATTGGAAGGTAACTCTTTAAGCAGGGGCAGGGCTAGATGGGGACGTCAGACAAAGTGCCTGCTAACCATGAGGGAGGCCTCCTTACCTCACAGTGGTGGCTGACTGATGATAGCCTTCCACTGAAATCTTCCTCTAATATTCCATCAGGACATGGATGAGACCTCTAGGGTTCCAAAATTTATGCTAGTAGAGTAAAAATTGTGGCAGGTCCTGCCAGGCTTGAAAATGATTGGACTTATGGGTCAGTCCTCCAGCCTAGTCAGTTTAGGGAGATTTCTCAAGAGTTGGTCCTTAGGGATCTGGAATTTTTGGCTACAGAAACTCATGAAACTGTTTTCTTGAAAGGTAGTGGTGATGCTGTTATTTAGTTGTTTTCAGTCATGTCTGACTCTTCGTGACCCCTTTTGGGGTTTTCTTGGCAAAGATACTGGAGTGGTTTGTCATTTCCTTTTCCAGATCACTTTACAGATGGGGAAACTGAGACAGAGTTAAGTGACTTGTCCAGGATCACACGGCCAGTAAGTGTCTGAGGCCAGATTTGAGCTCATGAAGAGGAGTCTTCCTGACTCCAAGGCCCGCTCTCTATCCACTGTGCCTCCCAGAGGAGCTTAGATCTGAGTAAGTGGAGAGAAGATCCACACTTGGGGAAATGATGGCTCCCTATTGCACTGAAGCACCATAATCCTCCTCCTCCTCCGAAGGAGCGTAGAGCGGAAGCCCCTGGAGGACAGGAGCTGTCTTCTTCCTGTCTCTGCGTCTCCAGCGTGGGGCAGAGCGCCCAGGGTGCCCATTGTAGATGCTCAGCATTTGTTGGCTTATTGGTTGGATAAAAATGATTAGCAGTGTCTTACACTCCTGTAGCATTTCCATTTTCCCGTGTATTTTCTCATCTGTTTTGTCATTGGTTTTCAGACCTAATGGGCAGAGCAAGGGGTGGGATCCTGATTTTACAGATGAGCCAACCGAAACTTTGAGTGATTAAGCGATAGATGGGGCAGAGAGACCACAGGACTTATTTTGAATCCTGGGTTTGCTACTTAGCAGTTGTGGGCCTGGGGCTGTTGTTTCCTTTCCTTTTCTTCTCTATCAAATCAGGAGATTGGATTAAATGGCCCCTTCCAGCTGTAAATCCTATAGATGCTATGTCTAGCCTATAGTTGGACACATGTCTAGAAAGGTGACTTGTGACACACACACACACACACACATTTTCTGTCTCACTTTTAGCAGAACCAGGACAAAAACCTGGCCCTTCAGACTCTCAGGCCACTACACCTCTCTGACTTCTTCCTTTCTCCCTTCGTTGTGATGGTCCCTCCATTTAGCCCTAGGGTAGCTAGGTGACCCAGTGGATAGAGCCCTGGACCTGGAGTCAGGAAGACCTGAATTCAAACGTGGCCTCATACAGTTACTAGCTGTGTGACCCTAGGCAAGTCACTTAACCCTGTTTGCCTCAGTTTCTTCATCTGTAAAACAGCTGGAGAAGGAAATAGCAAGATATTTGACCAAGAAAATCTCAAGTGGGGTCATGAAGAATTGTACATGACTGAAAATGACTGAACAATAACGTTTAGCCCTGCCACATACTTCCCGTGTGACCTTGGGAAATCCCTTCACCTTTACTTAGCCATGTTTCCTTATCTGTAACACAAAGTCATTGGGACTAAATCAGCAGTCTCAAGCTTGTAAATATGAGGCATTTTTGGTGGTTCTCCTCATCCTCTTCTTCATTCTCTTCATCATTGGTGTTACCTCATTTGCAAGGGAGCAGAACATACAGAGTAAGAAAACTGAGAGTGAAAAATAAATTTACTTGCCCAAGGTCACTCAACTAGTAAAGCAGTAGCAGGGCTAGACCCCCCATTCTTTTGAGTCCTGTCCCATGATACAAATGACTAGAGAAGGGGCGAGAGTGACTGGATCCGGGGCTTACTGGGCTGGGGTAAGCCAGAAGGGACCTTTACTGCCTGGCTTTATGATGAACCTGGAAGAAATTACTGAGGGGCCCCCATGTTAAAACAGACTTAATATAGTCTTAGGGATTGTTCAAGAAGTATGCAGCATTTCACTCACCTGCTTTTGAAATCAAGAACAGAGAACATTAAATGCTATTGAATAAATGTCACAAATAATGAAAAAGAAACTTCGTTTCTGTGGCTTAAAGTGGTAGTGCCCTTAGAGGTCATGGAGCCCAACCCTTATTAAGAGAAGGAATTTTCACAGACTTCCCAACAAATGGTCATCCAGTGTCTTCTTAAGGACTTCCAGGTTTGAGGTGTTCACTAGCCAGCCACTTAAAGGAGAGAAGAAGAAAATTATCATCACTTCCTGACTTTACATTTGTCCAAACCCTGGCAGCGACTTTTTCTTGTTCAGTCATTTCACTCATGTCTGACTCTTCATGACCCCATTTGGAGTTTTCTTGGCAAAGATACTGGAGTGGTTTTCCATTTCCTTCTCCAGCACATTTTGCCAATTAGGAAACTGAGGCAAATAGGTTTAAGTGAATTGTCCAGGGTTACACAGCTAGTAAATGTCTGAGGCAGGATTTGAAATCAATTCTTCCTGACTCCAGGCCTGGCACTTTATGCACCGAGCTGCCTAACTGCCCCTGAGAGCTGCTAAAACCCAACTTTTTGAAAAGTTACTAGACACCCCATCACCCCACCCCCTTAACTTTTTCTTTAAGACTGTATGAGGGGTGTCTAAACATATCCTTTATATATGTTTTTAGAACCTTGGACATCCTGGAAATCCTCATTTTTCAATCTGAGAAAAGAAAAATTTTATAGAGCAGAAGGTCTAGTTTCAGGAAGTATCATCCTCATCTTAGGGCTTTTAGAATGACACTGCTAAAGTGTTGAGTGGTGCATACATGAGCCAGATGAAATCAAACTTGGAGCTAAATTTGATTAGTGGGTGAGAGAGGCAATATGGTGGCGGAAGGAGCCCTGGATTGGGAGAACCTCTGCTTTTGACTGTCTTTGTGACTTCAGGCGAGCTACTTCATCTCTGGTTCTCAAGTTTCTTTATCTGTAAAATGAAGGGATTTGTCTTCACTTGGGAGTTTGACCCCTTTGGACTAGCTGACCTTTGAGAACTCCAGATATATGTGGTCTTAAGGTTTCCTGTCCTTGGCCTAGTGGCTTCCAAACACAATTTGCTGTAGAGGCCAAGGCATTCTCTAGGACCAAGGAAACCTCAAGTTGTTGTTTACTCTCTGTCCCTACCTAGTTTTGTGACTTTGAGCACGTCAGTACTTTATTCTAGGCCTTGGTTTCCTCATAAAATGTGTTTAGACTAGAGGATTTCTAAGGCCCCTCTGAGAGCTTATAGTAAGTCCATCAGCAAACATTTATTAAGTGCCTACTATGTGCCAGGCACTATGCTAAGGGCTGAGAATACAGAGAAAGGCAAGAGACAGTCCCTGCCCTCAAGGAGATCACAGTCTAATGAGGGGGGACATCATATTATAAACAAACAGGTGACTTGCTTAAGGACACACTGCTAGTATGACAGCTAGGGCTGGAACCCAAGTCTCCTGAATCTATTAGTCCACATCCCCCTTGTGAGTTTAAAAATAACTTGTGCCATTTTCTCTCTCTTTTCTGCGATGATCCAGGCATGGAAGAAGCGTTGGTTCATTCTTCGCAGTGGGAGGATGAGTGGGGACCCAGACGTGCTGGAATATTACAAGAATGACCATTCCAAGAAGCCCTTGAGGGTCATCAACCTGAGTTTCTGTGAGCAGGTGGATGCAGGCCTGACCTTCAACAAGAAGGAGCTCCAGGAGAGCTTCGTGTTTGACATCAAGACCAGTGACCGAACCTTCTACCTGGTGGCAGAGACCGAGGAGGACATGAACAAGTGGGTGCAGAGCATCTGCCAGATCTGCGGCTTCAACCAGTCGGATGAGAACTCAGGTAGTGCTGGGTCAAAGTGTGTGTGGGGGGTGTATGTAGAGACTATATCAGACTGCACACTGTCTTGGAGTGGGGAAGGGGAAAATTTGGAACTCAGAATCTTATGGAAGTGAATATTGAAAACTAAAAATAAATAAATTAACATTTAAATGCAAAATTAAAAAAACACCATCAGGTTGTGGGAGAAAGAAGTGAGGAGGTAACTCATGTCTAATAGAAGAGGTCCTGGGACGAGTCAGTATTCTGCTATGATTCATTTTAAGTTTAATGTTTGATGCACTATTACCCAGGTAGAAAAGGTGATTGCTTTTTGTAACTGAATAGGTTTTGGAGGATTGTAAATACCTCACCATGTGAAGGCTCATTGAAAGTTACTTTGTGATAACTCCAGTGGCAGGCAGGGTGATGGGGGATGATATATGCTTTACTTTTTTTTTATGGGAATCTATATTTTTAGAGATGATGATGGTGGTGATGGTGATGGTGATGGTGGTGGTGGTGGTGATGATGGTGGTGATGGTGGTGGTGGTGGTGGTGGTGATGGTGGTGATGATGATGGTGGTGGTGGTGATGGTGGTGGTGATGATGGTGGTGGTGGTTGATGGTGGTGGTGATGGTTGATGGTGGTGGTGGTGGTGGTGGTGATGGTGATGGTGATGGTGATGGTGATGGTGGTGATGATTTTAAAGGTTGTTACATGAGTCACTGTAGCCAAAAAATTCATCACCTGGTGACCAGCCCTTTGAGAATAAGCATTTCCAGATTTAGAGAGGCTGGTCTTGAGACGACAGATACACTGTATGTCATGAAGCTTGTATTTGGAGCCTTTTTCCAGCGAGGTATGTCCTACTAGGTTATACCTCTCCTGGAATAACCTTCAGTAACTCAGAGTGAACTCTATACCATAATGGTCCAACAAGAGATTTGTTTGGGTGATCATTTTGTAAGAAAAAAAATTTGTTGAGGAACAATAGTAATAATAACTATAGTACTAATAAGTCGGATTTCTTCTCACCAGTCCCATAAACTGAAGAGTGCTTGGATTATTTTTTTTTTAAATGGGGAGGAGGGAGCAGACTGGACTTTTATATCTCCATAGCTTTGTCTGGAAGTGCTGGGGCTGTTTTTGGACTAACCCTAAAACTGATTGGCACAGATACTTTAATCTGTTTCAGTTTTTCCACCTTGGACCAGTTCACCCCTTTCATAGGCAGCCTATTGTCTCCCTGCTCCTGGGGGCTCACCACATTTGTGCTGGACTTAGCGTTCGGCACCCAATCAGCGTTAGCCCCACTGCAGCTTAGAACTTCTGAATTCCAGGGATCTACCAGCCTCAGCTGTGAAGCACCAGGCCTGGCAGAGCGATGGGATTGTTAGTCTCCTTATGCCAATGGGTAGGGAGTTCTGTGACCTCTGAAGGGGGTACATCCAAGATAAGGAAGGCTTAGAAAACATTTTCAAGGATGCTGCTGTTTTTTGTTTGTGACGCAGTCACAATCACCCAAACACCTTTTGGTTCTGTGTGCCCAAGACCTCAGGCAGCATTCAGCAGCAGAGCTATACATAACTGAGGAGACACAGAGGAAACCACCCGGTAATACCAAACTCCTCCCTGCCACCCCCCTCCCCAAAGCCTCCCTTACTTCGCTATAAAATGGCTTCAATTTACTCTTTCCCATCTTTAATCAATAAGTGTTTGTCATCTTGTCTGAATATTCAGTTTGGGGTTATTTGTGACTTTAGCTGTAGGATTTTATTTTTTATTTTATTTATTTTTAGTTTTCAACATTTACTTCCATAAGTTTTTAATTTTTCCCCCTTCTCTCCCTCATCTCTCCTCAAGACAGCATGCAATCCGATATAGACTCTACACATACATTCCCATTAAATATACTTTCACATTAGTCATGTTGTATAGAAGAACCAGAACGAATAGGAGGAACCACAAGAAAGGAAATAAAAACGAAACAAAACAAAAAAGAAAATAATCTGCTTCACTCCACATTCAGACTCCATAGTTCTTTCTCTGGATGTGACTGGCATTTTCCATCATGAGTCCTTTGGAATTGTTTTAGATCCTTGCATTGCTGAGAAGAGCTAAGTTTATCAAAGTCAGTCAGAGCTGTGGGATTTAATGACAGGTAGTGTCTATGGATTTGTGAGGGTTACGATAGTCAACAGTGTGGGTCTGATCATCTCTGCCTTCCATCTTCCCCAAACAAAACAAAATGAAAACATCGTAACAACAAGTGACCAAACAACACTTGTATTTCTTTCAGCTTCGTCTGGAATGATTTAGATCTAAACCTGTCCAGAATATTGGGATGTTGATTTAATGACTCCTGGGAATTTTTCTCCCAATCCAAGGAGCCTATAATTTCTATGATTCTTGGGTGAAACAGTGCCACCTGGCCTATTTCCTGATCCCTTGTTGGGTATATTATAGAGGCTCTTCGCTTAGTGCAGTGGTTCTCAACCTATGGGTTGTGATCCCTTTGGGGGTTGAACGGTTTCACAGGGGTTACAGGGGTCGCCTACGACCGTGGGAAAACATATATTTCCTATGGTCTTAGGAACCAAGACACTGCTTCTCCATCTGTCTCCAGGCGGGTCCACCCACATGCAGATACACCCACATACAAGTATTAAAGGGTCGTGGCATTAGGAAGGTTGAGAACCACTGGCTTAGTGGGTGAGTTAATCTAAACAGTAGTCACAAAGGCCCCTTCCAACTCTTAAATCTTGTGATTTATGGAGCGAGGATGAATGTGCTGGGAGTTGGGGGGAAGGGGAATTGGCTCTAAAGTGAATTTCTGTAAATAGAATCATATTTTTGTATAGATTCCTTTTATTGAATTGGAAAGCAATTCTCACAAAGGATAATGGTTGCCTCAAGATATAATAAAACCTTTGCTTATTGCTTTTTACTTTGGGGCTTTATATTTTGATGGTTCTGTGATTGCATTGACATGACTGCTCTCTCCCATGGTATAGATAGCACCCCGTCTCCACTGTTTTCCATGTAAAATGCCCATGGGGGACCACCCACTCAATATCTCAAGATTCTCCTCCAGGTCTGTGGACATGGAATGGAGGCCCAAGGAGCACTGGGATGTCCATCAGCCTGTTATCCCTGGTTCTTGCTCCATGACCAGCCCTCCCACCACTTTTCCAGTGCAACAGACCTTTAGTATTGCACAGATCTGTTTGTACATTGTCTCTCCCATTAGACTGTGAGCTCCTTGAGAGCTGAGACAGACTTTTGCTTTCAAAATATGATAGAGTGAAGGGAGCCCAGGACTTGGAGCCAAAAAACTTTGCGCTGAATCAAGGCTCTGACATTTCCCAGCTATGGGACTTTGGGCAAGTTTACCTCTCGCTGGGCTTCAGTGTTCTCCTCTATCAAATAGACATAATTATACTCACACTACTTCTCTTACAAAGTTGTTTCAAATAAAGTTCTTTATAAACCTTACAGGAAGTACTGTTAAGGTGACATGGCTTGAATCTTGGCACCAATACAAATTACAGATACTTCTTATGACTCAGTTTCCCTGCCTGCAAAATGGTGATACTCGTGTTACCAGTCTCCCTTGATCATTGCAAGGAAAAAGCTTTATTAAATGTCAATGAGTACCATCACACCTAATTAGAGGGCAAAACGGATGGGGTTCTTGAACAGTAAAAGGGTCCCCGTGCAGCTGGAGGGTGTGTATCCTGAGAGGACCAGCCTCGCTGAGTGCTGGGCAGTGTGATAGACTTGTTCAAAGCCTGCCTCAGTTATGAGACCCAGAGAAAGTCACTTTATGCTCTCAGCCTCAAAATGGGGATAATAAGAGCGCCTACCTTCTTTCACAGCTGTTGTGAGAATCAAACTAAATACCCAGAGTGCTTTGCGGACATTGAAATGTTCTATAAATGATACCAATCATCATGATTATGAGTCTTTCCTAATAATAATAATAGCCAACACTAATAGAGCGTTTTAAGGTTTGCAAAGCACTTGAAAGAGGTTATCTCAACAATGCAGAGAGGTAGGTACTATTACTATCCCTATCTTACAGATTAGGAAACTGAGGCAGACTTGTCAAGGGTTGCACAGCTAGTAATGGTCTGAGGCTGGATTTGAACTTGGGCTTCCTGATTCCAAGTCCAGCAGTCTCTATACTGGGCCACCTAATGCTGGAGGTCTGGGCTACCCAGAGGTGTACTTTGGGGACCAGGGTGTCCCCCAGAAACACTATAAACCTTCCTGAGAAGAAGTCAGAAAGTATAAATGACACATCACTTTCCCATAAGCCTTTGTCCCTGGAGAGAGAGAATGAGAATGAGAGAAAGACTGGGTGTTACCTGGTGTCCCGCAGTGACTTACCTTGTCTCTCAAGGTAAACATTGCTTCAGTCTGTTCTTTCCCAAGGGATTATCTCAGGAGATATCTTTCAAGGTTTGTTTATTTAACTGTCTTGTTAGAGCTATTAATAGCTGTTAATAGGGATCATTTAGCATCTTTTGTGAGACCTTTACTGTGAGAATGGTATTATCTTTCATCTGGTGAGGGCCTATGCTTGGGTTGTGTTAAAAAAAATTCATTTGTGTAACGTTTTTAGTTTCTCCCTTAGTAAGCTTTGAAAGGCAGGATGTACCTGAGAGATAGAGGCTCAGTTCTGAGGAGTAGGGGCTCTGGAGTCAGGTGACCTGGGGTCAGATTCTACCTCTGACGTTAGCTTTGTGACCTAGGGTGAGTCTCTTGGAGCCTCAGTTTCCCTATCTGGTAGTGAGTGGATGGATAATAACACCTGTGGCATTTCCTTCATAGGGTTGCTATGAGGCTCAGATGAGATAATATACAGAAATTGCTTAGTGAGCCTTCAGGTTCCATAGAAATACCAGCTATTATGAGTATCATGAGTTGGAAGCAAACTCACTTAACCCACCATCTGTGTTTTGTATCCCATTCAGCTGCTCAACAGGAAACTGTAGCCTGTCTAGGCACCTTGCCATCTGCCCTGCACACCTCTTCCCCCACCCCTCACCCCTGTTGTCCCTCTAGGACAGGACCTGTGATTTCATTGGTATTGGGAACTTGTGATGAGGAAACCCTCATCTCTTAGAGGGTCACCTAGAGCACTGAGAGTGGTTAATGGAAGGTCACACAGAAAGTGTTAAGTCAAAGGCAAGACTTGACCCCAGGTCTTCCTGACTCAAAGGCCGGTGTACTCGCTCTCCCCTTCCCTCCCTCCCTCCTTCTCTCTCTCTCTCTTTCTCTCTCTCTCTCTCTCTCCTCCCCCTTCCTTTCTCTCCCCCACTCCATTCTCACTCCTCTCCCTCCCTCCCTTCTCCCCTCCTCCCTCTACCCTCTCTTCCACTCCCTCTACCCCCTCCCCTCCTCTCTCTGTCTCTCCCTCTCCACTCTCTCTCTCTTTCCCTTTTCCTCCCTTTCTATCTCCTCATCCCCCCCTTTCCTCCCCTCTCCTCCCTCTCTCTCTGTCTCTGTTCTTCTGTCTGTCTCTCCCCCCTCCCCTTCTCTCTCTTCTCCCTCCTTCCCTTCTCCCCTCCTCCCTCCACCCTCTCTCCCACTCCCTCTACCCCCTCCCGTCTTCTCTCAGTCTCTCTCTGTCTCTCCCTCCCTCCCTCTCTCTCTCTCTCTCTCTCTCTCTCTCACTCTCTCTCTCACTCTCTCATTCTCTGTCTCCCCTATCCTGTGTTGACCCTGAAAACAACCATTGATTTAATGCTATCATTGATACTGGAAAAGGTATGAGAATTGATTGCTCTTTGGTTCTGCTTCAGCATCCTCGTGATAGCCCAGACCAAAACTCCCTTTCCAGCTTCTACTAGGACCCCAGATTTGTTGCCTCTCTATTGGACTCAACATTATGATGCAAGTTTCTTGAGAGCAAAGGCTCTTGGGAAAGCGATTTGTCATTTAAAAGTGGCACAGGGCCAGCTAGGTGGTGCAGTGGATGGAGTATCAGCCTTGGAGTCAGGAGGACTTGAGTTCAAATCCAGCCTCAGATGCTTAATAGCTCGTACGAACCCGGGCAAGTCATTTAACCCTGATTGGGTCCAAAAAAAAAGTATGTAAAAAAATTAATAATAGCAGCACAATACTTTCTGATTTCTCTTCAGTAAGATTTTTAGTGTGTAACACCCTGGTCCCCAAAGTGTACCTCTGGGTGGCCAAACCTTTATATCTCATTTTTTTGTGTTTGTTTCTTGTGTTTAGCACAGTACCTGGAACAGAGTAAGTACTTAAATACTTAAGGGAACTAGGTGGCACAGTGAGCTAGACTTGGAAGACCTGAGTTCAAACCCTTCCTCAGGCACTTACTATTTACATGACCCTAGGCAAGGCACTAAACTTCGCTGTGATTCAGTATCTTCATCTAAAAAATTGGTATAATAATAAGCCTCTATCTTCGAGGGATGTTGTGAGAATCAAATAAAATAATCTCTAAAACCCAGCTTCAGTTAATGAGACCCCTTCTCCCGGCAGCTTGTTGGATTCTCAGGGCCCAGCAGGATTGGTTGTTGTCCTTTGTTTTCAAGGAGTTCCAAAATGACATCACTATACCAGAGTCCCATTACAGCGTGTCCGACTGTGGCTGATCAGAGTTGCTCAGTAGTATATATACTAAAGCAGTAATAATATAGAGATAGCACCTCTGCTGACCAATACTGACATGCAGAATTCATGAAGAGTTCCACACTGAGAGAGCAAGGGAATGTGTTGGGAGCTCCCTTCTCTCCCCTCCTCCTAACTTCCAGATACCTCTTTTCCTTTGTTCTAGTCTTCAGTCAGATGCCCCTTCTCTTGCCAAGCCCAAGCCTTCCTACTACTTGTGCCTGTTAGGTTCCCCTGGGAGCTTTCCCGAGTCATCCTTCCCTCCCTTCTTCCTTCTCTTCTTTTCCGTGGGTCCCTTTCCTACCTTCTCTAGGCCTTCTTCATTCTTTAAAAAACAACCCACAAACATTAAGATTCTCCCCTTCTCCCTGGCTTCCTCTATCTCTCCCCATTTCCACTGCTTAGCTTCTAGAAAGAGTCGTCTAGTCCGGCTTCTTGCCTTATCTGCCCCCTTCCCCCACCACTTCCCTGCTCCTCGGATTCACCTCGGCACTTTACTGGAGCCACCCTCCCCAAGGCTTCCAGATCTCTCCTGTGGGCTAGCTCCAGGGGCCTTATGGACCGCCTTAGCTCCCTGTCTGGCTGCTGCTCATCCAGAGACCTGCTTCCTATGTCATTCCTATGCAGTGGTGCCACTCTGTACCCTCCTTCAGTAACTAGCCCTCGTCTTCATTTTCCGTGCATGTCTTTTAAAAGCCTAAATGGGTCTGTGAGTTCCCTGTGCATCCACATTTGTTTCTTTGATTACTTGTCCTTTCTCCCCCACACCCTCCTTTAGAATATTCACTTAAACTCCCTGGGCCTCTGTTTCCTCATCTGTTCATGCCTTTGGAATTTTATTCTTGGAAACTTACTACCCCTCTTGGGCTGCCTATCCTGAGTAACAGTCATGGCAGCATTCATTCAGTTCTCTAAATAATTCAAATTTGTCATCTCGTGCAGACCCCTATATTCTGGCCTCTCCAACCACTCTGCTTTGTTCAGAATAGTCCTACATACAACTATCAGGAGCTGACGATTTCAAAGCAATCTTGAAGACAAGGGGAATGATGTGCCCATATATCTTCCAGTCAGGAATGGAAAAACAGTCACGTATGTGAGCAGAGTTCACTGAAGGCCAAGGGGGTGGGAAGATAGAATGGGATGCTGTGAGGATATGCAGATGTTTCCCAACCTTCTTTGATTAGCTTCTCCATAGAGAAGATGGGGTATGGTGCCATGGGAACAGAGAGCCAGAGTTGGAGTCAACCTGGGTTTGGCTCCTACTCCTGACACTTATTACCTGTATGACCCTGGTCAAGTCACTTAACTATCCTGGGCCTCAGTTTCCCCTTCCATAAAATGGAAGGTTAAATGACTTCTGAGAACCCTCCCACCCCTATGATCCTATGAGTTAATTTAAAAAGACTCATAATAGTAACTTGCTTCACAATTGTACTATATGATTTACAAAACACTTTCTTTGTGACCATGTTATGAGAGGATGGCATCTGTGATTTTATCTTTATTTTACAGATGAGGATACTAAAGCTCTGAGAAGTTGTCCAAAGTCCCACAGCTAAGCACTGTGTGATAGTGCTCGGATAGGAGTTCAGGTTAGCCAGTGTGCCTGGATGGATCACCCATATTCTGTGGGTCTCAAATACCTTTGCAGAATAATAATTATTATCTGAGTGCTTGGCCTGGAGACAGGAAGACCTGAGTTCAAATCCAGCCTCAGACATTAGCTGTGTGACCCTAGGCAAGTCATTTAATTCTGCCTCAGTTTCCTCATCTGCAAAATGAGCTGGAGAAAGAAATGGCCAACTACCCTAGTGTCTTTGCCAAGAAAACCCCAAAGTTGAACACTCCTGAACAATATGATAAATAGTAAACATTTGTAAAGCAGTTCAAGGTTTGCAAAGCACTTTAGCATTTCATCTATATGACAACCCTGGGATGTGGGTATCACCCCCATTTTATAGAAGAGGAAACTGAGGCCGGGAGAGATTAAATCATTTGCCCAGGGTCACACAGATGTGTCAGTGTCTGAGGCTGGATTTGAATCCAGGTCTTCCTGACTCCTAGTCCAGCACTCCATCCTCTGGGCCCCTTGGTTGTCTTCTATTTGTATGCAAACAGGGAGGTTGAATTTAATCCACTCTAAGGTCCCAGCTGTCTTTGACACTCTGAGATGCTCCAACGCAGAGGCTTTTGACTCCAGATGGGATAACAAACTTTCCTGCATCTGGATGCAACTGGAAGACATTTGCAGAGTCTTATTTTTTAAGAGTTGCAAAGAAGGCTTCTGGTTGTCTAATTTTCAGCTGGAAAAGGTTTCCGGGTAGA
The DNA here is from genome assembly GCA_028646515.1 of Pseudochirops corinnae. Taxonomy (NCBI): domain Eukaryota; kingdom Metazoa; phylum Chordata; class Mammalia; order Diprotodontia; family Pseudocheiridae; genus Pseudochirops; species Pseudochirops corinnae. The sequence continues at coordinate 102,874,449 of CM053588.1, forward strand.
TGGATTTTTATAATTTTTTCCTTGCTCACTGCTTTTCCTCTTTTCCCAATCCCTAATCTCCTGACTCTTCCACCCACTGTTTTTCCAGCCAAAGAAGTCTTTAAGAAGAAGCTGACACAATCAATACATTAGTGATCTACGTCTGGGTATCATCAGCAGTGCAGGGAAAAAATAAACTCTTTCCAATAAGGAAACTACCAGAAGTCACTGAATGTCAGCAGTGGAAGGGTCCTTAGAACATAGAATGTGAAAACACCAAGGCTCAGATCTGGAAGAAAGCTGAAAGAACAGATTCAAGAGATCATTCTTGATATTTGAAAGACTGTGGAGAGAGGGACAGGTGCCTCGGCACTGTTGAAGAGTGAATATTGTCTCAAATTTTAAGAAAGGGATGAAAATAGAATAGGCAGACTACAGGGTAGTGAACTTGATTACAATTCCTGGCAGAATTCCAGAAGGTGTTGTTAAAGAAATGACTAATGAATTTCTGGGAGGTGGGGCAGTTGGGTGGCAGATTGGTGGACAGAGGGCCAGGCTGGGGGGTCAGAAAGACTCATCTTTATGAGTTCTTATCTGGCGTTAGACACTTAGTAGTTATGTGATCCTTGGCAAGTCACTTAAGCCTATTTGCCTTAGTTTCCTTATCTGTAAAACAAGCTGGAGAAGGAAATGGCAAACTATTCTAGTATCTTTGCCAAGAAAACCCCAAATTGGGTCATGAAGAGTTAGGCACAATTGAAGGGACTGAACAACAAGTAAACATCTAGAAAAGTGTTGATCACAGTAACCTAACCTGGATTTATCAAGTGCAATTCCTGGGATATGAGGAATTCAGGGAAGGGTGGGAAGATGTGTATGAACTGATACAGAGTGAAATAAGCAGAACCCACAGAACAGTATTCTCCATTACTATAACAACGTAGATGAAAATGTCTCTAAAAGGAAGTTGAAATTGAATAAAGGAAAAACCAGTGGAGGTTCTAGAGAAGAGATCACGAAACTTCCCTCCTGCCTCAAGGCAGAAGGAAGTTTTCCAGAAACTCTTCCCTCTGAAAAATAAATTAACTCTGAAACTTGCACCTCCTTCACCTTTGATTGGAGAACATAATTGGTGACATGTGGGAGCTCTTCCCAGACCCTCTGTTTGAGGAAAGAAATCAGGGACTTCACCTCATTTCCCACCCTGCTGACCTCTTGCATTTCGTGATCTCCAGAAAGTGATCATTCTGAAATGAACTATTAATTTCCCACATCAGCCACAGGACTTCATCATATCCTGTGTAAACTTGCTTGGCCCCTCTTCCCAGCCCCATCCCCCGCAACTTCTCTTTATGTGTTGTCTTCCCCCATTAGATTGTGAACTCCTTCAGATCAGGCATTTGCTTTTTTAGGGGAGAAGGAGGTATTCCCAACACCTAGCATAGTTGCTGGCATATAGTAGGTGCTTAATAAATGTTTATTGGCTTTGGAGAAAGGTGAGGAACAAGGACAACAAACCGGTGTATGTATCATCTAACACGTTCTCTGAGTCAGACATTTTTGCTTGAATGTATTTCTTTTTTTTTTTTTTTTTGCTTTTTGGAGGGCAGTTGGGGTTAAGTGACTTGCCCAAAGTCACATGGCTGGTAAGTGTGTCAATTGTCTGAGGCCAGATTTGAACTGAGGTCCTCCTGATTCCAGGCTGGTGCTCTATTTGCTGCACCACCTAGCTGCCCCACTTGATTGTATTTCTTAGTTACAAGGGATCATTCCATTTGGAGGGGGTTTTCAAAAAGACTAGCATGTAAAGACAGAAGTGCCCTGATATTCAAATAGGTCTGTGATCTTATTTATTAAGGAATTTTTATTACTGATGCAGGTCACAAACCATCTATACCACCCCATCCTGTGCACCTCTTTATTCCCCAAAGTCCAGGATGGTATCTACTCACCTGGTTGAGTCTTCATATTAAAGGAAAAACAGCAACAGCAGCACACACTCATACACACACAAGTCATGCCAAGTTAATTTTGTTCCCTCTTTTGTTTGGGTTACTAAAGTGGTGTGTCGAGGGGAACATCCTGGACATAGTTTACTTAGATTTCAGCAAAGCATTTTTAACAAGAATCTCGTGTTCTTCTTGTGGCTAGACGTCAGTACAATTTGCTGGATTCAGTTCTAGATGAATGCCTGAATTCAAAGAGTAATCGTTAATGTTTCAACGTCATCTTGAAAGGAAGTCTTCCATAGAAAGCCCCAGGAGTCTGTATTTGTACTCATGTTGTTTTAGATTTTATCAATATTTTGTATAAAGACATAAGTGCATGGATATCAAATTGCAGGTGGCACAGAGCTAGCTAACGCACTGGATGATGGGGTCAGAAGGAAAAAGAATCTTGTGTCAGGCTAGAATATTGAGCAAAAAAGAATAAGATGAAATTGAATACAGATAACCACAGTATCTTACATTTGTGTTTTAAAAAAATAGCCTTCTAATTACAGGATGGAGGAGGTGTGGATGGAGGGTAGGTTGTCTGAGAATAGGATCTTCATAGACAGCAAATTCAGTAGGAGTCAGCAGAAAAGGCAATTCAGCATTGGTTGCTGCATCAGGAAGGTGGTCATCCTGCTGTATTCTGCCTTGGTCATAGCACATCCGAGATGCTGTGTTCAGAACTGAGCACCATATGTTAGCAATGGTATTGACAAGCTGGGGAGCCTCAGAGGAGGATAGTCAGAAGGGCATATTAGAACTGTCCCAAAGTGGAATGAGCTGTCCAGGGGCATACAGAGGCTGGATGATCACTTACCAGGCATGCTACAGAGAGTATTCTTGACTGGAGAGAAGTTAGATTAGATATTCTTTCCAATCTGAAGGTCCTATGAATCTGTGAAATAATTAGATTTTGTGATTTTCACAAATGTGTGAAAAATCACCTCATCTCAGAGTTGTAAGTGTTCTCAGAGGTCATCTTAACCTCAAAAAAAATATTTCATATCACTTCTAGTGATCTAACCTATATCTCTAAAGCATTCCTCATAAAGGTTCATCCAACTTCTAGTGACAGGGAGCTCCCTACCTCATAAGTCTGCTTGTTTCTTCAGAAGCCAAAATAGTCTATGGTCTACACAGAAAGAAAGGCATTGGCACCTTCTCACCCAACCCACAGTGACCACTCACTAACTTTATACACCCTCTACCATTTCTCTCTCTCTTTCCTCTCTCTCTCTCTTTCCTCTCTCTCTCTCTCTCTCTCTCTCTCTCTCTCTCTCTCTCTCTCTCCCTTTCCTCTCTCTCTTTCTCTTTCCTCTCTCTCTCTTTCCTCTCTCTCTCTCTCTCTCTCTCTTTCTTTCTTTCCTCTCTCTCTTTCCTCTCTCTCTCTCTCTTTCCTCTCTCTCTCTTTCCTCTCTCTCTCTCTCTCTCTCTCTTTCTTTCTTTCCTCTCTCTCTTTCCTCTCTCTCTCTCTCTTTCCTCTCTCTCTCTCTTTCCTCTCTCTCTCTCTTTCCTCTCTCTCTCTTTCTCTTTCTCTCCCCTTTCTCTCTTTCTCCCTGTCCCCCCTCCCTCCTTCTCCTCTCTCTTCCCCTCCCTTTCTTCACTTACTTCCCAGACTGCTGTTCTTGGTGAGCTGCAGCAGAGACAGAATGGAAACAGCCCCAGGCAGAAAGCATTGAGGAATTATTCATGATAGTAGCATTCCCCAGTGGAAGAACTCTGGATTTGGGTGTCAGAGAAAATGTCACTTTCTTTGCAACCTTAGGCAAAATAGGTAAGCTCTTTGGACCTCAGTTTCCTCATCCGAAAAATAGAAGGGCTTGGCCCATCATGGTATCAAATTTAGGATTTTCTGCCTTTGAAAACTTTGAAAAACTGGTTTTAAAAACTCAACTGAACCAGATTAAAATTTAATTGGGAAATGTTTAGCAAAATAAATAAAAATACGACATAGATAATGTCCATTTGTTGTTTTCTAAGTCAATATTCTAAGATCCATTTGTATTTGAGTTGACACCTCTGGCCTAGAGCATCACTAAGGCTCCTTCTAAGATCCTTCCATAACCCTGTGAACTCTGGCAGTCATTAATCCCCTCCCCGAGGAATGAGACAGGATACACCAAGCCAGGTTGCTTGCCTAGGTACAGTTTTTTGGAAGGTTGCCCCGATGCCAGGGACGGTACAGGTTGATAACTAGACCTCCCAGCCCCTTCACTGTTCCTAAGAGCCAGACCCTGGATAGCGGCTGGTCAGTTGCTCACGAGGACTTTGTGGCACCTGTGATCTCCCAGAGTGAGAATGCTGTCCCTAGAGGTAGACCTGGTCCTTGCTCTCAGGGAGCAGCTAGTCTCGTCCAAGCTGATCAGCAAGTGAGGAAAGGGGAAGGGGTGGGAGTGGGGGGTGGCCCAAAGAGAAGTTCATTAGAGCTCTTAGGAAAAGAAGAAGCCTACTAAGTTAGGCGGTCAGGACTGCTGCTCCAGATGACAAAGGATGGGAGTCAGAAGGTGGAACTTTGATTCTGTTCTGTGACTATAGTGATTTTTCTCAAAGGCAGCTCTGACTACATCAGCTTCCCCTTATTCTTTAACTTTGGTGGTTCCTTGTTATCCCCAGGATAAAATAAATGGTCCTCTGTTAGGCATTTAAGGTACTTTATAACTCACCCCTCTCTTACGTTCCCCATAGTCTGTGATCCATCCACCCCGATCTTCTCACTATTCCTTGTGCGCACACTCCATTCCCGTCCTTTTGCCTTTGCCCCAGCCTTTCATCGTTATGGGAGTGTCTCCATCCCCATCTCTACCTCTTAGGTCCCTGGGCTTTCTTCAAGACTCATCTCAGATCTCATCTTCTACAGGAGACTTTTCCTGGTACCCTTAGCTGTTACTGCCTTTCCCACTCAGAGTATTTCCTATTTATTCTGTATTTTCTTGTATGTATCTAGTTGGAGGCAGTTAGATAATGCAGTGCATAAGAGCACTGGACCTTAAGTTAGGAAGACCCGAGTTCAAATCTGGCCTCAGACCCTAACTGTGTGACTTTGGGAAAATCACTTACTCTTTGCCTGCCTCAGTTTCCTCAACTGTAAAATGAGCATCTGAATAACACTTCCAAGAGAAGTGATGTTGTGAAGATCAAATGAGATCATATTTGTAAAGCACCTTGCAAACCATGCAAGCTATTATAAGTTATTTTCATATTTTCTCCTGTATTAGACTGAGCTCATTAGAGAGGTACTATACTGAGCTCATAGAGAGGCATTATACTAATTACATCTTTAGAATTTTACAGTGTATTGATTGGGTTTGTTGATTTTTTTTTCCCTTTGTCTTTTTTTTCCTTTTTTTTAGAGGGCATTTGGAGTTAAATGACTTGCCCAAGGTCACACAGCTATTTTTTTGTGTTGTGTCTGAGTTCGTATTTGAACTTAGGTCCTCCTGATTCCAGGGTCAGTGCTCTATTCACTGCGCCACCTAGCCGCCCTGTCTTTTTTTTTTCTCTTAAATCATTTGTTCTCAGTATGTGGGAAATGGGTAGGTGAGAGAGAATTTGGAACTCAATTTTTTAAAAAATGAATGTTAAAAACTTAATAAAAACCTATTATTTGTTATATGACTTTCTGCGTGTGAGAGTACAGAGGGGAAGGTTACTAGGAAAAATTCTAGTGATATAAAAAAAAAGATGTAAAATAAAATTTATTTTTTAAAAGAAAATGAATATTACAAAATTAAAAAGAACAAGCATGGCCCCAAAGAAGAGGGCGTGGTAGAACTCTGCTTCCCCTCATCCCCACCCCCCATGACTGCAGAGGTCGGAAGTCATGACTGTGGAATATTGCACATAATGTCAGATTTTGGGGAGATATTTATAGATTTTGCTGAACTTTTTCTTTCTTCTTCCTCCTCTTAAAAAAAATTCTTTGTTTTAAGGAATGGCTCTCTGGGAGGAAGTTGGCGGAGGGATGGAGGATGAATTTTGTCTTTTAACAAAAGATAGCAATAGAAATTCATCGTTTAAAAAATCGCCACCTAAAGGACAACTTGCTGATGATGAGACTGCAAATAATTTTGAATTAGCCAAGAAATTCAGCCATTCCTCTGAATCCCCCATGCCACGCCTAAACCTGTCCCACTCAGACTTTATTAATAGATCAAGTTGACAATTTTAAAGTTCTTGTTTCTGAAAATTAAAAGTAAATAAAATATATCTTTTTTTTTTTTTTTTTTTTTTTGCTTTTTGGAAGGGGGAAGGCAGGGTAATTGGGGTAAAGTGACTTGCCCAAGGTCTCACGGCTAGTAACTGTTAAGTGTCTGAGGCTGGATTTGAACTCAGGTCCTCCTGACTCCAGGGCCAGAGCTCTATTCACTGCACCACCTAGCTGCCCCAATAAAATACATCTTAATAAAAATATCTTAAGAGGAAGTGTGATGTAGTAAAGATAACCTTGAAGTTGGAGGTCATGATACATAGTTCATTAAACCAGGATTCTGGGGCTTTGAGCTAAAAAAGGCCTTGGAGCTCTTCTAAACCAAATATCAGCATTTTACAGAGGAGGAACCTGAGGCCCATACAAGGTCACCCAGTAAGTAACAAACAGATCATGGGTTCAGACCTGCATCTACTCCAAATGCAGTGCCTCTACCACTAAAGAAGAAATCCCAGCATTTCCACTAGCTGGACCAGCCCTCAAACCTTTCCAGCTCAGTAGGACCTACCAAAACTTGAGCTTCATTATCACAGCCCACGGTTCTGTCAAGTCGACGATGAGACACTAGCGCAGGACTTTAAAATACATTCTAAAAATTTTTTTGCCGGGAAATACAGTGAATCTTGCCGGTGAATAGTTTGAAGACTCCAGTTTTGTCCCTATAAATTGGGACATTTGCCCATCTCCAGTCTTTTATATTAACTATGATTTTTCACAGTAATCACAATTATTTCTGTGCTCTTGAGAATGTAGCTTTGCAGGACCTGGTAACTCATTGAGAACAACTAAGGTCAGTTAAGGGGCCCAGAGAATAGAGCTCTGGGTTTGGAGACAAAAAGACCTGAGTTCAAATTTGCTCTCAGACACTTATTAGCTGTGTGACCCTAGGCAAGTCACTTAACCCTGTTTGCCTCAGTTTCCTCATCTGTAAAATGAGCTGGAGAAGGAAATGGCAAACCAGTACAGGATTTTTGCCAAGAAAACTCCCAAGTAGGATCACAAAGAATTGGACACAACTGAACAACAACAAGGGTTCTCTTATTATTGCCTCAGGCTCAACCATCTGTTAACTATTTTTGTTCTACCCTTCCAAATCTGGCAGAATATTTTTTTTTGGCGGTTAACCAGTCAGTAAGCATTTTTTAGCACCTACTTTGTGCCAGGCATTGTGCTAAATGCTCATGATACAAAGAAATGGGGTGTGTGTGTGTGTGTGTGTGTGTGTGTGTTCTCATTTCTTTCCGTTGATCCCTCTTCGTTCTTTGTAATTTTGCGACTTTGTTTTGTGGTGTTTATTCTTTCCATTTATATTGTTGAGCCAATTGTGTATGCTGTTTTCTCAGCTCTGCTTACTTCCCTTTGCATCAGCTCATGTGAGTTTTCACATGTTTCTCTGTATTTGTCACATTCTTCATTTCTTAAAGCATAGCAATAGTCATTCTGTTGCATTCATGTATCACCGTTTGTTTGGCTATCTCCAAATGAGGGGCAATCAACTCAGGTTCCAGTTCTTTGCTGTCACAAAACGACAACAAAATGCTATAAATAATTTGGCGGATATGGGGATTTTCTTTTTTATCACACCCTTCTTGGGGTATATGCCAAAGCAGTGCAATCTCTGGGTCAAAGCATATTGACCTAGAGGTCATAAATTTTGGGGTCAAAGTCAGCCACGATACCTGAACTTTCACTGTTTATTGTCTGTGAAAGCTTTTTTTTTTTTAAAGTTACAGGTAACTGACTTTCCCTCAAATATACATCTATCAGTTATGAGCTGAATAAAGACATAATGACCTTGAACCCAAGGTATATTCAGCCCCTTCTTCATTGTGTTTTCTCTGTAAACAACTGAGAATCATGCTGGTGTTGATAATAATTGTACCTCCCTTTCAAATAGCACTTTGTAGTTTACAAAACACTTTCATGACCTCCATTGCATTTAAGTAAGGTGTCCTTATCTCCCATTTTATAGATGAGGAAACCTAGGTCCAGGGAGAAGAAATGACTTACCTATACCCACACAATGGCCAAGCAGGATCCGGAACTAGGGTCTCTCGACTTGTATTCCCAAGCTCTTTCCACTGAACCATCTGTTGACACAGACCTTGCTGTTCCCCCTACACATTACCTCCCCTTTCCTATGGGAAATCCAAATGTTGTGGCTTTGGATGAGGGCCATCTGATCCCAATGTTTGTGGAAAGTGAGCTGGACCAGCCTGTTTTCTGCTCATGCTCGGTGGCACCCAGAGCAGAAATCCAGCCAACTAGGTGAAATGTGGCAAGAAGCTTATATATAGGGGGGAAAGTTTAATGTTGAAAACAATCAGATTATCCCCACCATTGCAGGACAGACTTAAGGGGTCCCTGAACTGGGAAGGTGGGAGTTAGCATAATGGAAACATGGAATGTCAGTGCTAGAAGGGACCTTAGAACAAAGAAAGTCAGAGCTAGGAGACGACAAGATATAGAATGTCAGAGTTGGGAGGGATCCTAGAACACAGAATATCAGAGGGAAGAAAGGGAAGGGAAGAAGAATTTATAGAGTGCCTACTGTGTGCCAGGGCTGGACTAAGTAAGTACTTTTTACAAATATCATCTCATTTGATCAGAGCCAGGAGAAACCTTGGAACCAAGAACATTGAAACTAGAAAGGACCTGCTAAAACAGAATGTCCAAGTTGGAAGGGGTCTTAGAACACAGAATATTAGAAGAGATTGTTACAATGATCCAAGACAGTTCCAAAAACCCTAAGATGAAAAATGCTATTTACCTCCAGAGAGACTGGAGATGGACTCAGAGAGCAGATTGAAGCATACTTTTTTCACTTTCTTTTTCTTGTTTTTTTTTGTTTTTTTGTTTGTAACATGGCTAACATGGGAAGAGGAATGGGGAAATAGATTGATAGATCTAGAAAGGACTTTAGAACACAGAATGTTAGAGCTAGAAGTAACTCTAGACCACAAAATGTTTTAATGCTGAACACAGAATATTGGCGATGCTGGGGATATTGGAGGTCATTTTGTCTGACTCTTGTGTTTATCATAGACCTCCTTGGCTATCTGGGGAAACCTGCAGATCCCTTCTCAGAGTCATGTTTTCAAATGGAAATGTCAAATTTCAATTACAGGTTAGTGAAAAATTAAGATGTAATTATTTTTCCCATCCAATTCATGGGTCCCTGAAATCTCTCCATAGACAGACCCCTTTGGGTTTTTTGAACCCCAAGTTAAAAACTCAATCTAGTTCATGTCCTTTGAGTTCAGAATGGCATTTTGGAAATGCTAATTTCTCTTCTTGGCCTTCCTCCCTATAATTCCCTCTGTCATCTTCCCTCTCAGAGTGTCTGCCTATTTAACTAGGGAAACCATGGCAACATGGGAGGGAGGAAAGGCCCTGGCCTGGCAGTGCAGGGAGTGGTTGGTTCTCCACTGGACCTCCAGGCACAGCTTCTATCTGCTTGGACTGCCGGAACCCTCCCCTGGACTGTGATAGGAAGAACAGGCTTCAGAGAGGCAACAGAAGAGCAGGGAGCACTGACACGCAGGGAACAAAAGACTGACTGTGTTTGCCTGGTGACATTTTCACTCAAAGGTCAAATCAATTCGGGAAAAGTACTTTCTGTGCCCATGTCATTCTACACAGCATCATTTCCCCACTTCATGCTTCTTTACCTCCCTTCCTACTCCATGCCCCCACCCCCTTCCCAAGGGAGATGCCTCTGTGACCCTTCAGCTGCTATCTGGCCAGGGGATAAACCCCAGCCTGGGAGCTGGGGAATATTGGAGTGGGATTGGTGGGTGGGTAGTTTTTCCCTGGTCTCCTCAGAACTCACGTAACACTTCATTTATTCTGTTCTTATTTTAGAACATAGTGATCCTGAGAAAGTGATTTCATCCCCCTGGGTCCCTCATTTTCTTTCTCTGTGAAGCAGAGTCGCTTCTCTTTTTCCTAGTCCTTAATCACAGAATTATCATCAAGGAAGCCTAGCTTATAGCAGGGATCATAGTGATCACCTTGTGTAACACACTCACTTTACAGATGAGGAAGTTTGAGGCCAAGAGAGAGGAGGTGATTTGCCCAGATCACACTGCTAACGACCAGAATTCAGGTCTCCTTGCTGCCGGGCCGATGCTTTTCTCACATCTGCGCAAGTCAGATGTGTCAAATGAATACTAAGCCACATGTCCTGACTATAAGAGTGATGGATGTTTGTTCTACTGGGTATGTTTACCTGCCCCTTTCTTCCCACTCTAAAGGTCCAAATTAGCTATGTCGACAATCCCAGTTCTTCTGAGATGGAGGACCACTGGGCCTTTTCCTCAGCCCTGCATCCATGTCCTGAAGCTCCCAGGCAGCTATGGTCTTAACTACTTGAAGAACCTCCATCCCTTGCCATCTGCCCCCCACTGTGCCTTTAAGACTTCTCCCATTCCTTCTGCCCTGAAGCCAAAGTTCCTTCCATATGTTATTTTCCCAACTACAGAGTGAACTTCTTGAGAGCAGAGGCTCTCTGACTTTTTCTGTCGGATCTTAATTTTTTAAAAATTCATTTAAGTCCCTTGACCTTTCTGCTCATTGGACTAGATGACCAGCTCTAGACCGTGATCCCATGGTCCCCTGAGTTCTCTTCCAGCTCTGTTATTCTGAGATTCTGCCTGGCCTGCAGATGGATGGACCACAGGCAAGGCTAGAGGCAAGAAGACCACTGAAGTCAATATTGCAATTGGGGCCCTAGTGGGGAGCTGAGTCTGTGTGGGGGATGGCTGTCTAGGAGCTGTGCGGAGGGGGCTGACTTGGGCGACACACTGAAAGGCAACTTCAGTGTGGGAGGCTGGAGACACAGAGCCTGGCAGCCCCAAGGTGGGGGTGGGGCCC
>CM053588.1:102885603-102929021 GCA_028646515.1 Pseudochirops corinnae
CCATCTAGTCCAACCCATTCATTGTACAAATAAGGAAACTGAGGCCCAGAGAGGTGGTGACTTGCTTAGGGTCACACACGTCAACTCAGTAAACATTTATCAAGCATTTCTCTCATAAATTAAACATTTATTAAGCTATGTGCTGGATACCATGTTAAGTGCTGCACAGAAAGAAGGCAGTCCCTGCCCTCAGGGAGCTCACAGTCTAAGGGAGCAGACAGCATACGAACGGCTGTGTGCAGACAAACTAATATACAGGAAAAATTGGAAATAATCCACAGAGGGGAGGCACCAGAATTAAGAGGAATTGAGAAAGGCTTTCTTGCAGGAGGTGAGATTTTAGTTTGAACTTGAAGGAAGCCAGGAAGGACAGGAGGTAGGTATGTGAGGAAAGAAAGCATCTGACCTGAGGATCTGTAAGGAGACAGTGCCACTGGATCCAGCAGTTTAGGGGAAGAGGGGGCATGATAAGGTTTGTTGTCGTTTGTCCTTCATTCTCCAAGAGGACCATGACATCAGAAGGGTGATGCCATGACATGCAAGTGACTTGGATTTGAGTGAGTGAGGCTGTGCAAGGTCACTAGCCTCACTTTCTCCTCCAGAGCCATCTGGGTCCAGACCCTGGCCTTTTTGAGCTAAGGTCTTTCCCAAGTCTTAGTTTGTCTGAGGTAACACCCACTCAATGATCCAGGCTAGCTAAAAATGTGATAAAGAACTGCCTCTTATCTGGTCAAAAGGTTTAAGTCTTATCTGGTGTTAAGGTTTAAGAAGAATGGAGAGGTAGGAAGGACTGAGGGTAGGGAGGGGCTTTAAAAGACCAGCAGAGGATTTTATATCTGATAATGAAAACAATGGGGAGCCCTTGAAATACACTGAGCGAGAGAGGGTGATGTGATTGGTTGAGTGGATTCAGTAGCTGTGGGCAGGATGAGCTTGAGCAGAGAGACTTGAGGCCAGCAGACCCACCATTGGGCTATTACATTAGTCTAGGCATGAGGTCATGATTAGTGCCTACACCAAATATTAAGAGGAGAGAAAGGGTCATATGCAAGAGATATTAACTAAGGTAAAATTGACAAGTTTTAGTGACAGATGGGATGTGGGAAGTGAGATAGAATGAGGTCTTGAGGGTGAACCTATGTTGAACCTCAGTGACTGAATGAAAAATGGTGGTTCCCCCAACAGTAATGGGGAGTTTCAAAAGAAAGGGAGAGTTTCGGGACATAGGACAAATATGATGAGCTCATAGCTACTGCCTTGAGTACAGTGATACCAATTGCATTTTGCACATGTTGAGTTTAAGCTGTCTATGGGGCAGCCAGTTTGAGATGTTCAGTAGACAGTTGGAAATGGGAGAGTAGGAGTCAGCAAAGAGATTAAGGACTGGGTGAGTAAATTTAAGAATAATCAGCATAGGTGGTTGTTGTTCGTTGTTCATTCTCAAAGAGGACATGATGGTGAGGAGGTGTGCCATGACATGCAAATGAATTGGATTTAAGTGAGGGAGGTCTGTGCAAAGTCACCAGCCTCACTTTCTCTTCTCAGTTTGACTTTTTTTTTCTGGACTAGGTTAAAGAGACCATTCTTTGCCTCATTTTTTTAAAAACTAGCCTTAATTACTGATTAGGCATTGCCTCAGTTAAGCTGAGCCCTACTTAGTTTTAAAAGGCCAAGATCTTGCACTGTGTCTGGGACTATCTCCAGTCATCCTGACGTGTATCTAGCCACTGGACCCAGATGACTCCAGAATCATCACAGAGATGACCACTGAAACCATGGCAGCTAAGGAGATCCCCAGGGGCAATAGTATAAAGAGAGAAAAGAAGAGGGCCTAGAAGGGAACTTTTTAAGATACCCCTGGTTAGTGAGCATGACCTAGATAAAGATCCTTACTAAGTGGAGACTGAGAAGGAGCCATCAGATAGGAGAGGAATTAAGAGAGTAGGGAGGAGAAGCCAGTGTTGGATGGTGTCAAAGGCTGCACAGAGGTCAGGGAGAATGAGGATTGAGAAAAGGTCAAGCGGTCATTGGTAACTTTGGAAAGAACAGTTTCTGCTGAATGCGGAGGTGAAAGCTGGACAGACTTAGGGAGCTGAGTAGGATAGAGGCTGAGTCGGGATCTGTCCATCTTTCTTGTCTCCAAGCAAGATCTTGGGTGTTCTTTGATTCCCATCCTATAAACATTTGTTAAATAACCTGCTCCATACGAGACACTGTGGCGCTTTGAATACAGAGTTTAAAACACAGCATGACACCTGCTGTCCCTCCAGGTCTTTACAGTTTGATAACTGAGATGGTGCAGTAGACAGAACACCAGGCTTAGAGTCAGGAAGACGCGCCGTCCTGATTTCAAATCTGACCTCAGTGTGACCCTGGGCAGTCACTTAACCCCATGTGCCTCAGTTTCCTTATCCGTAAAATGAACTGGAGAAGGAAATGCCAAGAAAACTCCAAATGGGGTCACAGAGAGCCAAGATATGACCGAAACCACTCAATAACGACAATACACACGTACTTAAAATCCAAGGCAGGTGTGATCTTGGGCAAGTCACTTAACCCCAATTGCTCTGCCTTCCCCCCTCCAAAAAAAGCAAAAAAATAAATAAATAAATTTAAAATCCAAGGCAGGCTGGAGTAAGTGTGTAGGAGAGGTCCTACAGAGAGGGATAAGACTTGGGGAGGGAGGTTCTTTCTGGGAGAGGGCAGGCAGGAATCTGGAAACATAAAGTACAAGAAGGGGAAGGGTGTAAGATAAGGTTGGAAAGATAGGATGGAGCAAGAATGTGTAGTCCCTGGGGCAGCTAGGTGGTGCAGTGAATAGAGCACTGGTCCTGGAGGCAGGAGGACCTGAATTCAAATGCAGCCTCAGACACTTAACACTTACTAACCGTGTGACCTTGGGCAAGTTGCTTAACCCCAAATGCTCTCCAAAAAAAAAGAAAAAAAGGAAAAAAAAGGTCGTGTAGGCCCTTGAATGCTTGGCTTTTTCCTGGTCTTTAATACAGTGACGTTCTCAGAGGCTATTAAAGTGTGTGTTTAGAGAGGGCAGATCACTGTTTGCTGCCCCTATGCTGCTGAGCTGTCTGAGTTTCTGGGTCTGCTTTTGATGGTTTTTCTGTCTTGCCCCCCTCTACATTTCGTTCTCACTTGATATACCTCCACCCTTTTTACTTCTCTGCGTCTGATCTATTGTAAGCTTGAAAGTGAGGTCTTCAGAATGGCTAGGATTTGTGTTTGTTATGTCAGTAGGCATTTATGAAGTACCTACGGCATGCCAAGGATGGTGCTAGAGTGAAAGTTTCTTTCCCAGAGTGCAGTGACGGAATCAGACTCTGGCTGCTCAAGACCTTGTTTGGTCCCTTCTTGGTTCTCTCTTTGCCATATCACTGAGTTCTGGGTGCTTCGGCTCAGCTGTCCTTCTTTCCCCCTAGCCAAACTGAGGATCAGAATGGTCTGATTTGGTTGCCTTCCAGATAGAGAGAGAACCTATGTGTCCCTTGGCCATACACTTACAAATTCTTTCCTCCACATTATTTCATTTCATCCCCAAACAACTGTAAATATTATTGTGCTTCCCCCTTCGCTCCACCCTTCCCCGCCTCTTGCACACACACTTTGTAGATAGAAAAACTGAGGTGAAGTGATTTTCCTAACATCACATACAAGTGATTTTCCCCAACATATCAGCCCTGAACAGATCACTCAAATCTAGGTTCTCTGACTCAATCCAGATCCTTTCCCCTAAACCAGGCAGCCTCTCCTCCCTGAAACAAAGGATAATGGCCCCCTGTGTAGTTGTAAATTGACTGTTTATTTTTAAAAGCAGCATTCATACCCTCTTATTAGTCCCTGAAGACTTAGTAGGCCAGAACACACTAAATTTCTCAGAGGACCCACTAAGCCTTTGGCTTATCAGAGAGCATCCACGGGGTTGGTGTCACTTCAGGGGCTTCTGAAGGCAATACTCGCCCTTGCCCTTTTTCTTGCTCTCCCACACCTCCTCCTCTTTTTTCCTTTCCTTCTCTCCTCTGTTCTCTTCCTCCTGTTCCTTTTCCCTTTCTTTTCATTCTTTCTGATCTCTCTTCTCCTTCCCTTTTCCTGTTCCTCCTTTCTTTCTCCCTCTCCCATTCCTTTCCTAGCCTTCCCGTTCTTCTCTTCTGACTCCCTGTAGACCTGCTCTTTTTCTCCCCTCTCCCTAGTTCTGTTCCTTTTCCGGCCTCTCCTCCCTCCTCTGCTTTCTCTTCTTTGAAGTCCCTGAGACACATTCCATCTCAGTCACATGCTAAAGGTCCAGGGCATGAAACTCCCAGAGTTCAAATCAACTGTTTTCCCTTCTCTTCCACTCCTTCTCTTCTAGAATTTTGGGTGAGGCTGTCTGTTTAAGGTTTTTTTTTTTGTTGTTAAATATTTAAACTCTCCTTACACTTGGGTTTCCTGAATAACCAAAAAAACTCCACAGAGTTATTTTAAACTCAGTACCACTCATTCTGAACCTTGGACAAAGAGGACCAATCAGGTAGCCCTTTGGTATCCTGCAAGGATGCCCCGTGTGGAGAGATGCTGGCCCACTGGGGCTGGAGGGCAGGATGTATTTTGATTATTTTCCTGGTCTCTCACCCTCCCCCCCTCTCCCCCCCCCCCTGCCCCCAAGCCTGCTTCTCTCCCCCTCTACCCCAAGCAGATTGTGAGGTGGTTTTGTTCCTCAAGGGTCAGGTCCAGCCGCCCACCACTGTCCTCTGACCTCTCTCCTTCTCCATGACATAAAGAGTGGGAGAGTCAGAGCCCTAACATTCCCAGAGGGGGGAGGGAGAGGGAGCCGAGAAGAGACTCTTCTCTCAGACACTTAAAATCAGAGGATTTAGAGCTGAAAAGAACCTTAGACAGAGATGATCTAATTTAGCTCTCTCATTTTACAGGGGAGGAAACTGAGGTCCAGGTTGGTGAAGTGTCTTAACCAGCAGCTAATAGTGGCAGGGCTAGAGTTCAGACCCAGGTCCACAGACTCCAGATTCACTGTTCCTGACACTGTGACATCCTGGCTTTTATTTAAATATGAAAACTCCCACTTGCAGGATTGTAGATTTAAAGCTAGAAGGGGACCTCCTTTTTTTGTCTTTTAAACAGATAAGGAAACTGAGGTTCCGAGAGGGTAAGTTACCCCCAGGGTAACACAGAAAGTTAGTGTTCCTGCCTCGAAATCTAGTGTTTACTATTTTTTTTGTTTTTGGGGGGGGAAGGGGGTTGGTCTTTTTGGAGGGGGAAGGGCAGGGCAATTGGGGTTAAGTGACTTGCCCAAGGTCACATAGCTAGTTAAGTGTGAAGTGTCTGAGGTCACATTTGAACTCAGGTCCTCTGACTCCAGGACCAGTGTTCTCCTCACTGTGCCACCTAGCTGCCTCCTGGTGTTTACTATTTAGCTGCCTAGTCACATCCCTGACAGTCAGTCCACTGAGGAGCATTTATTGAGCACCTGGTCTGTGTGAGGTGCTGTGTTTGGAACTCAGGATACAAAGGCAAACTGTCTGGTCCACAAGGAGCATGGGCCTATTAAGGGCCTTGTTGACATTTGAGTATACAATCATAATATGAAAGAATGTAACTGGAAAGGACCTAGGATCGTGCATCAGGAACTAAGAGGATCCTTCTTGGTCATCTAGCACAGGGCTTTTTTAACTGTTTCCATTTGTACCCACAGTTTTAGAAGTGCTGACCCAACCCCACCTTTCCCCCATCTCTCATTTAACAGGGGCAGAAACTAAGGCCCAGAAACACTGAGTGTTTCACAGGTAGTAATTAATAGAGCAAGATTTGAACCCAGATCCTTTGACTAGAAATCAGTGCTCTTTCCTCTGTACCATGCTGCCTCCCCAACCTTAAACATTATTTCATCTGCTCTTATCTTACAAAGGGGAGAAGGAAAGGGAATAACAATTTATGTAGCACCCTCTGTTTGCTAGGCATCATGCTAAGTGCTTTACAGATATTGTCTCATTTGGTCTTCAGGACAACCCTTTGAGGTAAGTGGGATCATTATCCCTATTTTGCCATTGAAGAAACTGAGGCAAACAGAGGTGAAGGGATTTTTTTTTTTTGCTTTTTTTTGGAGGGGGGAAGACAGGGCAGTTGGGGTTAAGTGACTTGCCCAAGGTCACATGGCTAGTAATAAGTGTTAAATGTCTGAGGCCAGATTTGAACTCAAGTCTTCTTGACTCCAGGCCCAGTGATCTAAGAAAACTTGGACTCACGGAGACTGAAATGACCTGGCCAACAGTTATACAGCTAGTAAATGGAAGAGCAGGCATTTGAACCCCAGCCTCCTGATTTCAAATCCAGAGTCCCTTCCACCACTTTGGATCCCCTTCCTTCTCCTGATTCCTCAGATGTCCTGAGCTTTTTCTAGCTTGCCCCAGTCCCCTTCATGTCCTGACCTTCTTTCTTCCTGTGTGGGCCTTGGACCAACTGGGAAGCTGCAGACACTGGGGGAGTGAATGCTGAGTCTCCCTGCGAGGGCCCAGATAAACCCTTCCAGCAGAGTGGAATGGTGACTGCCCTGTGCCCTCGCCCTGGGGGTGGAGGCTATGTCTGCGTCTCCCACCCTTTTTTCCAGACATCCAGCCCCGAGACAATGAGGAAAATAAATGTCCAGACGGCTTTCCAGCCAGATCTGGGATCTGAAGGCTTTTTGCAACAGCTCAGAGACATCAACGCCTCCTCCCTTCTCTTGTTTGTCTGCAGACCTAGACAGCAGGATTGACCTCGAGCTCCAAGTCAGGGGCCCTCTTCTCGACTTGGCTCCGATATTTTCCCTGAGGAATGCCCAGCCTATCCCTTTCCCCTTGGGTCTCCCAAGACCCCTTGGGTGAGCCGTGAAGGAATCACGGCTTACTTTAGATTGGCCCTCAGGAGCTGAATGTCGGAGTCAAAAGGCCTGGACCCGAGTCTCAGCCTCAACACTTAACTGGCTGTGGAGCTGTGGGCAAATCATTTGATCTCGTAGCCTCTGTTTCCTCATTAATAAAATCGGAATAATAATCCTGATTGTATAAGTAAAACTCATAGTGTACATAACTGTCAGCTGCTGTTATTTACGCCCATCATTTCACCCCGATGCTCACAACTCTGACAGGATAGATGTTTTACAAAGCTATTATTATTAATACCACTGTCCTAAAAGTTTTAGTGCAGTGTATAGTTTTAATAACTTCAGAAGCAGAAATGCTACAAATTTATCCCCCCTAAAAGCATTTAAAGGTTATTTCAGTCCTTAAAATATTGATATGTTTCTTTATTAAAATCCACCTTACCCACTCTTTTGTACTCCGTCTTACTCCAGTCAACTTTCAAACTTTGTTAAAAAACTTTTAGAACCTATTGCTCATTGACTGGAACGATTGCATCTGTAGTCCTGGCCTTAAAATCAACCAAAGAACAAGGCTTTGATGCATACACACTGATTTTGATATAACCTCTTGCAAGAAAAAGTTTAATGGAACTAGATCAGGTAACTGAGGGGGCCCCACAAGAGAACCTCTTATTGTTGGTGAGAAATGTCAGCCAGACACTGTTGTACGCACAGTGCATAAAGACAGAGTGCCCCGTCTTGTTAAAATTAACAAAATTAAAGAAATTTAAATAATCTTCCAAATGATATTTTTTATAAATATGTAGCATTTATATTTCTGAAGCTATTCAAGCTTAAAACTACACTAAGACTTTTGGGACATCTTATATTATTGCAAACCTTAAAGCATATAGGGACATTAACTATTATCATCATTTATTATTGACACTTTATCATTATTGTCATTGACATTAATGACATTGTCTTGTTATCATTTATTATTTCTTATCATGAGATTATTACATCATGGAACAGCAGAGAGCTGATCTTGGAGCAGGAAGATCTGAGTTTAAGTCCCACTTTTGACACATACTGGCTGTGAGACTCTGGGTGAGTCACTTCTCAGTACTATATAGACAACTCTCTCAGACTCTTAAGTTGCAGGGATAATGCTAATTTGTATTGACTGAGGGAGTTTTCTCATCTCCTACTTCCCTATACCATGAAATTATTGTCCTTAACCCTTTGCTTGTCCTTTTCATATCACAATTATCGTAGTTAGCATATAATGAAGTCATGTCCAACTGAATGGTATAGGTAAAAATTTAGACTGAATGTAAAGAAATATTTACTAATAATAAGAGCTATTCAAAAGTGGAATGGGCAGCTCTGGAAGTAGTGAGTCCTTTCTCCTGACCAGAGGTCTTAAAGCAGAGCATTTATGGGGTAGGTTGCAGTGGGGGCTCTTTTTCAGCTATGGGTTGGATTGATGGGCGCTGACATCCCCTCTGACTCTGAGATTCTGGGATTTTTCTAGTTTCCCAATCCTAATAATGTTCACATTCATTCATTCATCCATCTGTTCATCTATCCATCTGTCCATCCATCCATCCATCCATCCGTCTATCCATCCATCCATCCATCTGTAGTTTGGAAGCACTTTTCTTACAACTTTGTGAGATAAGACAGACGCAGGTTTGTCTAAGGACACACAGCTGATAAATGTCAGAGCCAGTAGTTACAACCCAAGTCTTTTCACTCCCAAGTCCAGAGCTTTGCCCCCTTCTCTAAAGGTGTGCACGTGCAAGGGGAACACAGATCAGCTGTCTGAGCCCTGCTGCCTTCTCCTGGGGTTTCAGGGCAGTGACTGAATCAAGACTGGCATAGAAAGTCATTGTCAAGTTGTCACAGGCACTGGGGCTCAGTCAGACGAGCCTCCCCACGACTGTGCCAAAGCCAGAGTGCGCTTCAGCGTCGTCAGGGATTCAGAGCCCACAACTGGGAGGAGCTCAGAAGATCCAGAGCAGCTCAGCCACCAGCTAGATCTGATTGGGCCTTGTTGCCTTTTCCTTTAAACCTTTGGTGTGAGGTGTATGGCTTCCCATTTACGGTTACCATTAGGATTAAAACCGAAGGAGGGTATTCTTTCAGCTGCTTGGTGGTGCCTCCTTCTCCTAAAGGTGGCAACCAAGGCTGGTGGAGGAAAAGCCTAAAGTGCCCAGGAATCAAATATTCATGTTGTCACATGCTAACAATGCCAACAGTAACACAATAATGGCAACAATGTAGCCAGTGTTTTTTATAAGGTTTGCAAAGCTATTTACGTGTGTTATCCTGGTTGAGCTTCACTAGAACCTTAGGAGGTAAGTATTGCTGTTATAACCATTTTTTTAAACAGGTAAGGAAATTAAGATGGGCAGTGACTTGCCCAGGGTCACACAGCCAGAAGAATGTCTGAGCTAGTACTTGACCTGGTATTCATGACAGACTCTTCTGAACTTTTTGCTAAACTGAAATCCATCTTGTTTCCCCACCGTGCAGACCCTTTTGACCCAAGACTCATCTCATTGTCTCTTGAATTTTTTGATCCTCAGAGACCTTGCCTCCTGTCATCTGGTCTTTGGCTTAACATTTCTCTGTGTTTCTGGTAACTGACCCTTGCTCCTGTACAGTCCTCTCTCTGCAGGGACAGTCCGATTATAACTTTTTCTAGATCACCATCTTATGAGGACCCCCAGCCTAGAGGCAGCTAGGTGGAACGCAGGTAGAATGCTGGGCAAAGAGCTGGGTTCACATTGGGCCTCAGGGCTGTGTGACCCTGGACAAATCCCTTAACTGCTGCCTGCCTCAGTTTCCTCGTCTGTAAAAATGGGGATGATAGTACTTAATGCCCAAGGTTCTTGAGAGGATCAAATGAGATATGTAAAGTGCTTAGCACAGTGCCTGACATGTCGGTGATGTTTAATAAAGGCTTATGTCGTTCCTTCTTCCCTCCTTTCCTCCCTTTTTCCCTTCTCTCCTCTCTCCCTTCCTCCTGTCCTTCCTTCCTTTGTAATTTCCGAAATTCCTTCCTTTCTTTGTCTATGACTAACCCTATTCTTGGTCTTTTCCCTCTCTGGTTTTCTCCGTCTTTGGATCACTATGAGAATTCTCTGCAAAGATTCCTGGCCCTAGTTTTTGCTGACAAATGTGTACCTGAGAGTGTCTTTCTGAGAAGTTTTCATCCTTCCTGCCTCCCTCTACAACCCCATCTAGATCACAGATTTCCAGCAGCTGGTCCAGTGCAAATGTGCTACAAATGTGCCGTCCTACAAAACTTCTAACAATAGTGACATTTCTATAGTGCTTTAAGTTTTCTGAAGGGATTTCCTCCCCAAAACTCTGTGATATTTTGTGACATGGGGAAAGTCTCTTCACTTCTGGAGCTGCCCTCATCTGTCAAATGAGGGCAGTGGTACTGGCTTCATAGGCTTGATGTTAGGAAAAGTGTTTTGTAAACCTTAAAAGCAGCTTTGAAATGTAAGTCATGATTTGCATCATCATCATCATCACTGTTTTGCAATCAAGGAAACTTTCTGATGGCTCACAGATAAAGGGACTCACCCAAGGTCACACAGCTAGCAAATGTCAGGATTAGGACTTGACTCCTAACTTTGAGTTCAGGCTGTTGTCACCACTAAATTATGTGGCCTCTCTTTTGCAACCCAAGGTCTTTACTTGATGACTTTATTTCAAAGGAGCTGGGATTACCATGGTTCTGGTGTTCCTTCCCTGGGTACAGATTGCAACCCTCTTCATGTCTTCCTGGATGAGTTTTGTTAGTTGCCTCACCTCAGCCACAGTATAATTTGTCACCTGGTGGCCAAGTGGCCCAGGATGAGCCTTCACAGACTTGAGGTGTTCTGAGCTGGCAGACTTGTGGTCTATCACTCCACCCACAGAGCCTGGTAGGACCTCCCCTGGTACCCCTTTCACACATTGGAAGTATTACCATTTTGCCCCCCTCCTCCAGTTGACTGGTTATTCCCAGAACTTCTGTTTTTAAGGAGGAAGCCCAAGCCAGTCATTCCTTTATTCCTCCTTGCTGAACACCTTTATTTCTTCCCCTTTTCCCCATTTTTCATCTCTCTTTTATATGTTGTCTTCCTCCAGGGCAGGCACTGTCTTTGTGTTTATATCCCTAGGACTTAGCAAAGTGCCTGATACATAGTAATTCTTAGTAAATGCTTGTTAACTTAAAGGCAGTGAAGGTAAGAGGATCAGTGAAGTGTTTAAAATAGGGAAACTAAAGAATCTTGAGTCTTCTGTCTCTTCTTTCTTCTCTCTACATCTTTTCTCCTTCTGCCCTGGCTCCCTCCTCCCCAACTCATGGTCCCTGTCCCCTGAGCTACTGAGATAGAGAAATGCAACCCCAAGGCTGTAGAGGGTGACAGTCCATGGCCAAGAATTTAGATTTTTTAAAAATGTTTTATTCTGAACTTAAATACCCCGCTCTTCAAAAAGGAGTATTTCTATATATGACAGCAGAATACAGAAAGATAATTCTGTATGCACCAGTGAATCTCCATTTTCTATCACTTGCTATTAAAAATATATATATGTATGTGTATGTATGTGTGTGTATATGAAATTATATTGCTTTAAAAACTATCCTGCTTGGCAGACTTCAGAAAATCCTGGAAAGACTTATATGAACTGATGCTAAGTAAAGTGACCAGAATCAGAAAAACATTGTATGCAGTAACAACCACAATGTATGATGACTAACTTTGATAAACTTATCTTGTCTTAGCAATGCAAAGATCTAAGACAACTCCAAAAGACTCGTGATGGAAAATGCTGTCCACATCCAGAAAAAGACCTATGGAGTCTGAATGCAAATCAAAGCTTAATATTTGCTCTCTCTTTTTTTTGTTTCTTCTTTCTTGTGCTTTCTTCCATGGTTCTACTTCTTCTTTACATATTACATGCTGTCTTGTGGTGGGAGGAGGGGAGAGACGGGGAGAAAATTTGGAACTCATAATGTTATGGAAGTGAATGTTAAAAACTAAAGCAAACAAAACGATCCTGCTTATCTAAGCTTCCTTCTGAACTTTTTTCTGTTCTCTTCTGTGCATTTAAAAATGTTATAATATATAGTATTACATATATTATATAATTGTGTATGATATATTATACACACACACACACACACACACGTCCCCTCCTTGGGATGGAAGGACATCACTGTTGCTACCCCTGCCCTGCCCTGCTTCCACAGTTAAAAATAGAAAGAAAGAATAAACCCAACTTTTGTGGTAAATAAGCAAAGTCACACAAAACAAATTCACAAAGTGACCACATGCAGAATGGATGTCTAGTCTGTATCTTGTGTCTATCACCTCTCTCTCAAGAGGTAGGTAACATGCTTTATCAGAGATCCTTTGCAGGCATGGTTGGTCTTTGCATTGATCGGTTCTGAGGTTTTTCAGAATTGTTTTCTTATCCCCGTAAAAATTGTTCTCCTGGTCCTGTTCACTCTTCTAGTATTATTATATTGTCCACAAATCTCTTTCATCATGTCTTACAGCACAGTAATATTTTTAAAATTTAATTTATTTACTTCTTAAAATTTAATTTTTTAAATATTTATTTACTTTTAGTTTACAACATTCAGTTCCACAATCCCTTGAGTTCGAAATTTTCTCTCCCCCCACCCCGCCCCGAAGCATGCAATCAGGTACAGATACCTTCACATTAAACCTTAGTCAAGTTGTAAAGAAGAGTTATAACCAATGGAGTGAACAACAAGCAAGAAGGAACAAAACAAAACACAAAAGAGAGTGAGTAGTTTGCTTCAATCTGCATTCAGACTCTGTAGTTCTTTCTCTGAATGTGGATAGCCTTTTCCATCATGAGTCTTTTGGAGTTGTCTTACAACCTTGCATTGCTGAAAGGAGCCCAGTCTATCAGAGTTACTTGTCACAGATACGATGACAGCACAATAATATTGTATTGCATTAATGTCCATTTGGTTTGGCCATTCCCAAATTCTCTAGGAGGTACTCTAAAGCACTCCCTTAGAGTCTAGTTCTTTTCTTTTTATAGATTTCTTTATATATATCTGTCTCTATATCTCTAGATATGTATCTATATATATCTATATCTAGGTATTATTAGATATCAATATGTAGATATATTGATATATCTATAGGTATAGCATTGTTTGGTTCTAGGAAAACACTGTTTAGTGCATAGTGGTAGATGACAGGAAGGGACAGCCGGAACTGTGGGTCATGTGTGCTGCCCTGAGAATCTAGCCACGCCTCTTCCTTCTGCCTTCATGTCCACAGCCCAGGTGTCTTGGTCCAGGCTGCTTTTTAGCAATCATTCCCTCCCTCCCTTTTTGATTGGCTTTGTGAGAACTCTGAACTCACTGTAGTGGAAAAAGCCTAGGTTTGGGAATCAGAAACTGGGGTTTAGAAACGGAGCACTGCATAATTATAATGAGCAAGCTTGGCCTCAAAGCAGAGATAAGGAAATATACCTCCCTCCCTTCCAGAGGTGGAGAATGATGGATATAGAAAACAGCATACGATATTGGAATTGGTTGACATATTGGGTAGTTTTGCTGAACTCTTTTTTTTCTCTTTTTTATTCTTTGTTACAAAGGATGATTGGTTAGCCAAGTTGGGGAAGGGGAGTGGGGGGGAGAAATATTTTCCAAAGTTAAGATGATATAAAAACAAAAGTTATCAATAAAACTTGTAAGGGATAAAGAAAAAAAGATATGAATTCTAACCTCTAATCTGCCAATTGTTTGCTCTGTGAGCTTGAACAAATCACTTTCCCTCTCTTGGTTTCCGTTTCCTCATCTCTAAAATGGGGAATTGAACTACCTGACATCTCTAGTCTTTTATTACCTCCATCACTCTGTACCTTTTCTCTCTAGTGTCTGTCCAATGGGAATAGCTACATGGTCTCACCCTCATTTCCTCTCCTTGGGGATATGAGGAAAAAATAGGCGAGAGTCTTCAGGGATTCAGTAGTTCTTCCAAGAAAAGTGCTGAGGGACAATAGACAGTGATAATTACTTTGATTAACACAAATGCTTGCAATTGGAAGCCTTCAGCAACTGTTCTGGAATAGGACTTCTGAGAGGGCATAGATATGGAAAATAGTTACCTGACCTTAGGACTTTGGGTCCCATAGAGGGTACGGAGATGAAGAATTGTCCCTCAGACAAAATGTGGCAGCACCATTTGATAGAACTAGCTCAGGACGCAAAGTCAACAGATAGGGGTTTGGGTTCCTGCTTCAGTACTGACTGGCTGTGTGTGCATGGACTAGTCACTACATTCTCTAGACCTCAGTTTCCTTCTCTGTTAAATGGGAGTAACACTGCTTATACTGCACACCCTCACATGGCTGCTGTAAGGAGAGCTCACAATGTGCTATATAAATTTTAGGTGTTATCATTATCCTGGAGAGTCAGCATGGTATAATGAAAAGAGAGATCTGGATTCACATACACTAACTTTTATGTGCCCCAGCAGGGGTGTCAGACTCGTCTGGTTCCCAAATGCGGCCTGAACCAGATTAAAATGTAATTGGGAAATATTTAACAAAATAAATAAAAATACAATAGAACGTTGATAATACTAATTTGTGATTTTCTAAGTCAGTACTTAGCTGGAAGGGATCAGTTTCTATTTGTGTTCCCACACACCTGCTCTAGGCAATTCTAAATCCATAAGTGGCTGAGAAAGTGCTGTCTTGTATTGGTAGAGGGAGCTTCCTCTTCTGGGAGTGCCCTGTGGTAGCAAAGATCCCAAATCTGGCCCCCATCCCCATCCCTTGCATTAGCATTCCTACCGTAGGAGATGATGAATGTAAAGTACTTTGGAACACTATTTAAGTGTCAGCTAAAACAAATAATAATAAAAACGATCATTGCTGTTGTTGTTACATTTATAGAAGAATCTCTTATACTCCGGTAAGAGATGAAGGCACAGCGGGTGATCATGTTAGCAATAACCCATCTGCAGTGCCATCCTCTTAGGACTGTATCGATGGCACTGTTCCCATTGGCCCTGCCTGGGTAGTTACCACTGGTCAGTGTAGTACACTTGTGGAAATGCGGAAGAAGCCAGACCCAGCCTGTGACCTTACCATGTGGACAAGAGAAAGCTACCAAAGTATACACAGACAGAGAAATTGCAAAAATGTGGGTGTATGTGGCCATGGAGAGGGTAGTTCCCACATTTCCCTCTAGGCCTCCTGGGGAATAGGACACAGGGGCAGGGCAGGGGTTATGCTTCTCATTTGTCAGACAAGGACCCTGAGACTCAGAGTCTCTTCTAGGGTCACACAGTAACTCTGCCAGAAGCAGAAGTCAGGCGGGAGCCCAGGTCTCCAGGCTCCTAAGTCCACTATTTTGTCCTCTGCACCAGACTAGGGAAGGAGGAGGCAGTCAGTCAGTCAGTTAGCATTTATTGCTGGGCATTGTGCTTTAAACACTGGGGTGCAGAGAAAGGCAAAAATAATCCCTTCTCTCAGGGAGCTCACAGTCTAATAAGGGAGACAAGCAAACAGCTGTGTATGAAGCGATATGTCTGATAAATAGGAAGTAATTGATAAAAAGAAAGCCCTAGAATTCAGGGAGATGAAGAAAGGGTTCTCCCTGATAGATATAGAACATAGGGTTTTAGCTGGGCTTGAAGGAAGCCAGGGAAACCAGGAGGTAGAGTTGAGAAAGGAGAAATGAGAGACAGGAGGAATAAAGAGCTAGAATACGTGGCCTGGCATCTCCTGAAGGGAGATGATGGGCTTCATGTACTCTTTGATGCCAGTGATATACCAACGTGGCTTCCAGACATTTCTGGCCTGTCTTTTAGCCCAAGCTTTTTCTAATCCTCGAATTTTCTTGTCATTCCCTGGAGCCTCTCCCTCTAAAGCTAAGCTCCTCTCCTTCTTCCACTCTCTGCTCCTTTTCTCCCCCTTAAATAAAACAAACTGTTCCTTTGGCTTCCTCGATGTTGAGACTGTCTGCAGTCTGGGATGATCTGTTTTGGCTGCTGAGGACACAGTATGTTCAGAGCCAGGATCCTGAGCCAAGCTCATATTGGAGGTGGGAATGTGCCAGTGTGTATCCCCCAGCCCCAGCCACCCCTTTTCTGGTCCCACCATGAATGAATGGAAAAGATCTAATTAACACTTACTATATGCCCGTGAATAAATGAAAAAGCATTTATTAAGTGCTTAATATGTGCCAAGCCCTGTGCTATAAAGGCAGAGAATGCCAATAGAAAAATTGGGATTGTCCCTGCTCTCACAGAGCTCACATTCTATTTTGGGGGAGATAATACATAAGAGAGAGTTAAGCTGAAAGACAGTTGGAAAGGCCTGGAAGTCCCAAGGGTGCATTGTGGGGCAGATGGCAAGGCCCCTGGAGTCCTTAGGTTACAACAGTAGGTTAGATGACAGTGCCCAGGGGTCTGGAAGGAGCAGAGGAAAGGCAGATGGTAAGGCCCAACGAACCTGAGGAGTTGCAGGGCAGATCTGTTTTGGCTATGTCCTTCATTCATTGTTGTGGAATACAGATTAATAAAGTGAGACTTTTATGGAGCCTATAATTGTGTATGGAGGTGTTTGGCTAGATCCTGGATGATTCCCCCATTCAATAGGCTGTGGAAGGTATTTCTGCATCATGCAGGAGGTTGGACTGGAAGACCTGTGAGGTCCTATCTGATTCTGAGATTCCAATGATGCTAGAATTTTAGAATTCTGAAGTTATGTGTTATGGTGGAAAGATCACTGTACTTGGCGTGAGAAGACGTCATTTTGAGCTCTGCTTCTGCCAGCAACTGGTTATATGACCTTGGACAAGTCGCTAAACCTCCCTGAGCCTTTCATTTCCAGGGTGCAACAGAAAGAGTCTTAGAGTCAGAGGATCTGAATTGGAGTCTGGCCAATGCTATTTCTTACCTGTGGCACCTTGGGTGAGCCTCTTAAAACCAAAGTCTCCATTTCCTCATTTTCGGAGGGGGGAATGTAGGGCAATTGGGTTTAAGTGACTTGCCTAAGGTCACACAGCTAGTTTTGTGTGTGTGTGTTAAGTGTCTGTGGCTGGATTTGAACTCAGGTCCTCCTGACTCCAGGGTCGGTGTTCTATTCACTGCACCACCTAGCCGCCCCACCAATTTCCTCATTTTCTAAAATGAAGGAGTGTAGAACTAGATAATAAGTTGTATGAATCAAATGAGGCTAGGGATATGATTTTTTTTTTTTTTTGGAAAACAGAACAATAAGCCAGGTGGTGGCATTTACTTCATCATCATTACCATCATCATCATCATCATCATCAGTAAACACCAGGTGGATCTCCCTCTGGTCCTCCAGTTCCCTTCCCAACAGTGCCACTTAGCAGGTTGTTCCAAGACCTAGATCCATTTTTGTTGAGTTTCCAGCTTCTCTTGGTTTCCTGCCCAATGTTCTTCTCCTTTATAGATCTAGTGCAGCTTAGTACATTGGTGTCAGTTCTTCCAAGGGAGCTGGGAGATCTCAAAGTATTTGCTGTTTCTTCCAAGGATGGCCCCAGCTGCCTGAAATAACAGCCTCTCAAACCCTTTGCTCCATGCTTTGTGAACATTCACAGTGTAATGCACCATTTGGCTACTAGGGAATTTTTCCAGGGCCCCAAGAGGACCTTCTTCTGCTGATGTTGTTTCTGCAGGTATTTCTAAAACATTAGACATGGCCAGGCTGCTTTATGGGATCTCTTTATATAAAAGAACAAGGCCTTTGCCTGAGCAGAGTTTAGACTCCAAGATGAGAAAACAGAGAGTGAGGTGGACATTCAGAAAACAGTTGCCCTCTCTGAAGCCAGGCCAGATCCAGAAATCAGATCAGAGCAATCCTCTGTTTCCTTATCTAGAAAAGAAGGGGATTGGACTATTTGATCTCAAGTTATAACATTTATTATTGTTAATAGTAATTATAACTAGCATTTTTATATCACTTTAAAGTTTGCAAAAACACTTTATATATGTTAACTCATTTGATCCCAACCCTATGAGGCAGTAACTATTATGACTTCCATTTTGCAGATGAGGAAACTGAGGCAAACAGGTTAAGGGATTTGCCCAGGGTCACAAAGCTAGCCAGAGTCTGGAGTAGTTAAATGACTTGCCCAAATTTCCCTGGTTTCCTGCCCATTTCTCTTCTTTATAGATCTAGAGCAGTGGTTCTCAACTTTTCTAATGCCACGGCCCTTTAATATAGTTCCTCATGTTGTGGTGGCCCCAACCATAAAATTATTTTCATTGCTACTTCATAAAGGTAATTTTGCTACTGTTATGAATCATAATGTAAATATCTGATATGTGGGATGTATTTTCATTGTTACAAATTAAACATAACCCACAGGTTGAGAACCGCTGATCTAGAGTCTCTTAGTACTTCAATACTGGAGATAGGATTTGACCTCAGGTCTTCCCAACTCTTAAGTACCATGCTCTGTTCATTGCACCACCTAATATATAATAATTTAGACTGTAATACAGTCACCTATGTTCTAACATTCTAAGTTCTAAGGCTCCTTTTAGGTGTGCCATTCTCTTATTCTAAAGTTCCTTCCAAATGTAGAACTCTATGGTCTTTGTTCTAACATTGTTTCAATAAGAACCCCATTGGTTTTCAACCTGGGCTCCATGAGTTTGTCTTTTTAAACATTTTGATAACTTTGTTTCAGTAGAATTGGTTTCCTTTGTGTTTTGTTTTATGCATTTATTTCACGTGCTAAAATATCTTAGATCTTATAAGATTATAGATAAACCATTGGAAGGGACCTTAGAAGTCATCTTGTCATTTCTATAGATCCTTCATTTTATAGATGAAGAAATGAGGTCCAGAAATGTTAAGTAACTCCCAATGTCACATAAGTCCATTCTGATATAGGATTAGCCTCCCTCAAACCCTTATTTTCATCATGACCATCCTCTCTTCAAAACTTTTCAGTACTTCTCAGTTATTAACAGGAAAAATTCCAACCCCCCAGCCTAGCATTCAGGGCTTTCCACCTGCTTCTCTAGTCTTGTCATCCACTACTTCCATCCCCAAACCTTCACTTTTCAGCCAGACTTTTCTATTCATTTGTCTCCCTTTCTCACATCATCTTTCCTGCTAAAATAACCTCCTCCACTCCACTCTTTCAAAATCCTACCTATTTATCAAAGCCCAGCTTATATTCCATCTTCTTCCTTGACCGCTATGGCTAGAAGTGATCTTTTTTCCTCCTTTTTGGCATTTATTGTTTCTTCCACTGATGTGCCATCCACCCATCCATCCATCCATCCATCTATCCATCCATCCATCTATCCATCCATCCATCCATCAATCCAACTTCTCCATTGTACGAGGCATTATGCTAGCCATTGAGGGAGATAAAAAGATCAATAAGACAGGGTAAAAATAAACAAAATCCTGGACCTCAAGGAGCTTTCAGACTAGAGGGGAAAATAAGGAATGTATGCAATAACTCCCCCAATAATCAATCAGCCATTTACTTTGAGCCTAATATCTGCAAAGCACTATGGGAGGAATTGGGGACAAAACAGTATCACAACATCATAGATCTATAGCTAGTTGGCATTCAGCTGTTTCAGCCCTTTCATTTGCAGATGAGGAAACTGAGACCCAGTGAGGTTACTTGCCTAGGATTGATAATTTTTGAAATGCAATCTGTCCTCCTGGAACCTATAAATGAGCAATTTGGAGGGGAGGAACAAGAGAAGTTTGGACCTGTCATTTAATGACAGTAATAACTAACATTTCTCTGTGCCCATGGGCATTGTACAAAGCACTTTACAATTTTGAATCTCATTTGATCCTTACAACAATCCTGGGAGATAGGCACTATTATGACCTCCATTTTACAGATGAGGAAACAAAGCTAGACAGAGGTAAAGTGACTTGCCCAGGGTCACACCAATGGTCTGAGGTCACATTTGAACTCAGATCTTCTGGTCTGCATGCCCAGTACATTATCTGATTCACCA
Source organism: Pseudochirops corinnae (assembly GCA_028646515.1). Taxonomy (NCBI): domain Eukaryota; kingdom Metazoa; phylum Chordata; class Mammalia; order Diprotodontia; family Pseudocheiridae; genus Pseudochirops; species Pseudochirops corinnae. The sequence continues at coordinate 102,905,482 of CM053588.1, forward strand.
CCTAGCTGTCTAGCTAGCTAGAAGTCCTTTAATGCCCTCCACTGTTTGTCAGCTCTTTGTCTAAGATCTTAGTCTTAGATCTGCCTGGGGCACTAAGATTAAATAACTTGGCCATTGTCACACAACTACTTCATATCAGCAGCAGGACTTAAACCTGGGTTCTCTTGACCCCAAGACTTGCCGTTGGATGTACTCTACCGTTCTGTGTCTGTAATTTAGTAAGATAGTTAATGCAGCTTAGAAAAGTGACAAAAGGGCTCTGAGACCTCAAAGGATGAAGGGATAGCTTCTACCTAGGGGAATTTGAGAGGGTTTCACAGAGGAGGCAGAACACTAAATTTGATGGTTTCCAGTTCCCTCTAACTCTGCCATTTAAGCCTCGGTGTCAAGCTTCCTTGGGGCACAGTAAAAATGCAGAGAGCAGCATAAGGATAACTTGGGTAGCTCCAGAAGACAAGGAAAACAGATGCCTTCCCAAATATTACTGAAATCCCAAATTCTACCTGCCAAACCCCCTTACCAACTTCTAAGCCAGCTGTCAGTATGAGAGTAATAACCCCATACATTTGTACAGATCTTATTTTTTAAATAATATTTTATTATTTTCCCCAATGACATATAAAAACAATTGTTAACATTCGTTTTTTTTTAGAATTTTGAGTTCCAAATTCTCTCCTTCCCTTCTTTCCCTCCTCCCTGAGATGGTGAGAATCTGATTGATAGAGATTATATACATGTAATCATGTAAAACACATTTCCGTATTAGTCATTTTGTGGAAGAAAACCTGAACCAAAAACAAACAAGTAAACTGAAAAAATAGTACACTTCAGTCTACATTCTGAATCTTATACATTTTTTCTCTGAAGGTGGATGGCATTTTTTATCCTTAGTCATTTGAAATTGTCTTAGATTTTTGTATTGCTGAGAATAGCTAAGTCGTTCACAATTGTTCATCATACAATATTGCTGTTACAGTGTACAATGTTCACCTGGTTCTGCTCACTTCACCTTGTATCAGTTCATATAAGTCTTCCCACGTTTTTCTGAAAGCATCCTGCTCAGCATTTCTTATAGCACAATAGTATTCCATTACAATCATAGACCACAGTTTGTTCAGCATCTCCTCAATTTCCAATTCTTTGACACAATAAAAAGAGCTGCTATAAATATTTTTGTACAAAAAGGTCCTTTTTCCTTTTTTTGAACAGATCTCATTTTTAAAGCCCTTTTCCATTTATTATTAACTCACTGGCCCCTCAAATCAGCCCAAGAATGTTAAGGAATATCTTATTATCTCCATTTTACAGATGAGGAAACCAAAGCTCCATGACTTTGTCCAAGGTTTTAAAGCTAGTAATGCCGTGAGCCAGGATAGCCTAGCCTGGTCTCCTGACTCCATGTATAATTAATCAGTTCATTACAGGATTATAGATCTAAAGCTGGAAGATGCCCCAGCAGCCATCTAATCCAACCCCTACATTTGGGGAAAATTGAGGCCCAGAGAAGTTGATTGACTTGCCCAAGGTCACACAGAGAGTAAGCATCATAGATAGGATTTGAATCCCTAGCCTCTGACTCCAGAGTTAGACCATATTCTACTGCTCCAAGCAATAAGTAAGTGTGTAGTAAATGCCCTCCCTGTGCTAAGTACTGTTCTAGCTACTAGCAATACAAAGATGTAAAGGAAACTGTTCTTCCCCCTGGGGAGCTTATTTTCCATAGAGGAAATAAACAGGTATACACATTAAAAAAAAACTGGACCTATAGTTCTATTGAGGCTTAGGGGTGCTGGGACCCCAAAATTCAAGAACAAACAACCAGGGGTGTCCTGCCTTGAATGAATTTGACTCAAGCTTTCTTTCAGCCAGAGATAAGGTTTATTAGAACACTGGTCAAGGTGGGTGTGATTCTAAAACTTGGTCATATTTGTGACACTTGTATTGACAAGTTTGAATCTGAGCCATTAGCCAGACTCATAAGGAATCTCAGCAATTTAATGGGGGGCAAGATGGATCTTATATACAGAAAAGACTGTTGGGAAGACTCTAGGAGTGACCAAGTAGTCTGGGCTGACTGGGAGGTAACAGAGAAGGAACAGGAAGGGCCGGGTACACCAGCCAAATGCCAGGGATCTGGGCCACATGGGAAAGTTCAGAGTAAGTTGGTGGAGCGGAAGGGTTTCCAGGGCCTATACCCTGTCAGTTCCATTGGTATGGGAGCTCTCCATGAGAAAACTTCCACTGCCAACATAGCCCCTGATCTGCAATGGATGGGCTTATGGAGTTGCCTGTTAGGACTTGTGTGGGCTCACCCAAGTGGTATGTGTAACTTTGAACTTTGAGGCCAGCTCTCCAGCTATTATACTCTTACACATATAAATATATTCAGTATAAGTCCGTTTAGAATAAATGCAAGGTGATTTAGGGGGAAGCACTGGAAAGGGAGGGATTCAAGGGAGGTCCTTATGTAGGAGGTGGTGTTGTGGCTGAGCTTTGAAGAAGACTAGGGATTTTAAGGGAAGCACAAGGAAGACAGTGCTTTGCCTCAAGGGAGACAGTCTGATCAAGGTGTGGAAGTGGGACGTGGGAATTATATTGTGTTTGAGAAATATAGCAAGGAGCTTGTTTGGCTACCAGGCGTGGGGAATCCACAACCTTAGGGCCACACTTGAGGACCTAGGGGCCACATGTGGCCTTCTGACTGCAGGTTCCCTACCCCTGCTAGACCAAAGATTATGTGAAGGCGATTAACATACCAAAGAGTTTAGAAAGGTATATTGAAGGACTAAAGGGTTAAATGCCAAACAAAGGAATTTGTCTTTTATCTCAGAGGTCATAGAGCAGCAGTTCTCAGCCTGTGGGCTATGTTCACTTTGTAACAATGAGAATACATCCTGTATGTCAGATACTTACATTATGGTTCATAACAGCAGCAAAATTACAGCTATGAAGTAGCAACGAAAATAATTTTATGGTTGGGGGTCACCACAACATGAGGAGCTGTATTAAAGGGTCACGGCTTTAGGAAGGTTGAGAACCACTGTCATAGGGAGTCGGTGTAGGTTTTGAGCAGGGGTAGGGTGACATCTGTGTTTTAGGAATATTACTTTGTGTTTGGAGGATGGATTGGTGAAGTAAGAAACCAGATACATTTATTGTTGATGTTGAGTCATTCAGTCGTGTTCGACTCTTCATGATTCCACTTAGTGTTCTCTTGGCCAAGATACTGGGGTGGTTTGCCATTTCATTCTTCAGCTCGTTTTACAGATGAGGAAACTGAGGCAAAGAGGGTTAAGTGACTTGCCCAGGGTCACACAGCTAGGGAGTGTCCAAGGCCGACTTTGAACTTATGAGGATGAGTCTTTCAGACTCCAGGCCCAGTGGCTGTTCTATCCACTGCATCATCTAGCTGCCAGCTAGAGACAGGGAGACCAGTTAAAAGATTATTTTAAAGATCCAGGTGAGAGCTAATGGAGACCTGGCCCACCCAGTGTGGTGGTTGTGTGAGTGGAGAGAAGGTTATGGAGAAAGGATGGAGGAGACTTGACAATAACTGACCATTTGGGGTGAGGAGGGAAGGGAAGGCATTGATTCCCAGGCATCAAACCCATTTGACTGGACTCTCTCTACCATACTACTTTGTAATGACTCTTTCATGCCAAGTTTCTCTTCCACTCCCCCCCGCCTCCATTTTTCTCCCTGCTCTCAGCATTCTTCTCTGTTTTTCTATAATCCACCCCCCCCATTAATAATGTACTTTTTTCCCAGGCGCACACATGGGTGATACAGTCATCAGTAGCTAATTATAGGCAGCTTAATTAAACACACATTTAATATTTCTAGTATATGATGAATACTTTTCATACAAGGAGAAAGGCCCTTGGAGAGTTTCTCAGACATTAATTATGATCTGAACATCTCTGTACAGGAGACATTGTTATCCACAGTTTAAAAATGAGACTTTTCTCTCTACTCTTGACATCCTTATACCCTGAAACAGCCTTCTTGTCCAAGTGGCTACTCTCTGAATGGATGAATGCATGGAATAAATGAATGGAAGGATGAATTAATGGATGAGTAAAATAAAAGAATGAATTTTTAAATGAGTGAAATGAAAAAATTGACATAAATGCAGAATTAATGATGACCTGATGCATGTGGAAGCCAGGAATCTCTCTTTGGGCATGCCTCCCACTTTCCTTTTTCATGTGTAGCTCTTTACATGTTATCTATCCCATTAGATTGTGAGCTTCTTGAAAGCAGTGACTTTTTTTGCTTTTTTGTTTTGTTTTGTTTTACTTTCTTTGTATCACCAGGCCTTAATGAGTACTAAGTGCCTTATAAATTCTTGTTGACTTAATTTGACTTGATTTTCCTTTGATTGGCATCATCTTTCTAACATCCTCCAGCATCTTTGTTCTGCTCCTAGCTGCCCAGACTCTCCTCAGCAAGGAGTGGCCCCCAAATGTGCCCTTTTCAGACCACAGCCCTCATTCTGGTTTTTCTTGCCTTTGTTCTCTCCCAAACATGGCCTGCCCAGTGCCTCATTCCTTCTGTAATTCTGCTCTGGGCTTTCCAAAATGGCGGAAATGGGGAGACTTAGAGTCCATCTCTGGCCTCCCATACTTGCTAGCTGTGTTACCTTCAGAAAATCCCTCAACTTCTCTGTGTAAACTTTGGTTCACTCATCCATTTAATGAAGAGAATGATTTTTTGTGCTAGCTTCCTTCCTAGAGGGTTTCAGATACTAGTGTTATTTCACACAGAGAATCTCAAAGTTGGAAGGATCTTCTTTGGTCATCTGAACTAATTCAGCCTGTGGCTGAGTGAAAATCCCGTCCATTAACATCCTTGACAAGTGGTCATCATTCATTCTCCTAGAAGACTTCCATTGAGAGAGAAGCTTTTGACCTCCTGAAGCTTCCCCTTATACTTTTATAAATGTACTTTCTTGATAGTGGAGATAATAGAGCCCTTTGGAGTCTGGAAGAACTGAGTTCTAATCCTGCCTCAGACACTTGCTAGCTGTGGACCTTTGACTTAACCTCTCTGCCTCAATTTCCTCATCCATAAAATGGAGATAATAGTAGCACCTACCTCCCAAGATTATTGTGATGATCAAATTAGATAACATATTAAAGCTCTTTGCAAACCTTAAAGTGTTCTGTAAGTGCCAATTTTTTTAAAGAAAAAGTTCCCGGGATCACTGTGTTCCCAGAAGTGAGCTTCCTCCTTCTCCTCCTCTCTATGAGAAGCTGGCTCTCATTGATTGGCCAACAATGAGTCCCACGTGGTCATTGTTTGGGCCCTGATTGGCTCAGAGTGAACATGATTAGCAATTGTTTTTGTTTTGGTCAGAACCCAGAGGGTCTTCACCTGCTAGACTAATTGTTTTTGTTTTGTTTTGTTTTTTGACTAGGTAGAAAAGGCCATTCTCTGCCTGTTTCTTACTTAGCCTTAATCACTGATTGGGCCTTGCCTCACTCAAATTGAGACCTTGAAAAGACCTTAGCTTAAAAAAACCAAGGTCTCCCACTGCATCCTGGGCCATCTCCAGTCATCCTGATCTATATCTTACCACTGGACCCAACTGGCTCAGGAGGAAAAAGTGAGGCTGGTAACTTTGTACAGCCCTCCTCACTTAAACCCAATTCATTGGCATGTCACAGCATCACATTCCTGATACCAAGGTTCTCTTTGAGAATGAAGGACAAAGAACAACGGTGAGAATCCTGACATCCACATTCTAGAGCCCAGTGGCTATATAAATACTAGCTCTCCCCACCTCTTCCCCTTACATCCAGAAGTCATTGTCTGTGTCTGTTCCACTCTTTGCTCCCGGGTCTGCCCTCTGGGATAGAGCAGAACAAGCTTTCACCTTCTTCCATTTGACAGGCCTTTCCAATTCTTGAAAACAACTGTCATGTCTGCCTGCTCTCCTCTTTCCCCTGATGAGACTTCTCTTCTCTAAGCTGAACATCCTCAGTTCTTTCCACCGACCCTTGTCTAGCACAGTCTTTATTTCCCTCCATTGCCTGGTAGCTCTTCGCCTGGACTTTCTCTGTTACAGGGACGGGAAAGAGATATTAGCTAAGAAAGGGCTTAGAAGGCAGGGTGTTAACAATCAGTACAGTGGCTTAACCTAAATTCCTTAATGTTGTTTAGCACATTATGATCTCAGCTGATGCTCACAACAGTCCTGGAGGAATCCTAAGCATCATTCATTTCACATTCAACAAACTTATATTAAGCTCCTACTTAACTACAAAGTTGAGGATTATAAAATGAAAAACAACAGTCTCTTTGTCTCTATCTTCAAGGAGATTGTAATTTATTAAAGGGGATATACTGGGTGCACAAATTATTGTCATTTTTTTTCAGTCTTTATGACCCCATTTGGGGTTTTCTTGGCAGAGATACTGGAGTGGTTTTGCCATTTCCTTCTCTAACTCATCTTATACATGAGGAAACTAAGGCAAATGGGGTTAACTGAACTTGCCTGGGGTTACACAGCTAGTAAAGATCTGAGGCCAGAATTGAACTCTTCATGATGAGTCTCCCTGATTCCAAGCCCAGCACTCTATCCACTGTGCCACCTAGTGTAATGCAATGCTGAATATGATTGGAGTAAAGGTTGTGTGTGTATGTGGGTGTGGGTGTGTGGGTGTGTGTGGGTGTGGGTGTATGTGTGTGAACTTTATACAATACCTTTGATTCCTACAACAACCATGTGACAGAGATAGATCGAGGGTTCATCAGGGAGGCTTCATGGAGTAGGGATCATTCAGGCTGAGTCTGGAAAAAAGAACAGAATTTCAACTGCAAAAATGTGGAGGGAGTATGTTCTAAGATTTGTGGGGAGAGGGGGAAGAGTTTATGCAAATACTTGGAGGTGGGAGGTGGAAGATTGAGTTTTAGAAATAACCAGGAGTACCTTTTGGCTAGAATTGAGAAGATATGAAAAGGAGTATGTTGATCATAAATTGAATTGTCTAGTTACAGATTTAGAGTTGTAAGGAACCTTAGAGACCCTTTAGTCTAACCCCCTTATTTTATTTATTTTTATTCATTTTTTCTTTCAATTTGGAATTCTCTTCCTATTCCCTACTCCCCTCCCCTCACTGAGAAGACGAGAAAAATACAACTATTCCCAATGTCATAATCAAGCAAAATAAATTCCTGCATTAGCCATGTCAAGAAAGAAAGAAAATATTCTTCACTCTGTGCAATGAATTTTTACCTTTCCATCAGGAAGTGGGTAATACCTCATGAGAGAGTCTTTTGGAATTGTGACTGGTTGTTGAGTTTGCAATCAGAGTTCCTAAATCTTCCAAAGTTGTCTCTTTAAAATATTGTTGTTATTGTATAAATCATCTTCCTGGTTGTACTCATTTCATTTTGCATCAGTTCATACAAGTCTTCCCAGGTTTTTCTGAAACCATTTTCTTCATCATTTCTTGCACAATATCATTCCATCACATCCATCTACAAGGGCAGGAAAGAAATAAGCATTCATTAAGCACCTACTGTGTACTAGCCACTACGCTATGAGCTTAACAAATATTATCTCATTGGTTCCTCACTATAACCTTGGGAAGTAGATGCTGTTATTACTAACATTTTGCAGTTGAGGAACCTTAAGGCAGACAAAGGTTGTGACTTGCAGAGAGCTGGTATTTGAACCCTAATTCCCCATTCCAAATTCAACTCTTTCCACTGTGCCATACTGATTCCAAATCTATGCTTCTGTCCAGCCCATGTTTCTCCTACTTGTCTGCACAACTAATGAGAAAATTTGTCACCTCTCTCACTGATGCCTGGATATACCATATCCATGATGTCTCCCTGAGAAGGCGGGCAAACAACCTTGTCAGTGAAGGAAATCATTCTCTTATGACGTATCCCCAAGGAGCCCCATGCTGGCTTAGAGTAATCACTGCTTTCCTAAGGGCTTGCTAACTCTCTTGTCAATAGGCCGTTCTAGAATTTTCCTGGGAATTACAGTAGAGGGTCTTTGACCTATAGTAGTCCTTCCTGTCTTTGAAAATTGGAATATCATTTGCTTGTCTCCAGTTCCATGGCACTCCTGCTCACCACAGTCCCTCAAAGGTCTCTATGGGGGGCTCAGAGCCACGTGCAATGCTTAGCACAGTGCCTGGCACATCCTTGACTCTGAGTAAAGGCTGATAGACTGACTGACTGACTGACATCTGCATTCAGTTCCTGGGATGTAGGTCATTCTAGCCTTGTAACTTGAACTCATTGACAATGCTAGCTGCCTTGCCACTTCTTCTCTTATCTTAGGTTTAAATTCCCTCTTGACCTTTTTTTGTTGTGGCTTTTCCAGTGGAAAGATTCCCCTTTGTAGAAGACTCTCCTTGCTTCCAGGTCACCCAACTAGAGAAAACAAAATCTTTCTACCTTCACATCATCCTCAGTCATCCTCTTCCCATTCCATTGAGCCATGGTTCTGTCCGTTCTTTGCTGGCTTTCAGCACAACTTAAAAGTCAACAAATCCAACCTTTTTTGTTGTCCATCCCTGACTCATTTTCTCCTGAATTGTAGTGTTCCTAATACTGCTTGCAGAGGGTGATGTCACTCTCTCCATTGCCTCCTCCTTGCTTCCATCTCTCAATTAACATGAGGCTGGAAGATTCCCAAGGGGATTGTGGAGAGGTTTCAGGGGGATCCCTGAGTTTGGATGGGAAAAAAAAAATCGTGTCTTTAAAAAAAAAACTTAATTGGTCAGGATAATAATAAGAATTATAGCTAATATTTATATAGCTCATACTATGGGCCAGTCACCATGCTAAAATGCTTTTCAATTATTATCTCATCTCACCACAATCCTGGGAGATATATGCTATGATTATCACTCCCATTTTACACTTGGGGAAACTGAGACAAAAAGTGACTTGCCCAAGGTCACACATTATTAAGAGATTTGCCCAGGGTCACATAGCTAGGAAGTGTCAGAGGCCAAATTTGAACTCGGGTCTCCCTGACTCCAGGCCCAGCCCTCTATCCACTGTGCCATCTAGCTGCCTTGGATCAGGTTCCCATCAGCAGATCCATTCTTTGCTTCCTCAGCCACCTGAAAGATGAACTTGTCAGCCTAGAATTGGGCTTCCCTATAGTATCTCCCTTTTGAATGACCCTGGGAGAGAGAAAGCAAGAGTACGGAACCATGGATCACCTTTTGGGATCCTTCCTGTTGCCATAGCCCCCAGCCCAATAAGCCTGGAGGGAAAATCCAAACTGGGAGCTTGAGTCATAAATATGGTAGAACTAGAAGGAACCTTAGGAGCAGTTTACATTTACCCAACACTTCAACATCTGCAGAGTTCTTCTCCATTAAGAACCCTGTGAGCAATAGGAAAGAGAAGTATTTTTATTCTTTTATAGAGAAGCAGATTAATTCTCAGAAAGGTAAAGGAACCTGCCCAAAGGACAGCTAATAAGGTTGGGAGGCAGAGCATTGAATAGAATCCAGCAATCTTTCTCCTATTCCCCAACCCTCCAGTCCAGTTTCTTCTTTTATAGGAAACTAACCAGAGATTTGCCTAAGACGCATCACTGGTTAGTGGCAGAATCACCATTAAATGAGTGGTGATTAATGAATTAGGGTAATTAACTAATTAAAGGTGATTAATCACCACTCTGCCTCCTGGTCCAGTGCTGCCTTGGGCTATGGGCAAGTCATTAGGATACTCATGAATAGTAGCCAAATCTGTCCTTAGCCCTGGGAACATGGCATTTCAGAGTCAGAAGGGACTTTCAAACATGGATTTAGAATAGAGAGACACCATCTAGTCCAATGTTCACTTTAAAGAAAAAAAGTTTTGTTGATATTTTTTGGTTTTCTGTCACCTTTTTTCCTAAATATATCCCTCTATTCAGTGCAACATTCCTAGTAACAAAGATTTTTTTTCAATAAATAGCAATTACTTAGTACTTTAAAATTTGCCAAACACATTACATATGTTTTTCAGTCTTCTTAGTGATTTAGAGCAATCTTTCATATTGTTAAAACACCTCCTATTACGGAGCAGGAAACTGAGAGCCAGATCGGGGATGTGGACTATCCAGGGTTACAATATAACCAGTGGCCAAGCCAGGACTCAAACCAGGGCTCCTGAATTCCATCCCGTTGTTCCTTCTACTTGGCCACATCGTATCTTATATTCTCTAAAAAAATCAGAACCCGGAGGAGGGGAAATAAACCCGACAATCCCTCCTGGACAGAGTCCCCAACCAGGCAATACGTGTTTTATCATTTATTCAGCTGCTCCGAAGAGAACAGTGTCCCTTTGGAAAGAACGAAATGAGTCAATAAACCAGAGTAGGTAGGAGGTAATCTATGAGATGCTTGGAATTCCAGCTAAGATTCGTTGCCCTGAGCTGACCATGTATGCCATTTGCACGGGAGATCCCTCAGACCCTAAAAAAAGGCCTGCCACCCTCTCTGATCCCTCTATAAGTCTCTCTGCCCCCACTCAGCTGGGATGGCAACTGGCCCACATTTCTTCCGTAGGCGTCCTATAGAAGAGCCTTCCCAGCCTTCCCTTGCAACCCAGGCCTGTCCTTTGGCCCAGACCTTTGCCTGCAAACCTCTCCCAAGCAAGGACAGATGTTTCACGCCCACTGGAGATTTGATCATTGTAAATAGAGTTGCAAGGCCAGCCGTGTGACCCGGTCTGTTGGCGGTTGCATTTTTTTTCCCCAAGGCTCTCTACTAGAAGCCACCAGACCTGACCTTAACTTTCTCAGAGCCTAGTACACTCAACAGAGTCTCCAAGCCAATGACCAGTTTCCCAGAGCTGAAGAAATTGCCCATCAAGAGAATAGCCAGGCCCCATGAGTTTGGGGTTCTAGTTCTAGAGCACCCTACACCCTCTCCCCTTACTCTAGATGACCACAATTGCACAAGTTAGTCAATTTACCTTTTTTTATTAAGAGCTGCATTCTAAAGTAAGTGGGGCTTGGGGGACACTGGCAGCCCTGGAGATGGGAACTTCATAGGAGCATAAGATTTTGATCTGGAAAGATCTTAAGAGATTATTTAGTTCTCATTTTGCAGATGAAGTAAACTGAGGCCCAGAAAAATGAAGTGACTTGATCAGAGTTATACAAGTAGTAAGTAGGAGAGACAATGTTCAAATTACGGGCTTTCTGTAGGAGGGAATATGGTACAGAAGAAAGAATCCTCGCTGTACCTGAAATCAGAAGATTTGCTTTCAAATCCCACCTCTTAACTTTGTGACCATGGGCAAGTCACTCTTCTCTGCACCAGACATTTCCTCATTTATAAAATGACGACAGAGTATTCATTATGCATTTAATATAAGCCAAGCACTGTGCTACATGCTGCTGACACAAATACAAGCACACAAGATAGCCTCTGCTGTATAGAGGAGAGGTGGGAAGGAAGAGGAAGAAGATAATGGCCAAGGCTGCTGTCCAGCAGGTAGAGAAGTCTAGAGCTTAAGTAGAAGGAGAGGCAAGGGAGCGTTTATACTTTGGAAATGGGAAACGAATCTAGGGTTGATTTCTTGTCTTGACCAGTGGTGTCAAATTCAAAATAGAAACAGACTGCTAAACCATGCCTAAGGATCCCTGTGGCCACCATATTGACTTAGACAACTACATATTAATGTTATCTATGTTCAATTGTATGTTTCCTTTTTTTGTTAAACATTTCCCATTTACATTTTAATCTGGTTCAGGCAGCTTTAGAGTGTTGTGAATACATGACTGGAGTATGTGTCATCTCTGGTCTAAAATTATGAAAGGAATAGAGAGAATGTTAATAATACAAATTAAATTTGAAAGTGTATTGTGTGTACATTGGTACTTCCCTCCCCATTCCCCACACACAGTTGATAGGATTTGGAGAGAGCTCTTAGCTGGGAGTGGGATGCCCTGGAAGGGTCTTCCAACATTGTCTAGTCCATCATCATTGTGTAGATGAGAAGACTTAAGCCCAGAAAGTTTTAGCACCTTATCCAAGGTCACACTGTAAGTTAGTCAAGGCCTCCTAGTTCTCATTTTCATGCTTTTTCCTTTTCTTATTCCCTTGAGTAAGTAACACCTAACTGGAAGTTCAAAGATTCATATAAGGTTAGAGCCAGAAGGTACCTTAGAGATCACTTAGCCCAAACTGCCCATTTTACAGATGAGAACGCTGAGACCCAGAGAAGTACTGTGTATAATCTTGTACGAACTTAAGTGTGACCTTAGGCAAGTCATTTTTCTCCTCTCTGATTTTCTTGTTGTCTATAACATCAGCAGACTGACCTGTTCTATGGCAGGTGCCTTCCAGCTCTCACATTCTGTGTTTCAAGTCCACTTCCAATTCTGAGATTCTGAGATGCTCTATCTTGAGGTCTCTTCGGTCTCAGATTCTGGTGTTCTCAGTTCCCTTCCAGTTCCAAGATTTTTTGTTCTTGGGTCCCTTTCAGCTCTAACATGCCATGTTCTCATTTCCCTTCCAACCCTAACATTCTAGGTTCAAAAGTCCCTTCTAGTGTTAACATTCTAGCTTCTAAAGTTCTTTCCATTTCTGACATGGTTCTGATATTGACATTGTACTTCTAAGTTCCCTTGTAGTTCTGACATTCTGGGTTCTAAGTTCCCTTCCAGTTCTGACATTCTAGTTTCCAAAGTTCCTCCCACCTCTGACATTTTGTGTTCTAGCATTGACATTCTATCTTCTAAGGTCTCTCTAGCACTGATGTTCTGTGTTCTAAAATCCCTTCCAGCTCTAACATTCTAAGTTCTAAGTTCCCTTTCAGTTCTGATATAGGCCCTAAGGCTCCTTCTAGTTCTGAAATTCTGTGTCCTAATGTCACCTCTAGTTCTGACAGTCCATGTTTTATAGTCCTGCAAGCACTGACATCCTGTGTTCTAAAGCCCCTTCAGCTCTGATATTCTCTGTTCTAGGGTTCCTTCCATTACTAAACTCTGTGATTCTATAACCCAGGAGAAGATTTAAGTAGAGGAGTAGCTGAGGCTGTAAGTGGGTGATTTTTAAGGACTCTGAGAATAGTTGTTCCAAACACTGAGCCTTCTCATTCTGTATTCTATGTAGCACCTAGCTTCTTGTTGGTACTCATTGCCTGCTATGATGATTATGAATATGAGTAATTATAATAATACAGATGAGCTCTTGAGACTCACTTTGCTTGTCATTCGCCCTCCTTGATTGTTTCAAAGCATAAATTTGGGCTTGGAGAGGGGAGCAAGGGAGGGAAGGTTCCAGCTTATTTCCTGTCTCCTTGGTGATGATTTAAAGTGAAACACTAATATTTTGAAAGGAGCATGATTACACTGAGCGGAGTGAGACATTCCATTCTAATCATCTTAACATGTGTCTTGTCAAGCCTATGTATATGCATTGCACACTGGGGAAGGAGAATGTCAACGCAGCTGGGACCCTGTTTGGTTTCAAAATAAAGTCTTACTCTCTATTAGGAGATCCAAGAAAAATGCCCTGGGTGGTTCCAGGGGTTGGTGAAAGACACAGGACAGGAAGAACAGGACTTTGGGAGCTCTGCTGCCATTTTGTAATTCCAAGAACAGCAACCCTAGCTCACATTTATTTATGTGTATATGGTATATGGAGATAGACAGGTGTAGATATCGGTGTCATACCCTTCAGGCTTACAAAACACTCATCAAAACAATCCTAGGAGCTATATGAGGCAGGAAGGATAATTATTATCCTTATAATACATAGGAAGGGCCAGCTAGATGGCGCAGTGGATAGAGCACCGCCCCTGGAGTCAGGAGGATCTGAGTTCAAATTCGACCTCAGACACTTGATGCTTACTAGCAGTGTCACCTTGGGCAAGTCACTTAATCCTGATTGCCTAGACCAAAAACTGATGGTGGTGGTGATGATGATGATGATACACATGAAGCCAATGAGACTCAGAGAAATGAATCTTACCAGAATTCTCTTATGGTTATCCAGTTAACAAGTGGCAAAACCAAGACCAGAACACAGGCCTTCAGCTCTGACTCCTGGGGATCTTTGCACACTGCCTGTGGCCTCTCATTTGGATATATGAGGAAAGGTCTATTCATGGGTTGGTCTCCATGATGTCACACCTCGTACTGAAGCTGATACTTCATTTCATGTTGTCTAGTTTTTTTCGGAGTACCCTAGGTGGCCGGGGAGGGGAGTGAGATGGAGTGCTCGATCAGGAGATAGCAAGGCTTGAGTTCAAAAATCCTATTTCAGAGACTGTGTGACTCTGGCTAAGTCATTTAATTTTTCCCCGCCTCAGTTTCCTCATCTGTAAAATGGGGATAATAACAATGCCACCTCCATCATATGATTGTTGTGTGGAGCAATAAGATAATACATGTAAAACACTTTGCAAGCCTTAAGATGCTGTATAAACACAAGCAATAATTAATAATAATAGATTTATTATATTATTATTTTATATAATACAATTATCATTCTAATTATAATAGATGCCGTTGTTGTTGCTGTTTCAGCCTTCTACGTGTGCAGCTCAGCTCTCACCTAGATGCTGAAGTGCCAGAGGAGGGGCTCCTCATACTCCTCTTCTCCCGTAGTCTCGCCATCAATTCTGACCCCATTCCAATTCAGTTCAATGGACGTTAGTGGAGTGCCTACCAAGTGCAGGCCCCTGCTCTAATCGGGTGCCAGATGCTTTGTGAGACATGAGGACGGAGGCGTCGTGGGCCTGATGGTTCATCACAGAGCCTGTGGTCTCTTATCCCCACCCTCGATGTTGGACTGAGTCACCTTCTCATCTTATCGTCCATGTCCTTGGGGGTATCTTTTACGCCCCTTCTGGGCGAGTCATTGTTGATGACATATTGCCTTCTGCTTACCCACGAGGCTTCTCTCTGTTGTCCTTTGGCTTCCTTTTAATACGGGATTAGCATCATGGTCATCCATGATTGTTGTTCTGGATGAATACTGATATTAAAGAGATAGGCTTTTGTTGGGGGTTCGAGTGACTTTAGGGCAGTGAATGTACTGCCTTGTTCCCCAAATGAGATCCAGCCTGACCTTCTCCTGGTCCCTTCTGAACCTGCTGGGCCATCTCCATTTCCTTCCTAAGGGTGTGTGTGTGTGTGTGTGTGTGTGTGTGCATACATGTGCGTGTGCACACGTTCATGTATGTGTATACACTCGCACACTCTGTGTAATCCAAGTGATTATTTTTCATCTATTTGTTTTTCTACTATGGGTGGCAACACTGATTTAGCAGAATTGGTTTAACAGAAAGAGCAGTGGATTTGGAGTCAGAAAACCTGAGTTCGAATCTATTCATTAATATCTCTGTGCCTTTGACAAGTCCTTTTTCCTCTCTGGTCTTAGTTTCCTCTTCTGTTATGGGGTCCCTGTGGTCCCTTCCTAAGAAGTCTATGACAATAGTGATGATGATGATGATGATGTTGGTAGATTGTAGGCTTCTTGAGGAGAGAGACTGTCTTTTGCTTCTTTTTGTATCCATAGTGGCTTAGCATGGCATCTAACACATGGTATTATCGTTGTTCAGTCATTTTTCAGTCGTGTCTGACTCTCTGTGACCCCATTTGGGGTCTTCTTGGCAAAGATACTGGAGGGGTTTGCCACTTCCTTCTCCAACTCATTCGACAGATGAGGAAACTGAGGCAAAGAGGGTTAAGTGACTTGCCCAGGATCACACAGCTAGGTAAGTATCTGAGGCCAGATTTGAACTCAGGAAGATAAGACTTATGACTCCAGGCCTGGCATGCTATCTGCTGTACCACCCAGCTGCCCTTACCTAGCACATAGTAGACACTTAATAAATATTGCTGTTGGATTCTAAATTCCTGAAGGACTAAGACTATGTTAGTTTTCAATTTTGTCTTCTAATGCCAAGTTCTGGGTCTTGCACATAGTAGGCAGCCATGTGGCATGGTGGGTAGGAATCAGAAAGTCCTGGGTTTGAATTTTGCCTCAGACATGTACTAGCTGTGTCACCCTGGGTAAGTCACCTGACCTTTCTCAGGTTGGGTTTCATTATCTGTAAAATTGATTAATAAGAGCACCCTACTTGATGGAATTGTTGTGAAGATCTAATGAAATATCAGATGTAAAAGCACTTTGAAAACCTTGAAGTGCTTTCTAAATGGAAGCTATTATTATTAACAAATATTTGTTTAATTGAATTAATAATTGCTTTATCGTCTTAGTGCTGCATTTTGTCCTGCCAGTGACCTTGGTGATCAGAGGCTATGCCAGCAGAGTACTAGTCAGGTCTGATCAGCCTGAAGTATTTGGGCCCCTGAGGCAGAATCCACCTAGTTAAGTGTCCCCAAAGGATCATTCATTCATTCATTCATTCATTCCCTCCACCTCATGAGGACCATTTACTATGTTTGTAGGGCTTATAATCTGCCAGTGAAAGGAGTACCCACACCAGTGAAATCCTGTATCCTAGAATAATTGAAATGCATTAGTGATATGCAAAGTGCTTTGTGATATCTGAATGGTGAAAGGTCAGTAATAATGATAGTTGATTTGTGATTGCAAGGATAAATGGAACTAGCATGATTCTTGCCCTTCTTGGAGAGGAGAAGCCCCTTCCAGGAGGAATGGCTATGGGTTTTGTGGAGGGGAGAGTCCCATTTCTAGTGGGAATGGCCACCTTAGCAGCCCTAAGTTCTACTTGAAGATGGGGGCAGGGTATAGGGATATGGGATTGTGTGTGTGGGAAGGGAAGGTGGTTCTGGCTGAAAAGGCGATGGTCTGTGGCCATAGGATCAGGTGACAGCAAAACCCGTAACCCGAGCACTGTTCTCCCAGAGTTAAAATGGAATCAAAACGACAAAGCCAGTCTAAGAATAGACTCACTGTCCAAAAACACGCAGCCCACAACAAAAACATCTCTGTCTGGCAGAGCCCAGCTGTACCACTCCAACAGAAAGCTGGACCTTGGAGCCAGAAGACCTGGGTTTGAATCTCCAGTCCTACCATTTTGTTGTATAACCACTGAGCAAGATACTCTCTCCCTCTCTGTGCCTCAACTTTCTCACCTGTAAAATGGGGACAAATCTAGCATTTTGTGAACATCCAAACACTTCAGTTGTTTTTATTTTTCATCCAGTCTCACCAGAGATATGAGCAAACTGGATTAAATCAACAAGCATTTACTAAGCACCCACTCTGTGCCTAGCCACATCGTGCTAGAGAAGGCATAGGATGTGTCCTTGAGGATTGGTTGACAGGACTCACAATCATGGAGGAGAGACACTGATATGAAATGATCCATGGTCTGGAGCTGCAGTCAGGAGACTAAACTAAGAGAATAATACTATGATTACCCTTGCCCTAGCACTTTGCTGTTTCCTGCTAACTCAGTGTGGCAATTGGTACAGAATATAGATTTTACAGATGAGGAAAGGAAGGCTCAGAAAGTAAGTGACTTTATCGCTAGCTAGTCTTGTCAAGATTTGAACTCAGGTCCCCTACCTCCGAGTATACATCTCATACTGTGATATCCTAGCTACTTTGTATTTCCCCGACTACCCAGAATTGATCCCACTCATGGATGTAGAAAGAAGGATGCTTCCTCACTTACAGCCAGGATGTGGATCTGGGCTCTTGGAAGATCCGCAAGCAAGACTAATAACAGCAAGGTTAATCAAGGGCGCATGGTAGCCCCTCTCCCTGCCCTCCCTCCCTTCTCTCCTTTCCTCCTCGTCCTTCAAGGAATTGATTTTTGCTCAAATACATGGTGAGATCTAATGCTCTGAGGTCAAGATGCTCTGACTTGGCTCTCCTCTCATGCTGGGGTTTTGTTTTCTCTCCGGTATCTCCTTGGGAGTGGGGGGGGGCAGTGCTTTGTACCCCAGAGGGTCTCATGTTTCTGTTTATCTCTTTCTTTCCCTTTCCTTCCCTGCCAGGCCTTTCTCTGCCTCTTACTGATGCAAGGAGGCCTATATTGCAGCAGGAAAGTGGGGCATTGGCTTCCATATTTATGTTAAACTCTTTCTCCTGGTCACTGTTTATTCAGCTCAAAAATATGACCAGTCTGGAGAGGCAGTTGTGGTTGTGTGAAAAGAGCCAGTAGCCTAAGAAGCAGGAGGACCTACCTCTTAGGAGCGAGGCAACTGGGGACAGATCAGGCCCTCTGGGCCTCAGTTTCCTCATCTTTAAAATGGCAATAATCCCTTTGCAAGCTACCTGCCAGGGTGAACAGGAGGAAGGTGCTTTGCAAATGTTCCACTGCCCTAAAAATGTTAGCTGTTGTTATGAATATCCATCCGCCCCCAGCAGCATCATGGAGGATCTTTTCTTTCAGTTCAGGAGCTCTTTGTTAGTGCTTGCTCCGTGCTTGGCTCCGTGCTTGGCTCTGTGCTGGGGCCTGTGGGGGGACTAAAAAATGAAGAAGAGGGAGGAGAAGAGGGGGAGGAGGAGGGGGAAGAAACCAGGAACTGACCACCTAAGAAGTCATTGACCTTCTCTTTGGAGAAGCAAATGCACACACACACACACGCACACACATGCACACACACACATGCACACACACACACACGCACACACATGCACACACACACATGCACACACACATGCACACACACACATGCACACACACACACACACACACCCTCTGAAAACACTTGCATTCAGTTATTCTTTAAGACGTCATCAAAGTGGGCAGCCAGCCCCTTCACCAGTGCAAATAGTGACCCATCCCAGTACCTTCATACTCTCATTCTTTCTGGGTCTCTCTGGCCCATATTTTGTCATAAATCATGTCGTCTTAGGATTAGAATGAACTTTAGATACCATCCAGCACAACGACAGCCTGCCCAAGAATCTCCTCTGTAGCATACCAGGCAAGTGATCTATAGACATTAAGAACTCAGAAGCATCTGGCAGCACATGGAGCCTGGGCCTGGAGTCAGGAAGACCTGAGTTCAAATGTGGCCTTGGACACTTACAAACTGTGTGACTGTAGGGAAATCATTTAACCTGTAAAATGGCAATAATAATAGCACTTATTTCCTGTGGTTATTGTGAGTAGAAAATGAGCTAATATTGGTAAAGTATTTGTAAATCTTAAAATGCTGTGCAAATACTATTTTTCTTACTATTATTTTCACAAATTTCAGAAGAGTTAGAATGGATCTTTAAAGTCCCCTAACCCAACCTATAGGGCAGCTGGGTGGTGCAGTGGATAGAGCACTGAGCTTGGAGTCAGGAAGACTCATCTTCCTGAGTTCAAATCCAGTCTCAGACACTTCTTAGCTGTGAAACCCTGGGCAAGTCACTTAACCCTGTTTTCTTCAGTTTCCCTCCTGAGACAAGCAAGTTTTCCCTTCTGTCCTTCTCAGTAACATCCTGTCATTGTCCTGACTTCTGCCCTGTGGCTTGAACAGAGCAAGGCCAATCCCTGGCCCCTGTGACAGCTCTCCCAGGACTTGATCACCCAGTGGTCATGCATCTCTTCCTTGCCCTCTCCTCAAAGACTTCTCCACATTCAGCGTCTTCATTTATTTCGAATGATCCCCTTTTGGCATCTTGCACTTGCCTTAAGGGCTCCTTCTGAGACTGCAGTGATTCCAGATGTGGCGATCTATTTGATATTACGTTTTATTTTTTAACAGAGAGGGCAGTTTAGATACCGAGAGGCAGCAACTGACCCCAAATCATAGCACAGTCCGGGGATTACAAGCCAGGTTAGGCTCATAAACCAGTTGTGGGAGATGTGCATCATGCGTGGAAGAAGCACGGGCAGTGAATGAGTCCTTCTGCCTGAGAAGGAGGGGAAGGAAGAGATGAAAGGGTCTCTTGGAGGCCATATAGTCTAATCCATACTCAAGCTGTTATCATTTTTACAACATACTCAACAATTTGTCATCTAGTCTTCCCTTGAATACTTCCAGTGATGGGGAAAAAAATGGAGGCAGCCCATTGTACTTCTGTGAAATTTTGTGAACCTTAATTGTTAGTACAGTTTGTTTTTTCTTAGATCAGGCTGAAATTTGACTCTTACCTAAGACTAATAAGGGCATCGATATGGCACAGTGGATAGAGTGCCAGACCTGGAGTCAGGAAGAGCTAATTTCAAATCTGTCCTCTGATACTCACTACTGTGTGACCCTAAACAAGTAATTTAATCCTGTTTGCCTTAATTTCTTCCTCTGTAAAATGAACTGGAGAAGGAAATGGCAAACCGCTCTAGTATCTCTGCTTAGAAAATGGGGTCACATGATCAACTCTGATAAACTAGACTTCCCAGCAACACATAGTTATAAGATAACTCTACAGATCTCGGGATGGAAGGACATATCTATATTCAGAGAAAGATCTATAAAGAACAGAGTTTAAATGGAGATTGAAGCAATCTACATCTGCTATCGTTCTTTTTCATGTTTGGTTTTCTTTCTTTTTTCCCTTGTTCACTCCATTGGTTACAAGCCTTCTATACAACCAGACTAATGTCCAATTTGAAAATATTTGCACATCCAATATTTGATTACATGCTGCCATAGCGGGGGGGAGGGACAGGGAGGGGAGAAAATTTGAAACCTCAAGAGATTATGGAACTGAATCTTGTAAACTAAAAGTAAATAAACAAATCAAATTTATAAAAAAAAAAAAGAAAGAAAGAAAATGGGGTCACAAAGACTTGGATGTGATTTAAAAAATTACTAAACAACAACAAGGTATCAGAGGATTTAAACAAGGCAGGAGACTGAGTAAGCTCAGTAAGAGAATGGGAGTGGTAGGAGATGTGGGAGAACAGATATAAGTTGTTGTTGGGAAGCAGTATGCTGTAGGGGGAGAAGAACAGGACTAGGGACAGGGGACTTTATTTTTACCAGCTATAAGTATGTCTTTGGGCAAGTCCTTAACCCATCCTCTGCAGAAATGGGGATCATAACGTGAGCCCTACCTCGAGTGCTTTGCAAACCTGGAAGTTCCAGAAATGAGACTTATTTGTTATTCTCCGCATCCATTATGGATCCTCCATACAGACTGTTCACCTCTACCCCTGTCACCTTGGTGAAGCTTCTAGGCACCTGCTTTAATAGGTCTGTTGGCAATGAATCTGAAAAAATGGGAGCTGGTAAGCCAAAAAAAAAAAAGGCAGAGTTTTGGGGTGGCTAGGTGGTGCGGTGAATGGAGCACCAGCTCTGGAGTCAGGAGAACCTGAGTTCAAATCCAAGCTGAGGTGCTTAACACTTACTAGCTGTGTGACCTTAGGCAAATCGCTTAACCCCAATTGTCCTGCATTCCCCCTCCAAAAAGCAAAAAAAAAAAAAAAAAAAAAAAGAAATGGGAGCTGGAATGAGGCTAGGTGAGAAGCTTGCTCCAGCCTGTATAAACCCTGATTTCTCAATGTCAGCTTCTCTGTTTTAAAGCACTGTTAATCCCTTCATGGACTTGGAGCTGTAAGAGAGGCAGCACAGCATAGTGCAGAGACCCTGGAGTCTGGAGTCTCTTGCCAGTCTATTGACCTCTCTGGGTCTCTTATAGGCAAAATGCTGGATATCTACTGGGGAAGTTAGGTGGTTCAGTGAATAGCGCAGAGGGCTTAGAGTCAGGAAAACTCATCTTTCTGAATTCAAATTTAGCCTCAGACACATACTAGCTGTGTGACCCTGGGCAAGTCACTTAACCCTTTTTGCCTCAGTTTTCTCACCTGTAAAATGAGCTGGGGAAGGAAATGGTAAACCAGTCCAGTATCTTTGCCAAGAAAACCCAAATAGGGTCTCAAAAAGTCAGAAACGACTGAAAACAACTAAATAACAGCAACAACAGATACCTTCTAAGGTCTCAGTACAGTGAATAGAGTGCTGAGCCTGGAGTCAGGAAGAGCTGAGTTCAAATCAGACCTCAGACACTATCTGTATGACCTGTCACTCAACCTCTTTGGCTCAGTTCCCACAACTATAAAATGGGGCCAGTAATAGCACCTAATCTGAGTTGTTGTAAGGATTAAATGAGATAATATTTGTAAATCCCTTAGCACAATACTTGGCACATAGTTGGTGCTTAATAAATTCTTGTTCCCTCCCTCCTCTTTCGTCATGGTGTGGTGGAGAGAGTGCCAGACCCGTCCTGAATCAGGAGCACCTGCCCTAGAATCCTGGTTCAGACATTCATTGGCTACACAATGACTTCATTTTCTCGGCCTCAGTTTCCTCATATGTAAAATGGGGATAATAATAATGCCTCCCTCACAGGGTTGTTGTCAAATGAAATAATGTGCAAGGACTACCTTGTAAGTCTTAGTGCTACTAAGTATTTATTGGGGTTGCTTTATTAATAGAGCAAAACATAAGGAGATGGTTATTGTCTTCTGCCAACCAGAAGATTGTCCTGGACTTTCCCCCACCCCCACAGCCCCCAGATCATGGGCAGCTCCCTTTCCAGCAGCCACTGTGGCTTGGAAAACATCATGCTTTTGACCCTTGGGTCATCCCCTCAGAACAGCTTGGTTGGCGTTGGGCACAGGCACCAGGGTCGGCTGAATCCAGCCCACATTTATGCTGACGAGTTTGATGAGACTCCCGCCCCCACAGATCCCAGGAGGCCAAGGGCCACTGAGGAGGAGGCTGAGGGTGTTCTAGGGGATTAAAAGCACCCAGAGTTGGGCAGGGGGTCCTCTATAAGAGTTAGAGAGAAGCCGGGGGTGGAAGATAAGAGAGCCAACGCAGACCTGTGCTGAGTGAGCAGGAGTGGAAGGAAGAGGACTTGGGCTGCATCTTCTCCATCATCTCTCCCCATTCCCTTGACTGCACCCCCACCCCCCATACACACACTTTGTACCTCCCCCTCCCCGTCCCTGCTGCTGTTATCACTGGGTGTGTTAGTGGCTGGGCTGGGCTGTCTGTTGAAATCCTTCAGAACATTTCCCAGCCTGGAAAGTGCTTGGGCAGAGGGCAGAGTTTAGAAGCAGGACAAGCTTTCACCCTTGGGGGAATGTAGAAGCATTGAGCAGTGACTTGGTTGTTAAAAAGACAGTGGGGGAGCAGGATGCTCGAATGCTTAAAAGAAAACAAACTTAGGTCAGGCATTCCCTGACTTTATCTTTGGCCTAGACTGGAAGGTGGCTCTAGCCGGGGCTGCCGAAGACCTTGATTCTTCTCTTCCTGGCCCCGCCACTGACCCTAGATACAGCAGTTACCAACCTTTCCAGCAAACAATTTTTTAAAAAGGGGAACATAAAGAGTGACATTAGAATGTCTTTATTTTTTTTAATTGACTTGTTTATTTTTTCTTATTTTTTTTAATTTTCATTGATTTATTTATTTACTTTTAGTTTACAAGATTCAGTTCCACAATACCTTGAGTTTCAATTTTTTCCCCTCCCTGCCGCGCCTCCCCCCCCCCATGGCAGCATGCAATCAAGTATAGAAGTGAACAATGGGAAAAAGAAAGAGAACCAAACATAAAAAAGAACGCTAGCATGTAGATTGCTTCAGTCTCCATTTAAACTCTGTTCTTTCTAGATCCTTCTCTGAATGTAGACATCTCCATCTCCTGAGACTTGTAGAGTTGTCTTATACC
>CM053588.1:102929521-103003469 GCA_028646515.1 Pseudochirops corinnae
ACTTGTAGAGTTGTCTTATACCTGTGCATTGCTGAGAAGAGTCCAGTTTATCAAAGTTGGTCGTCATACATACCTGTGTCTGTGATTGTGTACAAATTTTTCCTGGTTCTGTTCTTCTCACTTGGCATCAGTTTGTATAAACCTCTCCAGATGAATATGAAGATGGTCTCCTCCCCATTTCTTATAGCACAATTTAGAATGTCTTTATGCAGCACAGTGGATAAAGCTCCCAGTCAGGAGGACCTCAGTTCAAATCCAGCCTCCCTTACTAGCTGTGTGACCCCCTGATTGCCTCCCAAAAAAAAAGTCTTTAGAACATAGAATGTTAGAAGTTAGAAAGGGCTTTAGAACATAGAATGACCATCCTGGAAAAATTAAAACAGTAAAAAGAGCACACTGGCTCTCAAATCAGATAACATGGGCTTATGGCCCACCTCTGATACTTACTACCTATGTGACCTTTGACAAATCATATAAACTCCCTGGGTCTCTGTGTCCTCCTCTGTAAAATGAGGATGGGGAGCTAGATCGCCTCTGAGGACCCTATCTAGGGTCACCTCTAGCCTCTCTTGGGATCCTATGCATTTATGTCCTAGCTAGAAGACAAGTTCAAAATTCTCTAGGGCAGTGGCCTAGACAAAGAAAATGAAACTCAGGAAAGGGAAATGACTTTGCCCAAGATTACATAAGAAGTGTGGCAGAGACAAGCCCGGGGCCTGGATTGCCTGACTTCCATACTAGGGCCCCTTTCAAACACCACTCCATTGACAATTTAACGTAATTTGAACAGGTTTTTCATTGTCCCTTCCCCAGATTGATTGGATCAAAATAATTTTTAATAATTCTTAACTTATTTAAGATTTTTAACTCATCAGAGAACTTTTACCTTCTATTCATTGGTGCCTGGCACATAATAGATGTTTAATAAATGCTTGTTGATTAATTTGAGCTTTATACTGTCCCTGTGAGATAGGCAGGCCAAGTATTATAATCCTCATTTTCCAGCTGAGGCCCAGAGACCTGACTTCACCAAAGGGATACAGTTAGGTAGCAGCACAGCTAACATTGAACCCTAGGCCTACCAACTTAATTAAAATCTAAGAGATCTTTCTGGAGCACCTATTTTACATGAGCTCTTGGGCCCTGGAGCAAAGAGAAATGAATTTGCAAATCCGTTGTGTTTTATAATTCACGGTGTTGTTTTGTTTTGTTTTTCATTACCATGACTTTATAAGGCAGGTTATACAAGTATGAACATCTGAGGCTCAGGGAGAAATTACTTCCCCAAGATCAAACACAGAGCTGATAATGAAAGTGTCAGTGCTTTTAACAATTCTAAGACCACTACTAATGTTCTAAGTTCTGTGTCCTTAGTATTCTGCTTCTAAGGTATCTTCTGTCTGTCCGTGAGTCAACCTTTATTAAGCAAATGCTATGCACAAGCATTTTATTAGACACTGTGACTCCAACCTTGCAGGGCCTGGTATAACAAAGCCCTGAACCTCAGCAGAGCTAGGTAAGAGTTTCTCAGGGGACACTTTTACTTTAAAACAGGAATCAGTGGAGAAATTCCAGACTTAGAAATATTTGAAATGGAGCTCTAAAATCCAGGCCCTCTACAACACAGTCGGAAATCTTAGATGGGCACCATAGCACTTAGAACTTGATCCAAATGATTAGGGAAGGGGATCCAGATCAGGAAGGATCTGAATGTACCTAGCACCTCATCAAGTCGGAGGTCAGAGCCTTGATGCCAGAGATTGAGGGAGGTGAGGGCAAGGGTGAGGGGATGCCTGCTGGCAAAGGACAGACAGACTGTCCTCAGACACTAGCATGGAAAGCCTGCCTTCTGAGCACAAGTCTCCAAGGGCTGAGTAATTATTTTGTCTGTGATAAGTAAGAGAACATTGTGTAAAAGCTTGGAATGTATGGCACTGAGAAGGCATTAAAATAATTTCAGGCTGTCCACATGGAAGGAAAATACTGCTGCTTAGGCCAAAGCCCACCTCTTAACCTCTCCATCTCCTGATAACTGGCAAGAACAGTAGTTTATGTTGACCTTGCCAGTGGCAGTTTGCAGAGGACTGTGATATCCCTTATCTCAGCAGGCCTGTGAGCCCGAGACGTGGGTTCAAGTCCCACCTTTGACATGCTCTGGCTGTGTGATTCTGTGGAAGTCCCTTCACCCCACTAGGCAGCTCTATAAGACTCAGACTCTTAGGCTGAGAAGATGCCAACCTGCATTAGGAGAGGGGCTTTCCTCAGCCAGAAATTTTCGATTTGGACCAAGTCACAACAGCAGTTTCCATCCCCATCTCGTTTGATAGTCACCCCGATGACTTCTATGAGGGAGTATAGAACAAAGCTAATTATCTTCATTTTGCAAATGAAGAAACCAAAGCTCTGCTGGGTTATGAGTCTTGCTCAAGGTCACACAACACATTAAGTGGCAGGACTGAAACTTGGTGTCCTAAATCTCCACGACTGGGATTCTTTCTGCCATGCTCTGTGGCCTCCAGGAAACCTCGGGAGGTGGGTCTTTGGGTGAATTTCTTTCCATTTCTCTAGGTTTTCCTTCTGCCCTTTTCCTAGCAGTGATCCTTCTGCACAGTCTGGATAGTTTCCTCACTGTCCAGATGTTCTCTGAGGTTCTCATCATCCCAGGCAAGACCTCTTTCCTATTCCCTCTCCCCCCATACTGACCCCTCCTCTCCGATATGGGGCAAATCTGTGATGTTTATTCAGACTGACAGTAAGAGATGGGTTAGTGGCCTGGGGAGAGCCCCAAGCTGGGACCTGGGAAACCTGGATTCTAATCCTAACTCTTTCTCTCTAGCGAGTTTGTGACTTTGGACAAGCCGTCCAACCTTTCTAGGCCTCTATTTTCCTTCTGTGTAAAATGAAGATTTCTCATGTTTCCTTCAGGCCTACCTAACATTCTGTGTTCTCACATTCGAGCAAAATCACCTACTATGTGTGAGATGTGCCAAGGCAGCTGATGATGCAGAGGATGGAGCTCTGGGCCAGAAGTCTCAAATACGCCTCTTAGACACTTATTAGCAGAATGATGCTGGGCAAGATGTTGTTTAGGTATTTTTCAGTTGTGTCTCCCTCTGTGACCCCGATTTGGCCTTTTCTTGGCAGAGATACTGAAGCGGTTTGCTGTTTCCTTCTCCAGCTCGTCTTACAGTTGAGGAAACTGAGGCACACAAGGTTAAGTGACTTGCCCAGGGTCACACAGCTAATAAGTGTCTGAGGCCAGATCTGAATTCAAGAAGAGGAATCTTCCTTACTTGAGGCTCTACAATCTATCCACTGAGCCACCTAGTTGACCCCCAGGCAAGTTACTTAGCCTCTGTTTGCCTCAATTCATGTAACTGTAAAATGGGGATGACTGCACCTACCTCACTGTAGTCATATCTGGCACATAGCAGGTGGTATATAAAATGCTTTTTTCCCTTCCTCCTTTCCTTCTGTGAGTGCCAGGTATATGAAGAAAGGCAAGAGACAATTTCTGCTGTCAAGGAGCAATAGGATGCTAACAATTATGTGTCAGGATAAATTGGAGATAATTTCAAGAAGGAAGGTGCTAGCGTTGAAGGATGCTAGGAAAGGCTTCCCATAGAAGGTGAGATTTTAGCTGGGTCTTGAAGGAAGCCAGGAGATGAAGAAGAGGAGGAAGAGCATTCCAGATCTGGGGGACAGCCAGTGAGAATGCCCGGAGTCAGGAGATGGAGGGTCTCGTGTTATCAGCAGCACCAAGGCCAGCGTCACTGGATCACAGAGTTGGAGAAGTGGAGTAAGTAATGACAAGACCAGAAAGGTGGGGAGAGATGTTCTAAAAGGCTTTAAAAGCTTTATTAAACAGAGGATCTTACATTTGATCCCAGAGGGTGTAGGGAGCCACTGGAGTTTGTTGAGTAGAGGGGTGACATGGTCAGACTCACACTTATAGAGTGGAATGTGGGCTGGAGGTGGGAGAGACCAGAGGTGGGGAGACCATGCCTCCCTGCACTAGTCTGGGCATGGGGTAATTAATGAGGACCAGCACCAAGGTGTTTACAGTGTCAGAGGAAAGAAAGAGGAGTCTACCAGGATTTTGCAACAGATTGGATATGGGAGAGTGAGAG
Source organism: Pseudochirops corinnae (assembly GCA_028646515.1). Taxonomy (NCBI): domain Eukaryota; kingdom Metazoa; phylum Chordata; class Mammalia; order Diprotodontia; family Pseudocheiridae; genus Pseudochirops; species Pseudochirops corinnae. The sequence continues at coordinate 102,933,652 of CM053588.1, forward strand.
CAGTCAAGAGTGACATGTAGGTTCCCCGCCTTGGCTGACTAGGAGGATGGTGGTGCCCTCAGCAGTAAGAGGAAAGTTGAGAGGAAGGCAAAATGGTAGGGGAAGGATAATGAGGTCACTTTGGAACACTTGGAATTGAAGATGTATATGGGATATCCAATTGGAAATGCCCAGTCGGCAGTTGGAGATAGGAGTTTGGAGGTCAGGAGAGAAGTTAGGGCTGGATAAATATGCCTAAGATTCATCAGTATGGCGGATAATTGAATCCATGGGAGCTGATGAAATCACCAAGTGAAAGAGGGAGAAGAGTAGAGGACCCAGGACAGACCCTTACCAACTGGGGGTGACTTGGATGCCTGGAAGGAGACTGAGAAGGAGTGGTCAAATAGGTGGAAAACCAGGAAAGAGGGGTGTTCCAGAAACCTAGAGAAAAGAGAAGTCCATCTGAGCAGAAGGCAGCTGTTGAGGGTGTTAGGGCCGTTCTGTGTTCCGAGTTCCACCTCCTAACTCTGATTCATCTGTGTTACCTTCCACGTCTCTTCATTTATTTAGGCCTTCTCCTGGGCCTGGAATTTGGAATATACTCCCTTTTTTTATCTCTGCCTGTTGGGTTTGTTTTTCCTTCAGATGTCACCTTGGACATCCTTTTTTCATGAAGCCTTCCTGATTCTCTCTCCATACCAGCTGAATCTTGGATCTCTAATATTCCCACTCCCATAGTTTCCTAGTATGCTTTGGGTGTGTCTGTCTTTTACCCTTGATGTATTTCATCTTGCATTATACTTCTTTCTTATCACACTATTTTTCCCCATAGACTATAAATTCCTTGAGAACAGGAAATGTTTTTAATCTTTGCATCATCAACATTGAGCATAATACATCAGATCTATTAGATGCCTAATACATTTTGGTTGAATTGAGTGAGATCATTCTAGACCTCAATGGGAGAGAAAGTTGGGATCCTTGGGGAAGATTTCCAACTCCTTTCCAATCCAAGGAGAGCCAGCCTTGCCTTGAAAGCAGTGTGGGGCTGGGCAGGGTCCTTGGGGACAGGTAAACTTGGGTTCTGCTCCTAGTTCTTTCACCTAACACAATGTGGGACCCCAAAAATCACTATCCCTTTGAGCCTCTTTGTAAATTAACGGAGTTAGACTAAGGTCTCTTCTGTTTCTGGCATTCGGCATTCTGAGGTCTCTTCTAGTTCCCATGAAACTAAGGAAAAAACAGGCATTTATTAAGCACCTACTGTATGTGCCAGGCACCGTGCTAAGCATTTTACAGATATTTCATTTAGTCCTCAAACAACCCTGTTAGGTGCATGCTGTTATAATCTCCATTTTACAGATGAGGAAACTGAGGCCAACAGATTAAGTGACTCATCTAAAGTCACACAGCTAGGAAGTATCTGAGGTCAGATTTGAATTCAGGTCTTCCTGACCTGGAAGGAAGGAAGATAGCTGGTTTATACATGTGTATGTCTAAAATGACCTATTTGTAGAAGTTTACCTCACTGCAAGTAAACTGGGCAATTGTTTTTAGATCATTCAAGAAAACTAGAATTGTTACCTTTGAGAATAATATACTTTCAGATAGGGAACTACTTCTTCCTTTTTAAATTCTAATAGATTTTAACTTTTCAAAGCCAGGTTAAATGGGGATAGGAAGTGGGAGGAGAGAGAGAGCCAGGAAGGGACAGGACAGAGTCAAGATGTCTCCAGGGTTTCAAACCTGGGTGACTGAGAGAGTGGTGATGCCAATAAAAGTAGAGAACTTTGAAGGAGGGGAAAAATGATCAAGTCTTTCTTTAACATGCCACGTTTGAGATGCTAGAGGGATACACAAGTAGAAATATCCAGGAGGGATCTAGAGATGGGGAACTGGAGTGCAAGAGAGAGATGAGGGCTATCCACACAATGTATTTAAGTGACTAAAAGTTAAAACAGCACTCAGACTTTTGGGACACCCTTTATGGACTTGGGAGTCATTGGCATGGAAGCCCTAGGAATAGCACCAAGGAAGACAATGTAGAAAGAGAAGTAGAGGACCTAGGACAGAGCCTTGGGGGCCACCCATGGTCAGTCAGAGAGAGTAAATGGTTGGAAGAAGTTCCGCCAAAAGAGACTGAATAACCTCTATTTTATCTGGAGATAGGGGTTGGTCGGCAGAATGTTTCCCCCCTCCCCTGGTTAGCACTGCCACAAAGAGCCATCTCGCACCAGCGATTAGGGAGTTCATCTTGCAGTTACTAATGGAGTGACTAAACCCAGATTCAGTCTCACTAATGCTCTTTGTGTATAGGTCACTGAGGAAAGTGGGATGGGAATTCATCCTGAAAATCAATGCGGTCACTGGTCAGAGAGGTTATGTCTTTCCTCAGGGACCTGTAGACTCTTCCTGGAGTGTGTGGGTCCAGCTTCTCTATCCCCCATGCAGGAGATAAACAGGAGAGTAATTTACCCAAGTTGTGGAGTGTTTTGATCACTAGCAGCCCTGCCTTATGATATTAATAGTAATAACATATTTATTTAATTTTGTTATTCAGTTATTTCAGTCCTGTCCGACTCTTCATGACCCCATTTGGGGTTTTCTTGGCAAAGATGCTGGAGTGGGTTTGCCATTTCCTTCTCCAGCTCATTTTTACAGATGTGGAAAATGAGGCAAACAGGGTTAAGTGACTTGCCTTGGGTCACAGAGTTAGTAAATATCTGAGGCTAGATTGAGTCTTCCTGATTCCAGGCCTGGCATGCTAAGCACTATGGTGCCACCTAGGCCAGAGATGGGGAATTTTTAAGGAATTACAAAGTGCTTTCCCTGAGAGGCCGGCAAAAATCGTTAGCCCTGATTTACAGATAAGGATCCGAGGGTGGTTAAACAGTGTGCCTGTGTTGACATAGCTACTAAATGTCAGGGTTGGAAATTAAACTCAGGTCTTCTGGTGCCAAGTCCAACACTCCTATCACACTACACTGTATTCAGGCTAGGTCATTCTTGAAGAGAGTGGGACAAATGCTACTTTTCCCAAAGTTATGGTGGGTTTTGAGGAGTTCAGCATGGCTGGGCTTGAATCTTGGCCTTGGAAGGGGTCATGAAGAGTCACTAGTCCTCTTTCCCCATTCCACTGAGCCCACAGTGGCCTTCCTAGAACTTTATATTGACTCTTGTACATTACCTGCCCATATAATACACCAACCCCAAGACCACCGTATAACCATATCCTATTAGCGTTATAATGGGCTTATCTCCAGTTGTCCTGATGAATATCTGGCCATTGGACCCAGATGACTCAGGAGGAGACAGTGAGGCTGGTGACCTTGCACAGCCCTCCCTCACTCAAATCCAAGTCAACCGCAACTCATGTCATCATTCCCTGATGTCATGATCCTCTTCAAGAATGAAGGACAAACACAACACCACCAATGAGTCCTCATGAACTCCCTAATCACTGGTGTGAGATGGCTCTTTGTGGGAGTGCTAACCAAGGGAGGGGGGAAACATAATGCCGACCAACCCCTATCTCCAGTCCTCAGTGTCTGGTGTTATCTGGCAATGAGAGTCCCACAGAGAGGAATGTCATCTCAATCAGCATAAATTAGCTGGGCAGTCACTGATGTAGCCCTTCCAGAATTTTGGGACACATTCTCCAGAGACATGACTCTTCTTCCTTATAATAACAATAATGATAAATTGTCCCTAGAAAATCAAATTTAAAATAATAAGCAAAATGTTGACTTGATCTCAGGACCATTTCTATCTATCCAAATACTATCAAAAAGGAGAAGAATGAGATTAATAATTTTCTCCAAATTTGTTATCCCAAAGCTTTTTACAGAGTAATTCATTAATGGCATATTAATTTAGTTCTAATACATAGGACAGATACAAGTATAGTGAAAATACTGGAGCATTTGATATTCACATGGAAAACTCTTCTCAGTTTAAAACATGCCACCAACAACATAATGGCAAGAATAGTTGATAGAGAATCTGACATCTCTTAAGGAGGCATTTTTAAGCCCCTTATAATTCAATATCATGTCTCCAGCTCTTAAGTAAAAAAGAGTTATGCTAAAACATTTTATTGATCACTTAATGTTCATGGTTAACACCAGTTTATTAAGATCTTGAAAATCATATTAATCAGTTTCTTAATCTCATGGAATCTTTCCTAAATGATATCAAAATATCATTGGACTCAGTAAAGTGTAAATTTCTTAATATATACCAAGAAGAAGAAGAGGCAGAAATCTTTGAAGTTGAATTCAAGAGGTCAGCTTGAACTACTATATAAAGGAGATACTTAGGAATACGACGGTCATCCTCCAGGTAAGGCACATTGAAAATAAAGTTATCAAGGGGGAAGCTGTGGCTATGAACATGGAGACTTTTTAGCATCTTAAAATTTAGAGCAATTGACACTTATGAAATGCCAGTCTTAATCTAAACTTTTGAAATGATAAAATGGGCCACAACAGATCTGGAAAGTTTCCTAACAAAAACATTGTATTAACAGATCACATCATCCTAAGGCAGCAGTACAAAGACTAATGCTTCCTTGTCACACAGGACTAGATACTCTTTACAATCCCTTCCAAGGAAATAAGATTAATAGATGTTCTGAGAACATATAAGTAAATTTAATAAATTAATAGGACATAAATATTAATGTATATTTATTTAACAATATTTAATAATTTATAGGGACCAGATAGATGGTATAGCAGATAGAGTTATCAGGCCTGGAGTCAGGAAAACTCAGCTTCCTGAGTTCAAATCCAGCCTCAGACACTTACTAGCTGTGTGGTCCTGGACATGTCACTTACCCATGTTTGGCTTAGTTTCTCATCTTTAAGATGAACTGGAGAAGGAAATAACAGCACTCTCTGCCAAGAAAATCCCAAATGGAGTCACAGAGTCATACATAACTGAAAAATGACTAAACAATAAATAATTTATATATTATATTATTTATATCATGTTAATAATTTAATAGTATATCAAATATAATTTATATATAACAAAAATTAATAGCATATAAATAGGTTTAAAACTTACAGAAATACTTTTGGAACAAACAGCATCCACAACCGCTTCCCAGAGCAGTGTAATAGTAAAAGCTTAGGATATCTACATGCCATTGCATTTGTCAAATATAACTACAAGTTGTTTAATTCCAAATATATATACCCTGTTAAGTGCATAAAGTCTAAAAATGGCATCAAAAGGCCTGGGAGATATCCATGCAGATTCAGCTAGCAATATTTTGATGGAGAAGCATCAAGCAAGTGACTGAGTCATGCAGATTTTTTAAAAAATAAAAAACTGAAGATTTTATGATAATAGTTAGTATTTGTATTGTGCCTTAATGTTTGCAAAGTGTTTTATGTATTATCTCATTATTTCCTCACAGCATCCTGTGAGGCAGGTATTATTGTTTCCATCTTCCAGATGAGGAAAGCTGAGGCTGAGAGATCTTAAGAGACCTGCCTGGGACACCCTCCTAGTAAATGTCTTGATGTCTTGAGTCTGTAATCGAACCCAGGTCTTCTAGATTTTAAATCCAAAGCTTTATATACTACGCCATCTAGCTGCCTTTGATGGCAATTCAGGATTCGATCGTGGACACCAGAAATTACAAAAGGTTATCCTTCAGGATCTCTTAGTAATCAATGCAGATTCTGAAAAGAAAGAGTAGAAATCTATAGGAGAACCAACTGCAGGTTACCCACATTTAGCACCTACCAAACACTTGGCAAGACACAAATCTGATGACTAGAATTATATGCGAGGAGCTCTCTATCTGCTAAATTCACAGAAGACAAATCCCCAGATTTATCTCAGAGCATGCTTAAGAAATCAGACAACTAAAAAAAAGAAAGAAGAAAACCAAATTACCAGTATCAAAAATGAAAAGGATGAATTCACAACCAATGATGAGGAAAGTAAAACATTAGGAATTACCTTACCCAACTATATGCACATAAATTTGACAATTTAATGAAATGGACGAACATTTACAAAAATATAAATTGCCCAGATTAACAGAAGAGGAAGTAAAATACTTAAATAATCCCATCTCAGAAAAAGAAATTGAACAAGCCATCAATGAACTCCCTAGGAAAAAATCTCCAGGGCCAGATGAATTTACAAGTGAATTCTATGAAACATTTAAAGAACAATTAATTCCAATACTATACAGACTATTTGGGAAAATTGGTGAGGAAGGAATCCTACCAAATGCTTTTTATGATGCAAATATGGTACTGATACCTAAATCAGAAAGAGCCAAAACAGAGAAAGAAAATTATGGGCCAATTTCCCTAATGAATATAGATGCAAAATTTTTAAATAAAGTATTAGCAAAAAGATTACAGCAACTTATCATGAGAATAATATGCAATATATATGCAATAATATGATTATTGCACTGGTAGCAGAAATTTCAGAAATAAGGTGGAAATAATCATCACTGTTAACAATAAAAATTCATATTCGTATAGACTTTCACAGTTTATAGAACACCTTCCTACAACCATCTGAGGAGGAGGAGGGGAAGAATGAGGAGAGTTATCACACCTATTTTATAGATAAAGAAATGGAAACACAGAGAAATTCACAGAAGAGGCTATAGCCTTGTCCCTAAGGAAAGGGGCAAATTCCATAGGGCACCTGAGAAAACACTGGTTTTCTCATACCTTTTTCTGATCATATACATGTAGATGAATTATGTAGGACCAGGAATGCTGGGCTGGTTCAATATTAGGAAAACTATCAGCATGATTGATCCAATCAACAACAAAACTATCAGAGAATTCAGCGACACACTTCACCGGCACCAGCTTTTGATGGAAGATGGGACTGTTGTCTACAGGGCAGAAGGTTAATCCATAAAAATTTAAGGATGGTGTTTTAAATAGATGTTGCTAAACCAACCAGTTAGAGCAGAAGAAATCATACAGCAACAGGATGAGGTCTACATCATCCCCATCATACTCTCTGCAGCTGGCCCTGCCCCCAAAGACACTTTCAGGGAACCTGAAATTAAAAAAGGTTAACTCTTACTCAGTTTCCTTAATTTTTTTTGATTGACAAGCATTTATTTTCTCTGCCTCCTACCTAACCTCCCCACCAAACACATTGCAGGGGGAGAAACAATTCCCTGAATCAGATATGCAAAGTTACACAAAACAAATTCACACATTGTATCAGAAAAAAAGTTGATTTCAAAAAGCAGGTATTTTATCCAACTATCTCCAGAATATTTGATTAAAAAAATAATAGTAGGATAGCAGCTTTTTCCAGGGCCATTTCTATATGAAAGCCATCCAAAAGAAGAGCAGAAAAATAACAGTAACTGATTTTAAATAGTACTTTTGAGTCTACATTATTTTATTGAAGCCTCACAGAAATCCTGTGAGTTCAGTTCTGTGTGTATTAATATACCCATTTTACAGATAAGGAAATAGGTGTAAAGAGATTAAATGGCTTCCCCATGGCAACAGAGTTAAGTAAATTTCAAAAGGGACTTTCTCTTTCAGTACTACCCTCCTCCCCCAATCTCTCTCTCTTTCCCCTTTTACCTTTACTCCTCCTCCAATATCCTCTTAATTCATCTACATGTATATGATCAGAAAAGGTATGAGAAAACCAGTGTTTTCTCAGGTGCCCTATGGAATTTGCCCCTTCCCCTTAGGGACAAGGCTATAGCCTCTTCTGTGAATTTCTCTGTGTTTCCATTTCTTTATCTGTAAAATAGGTGTGATAACTCTCCTCATTCTTCCCCTCCTCCTCCTCAGATGGTTGTAGGAAGGTGTTCTATAAACTGTAAAAGTCTATACGAATATGAATTTTTATTGTTAACAGTGATGATTATTTCCACCTTATTATTTCTGAAATTTCTGCCACCAGTGCAATAATCAGTGAAAAAATATACTCTTTTTAAAAACATTAAGAAACCAAAATTAAGCATTTATTCTCTTCCACCTCCTTTTTCCCTGATTGAAAAAAAAAAAAGAAAAGAAAAACCAAATCCTGGTAACAAATATCCTTTTTCAAGCAAAAAAAAAATCCTACAGTGGCCTCGAATACAATTTTTTGTTCTGCACCCTCAGTCCATCATCTGTGTGTCGAGAGATGGTGGTATGTGTCATTATCAGGTCTCTTGAATTATGGTTGGTTATTTACTGTGTCGATCTGTCTCCACAAGCCTTTATATCATAACCTCATTCTGCTTCAGTACTGACTGTAAGGACGTCAGAGATCCTTGATATGGGTACCCCCTTCATTCAAACAGACTAAAACTCTGCCAAGGCTAAGGATGGCCACCTCTTCCACCCACCAAAAAAAATCCATTGGTGGATAACCTCTTTAGGTTGGTGCTTCAGTGACAGATACCCACAATAACCCCAGACTGTTCATTTTAGTGGCCCAAGGTAGAACTAGGTGGGAGACAAAGAAAGGAAGGTAGATTTGAGCTTCTTACAGAGCCGGCCCAAAATGGAATCCCCTGCCCTTAGGAAAATAAAGACCATCCCATACACTGATGGTGTTGAAGCAGCATCATGTCTGCAGGGATGTAGCTTCAAATTCTGTTTTCAGACACTCACTCTGTGACTGGTGGTCAAGTTGCTTCACTTCTCTGAAATTTAGGCTCTTTGTCTGTGAAATGGGCTAATAATACTTTTTCATCTATTTCTATCTATATAGCTGTCTCTTCATTCTTTTCATTTGTTTGTTTGTATGTATATATGTATTTATCAAGGACAGCTAAAAAGCTCAGTGGATAGAACTCTAGGCATGAAATCAGGAAGACCTGGGTTCAGATATGACCTCAGATACTTACTAGCTGTGTGACCTTGGACAAGTCACTTAACTTCTGTTTACCTTAATCCACTAGAGAAGGAAATGGTGAACTATTTTGGTATCTTTTCCAAGAAAATTCCATGGACCAGACCACAGGGTCACAAAGGGCCAGACACACCTGAATGACTGAACAACATATGTATCTATATCTCTTCATTCATCTGTGTATTTCTCTGTCTATAACTGGGCTGTACTCCTCTGAACTTTTGTCATGTTCACCCATAGTCTTGTCCTCCTGCAACATCATATCAGTGCCTCCTATGGCACCCGGTAGGAACTTACTAAGTGTTTTTTCGCCAGCTGGCCTCACAAGCTGGTTGTGAGCTAAGTGGTTTTCTGAAGCTTCAAGGAATATAGAAATGAAAACTGTCACTAGTATGCTCCATGCGAGAGGGCCCACTCCAGCAAATCGAAAGATGTTGGTTGACTTGATTGAATTGGACTGACTCTGTCATATGCTTGCATGGAAACATATATACATATATTCACGTTCGGATTTTCCTCTTACACAGACTCTCTGAGAAACCTCCCCTCTGTGGGTCACGGCCCTCGCTCCTCCCCAGCCGAACTCAACAGCTCCAACCCACACCTGCTTCGAGAGCGCAAATCCTCGGCCCCCTCGCACTCCAGCCAGCCAACCCTGTTCACCTTTGAAGCCCCAGCAAACCACACGCAGACCACCTTGTCCACCAGTGCCCCCCAGGACTATCTCTTCCTGCACCAGTGCATAAGCCGAAGAGCAGAGAACACAAGGTAAGTGGAACTTGGCAGGAGGGAAGACTGAGTGTTGAGACAGCCCCGGCAGAGGCTGCTTCAGATTTGAAAGACACATGTGGAAGCATTCTCTTTCTCAACTGTCATTTCACACCTTGGATGGAACTTGATGCCCACTGTAATCCCCAGCTTTTTTTTAGTCAAATTGTTTGAAAAAAAGATAATACCTTGGCTTGTTCTTGTGAGGTTGACTTTTTTTCCCCCAAGGGTAAGATTTTGCATTTATCCCTATTTTTTTTTGTTTGCTTTATATATTATTAATACTAAAAGTAGCATGATATATGGAAAGCAGAGTGGACAAGGGAGTTAGAAGTAAGTTCAAATTTTTTGTCTTGGTCCTTGACACATTCAGGGCCTCTTGCATACTCTGGGTCCAGTGTTTCTGGAAAACATGGCAACTTGAAAGGACAAGTTCAGGGGACCCCTTAATAAGGAGACCCTGGGCCAGTCACAATTTCTCTGATTCTCACTTTTTTCTTTTGTATAACAGGGAACTATATAGATCATCTCTTAAGATTCTTCTCACTTGAAACCCTCTGATCTTATGATTTTTCCTTGTTGGGAGGGAATAAGCTGAGAGGGGATGCTTCAAGATGAGGTTCAGTGTGCATACTTAGTAAAAACTTAGTGAATTAGACAGCCTAGGAATGCCTCATGGGAAGACCCAGTGAAAAGGATGGTAGGCCATTTACTAGTTCTGTTTCTGGTTTTGCCCTTGCTTGTCTTTGGTCACCTCTCCTCCCCCCTCCCCCATGCCTAGAATGCCCTCCCCACCCCCACCCCCAGTCTCTCTCTTCTGCTGCCCTTTCTATCTTTCAAGCTCTAGTGCCATTCTCCCATCTGTCATGACAATTTCTCTCCTGGGGATCTCCCTCCTTAGATTTTACTGTAGAACTTTACCAAGGCCTCTCCTTTACTCTTTCCAACCAGTCAGGAAGACCTAAGTTCAGATCTGACCTCAGAATTGGTAGATGTCTTTATTTCCTTATGAGAGGCAGCTGGTGGTGCATTGGGTAGAGCACTGGGCATGAAGGTAGAAAGACCGGAGTCCAGATGGGATCTCAGGCACTTGCTAGCTTTGTGTCCCTGGGCAAATCCCTTCCCCTCTGTTTGCCTCAGTTTCCCCAGCTGTAAAAGGGGGGTAATAATAATACCTGCCTCACAGGGTTGTTGTGAGAATCAAATGAGATCATATTTATTTGTATAAAGCGCTCAGCACAGAACCTGGGACACAGTAGGTACCATGTAAATATTCCCTTCCTTTTCCATTCTCTTTCCTTATATCATAGCTGTTTGAGTATATGTCATTTCCTCAGTCTGTACCCCATTTCATTTTGTATCAACAACCCTTAGAACAGGGCCTTGCCCTTAATAAAGGTCTATGGAATTCTGCTGAAGTTCCTCCTCTATACCAGGCTTGTACAGGGCTCCTTGTAGGGGTAGAGGAATAAGATTTGGTGTCTTCATTAATGGAATTAGCAGTCTTGTATAGCAGGGTTATCTAGCATATGTCCAAATCATTGTGAAATGTGAGGCCCACATTTCAAATAAATGAATCAATTTCTAGCTGGATACCTGGGTATAAAGGGGTAGGTCTGGCTACCTGAAAGGCAATGTTTGCAGTCTTCTAGGGTAAGGTGTTGTCCCTGTATGTCCTAGATAGCCTTGAACAAACTTGTTCTGTTCAAGATGGATGGAGCCTTCAGAAACAGGGCCATCGAATGCTAGAGCTGGAAGGGGCCTTAGAACATGGAACATGAGAGCTGGACGAATCCTTTAGAACATAGATTGTATGAGCTGGGAGGTCCCTTAGAGACATCTACTCTAGTCCTCATGTTTTGGAGGAAGGAACTGAGGAAGACCATAGAGAAGAAGTGTGTTTCCCAAGGTCATATGGTTTTCAGTGGGCAAGACAAGAAGCATTAGAACATTCACTGAGAGCAGCTTCCTGGGAGGAAGGGCCAGAGCCCCAGGAAGTTTTTGAGGAGAAGGCTGTGTAAATGGGCACCTGAGCAGACAGGCCTTGTTTTGCACGTGGGCACTAGTTAGGCAGCCCTGAGAAAGAGGATCTGGTGGAATAAAAGAGAGAAGTGAGACTGGAGAAATGTTTCTGTATTACTTCACCATCAGTGCCTCCTGCCTGACCTGCCTGCTGAGAGCATCCAGGAAACTCCCCATTATTGAGAGGTTGACTGGATCTTGGATTTTCCAGGCTGTTTTCAGTTGTCCTGAGCTTAGAGGTGGGAAGGGCAGTAAAGACTTTTGCAAAACTTTCCTTGGATGCCCCAGGGGCAAGAGCTGATGAGAACAGGAGATTGCACGGGAGGGACCAGGAACTCATGCCTCCCAGCCTGGGCGGAACTTCTGGCTCTCTGGGGGAAAGTTCCCAGAGCAGGGGCCAGACACCTGCTAGCATTTGGCCGGGATTCCAGCTCCCATGACTGTGGGGGCCCTGTTTCTCTCCGCCATCTTGTGGCCACATTGGCAAATTGCACCTTGTCCAGGCTCACTGAGCCAGAGGCATGCAAATGTAGACTCGTTTATCTAGTATTTTAGGGTAACAAAGTGCTTTAGCGACATCCCCACATTTCAAACCCACACCAACTCTGGTGGGTAGATACCACAGGTGTTATTCATTGTTACCATGATATCTGAGTTGGAAGGGTCCTTGGAAATCGTTTTGCAAATGAGAAGACCTCAGACCAGGGGAGAGAGGTGATTGCCCTTGGTCATGCAGCAAAGGAACCATCCGAATTAGAAGTGGAACCCAGGCCTCCTGACTACAGGTCCAGTACCCTTTGCAGTGTGCTAGGTCGACTCGGGCTAGTCCCCCACTAGGAGCTAATAGGACAAATGATTAATATAGAAATGAAAACTCAAAGTCTAGGTCAGGTGGGAGCAGTCTGTGTTTCCAGGCTAGTGGAGATCACCATAGTGGAAAATGATGAAGGGCCCCATCCTAAGCAGACATTTTCTCCCCCCTCCCCCTTTTTTATGTTTATATCATACTTTGTTTTGTATATTTAACTGCCTTTTATTTTTACATCACCTTTTCCCAGTTATGTCCTATCATTCTCTCCCTTCCCAGAGAACCATCCCTTATAAAAAGAAAAAAAAAACTTTAGCAAATCTGAGCAACACATTATATCTACCAGCCTTGACACTTTGGTGAAGAACAACTAGAAAAGTGTCCAGTAATTCACAAGAGACACAGTCCTTGGACTGGACAGGAGCCAGCAATAAAATTCCTGGCCTCTGTTGTCTCTACCCAAAACCCCATTATGTAGGCACCAAGGTGAACTAGAGAAGGCAAATTTGACATCGTGAGGCTTGTCTTTGGTCACCTCTCCTCCCCCCTCCCCCATGCCTAGAATGCCCTCCCCACCCCCACCCCCAGTCTCTCTCTTCTGCTGCCCTTTCTATCTTTCAAGCTCTAGTGCCATTCTCCCATCTGTCATGACAATTTCTCTTCTGGGGATCTCCCTCCTTAGATTTTACTGTAGAACTTTACCAAGGCCTCTCCTTTACTCTTTCCAACCAGTCAGGAAGACCTAAGTTCAGATCTGACCTCAGAATTGGTAGATGTCTTTATTTCCTTATGAGAGGCAGCTGGTGGTGCATTGGGTAGAGCACTGGGCATGAAGGTAGAAAGACAGGAGATCCAGGACTAGAAGGTTGCTGTGGAAGGCTTACCTTAATCAAAAGGAATAGAATAGGAGATTGGGGGTGGAGAATATCATTGCATCAGTCCTTGAACGAGATGGGGGAAGATGAGGAAATACAAAGAAGAGAGTGGAAAAGGGTTACCAAGTTTATCATGATTAGATTTATATATATATATTTTTAGCTGACCACCAATCCTCATGCTTATAGGGACAGAGATGACAGCATGAATTTTTTAGAAGTGTCCTAGAAATATAAGGTACATCCTTCAAAGAGGAGAGACAGCTCAAGTCCAACAGAGTGATCAGTGGCATATAAGAGCAGTGGGGATATGAGCACACCACCATGTATGCAGCCCCATAACAGGCAAGCAGAATGTCAGTCTTGGATATGTTCAAAACATATCAAAGCTGAAAGTAAAAAATTGTGTGTCCCCTCATTCCAGGAAAGTCTCCTGGTCCCCCATCAGAGGAATACACTGGAACCATGTTCCATTTGGTCAGGTGAAGCACTTTGAACATAAATGAAAGAAGAAACAAAGGGAAGAATGGCATGAGGATATATTATAGGAGGGGAGGAGGAAATAGACAAGTTCAAGAAACAGGCCCCCAGCCCCAGACAGGACAGAGGTAGGATGCAGGACCTCAGTTATATGAACATTTTCTAAAGTATATGGCCTCTTTCTACCAAAAGCAGTGAAGTTAATAAATTCATAATCTAAAGACATTTTCTTCTTCCTGTAGCAACAACACAGTACTAGAGTCATTGCCCTCCCATTCCCTGTTCATGGGACAGGTCTCCCAAGGGATAGTTAGTTATTTCAGTTCAAGGTTCTCTGGATCAGCCAAAGGCATTTCAAGAAATGGCAGTCAAGTCAGGAAGCATTAAGTACCTACTATGTGGCCATCACTTTGCCAAGTGCTGGAGACAGAGAAAAGCAAAAACAGTCCCTGCCCTCTAGAAGCTCCCAGTCTAACGGAGGAGACAGCATGCAAACAACGATGTACAAACAAGATATATTTCAGTATAAATTGGAGATTATCTAAGAGAAATGCTTGAGATCAGAAGGAGGAGAAGGACTAGAAATGCATGCTTGCAGATAAGAGTTACAGGGTATATGGGAGGAAATAAGATAAAACGAGAAAGGCAAGAAGAAGTCAGGAAGGGTTTTGAACACCATACAGCTCTCTTAGAAAAGGCAGAAAATCTTTCCTTGCCTGGAGATCAACAAAAACTGACTCTCCAGTTTTCCTTTCTCACTCCCTATTGAGGCTTCTTATCTCTTCAGGAGGAAATTCTCAGCCCCAGGAACCAAATTCTTTAGTACAAAGAGTCAGGTATTCCCAGCTAGGTAATACACCCAGCTTTAGCCTTTTGTTTGGGCTCCTTCCCGTTCTGGGACCTTAGATCCCCTGGCCAGAGATCTCATCCTGGCTTAGGATGAGCATTCCATTCATTACTGAAGGCTGAACTTCAACCCATGTAATGGTTATTGGCCCAGCAATTACCAAATGGCTCTCGATTGAGAGTGCCCTAGTTTTCCAACCATAAAGCTCCTCCGTTCTCCCCATGTCAGCGAATGGCTGGGGTCGTTGTCTCTTGGACCTGTCAAATTGTATTCCTGGTTTTTTAAACTACAAGCTAGGAATGACTTTGGGGGACTCCTATGAAATTCCTATTCTGGAATTGAATCTCACTAATAAAAAGAAAGGAACTGGTTGCCAAATTAGATATGATGGGAAGTGTGTGTGTGTGTGTGTGTGTGTGTGTGTGTGTGTGTGTGTGTGTGTGTGTGTGTGTAGAGGGAATAACTACTTTGTCTTAGAGTTTATAATAGAGGAGAAGAGAAAATTCAGGCATAATCTGTCATATACCCTAGATTTTGAGAGAGTAAAATGAGAATCACAGTCCTTTGACCTGAAATTAAATGAGAAAAGGAAGCCCAGAAATAGGTAGCTCTCAGGAATCCAGTTCTGAAGACACAAATGAAATTAATCTGACAAGGAAAAAAGAGAAATTGTCTAAAGAAATAAATCATGGTACATGAGGAACTCACTGACCAGCTGAGATTTTTAAAAGAGGATGGAAACCAGGAAGGTAATAAAAACTAAATCTAAAAGTAAGGAACAATTCTGTTCAAGATTGTATTTATCCAAGATAAGTAGAATTATATCCTAAGACATAAGAGGTTCCGTTGCTACCTGCCATTGGTGAGTACAAGTCATCTGGTTAGATTAACTACATCTCAAAGTACTAAAAGAAGGCAAGTATGGGTTAGCTAGGTGGCACAGTGAATAGAGCACTGGCCCTGGAGTCAGGAGGACCTGAGTTCAAATCCAACCTCAGACACTTAACACAAAAACTAGCCATGTGACCTTGGGCAAGTTACTTAACCCCAACTGCCCTGCTTCCCCCTCCAAAAAAAAAAGTCAAGTGTGATTGTTAGGACACTTTCAGTGATCCTTGAAAGAGTACAGAGAATGCGAGAAGTGCCCCCAGGACTCGAGAAGGGCAAATATCTAGATTTTAGAAGAATAAGATGATGGTGGTGGTGGTGGTGATGGTGATAATGATGATGATGATGATGATGATGATGATGATGATGATGATAATAGAAATTACAAACTAGTGGCTTTTCAAGTTGCCTTTGATTCCTGGAAAAATTCTAGAACATCATATTAGCAGGATGGTTAGTGCTCATCAAGAAAAGGGAGCAGTGCCCACAGAGAGCCAACATCTATTCATCTAGGACATTTGGGCAATTCATTTCCTTTGGTGAAAGGGATAATTAAAAAAAATGCTGTAGATATAGAGTTTGCCTAGATCTTGACCAAGTTTCTCATCCCATTCTTATGGGAAAAATGGAGAGATGTGATAACAGTGATACCAACTTGATTTGGAACTGGCTGAATAACCAGACCTCAAAAATCATCATTACTGGTTTGTTTTCATCTTGTAAGGTCTCTAATAGAGCGCCCCAGGGATGGATGCTTGTCCCTGTGCTGTTTGATATTTTTATTAGTGACTTGGGATAAAGACATAAATGTTATGCTTATCAAATTTGTAGGTAACCGAAAAAGAAGGCAAAAAGCAAGCACATGGATGAAACGTCTCAATTCCAAAAGATTTTGACATTCTAGAAAGTGAAGCTCAATCTATTAAGAAGAAATTTGCCTTAATAATATTTTTCACTGGGAGTTACCTACTGACATGATAGTGCCAAACAAAAGGCCAAAAATAGATCAATAGATAGACAGACAGAGTTAATGTGAGAGGGAGAGAGAGAGAGAGAGTTAATGATAGATAACCTTAGTGATAGATAAACAATAGGTAGATGAATGGATGGATAAATGAATGAAAAAGGCAAGTCTTGGAATTATGTTCAAGAAATCAGTTTCACAAATATAAAATGGAGAAGCTGTGGCTAGAATAACAGTTGGTTTGAAAAAGATCTGGGGTTTTTCATGAACTACAAGTTCAGGATGAACCAACAATATGACGTGACATCCAAAAGAGCTACTATCTATCAGTCTACATCTAGAGACATTTCATCCAAGACCCTCATCAGAGGACTTCTAGGTTATTGTGCTCAGTTTTGGGTGCCACATTTAAGGAAAGACATTGACAAACATCTAGAGAAGAACATCCAGCAAGACATGGTAAAGAACTCCTAATACATGGGAACCAGTTGAATAGCCTGGTGATGTCCAGCCTAGAAAAAGGAAGCCTGACAGGGTGGGAGCTACCGTCTAGGGTTTGAGAGGCTGTCACATGGAAGAAGGATTATTAAATCTTATGCTTAGCCCCAGAAGGCAAAACTAGGAGGAGTGGGTGGAAGTTACTAGGAGGCATATTTTGCTTGTTGTGAGGAAAAAACTTCCTAGTCTGGTTTGGGGCTGGGTACTTAGGAAGCGGTGGAGATAGAGCATCCAGGAGTAGAGTCAGGAAGACCTGAGTTCAAATGTGACCTCAGACTCTTACTAGTCATGTGACCCTAGAAAAGTCACTTAACTCTGTTGCCTCAGTTTCTTCATTTGTGAAATAAAGATAATAATAGCATCCACCTTTGTTATGAGGATCTAATGGGATAATAATCAATTGTAAGGCATGGAGCACAGTTCCTGGCACGTTGTAAGTTCCTACTTAACTGTTAGCTATTATTATCATAGCTACCTGTCCTTCCTTGTCTTTATCAAGCTGCATGTATGATTGTGGACCCAGCTCAATAGTAAGAGAGCCCTCGTCCAAGTAAAGGGATTGGGCCCCTTGTTCTCATACTGGTTGGCTCACTAATAAGCCTCCACCCTGTCATCTTGGGGAGGATGCTAAAAGTCATAGGTCACATTGGAATTTTAAGAGGAGAGTAAAAGGTACTTGGTGTACAAACATAAGTCAGGTATGAGACAGGTAGTTTATTTTGACATTGAAAGACATGCTAAGCAAAGAATCATCGTGTTCATTAACAGAACCATTTAAACAGGATTGACTCATTTATAAAATAACTACCATTACAGTCTGTTGGGAGGCTGCTGACATGAGAGTTGGAAAGGCTTTTAATTAGCCTTCTTACATTTTGCCTCCTTTGACACCATTTGGAAGAAAAAGCCGAGCCGGGGCCATCTTCCTTCTGGTGGCCTTTTGTTCTGATATAGGTCCTTCACCACCAGCCTGCCCATGCCCCAAGTGTGACTAGAATGGCTCCAGGAGACTGTTGCTACCATTTGCTAACCACCAACTTTTCAAACTCATAAATTCCCCCTTACTCAAAGAAAGCAGTGTAACAGGCAAGGGAGCTAACAGGGACCCAGGCATCAGCTCACCTGGCTGTGGCCCCTTGGCACTAGCTGTAACATAATCAGGGTTTACCAGGCCACCTGGGGAGAGAAGGTCCCTACCCTTTCCCACCCATCATTGCATCTTGCCTCATGGAGAACCACAGCTAAGGATGCTGCCTTGTCTTTTCCTAGACTGTCACCTTGTGCCTCTGCTAGTGACACAAGGTGAGGGGGATGAGCCAGGGACCCATTAAGAGTCTATTATACCATATTCAGTGACCAGGGATTGTACGTAGCCCCAAAGCTCCTGCTCTGTCAACTGGAATCAGGCAGAGAAGAGTCACAAGCACATCATACAACTTACCAGGGTGGGCTGGTCTAAGCCTGCTCCACGACCCTGCTCCACTAACTGAGTTGTCCAAAAGTGAGACTGTCTTGGGAGGTAGTGAGTTCCCCTTCACAGAAAGTTCTCAGGCTCAGTCTGGGTGATTAGTGAATAATCAGATGTTTTCATGGAGATGCCTGTTCAGGTAGGACCAGGACTAGGTGAACTCTGTGGTCTCAGAATCATTTTATGCATCATCTCTATACCAAGAACCATGAAGTTTAGAGCTAGAAGTGGTCTCAGAGAGCTTCTTGCTTCCCCTGTTCACTAAACCTCAGAGACTTGTTACTGTTTAGGGAGTAAGTAGCAGAGGGGATAAAAGGGACCTAGGTGGTCCTTAGATCCTTTCTCTGTCTCTGAGGAGGAAGCCCAGGCTTCTCCCCACCCCTGGTGACTGAGGCCAACAATAGAGATTTGTCTGCACTCTGGTCTGAATGACTCCAGATTTTCTGCTTGCGATCTGGTCCATCCCAGGATACAGGCATGTCCGTTGTGTTCTGTTGTGAGCTGCTCTGGCCAGTTCAGTCCTTGAATGACCTCTCACTTCTCTCTTCCCCACCTTTTTTGCCTCTTCTCTTATCTTTCCTCTCTTCTATCACCATCCATCCTCTCCATCCAACCTCATCTTCCCTCTTTACCTTTCCTCTCCGCTTGGTTCTCCATCCCCCCTTTCTCTGTTCCCCTCTCCCCATCTCTATTCTTCCTCCCTTCTCTATTTCTCCTCTCCTCTCCTCTCTGTTTCCCTTCAGCTTCCTTCTCTCTTCTCTCTGTTCCCATCTCCTTTATCTTCATTCTCCCCTCCCTTTCTCCATCCCTCCCCCAACTCTTTATCTGTTCCCTTCTCCCCTATCTTCATTCTTCTCTCTTGGTCACCACTCCACTCTCTCCATGCCTGTTCCCCTCCACTCTCTCTGTTCCTCCTTCTCCTTCCTCCTTGTGCCCTGCCGATTGGCCACCAGAATTAGGAGATAAGAGCTTGGCAAATGATGAGGCCTAATTTGAAAGCTGTTTAAGGGATGACACATTAGTAGATTTGCCTCTTCTTTGTTCATGAAGATAATAAGATATCCCAATAGCAGAGGGGGGGGAAATTACCTAATTCATGGCAACACTGAGGATCATAGGACTCCCTCCACCCCACTGCCATATTGGTTTAAAGGCCAATGGAGAGCAAGGTCCTCACCTGCTTAGGTTTGGAAAATGGGCAACCAAGGACAAGAAAGTGGTTGACTTAGAAATCATAGGACACCAAATCACATATTTGTAAAGTTCTTAGTACAGTTCCTGGCACTGTGTAGACACTTAATAAATTCTTCCTCCCTGCCTTCCTTCTTTCTGTTTTCTTCCTTCTTTCTTTTCTTCCTTCCTAATTCCTTTCCTCTCTCTCTCTCCATTCCTTCCTCTTTTCCTTCCTTCCTTCTTTTCTTCCTCTCTCCCTTCCTCCTTTTCCTCCTTCCTTTCCTTTCTCCTTCCCTACCTTCCTTCCTTCTTGTCTTCCTCTGTTCCTCTCTTTCTTCCTTCATTTTATCCATCCATCCTTACTACTTCATTCCTCCCTCCCTTCCTTCTTTCTTCCCTTCTTTTTCTCCCTCCCTCCTTTTTTTCTCTCTCTCCCTCCCTTCCTTCCTCCCTTCCTTCTTTCTTCCCTTCTCTCTCTCCCTCCCTCCCTCCCTCCCTTTTTTTCTCCTTCCCTCCCAAGCCCTCTACCACCCTTTACAGGGTATTCAAGCTAACTTTTTTGGCCGTTCATTGGGTTTGCTAATTGGCGGGGGGAGGGGGGGGGCCCTCTACCACCCTTTACAGGGTATTCAAGCTAACTTTTTTGGCCCGTTCATTGGGTTTGCTAATTGGCGGGGGGGGGATGGGGGAGGGAGAACAATCATTTCCAAAACATGCCTCTCCCATTTTCTAGCTGCCTTGTATGCTTGATTGGATTTGTATCCCCATAACTTAATGCAGGACTTAAGACAGAGTGAATGTTCAATAAATACTCCATATATCTGTCATTCTGGGGGTATTTTATTGGGCTGCTTGGTTTTTCTTGGTTTTCCATCCAAGGGCAAAGAGAACTTGCCAAGTGCCGCCATTCTCAGTGCTCTTAGTGTCCTGGGTGTGTCTCTTTCTGTCGCCAGGGAGAATACTATCCCTGCCGTCAGTGACAGTGACGGGCGCCAGACACTCTCCACCTACCCACACCCACCCACTCACCCACCCCTTTCCATCTGCAGAAGCTTTTTCCTAAGTCAGTAAGTTTAACCAAGTGATTGTCCAAATAGCAACCTGGGAGTAGAGTTTGGGACCATTTGGGAAAATGCCAGCCTGCTCATCTAAGTGAGCTGTGGGTGGATTGACCTACATACCTCTATGTGTGTGTTTGTGTGGGTTTGTGTATGTCTACCTCTGTGTGTCTTTGTATGTGTTTATGTCTCTGTGTGAATGTGTATGCCCCGTGTGTCTTTGACCACAAGTTTGTCTGATTGTGTGTGTGTGTGTGTGTGTGTGTGTGTACGTGTATACCCAAAAATATCACCAAGACCTCCAGAGTCTTCCAGGCCAAACTATACTTGAAATGAGAATGAATTTTTTCTTCATCTTCCCCATCTACCTTCTATTAAAAGCTTTCCCCCTGTACCCATTCCCCCCTATGGTCAGCAATAATGATGAACATATTTGTACCCTTTTATTGAGCCAAATCTGCCTTTGCAGCAGATCCTTCCGTGACTCTAGCTCTGCCTTGTGGGACCGGCAGAATAAGGCCATGTCTCTTCTTCATGGCAGCCCTTCAGGTGTTTTGGGGTGTGTGGAAGGATGTGTCTGTGTTGTGGGGGTGGGTGGGAACAGAAATGGAGAGATGGAAGAAGGGAGAAACAGACGCTCTTGTCTTCATGTACTTTCAGAGTGCTGATGTAAAAGATCTTGCTTTATTCACTCCTTCTGGTTAACCAGACAACTCTAATTCACCACTTAGTAATGTGGTTGGAGCACTCCTAGGCCCACCAGGCCAGAAGCAAAAAAAGCACTGATTGCTGCAGTGACTGATGAGGAAGCCTGCTCCAGGTCATCCGAATGGGCAAATCTCCAATGGGCTTGTGGGGTTTTCTTGGGGGAAAATGCTAGTCTTTTCTAGAAGCATAAAATAGTAAATTGGACACTTTAGTTCTATTAATAATAACTCACATTCATATAGCACTGTAAGATTTGTGAAGAATTTTCCAAGTATTATCTACTCTTAACAGCTTATAACAACTCTGTGAGGTATAGGGGCTATTATTCCATTTTACAGATGAAGGAACTGAGGCTTGGCAGAGGTTAAAGTGACTTGCCCAGGGTCACACATCCAGAAAGGGTCTAGGGAGGGAGGTGAACCTGGGTCATCCCAACTGACTCCAAGTCCACTTCTCTAACCAGAAATCCTGCATGGTCCAGGCTAGATGTAGAGAACCGTAGCCTAATAATACAGCTTCCAGTCCAAGACAGGTAGGGTAGCTGTGTGTGTGTGTGTGTGTGCGCACGCGTGTGTGTGTACGTACGTGTGTACTTCTGATTACCTTACCCCTAGTATATTATATCTTCATAGTTTGTGTGTTTGTGCTTATGTCTTATGTGTCTGTGTTTATATCTACGTGTGTGTCTATGTTTATATTTGTGTGCATCTGTCTAGGATTTGGAAAGTCCAGCAGTGGAGAGAGCTTGGGGGTCACAGCTGCTCACTTCCCTGCTTTGGGAGAGGTGCCAGGTCAGAAGAAACTAAATGATTCCTTGTTGTAAAAGGGGATTGCCACCCTCAGGGGAAGGCTGGGACAGAGGCCTTCCATGGTCCCCTCCAGCTCTGAGAGCCTAGAATTCAATTCCCTATGGACAGAGAAGCTTCTAAACACACAAGCCTTCTACCCAGCCCTGAGGGTGCAAAGACAGCTGCCTGGTTTGCTGTCACTTGCACAGGGTGCTGCTCCCTCTCATGTCCTTGTGCCTGGGCACTGGTCATCTTCCATCCCCAGAATGCTCTGCCTCCTCATCTCCACTGCCCGGCTTCCCTGGCTTCTTTCAGGACTCAGCACAAGATCCCTCCTTCTGCAGAAAAGCCTTTCCTGATCCTTTTTTTTCCTAATTAAATTTTTTTCTCCCTGATCCTTTTGTTGTTCAGTCATTTCAGTCATGTCTGACTGACCCTATTTGGGGTTTTCTTGGCAAAGATACCAGAGTGGTTTGCCATTTCCTTCTCCAGCTTATTTACAGATGAAGAAACTGAGGCAGACAAGGTTAAGTGACTTGCCCAGGGTCACACAACAAACAAGGATCTGAGACCAGATTTGAACTCAGGTCTTCTAACTCTAGGCCCAGAGCTCTATCCACTGTACCACCTCGCAGCCTGATCCTGTTTATTGCTAATCCCCTTCCCTTTCCTTTGAAATTACCTTCATCTACTCTCTGTATCTCAGATGTCCTGAGTTCTTTACATCTTGTCTCTCCCCATGAGCTCATGGAGGGCAGGGACTGCTTTTCTCTTTATACTCCCAGCCCTTAGTACAGTGCTTGGCACATATAAAGACTGGTGACTCATTGATTGAAAGGTAAATGATGGCTTTTTTTATGCACAAATACAAACCAGCAAGATACATAGGAGAGAGCTGGGCAAAATGCCCTCCAGAAGGGGGAGGAGGGAGGGGCCATACATATGTGAAACGTGTAGAGAAACACGC
Source organism: Pseudochirops corinnae (assembly GCA_028646515.1). Classification (NCBI taxonomy): domain Eukaryota; kingdom Metazoa; phylum Chordata; class Mammalia; order Diprotodontia; family Pseudocheiridae; genus Pseudochirops; species Pseudochirops corinnae. The sequence goes on from CM053588.1 coordinate 102,956,808, forward strand.
CTCAGCTGGAGGGAGGGGCCATCTTTGTGGTAGGAAGGGCGCTCCAGGTGTGTCTGCAGAGAGCATGAATTCCCCCTTCATTAGTCCTTTTCAAATAGAGGCTGGATGATTGCTTGAGGATATTGTAGACAGTCAGATATTCATGGACAGGTTGGACCAGAAGACCTAGGAGGTTCTTTCCAACTCTAGAGATCATATAACGCTGTGATTCTCAGCAGGGGTAGTGATCACAGCAGGTGTCCCGGAGAAAGGGGCACCTGGACATGGCCTTGAAGGCTTTTAGCAGGTAGCAGGGAGTGAAGGAGAGCATTCTAGGCTTGATGGAGAGATTGAATGAAGGAAGAATAAGATCAGGGAATAAATAGCAAATATTTGGTTTGCTTGGAGCTTACATGATTTTGAGATGAGGCCAGAAGGACAGATTTTCCCTCGATGCTTTCTCCCTTCCCCCCATCCCCAATCTCTGGATCTGAGGATCATAGATTTAGAATTGGAAGGGGTCTTAGAGACCATCAAGTCTGACCTCCTCATTTTGTAGAGAAGGAAACAGGTTATTATCCAGGGTCACACAGCTACTAAGTGTCTGAGGCAGGATTTGAACTCAGGTGTTCCTGACTTTAAGTCTGTTGCCTTGTCTACTCTGCTGTGCTGTGTCTTGTGGTAGCTTTCCAACATGTCCCTTCAAGCCTAAGAATGGATTGCTGGAGGAAACTTGAGAGATCATCTCACCCAGCCCCTAGATGAGCAGAGGGGAAACTGAGGCTAGCTGAGGCTATGACTTGCCCAAGATCCTATGTGGTAAGAGAGGCAGAATCCAAGAGTTCTGCTTGCCTGTTTTGTGGTCTTTTCACCTCTCTCTCCCACCTCTAACCCAGTGCCGTTTCTTCCCCTCTCAGGAGTGCCAGTTTCTCCCAGGGCACCAGGGCTTCCTTTTTCATGAGGAGCGACACAGCTGTGCAGAAGCTTGCCCAAGGGAATGGGCACTGTATGAATGGCGTCAGCGGCCAGGTACACGGCTTCTACAGCCTGCCCAAGCCCAGCAGGCACAACTCAGAGTTCCGGGACACTGCCTACGATCTCCCACAGAGCCTGGCCTCCCATCCTCTCAGCCACACCAAGGGCAGCCTCACTGGCTCTGAGACAGACAACGATGAGGTGTACACCTTCAAGACCCCCAACAACACTCTGTGTAGGGAGTTTGGGGACCTCCTGCTGGACAACGTGGATGCCCCAGGAACCCCGCTCTCAGCCTACCAGATCCCCAGGACGTTCACACTGGACAAGAACCACAATGCTCTGGCAGTGGGGCCCTCTGGGGACTCCTCGGTGGCTCCGCCACCCCGGCCCCCCAAACCAGGTCAGGCAGAGACACCCCGCTGGGGCAGTCCCCAGCAGCGGACCCAGAATGGAGAGAGTGGCCGGGCAGTCTCCATTGCTGCCACCATCCCCCGACGCAACACTCTCCCAGCGGTGGACAACAGTCGACTCCACCGAGGTAAGCAGCGAACCTTACTGGAGGGATGGAGGGAGGAAGAGGAAGGCTCAGGTCCAGGAATAGTAGACATAGTCAGAATTCCTGACGTCTACAGGTTTGACCTCCTCTACCTCCAAACCCCTTGTGGAGCCAATGGGCACTTTCAGGCGTAGGGGCTGGCATGGGGAGGAGATGCCACGTGCTTTTTTGTCCCCTCACTCCTCCATTCCATTTGACCAGTGTTTATAAAGAACCTACTGGATGCAGAGAGACCACTAAGCTTGGCTCAACATTACAATCAAAGCCCACAGGACCTTAGACAAATCTCTTCAATCTTCCAGGCCTCAGATTTTCCATCTGTGAAATGGAACCATAAAACTTGAAACCACCTACCTCACAGCATGGTTAGAAGGAAAGCTCTTTAGAAACCTTAAAACCCTCTAGAAATGTGACTGATTAGCTTTGTCTAGATCTGTGGTTTTATTGGCTCACAGGGAGGAAGCTCCCCCTCCCAATACGGATCTATACCTGGGCTACAACTTGTAGTCTCAGAGAATTGCCTGGGTGCCCCGAGAAGTTAAGGGATTTTCCCAGGGTCAGAGGCAGGGTTTGAGCCCAGGTCATCCTACCTCCAAGGCAGCCCCCTATCTCCCCAAACATATCCACTCTTATAGTTATTCTACAAAGATGGTAAGACACATCTCTTGCCTTCAAGATGCTTATAATTTAATAGAGGATGTTAAAAGATTCTATGACTCTCCCATGTAGCACACGCTGCGCCAATGTATGTCATGGCCTTTCTATACTATAGTAGAGGGTCTGTATGACTTGGAGGATCACAGATCTAAATCATGGAGAGACCCCAGGGATTATCCAGTCCAACCTCAGTCATTTTGTAGATAAGGAAGCTGACACAGCCAGGCAGCACAGTGACTTGTTCAAGGTCACACAGGCCATACCATCATGTGACTGAAAAAGTCCATCCAATAATGGCCAGCCCTCTAGGGAGAAGCATCTCTCTACACTTGCTTGGCCTGACTGACACATCCCACCAATAAGCCTTGGTACCATTATCTCGTGGTAGGAAAAGCAGTGTAGTAGAATGGATAGAACACCAGCCCTGGAAGACCTGGACTCAAGTCCCATTTCTGACACATACTAGCTTTGTCCCTACAAGAGTATAAGTTTGGGACAGCCAGGTGGTGCAGTGAATAGAGCACCTGCCCTGGAGTCAGGAGGACCTGAGTACAAATCCAGCATCAGACACTAAACACTTACTAGCCATGTGACCTTGGGCAAGTCACTTAACCCCAACTGCCCTACCTTCCCCTCTCCAAAAAAAAAAGAGTGTAAGTTCAATTCAGTTCAATTTAATAAACATTCATTAAGGACCTACTGTGTACTAAACTGTGCTAAACTTCAGTGTTGATCTGTAAAAGGATTTTCCTCTTTTGGGAGTTCCCTAAACAGGTGAAATCACAGGGTTGGGTTTGGTCTAAAAAATAAAAATTTATCTAATTTTTACAGTAGCTTTATAATGGGATCAGAATGAGTTTTATTGCCTTACAGATTGTACAGATAGGGAAACTGAGTGTTAGAGAGTATAAATTACTTGTCTGAGATCATGTAGCAAGTCAGGGGCAGGACTGGAATTTGAAGCCAGGTTTCTTGACTCCTGACCCGGCACTGTTGAGTCCATCAACCAAAATAGACCGAAGCCCTATCCATGTTAGCCACACAGTCAGTACCTGTTGAATGAGGAAAGGCTTTGTCAGATCTCCTGCGATGTGCATAGTCCTGGCTTGGATACAGAACTGAAGGAAACAGCCCCTGCCCTTGCAGAATTTACTGTCCAATTGGGAGAAGAGATCCTGGAGATGAAGTAGTGGAGGATACAAGATGGCGCCTGGGTGTATGATGCAGACACTTAGGTGACATGGAATTTGATGGGAGTAAGTTAAGGGGAGCCAGAGAAAAAAGAATGATGGTGATGATGATGTAATGATATAATGATAACAAGTTTAAGATTTACCAAACATCCCCTCCGTACCCCTGGGAGGCAAAGAATGTGCTGTTAATCCCATCTCATACACAAAGAAACCTAAGCTCCGAAGCAAAGTGACAGTTTACTTAAAATAATGTCACTGTGAAGAAACAAACTCAGGTCTCTCAGCACTCTTTTTCATACCACACAGCCCCAAGAAGGCTTCGTGAAGCATGTGCAACTCGGAGATGAGCCTTGAAGGGCTTACGAGACATTTGGGCAGGGGAGTGACCCAGTGGAATCAGTGAGTGTTGTTAGGATAGAGATGACTGGAAAGGCAGTGATCACGTTCTAAGAGACAAGGGACAGACTAATCTTTCATCCCTGTGTTATAGCTTCTTCCTGTGAGACGTATGAGTACCCACAAGGTGGCCAGTCTTCAGAGTCTGTCAACGATGGATTCAACTCCTTTGTGGTAAGTGGGGCCCAGCTGCCTCTAACACTTGTTTCCCCTGCCCTTGCCTAGGCTCATTCAGGAAGCTAGTGAGTGTCTCCTCCCTCTGGGGTCCGGAGGTTTGGCCAGAGATCCATGGGTAACACAATCCTTGTTTTCTCTGCTAGAAAGAGAGAAACTGCCTCCCCAGGGTCCCTTTTTTGGTGTCCACTAATAGATCAACCTTAGGGAAACATGATCTTGATTTTTTTTTGTTTATTATTATTTTTTATTCTAAACTTCTGAAAGAAGAGAACATTTCCATAAACACAGCAGGATCCAAAAGAGGATTTGCTATGAAGCCATAAACTTCCATTTTCTGTTGCTTGCTTTATAAAGAAAAAAAGTATGTGATAAATTCTGCATGTGACTTTCAAAACTGGCCTTGTCCGTGCTTTTCTTAACTTCCTTATGTGCTCTTCTGCAAACTTCAAACAAAGTGTTACAGTGACCTTTTTTTGGCACCAACATAACTAATCCCACTTCCCCCCCAAAGTTTTCTTCCAGTTACCAACAAGGAAAAGGAAAAAAAACCAACCTTGGAACAAATAAGCACAGTCAAGGAACATGAATCAACATGTGTCCATGTTGGAAAATGTGCTTTTCTTTAGGGAGGGGGAGGGGAAGGAAGGGAGAGGAAAGAAAGGGAGCCTTCCAACATCACTGTGAGGTAGTGAGGAAGCTGAGGCAGAGGTTAAGTGACTTGTCCAGGGTCACACAGTAAATGTCTGAGGTTGAATTAGAACTCACATCTTCCTGACTCCAGGACCAGCTGTCTTATCTACTGTTCTGCCTCGCTGCCCCTTTACGTGGCTTGTGTCCATTTCCTTATCAAGAGGTGGGTGAGGCGCTTCATCAGAGGCTCTCTGCAGATGTGGCCGGTCAGAGCTGACTGACCGTTGATCAGAGGTCTTGAGTCCCTGAAGGTGGTTTTTGTTTATGGGATTGTTGCCCTCCAGTTGTACTCCTGGTTTTCTTCCCTCCACCCTGCATCAGGTCATGTTAGCCAGGATTCTCTGAGATGATTTGTTTCATCATCTTTTTTTTTATAGTACAATAATATCCCTTTACATTCATATACCATAATTTGTACAGCCAGTTCCCAGTTGTCTTAAGTGGCCATCTAAAGCACACCCTTAGATTCTTTTACTTTTTTTCTCCTCTGCCTCCCAACCATCACCTTGATTTCCTGGGTAATTTTCTATCATCTCATACCCCTTTGATAAATTAGTGGAGATTACCCCCCTCCCCAAAAGCCCACTCACCCAAGGACAATAGCATAGGACTCACCCTTAGGGTATTCAGTCAAGCCCTAAGGAGCCAAAGAAACTCACAAAACATGGGGCAGCTAGGTGGTGCAAGGGATAAGAGTGTTAGGCCTGGAGTCAGGAAGACCTGAGTTCAAATTTGACCTCAGACACTTAGTAACTGTGTGACCCTGGGCAAGTCACTTAACTGCTGTTTGCCTCAGTTTCTCCATCTGTAAAATGGGGATAATCATCTCCCAAGGTTTTTTGAAGATTAAATGAAGTAATAATTATAAGGCACTTAGCGAGTTCTGGGCATAGTAAGCGCTACATAAATGTTAGCTATTATTGTTATTGTTACTATGGTTAAGGCCCACGAATACCCAACACCACTGTGACTTGCACTGACAGAGCCTGCACCCAGCCGTCACTGGTCCCCAGCACCTTGCTGATGGGCAGAATCACACTTACAGGTTAAATCACTTGCAGCATCTATTTGTGGGGGGAGTCTTTTGTTTTCCCTACCCCTATTAAGGCTTTGGGCTGGATAAATAAAGAATAGGCAGCCTGTGTCTAGGTGATTACATGATTTCCTTTGAAGTTTAATATCTCTTTCATTGTCGGGAAAGTCTCCCCCTTATCTAATTTAAATCCCTCCTGCTACAGCTCCTTGTTTTGTGGAATCTGGAGAGAGGTCTCTTCTCAGCCTCCTAGAGATGGCCCAGTCACGCAGGGTTGAGCCTACCCATCTTCCATCCCCACCTTCCCCCCTCCAGTGACACTTCCCGTGTCCCTTTTTGCTCTTTCTAGACAGGGAAAGCCGCTGTTGGACACACAGACAGCTCCAATTCAGAAGACAACTATGTGCCCATGAACCCTGGGTCCTCCTCCCTGCTGGCCATGGAGAGATCTAATGACAATTCTCAGAGTGTCTACATTCCTATGAGCCCTGGGCCTCATCACTTTGACCACCTCACCTTCTCCTCCTCGGCCTTGCCAGTCCATCGGGGGCGGGGGAGTGAGATCCAGCCTCCCCCCGTCAACCGAAATCTCAAACCTGATAGGAAAGGTGAGGATGGTTACACCCCCAAATACTGCCCTCTCTAAGGAGGTACGTTTTCACAGTAGCCTGTGTGTGAACCTGGAGTTTTCCTAGGTGAGATGTAGCATGGTGTTAAGCAGACAGAGCACTGGCCTGAGAGTCAGGAGGCCTGAGTTCAAGGCTCTCTTCTGCTACTAATTCTCCCTGTGACCTTGGGCAAGACAATCACCTTTCAAATCCTCAGTTTCATGTGTGTAAAGTGAGAAGAATGATCTCCACTCAAGATACCTCCCTACTTATAAAATGGATTGGATGAGCTGTCCCATAGCCCCTTCTGCTCTGCTCCAGCACCCAAGATAACATCCTTCTTTCAAACTCTTCTCTCTTCTCATCTTATTCCAGCAAAGCCGACTCCTCTGGACTTGAGAAACAACACGGTCATTGATGAGCTTCCTTTTAAGTCTCCAGTCACAAAGTCTTGGTCTAGGGCAATGTGAGTGGGTTATGGGTCAGGGGACTGAGAAGGAGGATGGTGGGGGGAAGGGAGGAGAGGTGGGACATCTGGGTTCTAGTCCCAGTTCTGACTTTTCCTTGTCTTTTGACTTCTCTGTTGACTTATGGTTTCATTTGTCAGAAAGAAAAATAAGGGAGAGGTACATGCCTAGTCCCTATGTCTGTGGGATGCTGGGAAGGTCCATCAAGATGGTGTACATGAAATCACTTTTGGAAAGTACCAAGCCCTCTGCACAATTTGAGGATGAATTAAGTTTCAGTGACTGTGTGCATATGTCAGAAGGCTTTGGCAGCCTCACCCCTATTGGAGGTTCAGTGATGATGATGTACATGACAGTTAAAAAATGCTTTATAGAAGTTATTTCTTTGGAGCCAAAGTCTAGCTGAATGTTAACAATAGTCTTTCAGTCCTGGGACTAAAAAAAACCAAATAGAGGGTGAGATGAGGTGCTACTTCTCACATTCCTCCTCACTCTCTTGGCATTTTTTTTTGTGATTTTGTAATTCAAATGTAGTACCCCTTAGCTATTTCTATATTCAACATGGTTGTCTTGGGTGATAACTGTTTACATCATGCCCTGAGCACCCACCCAGTGTGTTCCTTTATTACTATACAAGTGTCCTCTTCATCTTGTAGTTTTTCCCAGGAATCCCTTGGTCCATCTTGCAGAATGACCAAGAACTCAGCTCTATAGTAATCATTGTGGTCTATACAGGATACTTGAGTTCCATGACACTGTCCATCACCATTCCTCTCTCTACCCTTATGGCACATTTGGACCCCTGGTGGGTGTCCAGGAAAGACAGAGGCAACATCCACTCAATTCTGTGATGCCAAGATCTTAGTATTTAAGATTCTATGATTCTAAGTTTTGAAAATGCTAAGATTTTGTGATTCTAGAACTGAAATTCTAAAATTCTAGGATTTTGTGGTCCTAATGTATCAAGAAGTAATGATTCCATGAGCCTTTGATTCTAGAACCAGAATTTAAGAATACCTTGAAGGACCAAGCTGCGTCATTTGACAGTTCTCATTCTCATATTTTCTTTCTTTCCTTATTTGAGAAGTCTTTAAGATACTATTACAAAGCTTTGTCTTTAGAATGCTAGTAACAAAAGTTTTGATAACGAAAGACATAGGCAGAAGCCATGACATGTGAGGTAGACATACCAGAGTCTTACTGAACTTAAGCATCCTTTTAAAAGCATCATTTAACAGGCTTGACCCTTGTGTTGTTAACTCCCTGTGTGTTTTCCTCTTCCCATAACAGCCACACCTTCAGTGCTAGCTCTTCCCAGTCCTGCCGTCCTGTCTCCACCCAGAGCATCACTAGCACCGATTCAGGGGACAGTGAGGAGAATTATGTCCCCATGGTAAGCCCTGTGGGAAAACTGAGTCTGAGAGGGGAGTGGGGAAGAGGCATATTCAGTTTAACGAGGCAGATGGTCTGATCTGGAGGTCTTGTGTGGGTTCTTTGATGCTGGGAGCCTAGTCCACGTTTGACAAAGGTGCCAAGGATCCAGTCATTCATTCAAGTGTTCATAGATTCAAAAATCTTACAGTCCATTGTGGAGAGAGGTGAGGATGGTATACATACACACATAATTTTTATTTTCAATAAACTTCACAAGTTGGGAGAGTTGATGGAATCTGGGGGTTGGTTAGTATTTACAAAATGGAAAAATGCCTTACATCTCTCTGAAGTGCTTCTTCAGACTGGGAATAAGGGTCATAGGCCTTGAAAGTGACTTCCCCTCTTAGGGCCAGTGAGGAGTGTGGCCTAGATGGCCTCCAGCATCCCTTCCAGCTGTGTCATTCCATGTGTGGAGGTAGTTTTCATCTCTAGCATTCTCTGTTCTAAGGTCTCTTCCAGCTCATACTGCTTTGCAAAACACCATCTAAATCCTCATTATCGTTTATCCTTATTACTACTGTTCTATGTTATGAGGCCTCTTCCAGTTGTAATATTCTGTGTTGTAAGTTCTCCTTTGGCTCTGAGCTCCTCACTTCTCCGACACAGCAGTTTGGACCTCATCTGGGCACCCTTGGCCTATTGGGTTGATAGAAAACTGCAGGGCCTCCAAGGCCCCTTCTACCTTTGCCATTCAGTGTTCTAAGTTCTTTTTCATCTCTAACATTCTCTGTTCCAAGGTCCTTTCCAGCTCAAGGCAGGAATTCTAGAGCTGAAAGATCTGATGCATAGTGTTAAATGACAAGTGCATTAGAATGGTATAAGCAGAGGACCATGGGAAGACCTTCCCCCTTCAATACTTCTGAGATCAGTGACCTCATGGGTGGCAGGCCTGCTTTTCCTCAGCACTTTAGCTGGTAATTGAGTGAGTTAATAAGTTGCTGAGGGTGACAAGCTAGTCTTTAGATAATGGAGCCTGCCAGAGTCTATGCCTCATTAAAAGAGCTTTCCAGAGCCGGGGTGGAGAGGGGAATGGGGGCAAAGGGTCCATCCATGCCACAGTGAGCCATGACAGGATGAATCAGGTAGAGGCCTCCTTAGCACCATTCACGTTGCAATTTAATTTCTTTGGACTGAATTGATTCACAGAAGATCTTGGAGTTTTTTCTGCAAACAAAATGATTAAATCCCCCAATCATCTTTCCTCCTTATTTCTCTCACTTTGATTCCTTCCTGCTTTCCTCCATTTACATTTGTTTAAGGTCTAGGGGTCAGTCCCAGAAGGAATTTGGGGGGTGGGGTGGAGAATTTCTTGCTTGCTGACACTCTCTTCCACTCTTGTTCCCTTGTCACAGCAAAATCCTGTGTCGGTGTCCCCTGTTCCCAGTGGCACAAACAGCCCTGCTCCCAAGAAAAGTACAGGCAGTGTGGACTACCTAGCATTGGATTTCCAGCCGAGCTCACCCAGCCCCCACCGAAAGGTACCAAGAGGGTGAGGGAGGGAAGGGGGACCCAGGGACTGGCTGGGCCAGCATGCTGGGGCGAGGCTAGGGATGCAGGGCAAGGAGTGGGTCGTACCATCAGCAGAGCAGTACAAGCAAGGAAGTAAACATTTAATCAGATAGTAATCCTTCACATAGGTGATGTTTGCTTTACGGTTTACAAAGGACTTTCTTATTTAAGCTCTCATTTGATCCTTACACCAGCCGCGAGATGAAGAGACTGTGCTTGCCTGGGCATGGTTCCCCATCTAGTGTGACGGATAGCTCAGAGCCCAAGGGGTCAAACAGATCATCCATTCAATAAAAGTACAGTCAGATACTCCCGGTAAAAGCAATTCCTAAGGCCATCTAAGAAATTCAGGAAGATTACTTGCAGTCTCAGGAATTCCCTTCCATGATCCTGAAAACTGATGCTATATTTTTCCTACTCCCAGGGATCATCCCTGGGAGCTCCATGTCTGCACCAGACCTTCCTTGCCCACAACGGTCTTAGGTTGGGGATGGAGGTGGGAGGGTGGCTCTTTCACACTGCCTTAGTTCCACCAGTGTCCTGGCCCAGAGAGGAACAGGAACATCCATGGCATCCATGGCAGTGGTGGCCCTGGAGGCATTTAGCTACCAGAGGCAGCCATGGAGTAGAGGATGGGGAGTCAGCCTCAGAGAGGGGGTCAAGGCTTGCCTCTGACCCATTCTGGTTCTGTGACCCTGGGCAAGTCATTTAACTTCGCAGTGACTCAGACAACGTTTTTTTTTTTGGAAGGGGGAAGGCAAGACAGTTGGGATTAAGTGACTTGCCCAAGGTCACACAGGTAGTGTCAGGTATCTGAGACTGAATTTGAACTCAGATTCTCTTGATTCCAGGGTGGTGCTCTATTCACTGCATCACCTAGCTACCCCCCTCTACTTTACTTCTACTTGCTACCTTGCCTACCCCCCTCCAAGGATCCCTTCCCTATCCTCCCATTTCTGTAACTCTAAACACCCTTCTATAGCCCCCTATAACCTATTCCCTCACTCTCCCCTCAGGCAACTTTCTAAGACCCTACTTTGCAGAGAAGATAGTAACCTGCATTGGTCAGGTTGCCTTCTTTCTTCATCAGGAGTTCCCTGTATTCATGAATAGACGTGTATAGTATAGTTAAAACAAATCCACCAGCTAGGCATCAGCTCAGGAAGATGAAGGGAGAAGCTTCTGCTCCTAGGAAGGGCAGGTCACACACACGGGACTCACGCTGGCTTGTATTTCTGCTCCACAGCCATCTACATCATCCATCACATCGGATGAGAAAGTGGATTATGTGCAAGTGGACAAGGAAAAGACCCAGGCCTTGCAGAACACCATGCAGGAATGGACAGATGTCCGGCAGTCCTCAGAGCCCAGCAAGGGGGGCAAGCTGTGAAGGTCAAGTCAGGCCCTGGACCTGGGGAGGGGGATCTCCCTGTAACCGGCTTCTTCCTGCCTCCCCTTCTCCATCTCCCTCCTCCCTGGGGTCCCTGGCCTGCTCCTTGGGCCCAGCCTTTTAGACTCTGTCTCCTGAGGCCTCTGTGGGGGAGGAAGTGCTTGATGGGACTTCCCCATCCAGGGGGTGGGCAGAGCTCTCCTTCTGGTCTTTAGGCACCAGGTCAGGATCACACCTTTGAGCAATATTGAGAATGCCCAGAACCGACTCACTCCTGCCTCTCTCCCTTCTAAGCTTTTGCTGAAAAGTTTCTGCAGCTGCCTCTAGCTCCCTAGCCTTGGGTATCCTTGTTTGAGCCAGGGTTGGCTGTCCTCCTTGGGATCCAGAACTCAAAGCCCCAATTCACTCTGTGTCACAGCCTCCGGCTCCTTCACTTCCAGACTCTCCCCCTCTCAGCTTTGACATCATGTGTTTAAGAGGCTCTACCAGCCTGTCCCCATAGGCTTCAGCAGAGGGCACATTTCCCAATAGAGAAGTGGGGAGTTTTGGTTAGTGGTGGCTTTCTTTCCTGCTCTGGTAATCCCCAGCAGCAAGGAAATCCCCTTCCCCAGGTCCAGGGCCTTGTCTTAGTCAAAAAGGCAGGTCCTGAGGCAAAGTGAGGACATCCTAGCACCAAGGACCAGGGGGTCTGCTGACATTTACAATGCCCCCCACCCTTTGAAGGAACTGCTTCCAGCATCCCAGGATGGGGAGAAACAGAATAGACCAAGGAGGACAGAAGACCACAACCAGGCTATCAAGCACCTGAGGGCCGTGGATATTGAAACTCCGGACACTGAAACTGGACTTGTGGGATTTGATGAGCATGTCAAGACCCCTGCTGGGATGGAGTATCCCCCGCTCAGCAGGAAGGGACACCCATAGGCACCTTGGAGCTAGAGCTAAAGGTGTTCCTTTAGACTTTGGATAGGACGCTGGGGGATAGAGGAGACACACTATAGGAAAGAGGAGTTTTTCCAAGCCAGGAGAGAGAAAAAAAAACACAGTGCTTGGAGGTACCTAGTGTTAGAAGGGAATTAGACTCCCACAGGAGTGTGAATCCATGGGAGAGGGCACGTAGTGAAGGGGTTGAGGCTGGTGAAGTTTGTGAAGGGTGGGTGGTGGAGGGGGAGGCTTTTGGAGGGTTGATGAAGAATTGGGAGGGGGTTAATATGGCTGCAGTGCAGGATTGAAGGGGATCATGTCATGTGTCCAGGTAAAATGCACCTGTTGTGCTTTTGTTGATGTTATTGACATTATGTGCATGGGAGAAATTCGTTGGGGAAAGGAGGTCATGGAAGAAGTGCAGTGGGGGAGAGAGATGAGACAGAGCACATGGGATAAATGCATCGGGGGAGACAGGCAATGAATATCATGTGGAGAAGAGGACATGTAGACAGGACTGATGTCGTGTACATAAGGGAGATGTGTTTGTAGGGTAGTTCTGTACAGGGGCCCTGGTAGGATTTGAGGATTGGGATGGAGTCTGTTTCAGGGTCCACCTGGACATTTTCCCTGTGTCCCTACTGGTGGACGGCAAAAATGCTCAAAGCCAAGGGCAGATTTTGGGAGGGGGTGGGGGGAGCAGTCTTTTGGAAGGGACAGGTACATGTCAAAGAATGGGAAACCTTAGGGACCAAGTCTATGTTGCACACATGGATGATGTGCCCCAGAGATTGGGTCCAGGTGGGGTAGGGGTGATGATCAGGTAACCGTGGCCTGCCTGGTTTGCAGCTGTGACAGAACAGGGTTCTATCTTAGGCTTAGGAAGCAGGAGCTAGCCCTGCATTCTCTGGGAGGCAGAGAAGGTCTGTGTGGGTTGCTTCCCCATGGGAGTTCAGGCAATTTCCTAGGATTTGCCTTGTGGTGGTGGTGGTGTTACTCCTCATAAACTCAATCATTTGTAATTTTCATAGGACTTATAGCTGGAAGGGACCTTTGAGACCAGATTCTAGTCCAATCTCCTCATTTTATAGATGGGGAGACCAAGGCCTAGAGAGGTTAAACAATTGTCTCAAGTTACTAGTAGTAGCAGTACTAGTAGTGGTAGTAGTAGTAGTAGTAGTAGTAGCAGCAGCAGCAGTACTAGACTTAAACCTAGTGCTATGTTTTTCTCACTAGCCCATGCTACTGTCTCTTTCAGGACTTCAGAGGAGTAGCCCAAATGCCCCCAGGAGATGCCCCAACAGAAAGCACTGTCTGTTCAACCACACACACCTCCTCTCTCAGCCCCCTCAGGCCTATTGACCAGAAGACTAAGAAATAGGGAGGGGCTAAATCTAGGCAAGGAAAAGGTTTGAAAAGCAGAGGAGCACAACAGCAAACACTTCCAGGATACCCAGCACCCAAGGGTATTTGCTAATCTGTGACATACCTCCAAGGCTGCAGGTCCTTAGATCAAGTACACATTATTCTTCTGTGCCTCAGTTTCCCCATCACAAAAATGGGGTACTAGCAACCTACCTCATTGGACTAGGGTTGAAGCTGAGTTGACTCTGGATGGCCAAGTTATGGCCTGTTACCTCTAGGTTACTCTTTTCCCTCAATGAGAGGGATACTTGTAGTGTCAGCCTTGGGAGCCATGTTCGGTAAGGGCTTGGTAAGGGCAGGGATGGCCACCTTCGTGGTTCTTAACTCATAAAGCTTTAACAGAAACGGAAGAGGCTGAGGGATCAGCATCTTGGAGAAGAAAGCAGAATTCTGCCTCACAACACTGATGAACACCGGCCAATTCTTTTCCCCACCCCAAATCATTTTAGTATAAAAATGGGGGGGAAATGACCAGCATGACTAGCTGTTATAGTCCCATCCGTATTTCCTGGTAGCTGCTTGGCTCTGATTGTAATAAAGCATTGCATTCTCCTAAACCTGCCTGGTCTCACTTGAGAGGACCCTAAATGGGAAAGCCCAGGAAAACAAGGGGCTTAGACTCAGTGGCCTAAGTCCCTTGTAGCCCAAACATTCTGAGTCAGAGATTCCCAGCCATAACATCCTGTGTTAAAGGCATGAATGTTCCTGGTGCTGTGGAAAGAGGAGTGAGCCTGAGACCAGAAGCCAGTTGTTTCACCACCTAGATGAAGTATAGCATTAGGAGGTTATGTTTACCCCTCCTGGGAGCGCCTGCTCTGACACTGAGACATACCAGTGAAGAGTAGCAAGCCCTAAGGCCCTCCAGCTACCATTGGGAAACACCTTTTTCACCTTTAAGGAGCAATGGAAAACATCTGGGGCCAGTATTTAGGATAGTTGGGCCCCAGCTGGGTTGGTGGCCTAGCCCCAGCACTCCCCCTCCAAGCCTTCATTGGCCAAATCAAACTTTCTTTCTCTCCTGATTTCGGTTACGTTCCCACACCTGCCAGATTTGAAGCCATGCAGCTACCCTTTTCCCTCCTAATTCCACCCCCAACCCCAACAAATACACAGAATGAGGGCAAGCGTTTGATCTGTGGGCCTTGTTTGAGAAGGTTACAGGCAGATATTGTACATGTTGGTGACATCACCTATAGCCTGGTGTATGCTGTCCTGCTTAATGCAGATTGAAAGGAGATTGTTCAGAGGATTGGATTTAGAAGAGGCCATTTTTTTTCTTGCAAAATAGTAACTGAAGGGAACCATCTTCTTTGAACCTATCCCCCTAGAAGGCCTTGTTTATAATGGGTGATAGAGGTATGTAGGAGAGTGGAATATATGGGTAGAGAACCATGGTCCTGAGCTTTGGCCACACCAGTCACAGGCCTTGGGACCAAGGCAGAGTGATGAAAAATGGACAAGGGTTGGGAGCCAAGGAGCCAGCCTCTGGTCAGCCCCCTCCCACTCAGGATTGGGGTGAGTGGAGATGGAGAATGACAATGAGCCCTCAAACCCAAGCCAGCAGATAGATATAAAGGTCCTTCCCCCTGCTCTGCCCCCTCCCCTCCATAGACTGAATGACCTCTAAGCATCTGTTTGGCTCCCCTGACATTCTTGGATTCAGCAATGAACAGGAAGAACCTATGAGATCTGGAAAGATGAAGCCAGACTTGTGGTTTGGGGATCGGGGGATGGCTGCAGCAGAGGAACCTGCAAGACTATCCCTTTGAGAGCTGTCCCATGAGGGGAGATACCCAGGGCTGTGCTCTTGTATCTGTGTTGGTGTTGGTGTCTGTGTCTTGAAACTTAGACCCATTTCCTAGGATACAAGGGGGAAGAGAGGATGGTCTTTATGGGAAACCTTCCCCTGATCCTCGCCCCCCCCCCCCTCCAAAAGGAGGAGAAGAGGATTGTAGTGCACTGTGTACCCGAAATGTTAACTGTTGAAAACAGACGCAGTTCCTCGAATCTCTTTGGTGGCCAGTGGCCTAAATTATTAATTTATTCTTTTCTTTTAAAAGAAGATGAAGAAGCAGCCTTTGTAACATGTATTTATCCTGTAAGTAGGTCTTGAGGTTGGGGTGGGAGGGGGCGGAGGGTGGGGAATGGGTTTAACATAGCTAATGTTTCTGACGTTTGATGAAATATGGTACAGGCCCAGTGAAAGTGAATCCCCTTGTTAACTGCCACAGACAGCAGGGTGAGAATAAAGGCAAAGAGAAATCTGATCCGCTGAGTCCGTCTGTGTCTGATGTGAATGGTGGATGGAGGTGGAGGGCCCAGCCATTGTCACAGAATCGCACAACTCCCATGTCCAGGATGCTTTAAGGTTCACACAAAGACCCCGGGAGGTAGGCAGTGCAAATGTTATCCCCATGGTTCAGAGGAAGAGACCACAAGAGTCGAGGTGATTTGCCAGAAGACGTGAGCCCAGTCCAGCATTGCTTCCTGGTATATAGCTTACAGGATCATGGACAGAACTGGAAAGGGACTTGAGGTCATCTGGTCAGCCCCGGCATTTTACAGATGAGGAAACTGAGGCTTCTATTCTTCAGATAGGAAAACTGACTCAGTGGCAGAGCTCAGATTTGCACTCCACTGCAGACTGATGTCCATCCAGGCTCCATCCCTGTCCAAAAAGTAACTGGAATCTTTCGGTGTCATGGTGCTGAACTTATCAGAGCCTTACTCCCCTCCCACTTCTCACCTCTCTCTAAGACCTCACTTTTTTTTTTTTTTGCTTTTTGGAGGGGACAGTTGGAGTTAAGTGACTTGCCCAAGGTCACATGGCGTGTGTGTGTGTGTGTGTGTGTGTGTGTGTGTGTGTGAAGTGTCTGAGGCCGGATTTGAACTCAGATCCTCATGACTCCAGGGTGGGTGCTCTATTCACGGTGCCACCTAGCCACCCCCTAAGACCTCACTTTCAGTCTCTGCTCTGGTCACACCAACTGTATGTAATCAATCTTGTGTAATCATCTCACCTCTCTGGGTCCCTGTTAAATAAGTACTCATTTCTATAGTGATTTATGGTTTTCAAAGAACTTCCTTCCAAAAACCAATTGAAGTCAGGAATGCAGATGGAATCCCCATTTTACAGATGAGAAAAACTAAGGTTTCAGTGAGGTTATATAATGTCCCACTGTCCCTGTGTGTCAGAGCCAGGAATTTTGACTCCAAGATCATACTACTCTTCTTTCACTGAAGAGGTCTGACTCATCCCTGAACCTTCTTCTCTTCTCCTTCCCCCTCCCCTATTAGGGAGTTGGAGACAATACTGTGGTCGAGACTAAAGACAGGAGAGGAGGGAGACAGAAGAGCTCCCCCTTGGAAACCTTCCCAAGTTTAAACCCCTGGTATTTCCTCAGCCCCAAGGGATGTCACAAGAAGAAGATGAAGGAGATTATTAATTATCCTGAGACTCAGGACTGTTTACAAAGTCTGATAGTGCCAGGCCCTAGCCTGGGAGGGATCCCACTATTCCTTGACTGATAGAAGGGGAACCTGAGAAGCAGATAAACTTTGCCTCATAGCAAAGGCTTTCTGTAAAAGTCAGAAGAGGCTTGATATTGAGTCTTAAGGTGAGGACACTGGTGACTAGCTTGGGGTTCCTGTCCTATCTTTGATTTTAGCTGTATGATCATTTCTTCTGAATCTATTTCCTCTTCTGTAAAATGAGTATAATACCAGTCCCACTCAGGACCTACTATCTCCCTCCCAGGATTGGTATGGAGAGTGTGACAGAAATGTACGTATATAATGTCAACCTGCAGTTTCACCACTAAGAATGTGACTCCCCCTTGCTCTGTGTCAGGAGAGCAGAGAATAATTGCTCCCCCTACCCAAAGCCTGGGAGCACCCTTTCTCCTAAAAGTACCCAATGGAGGCTATACCCAGTCTCTTAGTCACAGACCATCCTAGTGAGGGAAAGTGACTTAGGCAAGTCACACTATTAGTGACAAGAATCAGATTTAGGACTCAGTTAAGGAATTCCTGGTCCAGAGTCTGGCCCAAATGCCAGCTCCAGCTGGCCAGGCTGTGGGCTCCTCCTCCCAGGCCACTCAGGCAAGAGAAATGT
Organism: Pseudochirops corinnae; assembly: GCA_028646515.1. Taxonomy (NCBI): domain Eukaryota; kingdom Metazoa; phylum Chordata; class Mammalia; order Diprotodontia; family Pseudocheiridae; genus Pseudochirops; species Pseudochirops corinnae. The sequence continues at coordinate 102,974,338 of CM053588.1, forward strand.
GATAGGAAGGGAAGAAGTCACAGACCCATAGGATCTCAAAACCAGGTTCAAATCTGACTCTACTTCTATCTACTTGGGTCAAAGTGTGATCTTGGAGTCAGTTCACTTCTCCTGGTGGTACCCTTCCCAACCTTGTGGGGCTGGGAGGGGAGACAGGGACCCAAGGACAGGCTCACTCCATTGGTGCCAGGCTTCTTCTGAGCACCTGGTCAGCTTTATCCATACTGCCTCTAGAACTACTGAGCTCAAGCAATCTACCAGCTTCAGACCCCTCAGTGGCAAGAGTGCCACCTCTCTTACATGAACCCCCTTATTGCTATGCTGATGGCTGATGATGGGGGCTCAGTCATTCTGCACTCCGACTTTTCCTACAACCCCTTGAGGTTGGGGGATAAGGACACCAAAGATCACAGGAATGTGACTTATAAGGTCCCATATGGGGCAAGTAGCAGAGCTCTCCCCTCATGTCCTGTATACATATTAAGCTGATAATATAAAATGCTCCCCCAAGGGGGATCTTAACATGGGCAACTCCAATGAGTCTAATCAGGGACCATAACAGGCTGGTAGAGGGGACTCTCAGACCAACCATTTCTGAACATTAGTTTTGTCATCCATAAAATGGGGATAAAAAAATGTTACTAATATGACTAGGAGTCTATTAAACTGACCTGCATGGTTTAGTGAAAATGCTGGGTCAGAGGATCTGGGTGTGAATCCCAGTTCTACCTGTGAGTACCTTCTGAAAGTCCCTCTCCTTTGGTGGCCTTCCGTTTCCTCATCTGTAAAACAAGATTGGACCAGGGTCCTTTCAGCACTCATTGAATGGTCTTTGGGCTCCCTTTCAGCTTTTACCTCTTATGGTCTAAAGGATGTGAAAACATTACAGAAATGTAGCCATCATATACTGAGCAGAACCATTTGCTGGGTCACCACTATTCTCTCCTAGCTGCACAATGTGTACATTTCAAGCAAGGCCAAGGGACTGGGCCTAGGCCGAGTTCCCCATCCTAGAGAAGAGGGAAGCAGGACCATAGAGGTAAGTGGGCAAGGTTACTCCCCATCATACTGTACGTGCAATTGGCAAAAGCTGGCAAAGAATCCTGACTTTTCTAACTGTGACCTTGAGTAGGTCACTTCTCTTCTTGGACCTGTTTCTACATGTGTAAAACAAGGGGGTTAGATTAGATGAGTTCTCTTACAGCTCTAAATTTGGTTGTTCCATCCTGTGACCACACCAAGGCCTCTGGAACGAATGAGTCAAATTAAGTGCTCTGCTGAGCATACTAGAAGAGAAAGTCTTAACTATTAAGGTGTCAAGGACCCCTCTGGGCAGTCTGGAGATGCCCTTCTCAGAATCATGCTTTTAAAATAATTGAAGGAAATGCTAAATTCAGTGGTGAAAACAAAGAAAGATGTGGTTTTTTTTGTTTTTTCTCCATCCAAGTTCATGGACACCCTGAGATCTATATCCATGGAGCCCTTGGTGGGGTGGGGGAGGAGAGGTCTGTGGGTCCCAGGTTAAAGATAACTGCACTGGGGGAAAAAAGAAAGGTTACGTCAACACCCACACTCACTTGCTCATTCTCCGTTCTGTGATCTCCCCAGTTTTGAGAGTTCAGAATGTGTTATCAGGGAGTGGTGGCATTATTTGCAAGTGATAGGGAAGGAAAAGGCCAGTGGTGCATGGTGGCAGAACATTAGAACCTCAAAGGTCAGTGATGCCTCTTCTCCCCAAACCTGATCGTGTACTTCTATAATAGAATATACCTGTTACATAAACCAGGCCCAGGGGAAGAAAGCATTTGTCTTTGACTGGTCACCAGATGAGTCAAAGCATTGTTACTACAGGACCCTGGAACAGCTGTTATTACACAGCAGGCATTTCAGTGGAATCAATGAGGAAGAACTTTAGATGGCATTTGAATGGATTTTGACGTGTACTCTCTGAGAGTCAGGTCCTAATGACTCAGTTCCTAGAGCAAACTGACCAGAAGCCCACGCTCCCATGGGCCCTAGGCTGGGCCTGTACCGTTAACCTCTGCCTCTGCTGCCTCTGAAAAGGGTCAGAACCTCCTCCTTAGATACCTTCCCCTGGAAGGTGTAGTCAGAGAATCTTAGAGCTTGAAGGGACGTCAGAGGTACCTGAATAGAAGTCCCTTCTACAATGTCCCCAACAAGTGGTCATCTGCCTTTTGTTTGAGTATCTCCCTCGATGAGGAGCTCACTGCCCATCGAGAAGTAGCCTGCTCCATGATTGCACAGCTCCGATTATTAGAAAGGGAGCTGAAATCTGCTTCTCTTTGACTTCCATTGTCCCTAACCCTGCTAGGAGGCTAGGCGAGGAAGAACAAATGTGCTTCCTATAATTGAAGATAGGACCCTGTCCAACCCAAGTCCTCAGTTGGTATGGTGAAACCTCTGAGCCCACCCTGTCTTGTCCTGCTTAAGGAATAAGAAGCCTGAGGCGGCCTTGCAAGGGAAAGGGGGATCACAAAGCAGGCTGGGGACTAGGAAGAGTGCATGGGATTGGGGTCAAGGCCCCTAGAAGACAAGTCTGTGGAAGGAGTTGCCACTGCCACCAGCTGCAGGGTCGCAGCCTCCCGGGGAGCCTTCATCATCCTCATCCTTGTCTTCATCAAAGTCCCTCCCCCAAGGGGGAGACTTGGGGAGTGTGGAGATGTAGGCTGATCTGCTCCTGGCTTCCTTTTCCTGCTCCTAGAGACAGAGAGGGGTTTCAGGTAAAGGGAGTGAGAAAGGAAAAACAGAAACTCAGGATCAGGACCGGATGTCAAGGATGACCCCACAAAAGTAGGGAGTCAGACAGGATTGTTACAGTGTGGGAGCAAAGAGCTAAAAACATGTCCTCAGGCAAGCAATCCAAATGGTGCCTTCAAATGATTGTTGTAATTTATTTGAAAATAATAAAGGAATAATTAAGATAAATTCAATCAGAGGGGAGGGAGAATTAGTAAGCCTAGTGATATCTCTGCTGCTAGAGTGCGTGTGTTTGATTTTTCATCCTTTAAATTTTGGTGCCTTGGGGCAAAGCGCTGATTACCCCACCTTAGTTATGGCTCTGTACCGAATCAGAGAAAATTATTAGCATAAGATGAGGCCTTAAAGTTAATCTAGTATAGGGGGTGGGGAACCTGCAGCCTTGTCCTTTTATTGAGGGAATTTGTCCTGTGAAGTTTGGATTCAGTCAAAGGGCTACATTTGAGGACCTAGAGGGCCACGTGTGTCTTGAGGCTGCAGGTTCCCCACCCCTGATTTCTAGTTCAATTCTTTCATCTGAACCTGAAGACCAATGAGGGGAAGTGATTATTCATGGTTGCATAGCTAATTAATCACAAAGCCAGGAACTGACTTCAAGGAAAATAATTGTCTAATGGTGGGATTTCAGGTAGTAGGGGAATGGGAGGCAGACTGTAGTTACAGAAAGAGCATGTTTCATTTTTTGAGGTGGTCTTTACTATACAAATGCCCCTGATTCCCCCAGAATAGCTCTTAAATTATAGTATAAAAAAAGCAGGAAGTCAAAATACTAATTCTAGGTCTGCCCCAACCAAGTCCTTGTGTATGGCCTGGAGCTGATGACTATAAAGTAGCAGGAATGAATGTTTAACAAACACCCCAGAGCTTGCATGTCCAAGAGGTGCTGGATGGGAGACTGGAGGAAGCAAACAAGCATCAGGTGATGTGAGGGGTTGGGCAGAGGCCTGGAAGCACCAGATACTCTCAAGTTCACTTTCAAATTCCACCTCTCTGAATCTTTCTTTGTTCCCAGGGTGGCCAGATAGGAAGAGTCCCGAACTTGGAGGTAGAAGACCCTCCCGTTCCATAACTGCCACTCCTGGCATAGTAGAGCCTGGAGTCAGGAAGACCCGAGTTCAGATGTGGCTCCAGATAGTAGCTGAGTGCCTCTGGGCACTGTGTGCCTCAGTTTCCTTAACTGTAAACTGGGGATAATAAGAGCACCTATCTCACAGGTGACAAGGATCATGAGGTAATATTTGTAAAATCCTTGATGGGGGTGGGGGAACCTGTGGCCTCGAGGCCACAAGTGACCCTCTAGGTCCTCAAGTGCAGCCCTTTGACTGAAACCAAACTTCAGAGAACAAATCCCCTTAATAAAAAGATTCGTTCTGTAAAACTTGGACTCAGCTAGAAGGCCGCACCCAGGGACCTAGAAGGCCTCATGTGGCCTTGAGGCCACACCCAGGGACCTAGAAGGCCTCATGTGGCCTTGAGGCCGCAGGCTCCCCACCCCTGGCTTAGCACAATACTTGGCACATCATAGGGAATTAATATATGCTTATTTCCTTCCTCTTTGTGTCTCCTTGTCCTAACCTTCATTTAACTCCTATAAGGCCCCTTTCTGGGTCTCAGTTTCCATGCCTAGAATGTGGAAATAAGAATACTTGTACTCCCTAGATCACAGGAATATTTGTTGTTAGTTGTTTAGTCATGTCCAACTCTTCATGACCCCTTTTGGGGTTTTCTTGGCAAAGATACTGGAGCAGTTTCCCATTTCCTTCTCCAGCTCATTTTACAGATGAGGAAACTGAGGCAAACAGGGTTAAGTGACTTGCCCAAGGTCACATGGCTACTAAGTATTTGAGGCTGGATTTGAACCCAGGTCTATCCTGACTCCAAGCCTAGCATGCTATCCACTGTGCCACCTAGTTGCCCCTCACAGAAAATACAGTAAATCTCAAAAAAGCTATAGAAATGAGGAGCCATGGGCAAAGAACTCTGCTCCTTACACTTAGGTATGGGAATTCAGAGAATGTCAGAGCTGCAAGGAGATTAGGGATTGTGGTTGATCAGAGATACTAAGTGTCTCTCACAGTTGGCAGAGTCCTCAGAAGCCATCTAGTTCAACCCATATTGATCTGTTTGAACACCTCCAGTGATGGGGAGCTCACTCTTCTGAGACAGCCTGCTCCATCACTGGACATCTCGGGTTTAGAGGTCTTCATTCTTTTGCGCTCAGATCTGCCCCTTTTAAGAGAGGACCCAACACTCTAGGACTAAGAGAGGATCATTTCCTACTTAAGACTACAAAGCCTGAGAAGTGGCCAGGTGGTATAATCTCTCAGTCCTGACTCCTGCCCTTCCTGCCTATGGGACTTGGGGACACCACAGAGCAGGCACTTTAATAACATCTTCAGCCACAAGATCCCAGCCCTATCATCTTCATCTTTGTCTTCCAGGTGCCACCGCCTCCATGAAGTCCTCCTTGACCCCTTCCCTCTCCCCATGTAGTCACTCTCTTTCACTTGGCTTCTCCCTCCTCTCCTCAGATCTGCTGTATTAAAGTTTCTTGGACACAAGATCTGCCTTGTTCGATTTTGATTCAAGATGTAATGAGACAGATTTTTCCATATGACCTCTTGCCTGGCCCAGAAAGCTATTTCTAAAGAAGTTTCCTGATATGGTCCTGATATATTGTAACCAGGGCTGGCTGGCTGTGGACTCCAAAAAGGCTGGCATAGTGGGGTGGAAAGAGTCCTGGACTTGGAAAATTTGTTCAAAGAAAAGATCTGGGTTCCAGTCCTATCCATCCTTAATTTACCCTACGTCACTTTGCCTTAGTTTCCCCTGCAATAAAATTAGGGAATGAACTAGAATAGGGATCTTTTGTGTCACCCAACCCCTGTGGTTGTTTGTTGAAGCCTATGGACCCTTTATCAAAATAATATTTGTAAAGATAGAAAACAAAATACATGGAGTTACAAAAGAAATCAATTATATTGAAATATAGTTATCAAAATATTTTTTTAAAAACAAACTCATGGACCCCAGGTTAAGAAGCCCTCATCTCTAAAGTTCCTCCAGCTCTAAACTTATGACCCTAGCTCACACTTATTCGAACACCTAGGTTCTAATCACAATGGCTCTTGACTGTCTAAATGAACACAATTTTCAACTCTGGTCTTCAAGGGTTTCTACAATCTAGCTCCACACTACCCTTCAACACCCTATGTTCCCCTGAAATTAGAAAACCCTCCATTCCCATGCTGCTTTCTCCTATCCCCTCTTGGCCTTTGGTTACACTACCCCCAACCTATCCCCTTGCCTGGAGCAGTGAACTTCTCCTAGACTTCATCTTCATCTGGTGAAGACTCTCCCTCCCTTTGAGGCCCATTTCATGTAGAAAGTATGTCCTACTGGGCAGGTGTAGGCCCGCCTGGATACAGACGGGCAGACTTATTGAGTGGTTCTCAGTCTCCTTGAAAGGAGAATGGGAGAGAGAGCTGATTTCAATCACCTCCCTGCATATATACCCATTGGGAAGGAGCTGTGCCAGGAGACGTTCTGTGTTGGTCCGTTTAATAGGACACAGAAAAGCATTGTTCCAGAGGACCACTGAAGAGGGAGAATGGTGAAATACAAAGGTCCCTGACTCCCAGAAGACACCTGGTTTCAGTCTCAGCCGTGCCATTGACCCGCTGTATGACGAGGACTCTCATATGACATTTCTTCTCTCTGGAACTCACTTTCCTCATATAAACAATGAGAGAAATGAATGAGAAGGTCTCTATGGTCCTGCCTAGCTTTAATATTCAATGTTCTCTTTTCTAATGTTCTATGTTCTAAGGACCCTTCCAACTCTAGCGTTTGATATTCTAACATTTGAGTTGTAAGGCCCCTTCCAACTCTGACATTCTATGTTCTGATGTTCTAAGATCTACCATTCTGGTACTAACATTTCATGTTCTGTGTTCTAACCTTGGGTTCTAAAGTCCCTTCTGGCCTGAACATTGTTTGACTCTCTAAATAGCCCCCTCCCCTAAGGGCATTAAATTTGAGACTGATTTTTTTAATGGAGTTAAATACAATGTTTAGGGGAACACAGCTGTTTGCATAAAGTGAGGCACAGCTGTATCTGCGAGGTGGTCCTGGCAAGCTTCATTTCAGATCCAAGACGCATGAGGTCAAGATAGTAAGGGAGTAGGAATGTCTGTAACTTCCCTTTAAGGACATAAACATAATAACAGCAACCATAGTTGAAAATGACTCCCCCAATGTGGATGGTTTGCAGAGGGCTCATAACCACCCTGCGGGGGATGCCGTGTAAATTTTTATAGATAAGGGCACTGGAGACTCAGAGTTAGGAGGAAGGCCCACCTAAGTGTCTGGGGCCTGCTCTGCTCACCTGCAGGTAAAGAATGTTGTCTTTAGATATGGCTTCAATCAAGTCTTTGTGGAGGGCTGGTTCACTGCGGGGTCGGGGTGACCTGGGCTCTGCTCTAGGCCCTTCTCTGGCTCGCTGCCTGTAGAACAGCACATAAGCTGTGTCCTTGGGAAAGAAGGAGGTGACATTACTGACTGACTCGAAGGAGGAGAAGGAGACCCGAGTGTCATTGAACAAATACCACTGGCTCTCCAGTCCTGGGGGCTTTTCAACAGACGAGAATCCCGAGGAGCCGGGCGGGTTGACTGTGGCTGTTGCTCCCTCTCGGGCATAGCAGTAGTAATGGCCGCTTTCCGAAGAGATACCGGAATGTACCACGACGCTGCAGAGGTCATAGGCCGCACAGGCCTGGCTCTGGCCCTGCTGGGGGCGGCTGCCCGCCACGGGGAGCCGCAGGAACAGGGGGATGGAGACGTTGTCCGAGATCTTCTTCCGACGCATGGTCCGTAGGTCGAAGGAGAAGCGCAGAAGGGTGAGGATGAGGTAGCGGGGTCCCTGGCTCAACTCAACCACTTTCTCTGCGTCCTGCAAGGAGGCACAATGCTCACAGTGATAGCGGTTCTCAGCGGTCAGCGTCTCTGGCGACAGGAAGTAATTGAGAAGATCTGGGACCGACCGAGAGCCCTCAGGGCCACACATCTGCTCCCCAGAGGCAACGCCCTGGTTCCCTCCAGCCCTCAGACCGAGGCAACCTTCCCCCTCTTTCTTCTCCTCCTTCTCCTTCTCCTCTTCCTCCTTTTTCTCTTCTTTCTTCTCATCCACCTTCTTTTCCTTCTTTTTTTCTGCCTTTTCCTTCACTTCCTTCTCTTTCTGCTTTATCTCTGTTCCCTTTTCTTCCTTCTTGTTCTCCATCTCTCTTCCTTCCCCCTCCTTTTTATCCACCTCTTTTGCTGCCTCTCTTTCTTTTTTCTCCATCTCCTTCGTTTTCTCCACCTTTTCTTCCTTCTTTTTCTTCATCTTTTTCTCCATCTCTTTCCCTGCCTCCTCCTTTCTCTCTATCTCCTTTCTTTCTTCCTTCTTTTTCTTTATCTCTTTCTCTTCCTTATTCTTCATCTTTTTCTCCATCTCCTTCTCTTCCTCCTTTTTCTCAACCTTCTCTTCTTCCTTTTGTTTCTCTATTTCCTCCTCTTTTTCCTTCTTTTTCTCCACCTCTTTCTCTTCCTTTTTCTTCTCCTCTTTCTCCTTCTCTTTCCCCTTTTTATCTTTCCTGTCTTCCTTCTCCTTTTCCTCTCTCTCCCCCATCTTCTCCTCTTCCTCCTCCTGCTTGTTCTCCTCTTCTTTTTTCTCCTCTTTCTCCTTTTTCTGAGCTTTCTTTTCCATCTCTTCCTTCTCTTCCTCTTTATCACTGTTCCCTTCTTTGTCTTTCTTTTCCTTTTCATTTTCTTGTCTGAAGTTGCCTCTGTGCCCTCCAGGTTCCTTGAACCCAAGGATCTCAATGCTCACAACTGGGGGCAGAGCATCCCCAGCAATGCAGTGCTTTCTCTGTCTCCGAGCCCCCTCGTTGCCCAGACCCTGGGCTTTGGCTGGTGATGTAGGACCTTGTATCCTGACATCTTCCACTGGCAGCATGACAGAGCCCAAGCGACGGCGGCGGCGGTCAGGGGGTGGAAAGGCCAGGGAGAGGTCCGTGAATGCTTCCTCTCTGGTAGAGACATTGAGGCAGCGAAGACAGCGGATCCGCGTCACAATCTTCCCACCAAACATTTTCTCTACGGCTGTTGGGCTTGGACTTGGATGTTCCTCTGGTGGGGAAGATGTGTTTGACTGTTTGAGTTTTTGGCAAATTCTCTTCCCTGTTTTCTCCTCTTCATGCAATCTACAGCAGGATTGAGGGGGGAAGGGAGTGCAGAGAAGAAAGATAGACACCATCAGGACACAGTATCTACATGCATATACAAACACATTTCAATATAATCATGTACACACTCACATGTGAAGACACATAGGTGTGTACTTATGCATGTATATATTCACGTGCACTTATACATGAACATGCATGCATGCACATGAACACACATACATGAATCATAAGACCACACAGTTATAAACACCTTTATGATTCCAGATGACCTTATCATATTATTTCATTGTATCTTCACAAGAAGACTATTAGACCCATTTTATAAATGTTGAAATTGAGGCTCAGAGAGAAGAAATGATTTACCCAAGGTAGTAAGTTTCAAAGTAGAATTCAAGTCTCTGAACTCCTAGTTCTGCATTCTTTCCCCCTACCTCTGTCATACATACACACTTAAGCTTTCAGATAAATACATATATTCCCATAGCTGGATATAGACAACAACACACAGAGTCACAGACTCTTGGAATGGCCCTTGGAGTATAAACACAGAATGGTGGAGCTGAGAGGGATGGACCATAGAGCTCGTCCCCTATTCTTTATTGTACAGGTGAAGTAACTGGGGCCCAGAAATGGGCAATGACTGGCCAGCTGCCAGCCCAGGTCCTGAAGCTGGATCTTTTTTTTTTTTTTTGCTTTTTTTTGGAGGCGAAAGGTAGGACAATTGGGGTTAAGTGACTTGCCCAAGGTCACACGCCTAGTTTTTGTGTTAAGTGTCTGAGGCCGAATTTGAATTCAGGTCCTCCTGACTCCAGGGCTGGTGCTCTGTTCACTGCACCACCTAGCTGCCCTGAAGCTGGATCTTTGGACTTCCAATCTGAGGTATTTTCTGTTCTACCACCTTGTAGCAGCTTCACATATCCACAGATAACTCCCTTATATGCATGCCTGTTCATAGATATGCAGATACAAACATCATATACATAAATCCACACATAATATACACTCATTCATGTCCTGAATTATTAAGCACATACAGCCATTCATACACACACACACACACACATACACACACACACACACACACACACACACACACACACATCTGACTAGCATTAAATATTCATTTCTATCTATGGTCCCTAAGCAAAGCCAGCCTTCAGAATTTTACTTTCTCAGTTCTTCCCTCACCACCTCCTCCCACTTCCCCCTAATTTTGTTTCTCAGAACTGCTCCAGGCCCCTCCCTCACTCTCTTCATCTCTCTTCCACAGCCTTTCCATTCCTCTGGGGCCAGATACTTGCTCTTTCACCTTTAACATGATGGAATCCATGATCCAAGCACCTCCTGAACCTAGGAGAAGATCCCCAGGGAGTCAGGCCTCCATATTCCTTACTCCTCTACCCTAGTCTGATCTATTATGGTACAATCAGGGAACAATCTTAGGATCCAAAAGGACCTCAGAGCTTCCAGCCCAAGCCCATAGCAGAGCAAGAATCCCTTCTTCAGGACCTCCAAATGGAAGCAAGGGAGGTCGTGGGTACTTTGGACAGGGCCAATTGTTAGTGTTTTTACTTACGCTGAACCAAAATATGCTTTTCTTCAACTTGATACATCTAGAATTAAAAAGAACCTTCTCATTTTAGTCCAACCTTCTCATTTTACAGAGTCTCCAAGAAGGGAAGTGACATGTCCAGAGCCAAGCAAGGAGTTAGCCGTTAGGACTTGAACCTCTGACTTTCTATTCCTACTTTCTCCTCCAAATCCAGGTCTCAGCCTGAGGACCTGGTACGGCTATTCATCATCATTATTTTCTCATTTATTTATTTAGTTTCATTATTTCATCATTGTTATTTTTGAAATCTCCCTTATAATCTACCTGGCATACTTAGAATTTTATCTGTTTAGATCAAGAGTTCGCTTCCTGGTATTTTCTAGTGTGCGCTCAAATCCAGTGCCTCTAGCTCTGCCCTCTGCGCCTGAGGAGAACAAGGCTAATGCCTCTTACAAATCTGTCAGAGACTACAAGGAAGTTATGACGTCTCACTTGGGACCTCTCTTCTTCAGACCAGCAGTTCTTCCAGCTGATTCATGCATGGTCTGATCTCCAATCCTCATACCATCCTGGGAGTTCATAAACCTAATAATGTATCATTCCTAAAATGTGGCCCCTGAAAGGTATATATATTTACTGTATAAGTGAGCATGTGGGTGATGGATAGAATCCTCAGGGGCCAGACCAACATCCACCTCAGGACATTAGTAGTTACTTCTGTGTAGGGTAAAGTAAAGAGATTAGATCTCAGAGGATTTCTTGAATCCAAAGGGGATGAGCCTAAATCTAGTGTCTGAGACTTGGGGAATATATCCATGGTCCTCCTCAGGCTCTGAGAAGAAAAAGAGTATGGTTCAAAGAGGAGTCATAGATCACAGATTTTTGTAGCTGGAAGGGACCTAGAGGTCATCTAGTCCAACCCCTCCATTTTATAGATGGGAAACTGAGGCCCAGATAGGTTGAGACTTATCCACACAGCTAGTAAGTATTTGAGGCAGTTTTGGAGACCAGCCTCCATACCTTGGCATGGGTGGTTTCCCCAAACACATGTACACACCTGGAATGCACTCCCTTCTCATCACCACCTCCTTCTAGGGTGGGGCACCCGCAGCCTTGAAGCCACATTTGGTCCTCTAGATCCTCAAATGTGGCCCTTTGACTGAATCCAAACTTCACAGAACAAATTCCCTGAATAAAGGATTTGTTCTGTAAAACTTGGACTCGGTCAAAAGGCCATGCCCATGGATCTAGAAGATGACCTTGAGGTTGCAGGTCCCCCCTATGATCCTCTGGGTTCCTTTCTTACTCAGCTGAGTGCCTCCTCCTAAATGAGGCTTTCTTTGTTCCTCTAGCTGTCACTGTTCCTCCCCCTTTTAAAATTACTTCATATTTACTTTGTATCAATTTGTACATTTTTCCTCCTCAATAGAACATTGGCCCTTTGAGGGTAAGGACAGTTTCATTTATATCTTTGTATATCTAGCACATAACATGGTTTGGCACACGGTAGCACTTAATGAACGCTTGTTGATGCTTGATGGAACCAACCTCTCCTGGGCCATAAGTCCCATGAGGGCAAGGACAGTGTCTTATTCAACTCTGTATCTCCCTCAGGGCCAAGCACATGGGTTTGCACGTGCTGTTTAATAAAGATTTGTTGAATTTAAACAAAATGATCTTATGCTCTTCCCCCTATGGATTTTGTAATCCTGAAAGTACTTATATATGGGAGTCCTTATTACAGTCATCGAAATCATCACTAGCCCTACACATATCCATGGTCTCATGGGTGGGGGCTCATTCTGCCAGAAGAGGTCATAATCCCTCTACCTTTAGAAGGTGCTTTTTGGGAGCTGCAAAGATCCAAACCCTCTGATGATGAGACTCTCCTCACTAAGCCGGGCTGGTCCTTACCAAACTGACACAGCCCCTCTCTGGGCCCATAATCTAAGCTTTTCCAGTTGGAAAAGAGCTGTCAGAGTCAGTCCTCAAGTAGCAAGAGCCCAGGGTCATCTCCACCCTATGAGACAGGGTCAGGGCTGCACATTTGTTGAGGATTATGAATGTTACTATATTCCTACTATTATTGTATTGCTGTGAGAAAGGCATAGTGGATAGAGACTTAAAATTCAGAAGATCTGAGTTCAAATTCTGATTCTGCCATGAACTAGCTGTGTGACCATGAACAAGACTTCTGAGCCTCAGTTTCCTCATCTTTGAGATGGGAAAAATGATCCTGGTAGTACCTACCTTTGTTGCGACAGTCCAATCAGATAATGTATGTAAAAGGCTTTGCCAACTTTAAAGCATCATAGGGATCAGTTATCAGTATTACAGAGTCTTTCCCTTATTCTCCCTCAGCTCAACAAGGATCCTACACACAAGACTTATTGCCTAGACCTTTATAAAATGAGTGCCTCCTCTGAGTGGTGCCTTGGGCTAAGATGCTGGAGGAGATACTGAAATAAGTAAGAAAGCATTCTCTTGCCGATCCACTGGGGTTCTGCCTGGCTCTGCAAGAGTCCCCTTCTTCAGGAGGCTGTTTCAGGAACTTGGAATTTTGAAATTCAGGATGTTTCTACTGATGTCTGACTCTAGACCTTTCCACTACAATGGGGACCATTGGCCTTGTTCTGTATTCATTAGTGAGAGAGCACTGTTTGCCAGCACTCCCACTCCCACCTTGCAGTAATCCACAAGGTCAGCATTGCTCTTCTCCCCCAGATAAGTTAAACAAACCTAGGTCCTTTTATTTTTAGCATAAACTTACTCTCCAGCTGGGCAATGGGTTTTTCTTAGAGACCCCCCGCATAATGGCAGCCAACTGGGCCTAGAACTCATTACTCCTGCCTTTTTCTCACAGAGCTGAAATAGCTCTCTCTCTCTCCTCCCTTTTCTATTTCACTCTCTCTGTCTCTCTTTCCTTCTCTCTTCCCTCTATTTCCCTCTGTCTTCTCTCTGTGTCTCTCTCTCCTCTATCTCTCTTCTCTTCTCTCTCTCCTCTGTTTCTGTCTCCTCTCTCCCCTCTCTATTCTTTCTCTCTCTCTCCTTCTCTCTCCCCTCTCTTCTATTTCTCTCTGACTCTCTCTCTCCTCTCCCCTCTCCTTCTCTCTATTTCTCTGTCTCCTCTCTGCCTCTCTCTCTCTTCTCTGTCTTTGTCTCTCTCTCCCCTTCTCTCTCCCTCCCTCTACTCTCCTCTGTCTCTCTCTTTCTTCCCTTTCCCTCCCCTCTTCTAATTCTCTCTTTGTCTCTCTCTCCTCTCTCCCTCTCCCTCTTTCTCTCTTCCCCCTGTTCTCTCTCTCTCCTCTCTCTATCTCTGTCTCTCTCTGTGTCTCTCTCCCATCTCTCTTCTCTCTATTTCACTCTGTCTCCTCTTTCCCCTCTCTCTTATTTTTATTTCTCTCTCTCCTCTCTCCCTCTCCCTCTCTCTCTCCCTGCCCCTCTCTTTTTCTCCTTCTCTCTACCCTCTCTCTTTCTCTCTGTGTGTCTCTCTCCCCTCTCTATTTCTCTCTCTCCTTTTCCCTTATCTTTTCTCTCTATTCTCTCTGTCTGTTTCTCTTTCCTTCTCTCTCCCATTCTATTTCATTCTTTCTGTCCCCTTATCTTTCCCCTCTCTTTTCTATTTCTCTCTCTCCTCTCCCCTCCCTTCTCACTATTTCTGCCTCCTCTCTGCCTCTCTCTGTTCTCTCTGTCTTTGTCTCTCGTCTCTTTCTCTCTCTCTCTCTGTGTCTCTCTCCTCTCTCTTCTTTGTTTCTCTCTGACTCTTTCTCCTTCTCCTTTCCCTTTTCTCTCTACTCCACTCTGTCAGTCTCTGTTTCTCTTTCCTTCTCTCTTCTCTCTTTTTCTCTCTCTCTGTGTCTCTCTCCTGTATTTCCTTCTGCCCTCTCTTCTATTTCTCTCTCTGTATCCTCTCTCTCTCTCTCTTTCCTTCTCTCTTCTTTCCTCTTCTCTCTGTCTCTCTGTCTCTCCATGTCTGTTTCTCTGTGTGTCTCTTTCTATCCCCTTTCCCTCCCCTTTTTCTCCACCTCCCCCCCTCCATTTTTCTCTCTCCATGACCCTTCTCTTACCGATCCAACAGATACTTCAGGTACTCAGAGCAGTCCTGCTGGGCACCGGGACTGAACCAGGGTGTCCAGGAGGCAGACAGGAAGCTCTCTGGAGAGACAGCGGGCCGCTAGCAGCAGGGGAAATAAAAAGAAAGAAGATCTGTGAAACAGGGGCCTCTTGCCAACTCCCTGTGCTCCAGGGCCCGGCCCTCTGCATGCCCTTCGCCCTCTGAGCCGTCTGTTCCTTGTCTATGTCCTTAGGAGGCCGTGTAGACTAGTGCAAAGAGCATGGAATTCAAAGCTCTAGCTTTGCCACTTCCACCCTGGGCGAAGCAGTGTGGTTGGGCAAAAGCAATTTAGGTTTAGACATGGCCAGTAGGTTAAAAAAAAATTTTTTTTTGCTTAAATACACATATTTGTCATTAGGGTTTTTGCTTTTAATTATTTAATATGGAGGGGTTGTAAGGAAAAGAAAATATTTGCTTGTCAAATAGAAAAAATAATAAAATTAAATTTTAAAAGAGTTTAATAGGACAAAAAAACTAAAAGATAAAAGCATGGCCAGGAATGATGATGAACAGTTGTAATCCCTGCCCGGTCACTCGGCGCGGCCTGCAGGCCCCTACCTCTACTCCCGCACCTCTGGGATTGTGGACAGACATAGTCACCTGGCTATGTTCAAGGAAGGCAAAAAGCCATTGCAGCTTGGTCATCAGGGGCTGAGAATTGTCTTCAGGAAGATGCAGAACACAGTGTCGGAAGCTCAAAGCAAACCAGAGACATACAGGTTAGGTTAGAGACATAGTGGGACCAGCCTGATAGGAGGGGCCAGAAATGTTTGCCCTGAAGAAGAGAAGACTCAGGGGAGGTGCCACATCGATAGATGTCATCACGTATATCAAGAACTGCCATGTGGAAGCAGATTTCAACTCTTTCTGCTTGATCACAGAGAGCAGAACTGGGAGCAGTAAGTGGGTGGCAGCTGCAAGTGACTAAGCCAGGGTCACACAGCTAGTGTCTGAGGCCAGATTTGAACTCAGGTGCCCTCTGACTCCAGGGCTGATGCTCTATCCACTGTGCCACCTAGCTGCTCCTTGGAAAAACTTGCTAAGAATTAGAGCATCTGAGGGTAAGCATCTGCCCCTGGAGATAGTAAGAGAATATCATAGGATATTAGCATGGGAAAGGGCACCAGGTGTCATCACCCAGGTTAACAAACCTACTTTACAGGAAAGAAACTAGAGGAGAGTGGCATTTAAACAGAAGTTGGGCAAACCCATCTTAGAGATGTTATAGGGGCAGGATTACATTAAGTGCCCTGTAAGGTCTCTTCCAGCTCTAGGATTCTCTGATAAATGGCATGAATGGAGCTGGAAGCAAACTTATGAGAATGTATATCCAAGTTCTTCTTTTTATAGAGGAGAAAACTAAGACACCCAGAGGGGAAGTGACTCATCCAAGGTCACACAGGCAGGAAGCGACAGCCAGGATTTGAATCTGGCTTTTCTGATTCGAAAACCTAGTTGATGGGGGGGAGGGGCCGGGGAAGAGACTCCTTCTAGTGACCTAGTGCCTTCAAATGACAGAAACTCTCAAGGACTGATCCCTTCAGACAACAAGAGAAAAGAATGCTTCCATTCAGGGCGTACAACTGGATATAATATAATGTAATTAAGGGTAGGGTGCTCAAAAGGAAGGAATCACTCCATTTGGGGTGCCCAGGGGCAATGGATGCCTCAGGATGTTTGCTAAGCCTCATAGAAGAGGTGCAATGAGTATTAGATCAGAAGCTGGGAGAACTGGCCTCTATCTTGTCTTGGCTCTGCCACTTGGGCCAAGTACTTTTCCCTCCCTGGGCCTCAATTTCTTCCTTCATCAAATAAAGGGTGGAAGTTTTAACTGTTAGGAAGTTTCCCCTTGAAATGAGCTAAAATATGCCTACCTGAAGCTATAGTCCTTTCCCTTGCTAATTTCTACTCACAGCTAGTTCTATGTTCTGGGGCCAAGCAGTATGAGTCTGATCTCTCTCACATATACTTGAAGACAGTCTTCTCTTCTGGTGAAACCTCCCCAGGTCCTCTGATTGATGCTTCTTTTATAGCAAGGACTGCAGATTGCTCACCATCCCGGCTCTCTTCCCTCCATCCCTCCTGCTAGGAGCTAAGTTAAGAAACTCCCTAAGCACTGCTTACTCAGACGCCATAAACAGAGCCTGGATCACGCTGTTCATGTAACAGGTGTTACCCAGGTTGATGAGGCCGATCTTGCCTGTGTCTGACTTGGCTGCCAGCCGGGGGTAGAAGCAGACCAGCTCGTTCTTCTGGGAGGTCCAGGCATTCTGTCCCAGGAGCTGCTTGATCCTGTCTTCATTTGGAACATGGAGGTCCTGGGGTGGGGACAAAGCAGGAGAGAAAGGGCACTGGGGCCAGTTCCTGAAATGCCACCATGGCCTGCAACCAGTCAGGCCACTGTAGCTCCATGCTCTTCCCACCCACACAGCTACACCTGAATATGCAAAAACAATCAGGGAAAAGGGGAAAGAACTCTGGGCCAAGAATCAGGGGAGATCTAGGTTCAAATCCAGGCCACTTGCTAGCTGGGTGATCCTGGATAAATCACTCACTCTCAATTTCTTAATATTTACATAAAATGGCACTTGTGTGGAAGTAAGGGGAGATTGTAATGGATAGAAAGGCAGCCAGCCTTGGAGTCAGGAAGACCTAGGCCCAAGCCTTCCTCTGATATACTCTGGCCATATGAATGCTGCAAAGAGGTATTGATCTATATTGGTAAAGGGAGGTACTTTCCCAATCTTAAATATAAATGGGTTGTTAAAATGGTCATTTTAAATTTATTGTTATACTAAACCATTATATTATTTTAAAAGGCAGTATTGGGTAGTAGAGAAAGGCCTGGCCTTGTGGTCAGGAAGCCCTACCTCTGAAACTAGAGATTATGTAACCCTGAGCAAGTCACTTGATATGTGGGTACTTCAGGACACTCCCTAAGACTATTAAGTCACAGAGAAGTTGCCGACTTGAACCCTGGGAGGGAGTTCTAACACAGAGTGTCTTATATTGATGAAATCACAAGTCCAGGTCAAAAAACCATTTATTTTATCATTTTAATTCAATGAAGTATGGGATCATTTTAACTGAATGAGATATGGGATTTTTTTAGAACAATAATAAGGATTTAATAACATAAATATTAGTTGTTATTTATTTATTCTGCATCTGAACCCTTTACATGCACACAGATTTCACATCTCAGGTCAAGAACTGTGTCCACCATGCAAGGCCCCACTCATAGCCCCTGCTGGCCTAATGTAGGCCATGCCACAAACTCCCTCAAACCTGACTCCTCATTACTAGAGTCCACAGGGATTAACTTCCTGTTGAAAAAATCACAGAGACCCTGTTTGGGAGGTTGGGGGGGTGCAAGTGATCCTTCCTTGGGGCTGTGACTCTTGCTTGCCACTCATAGCCCCACGCAAACAAAGCAGACTGGTCTGCTGAAAGGAAGACATGGTTAGGAAGCCAGCGCTAGATTCCAGTTACTGTGCTCTAAAGTTGCTTCCAGCTTTGACAGTCTATATTCTAAGATTCCTTACAGATCTAATATTCTATGTCCTAAAGTACCTTCTGGCTTTAATGTTCTATGTTCTAGGCTCTTCTAGTCTAACATTCTGTTTTAAGATCCCTTATAGTTCTAATATTCCATGTTCTAATATCCCTTTCTGTCTGGCATTCCATGTTCCAAAGTTCCTTCTAGGTCTGACATTCTATGTTCTTCTAGCTCTAACATTTTATATTTTAATATCCCTTACAGTTCTAATATTCCATGTTCTGACATCCCTTTTAGTCCTAACATTCTATATTTCAAAGTTCCTACTGGCTTTGACATTTCATGTTTCTTATAAAGTTCCTTCTAGCTCTGACATTCTATGGTCTGTATTCTAGAGTCAGATCTGTGACTCTTAACTTAATAGGTATGTCACAGATTTTGAAAAATAAAAATAAAAAGCTCAGAAAACCCTGTCCAGTGAGTCTCGGGTGATAGGTGTGGGCAACCCACCTTGATGGCCTCCATGACTGGCTCATACAGGTCTGGGAAGCCTGAGAAGCGGAACACCATACAGTGGATCAGCTCTGCCAACTCTTCCAGGCAGTTTGCTCGGGAGTTGGAGTCCTCTTCTGCCAGGGAGGTCACCATTTTGGGGATGTGAGGGAGAAGCTGTGAGGACCAGAAGAAGCTTGGCATGACTGTAGAGGCTTTGGAATGTAACAACATGGCACCAGTCCTAAAGTCAAGAAGACCTGAGTTCAAATCCCCCCTCAGAAACTTACTAGCTGTGTGACCCTAGGCAAGTCACTTAACCTCTATCTCAGTTTCTTCAACTGTAGAATGGAGATGAGAACAGTACCTACCTCCAGGGCTGTTGTGAAGATTAAATGAGATAATATTTGTAAAAACACTTAGCACATTAGCTGGCACATTGTCACTGTTATATAAATGTTAGCTATTATAATGGAAACCCAAGTGTCTGGACTTCTCCTCCTGGCCCTTTTCAGAGCCTCTGCTTACCCACTTGTAGGAGGTGTTCTCTACCATAAAGCCCTCCTCTGATGCCTCATCAAGGAATGGAGGTGACCTGAGACCATGCCAGGGAGTCCAGGCTCTGCCGTGTCCTGACAAGCTGGAAAGGTTCTGAATACCAGCCCAAGAGTGAACTGGGCATCACCTAAGGCTCTATAATTACTATCATCTTCCTTATTTTACTTGAAAAATAAGCAAAAACCATCCCTCTGCTTTCCTGCAAAGCTCTGAGTGCATGAGCAAACATCCATTTCATGCCCCAGGAAAACTTCATCTGGATTTCCATTCCTCTCTCTACCTTTTGCAGGATCGTTCTCATGTTGAGGGCTTAACCTTCCCCTGCTGGCCTAATGTAGGCCATGCCACAAACTCCCTCAAACCTGACTCCTCATTACTAGAGTCCACAGGGATTAACTTCCTGTTGAAAAAATCACAGAGACCCTGTTTGGGAGGTTGGGGGGTGCAAGTGATCCTTCCTTGGGGCTGTGACTCTTGCTTGCCACAATGCTCGTTTCCTGGGTCTCCAAATTCAACAGGCATTTGTCAAATGCCTAACATACACCAGCTTCTGTTCTGTGGGAGAACAGTGTACGAAGATGAAACCAGACACAGCCCCCAGCCTTAATAGACAAAAGGGTTAAGAAGGCAATGTTTCAGTTCCTGGAGATAGGAACAGATGGGATTATAGGCACAAATAGAGAGGGTGGACTTAGATGGGAAAAGAGCCATCTTATCTTTGATAGGATGAAGTGAGTTAAGTTTAGAATTTAAAGTGGGGAGGAGAGAAAGCTTCTTAAGTGATTTTCCCAAATTCACACAGCTGTGTAACAAGCATTTGTTGGACTGAAGAAAAAAGTGAGGGCAAATTTTCTCTCTCCCTCCTATGACCTTCTATACCATCCAATGCCAGGAAGCAACATGAAGACAGGCTGGGTGAGACGGCACAAGAAACCGGAATGATTGCCTTGGCACTACTGACCCTGCAGGCTTGTCTGTGAAGTGGGGTGGGGGGAAGGCAGGGCTAGGGACAGAGATGGAAGGATAAGGAGTTGCTGTTAAGAAGAACGTGAAGATAGGTTTCCAGTGTCCTGGCTACTCTGTTTGCTGCCACCCTGCCCCTATCTTCATCCCAGAATATAGGGGATCAAGAGAAAAATGTAAAGAGTTAATAGGCCCCTTTACTGCAGGCACAGGGGACTGGCCTCAGGGGGTAGTAGTAACAAAGACAAGAGCTAGCATTTGTATTTTGTTTTAAGATTTTCAAAGTACAAAAATCATCTCATTTTATCCTCACAACACCCCTAGGAAGGCAGGTGCTATTATTATTTCCATTTTACAGATAAGAGAACTGAGGCAGAGAGATTAAGTGACTTGCTCAGGGTCAGACACCTAACAAGTGTCTAAGGCTGGATTTGAACTAAGGCTCTAACCGCCAATGAGAAAAGGTCAGGATATCCAAGGGCAGGTCCAGTCACTTCCTTTGGGGACCCATCCTACCCTTTTTCCCACTCTCCAATCCCATCCATACCTGCAAAAAAGGGACGTCCCAGATGTGCAGTCTGGCTTGCACAAACTCCTTACCAGGTGGAAGGCTTCATGGGAGTGCTGAAAACTCAGAAGCATGTACTTGAGAACAGACAGCGCAGCCTCCCTCACAATGGGGTAGAGCAGTTTGGAGAAAACCTAAAGAACATAGAATACGAGGATGTTAGAAATGGAAGGGGCCTCGGAACAGGGAACATTAGAAATTGGAACACAGAACATCAGAGGTGGACGGGATCTTAGCACACAGAATGTTAGAACACTGGCTTAAAATGTCAGAGCCGGAAAGGACCTTAGAGCAAAGAATGTTAGAACACAGAACATAGAATGTTAGAGCGGTATGGCAGAAGAAATGGTGGCAGATGGACAGATGGAATGCTAGTGTGCAGTAAGAAACAATGAAGGGAATGGTTTCAGAAAAACCTGGGAAGACTTAGATGAACTGATGCAGAGTAAAGTGAGCGGCAGCCCCGGGAGAGCAATCTACATCATAGCAACAACACTATAAAGACAAATCACTGTGAAAGAAGGAAGAACTTTGATCAATGCAATGATCAACCACAGTTTCAGAGAAGGGATGATGAAGCATGCTACCCACCTCCTGAAAGAGAGGTGACGAACTCAGGGTGTAGAATGAGAGATTTATTTTTGGATGTGACCAAAGCAGAAATATATTTTGCTTGACTAAGCATAATTGTTACAAAGGTTTTGCCTTTCTTTTTTTTAATAGGGAAGGGAGGTAAGAGGGAGGAAAAAATAGATTTTGTTAATGGAAAAAATAAAATAATTTTTTAAAAAATATTAGAACTATAAAGGGTCTCAGAACATAGAACACTGAACAGAGAACCACAAAGTCTTCACAAAATGCTTCATATTATTTTAATTTTTTTAAAAACCAAAACTTTAACAAACGCCAAATAAAATGAGCATTTCCATACACACAGTAGAACAGAAAAAGAGGATTATACAAGGCTTATTAGATACAGCTTGCTTTTGTTTTTAAGAATATAATAAATTCAAATGTTATTTTTAAAACTGTCCTCAAAATGTCTCGTTTGAAAGATAAAGAAACTTCACAAAGCAGAAGGGATTTCAGAATACAGAATGTTAAATCAGGGAGACAACTTGAGAACATGCTTTAGAACATCAGAATCTTAAGAAACCTTGAAACATAATACTAATAGAGCCAGGACTTTAAGAACATGAGACTTTTAAAACTGGAAAACACCTTAGTGATCCAGTACAACTCTCCTTACTTCACACATAGGAATTAAGGCCTAGGGAAAGGAGCTGATTTGCTCAGGGTCACACAGCAGGTAAGCAACAGAACAAAGGTTAGAATCTTGGCCTCCTGACTCCCAGGTTATTGCTCTTCCTGCTGCAGGCAAATAGAGACTCATCTTGTCTCTCTGAGGGCTTCCTGGCCCAGGTATGAAGATGAGGAATAAACCTCAGCCTCACTTAAATGGTCTTCTATATCACATCAGTTCAGAAAACCCTGCCATCTCCGACACCCTGGAGGAGACCAGATGTACCCAGGATGCCACAAGTGGTGGAGGGTCAGTTTAGGATGGAACGCCTCTACCCAGTGGTATACACTGGAACAGGAGACCTGGGTTCTCACCCTGGGTCTCTCACCAGTTCAATGCATGACCCCAGGCAAACCAGTGGACCCCTCTGGGTCTCAGTTTCTTCTTCTGTATAATGGAACAACAAAACCTGTTCTCAACAGACCTCACACGACTGTTTCAAAGATCAACACAATATAGGTGAAGTGTTTTGAAAAGTAGAAATTGCTAGAAAAATAGAGGCTCTTGTTTTTATGATTAATGTAATTATCATTTTTATTATTAATATGATTGTCATCAACTAAATAATGGTCTGTCATCAGAATACTGGCCACCAGGTGCGGAATTTATTTGTTTTTTTGGTCATGGTATCTCACGAAGGTCGTCTGCTAAGCCACGGAGAGGCGAGGAGCCGCATCGGAGAAGGGAGAACCCACAATGATCAAGTCAGGGATCCTTGAAGTCTCAAAGCATCTACACAAGGACCCAAGACTCTGATACATCATACGTTCTGTATCTAGTGGGGATGGAACATGGGGAAATCTTTGCCTCTTTACTGTCCACAGTCTGGCCCAACCCGACATCGCCACGGTTCTTTACATGGATCCTCCGCTGCAGCCAGGTGGTCCTCCTCTGTGTCCCCAAACAGGCCAAGACCATGCCTTGATTTACCTTTGCGTAGAAGACCCTTCCCTATCATTCAAGGTCCAGCTCATGCCCCACCCTGCTCTGTGAGGCCTTCCCTAACTGACCCAGTCCCATGATTCTCTCTCTTTTATCATCTCCTATAATGTGGTCTATACCAAACAGTTTGGTCTCTGCACTGTTTCCTAGTTCACAAATCTTCACATCAACTCCTTCCCTTCTTAATATAATAAAAATAACTCAAATTTCAATAGCAATCAAGTAACAAATATTTGCTAAGAATGTACTGTGTAACCAGGCATAATGCAAGGCCCTGGGGAGACCGGTAGAGAGGAAGAAACAATCCCTACTCACAAGGAGTTTACATTCTAATGAAGGACACAGCAAGCACATATAAAAATATATACACAGAAGGACCTGAGTTCAAATCTGGCCTCAGATACTTGACACATTTACTAGCTATGTGACTTTGGGCAAGTCACTTAACCCCAATTGCCTTGCCAAAAAAAAAAAATATTGATTTAGTAGACATAGTAAATATTGGGGCAGGTAGGTGGCACAGTGAATAGAGTACCAGCCCTGGAGTCAGGAGGACCTGAGTTCAAATCCAGCCTCAGACACGATACACTTACTACCTGTATGACCTTGGGCAAGTCACTTAACCCCAATTGCCTTGCCTTCCCCCCTGCAAAAAAAAGAAAAAATATATACAGCATAAACAGAAAGTAAATAAACTCAAACAAGTACCAAGGAGTTAAATACACAGTAGTTTGGGAGGGGGGTGCTAACAGAAGGGGATGGCAGGGGGAGAGAATCAGGAAAAGTTTCATGCGGAAGTTGGTACCTGAACTATACCTTAAAAGAAGAGGTGTGTTCCAGAAAGCTAAGGAGGAATGCATGCCAGGCATTGGGGGCACTCCAAGGCTTGCAAAGCACTTTCCTCATGACCCTGCTGTGTGTAGGGGGTAGGACAGGTACTATTACTCCTATTTTACAGATGATAAAATTAAGATTCAGACAAGCTAACTGACTTTTCTCCATAATTGCCCAGCTAACGGGCCAGAACCAGTATTTAAATTCAGGTCTCCTGACTTCAGGCCCACCAGGCTTCCCATAGCATATTCCCAGTGCAGCTAAGTGGCATCCTGGATAGGTCCCTGGGCCTGGAGTCAGGAAACCCTGAATTCAAATCCCAGCCTCAGACACTTAGCAGCTGTGTGACCCTGGGCAAGTCACTTAACCTCTGTTTGCCTCAGTTTCCCCATCTATAAAATGGGGATAACAAGGGAACCTGCTTCTCAAGGTTATTGTGAAGATCAAATGAGATAATATAGAAAGCACTTTACAAATCTTAAAGTACTATAAAAATACTACTTATTAACCTATTATTTACTGTTATTAAGTAGATACTTAGTACTGATTTGCTGTTTAATTCCTACATTTTTGGTAGGGAAGAATTTTGCCCTGATTTTCTTCAACTGAATTTTATTCACTCAAATATCCAATTATTACCAGACTAAAGATGGGAGGAGATACTGCTAAGAGTCCTAATAGGAGGCGTCAGCCTCTCTCCTGTGGTGGAGGTGCTTGAAGGGAGTAGTTAAAAACAGAGAGAGACAGAACCTCTGGCCTGGCTAACTATGCTGTTTGTTTTAGAAAATGAGGTAGTGTATCCCAGAAGAGATAAAAAACAAAAAGGAAAAGGATCCATATGTACAAAAATATTTATAGCAGCTCTATTCCAGGGACAAAAAATTAGACATTGAGAGGTTGCCCATCTATTGGGGAATGGCTAAACAAGTTGTGGTATGTGATTATGATGGAAATACTATTATATTATAAGAAATGATAAGCAGGATGCTCTCAGAAAAACCTGCATTGACTTGCATGGGCTGATGCAAAGTGAAATGTACTGCGTACAAAGTAACAGCAATATGGTGAGATGATCAGTTGTGAATGACAGTTATTCTCACAATGCAAGGATCCAAGACAACTCTGAAGGGCTTATGATGAAAAATACTATCCAACCCCAGAGAAAGAACTGATGGTGTCTGAACACAGACTGAAGCATACTTTTTTAAAACTTTATTCTTGAATTTTTTTGCCTATGTTTTCTTTCACAGCATGACTATTATGGATATGTTTTGCATGACTACATATGTATAAGCTATATCAAATTGCTTGCCTTCTCAATGTGGGGGGGTGACAAGGAAGGAAAGGAGAGAATTTAAAACTTAAAGTTTTAAAAATGAATGTTAAAAATTGCTTTTACATGGAACTGGGGAAAAATAAAATACTAAATTTTTAAAAAAAAGAGAAACAGTGATCTAGGTGAGACCTTTGTGAGATAGAAGCATTTCTAGGTAGCTTTTCCTGTGTATTTCTGTTTCCCCCTGGGCCACGTGTTTCTGGAGAAGATGTATAGCTGTGCTCCAAGTTATCTGAGGTCTGGGGACACAGAATATAGAAGGAGAAGAGCTTGGCCATTGGTGAGTCTACAGTATGTCACAATATCAAGTCCTTAATGAAATATACTGAGCTCTTCTTTCCCTCAAGTACCTGGGTTAGAAGTTGAAGTAACATGGCAGGCAGCCTTCCTAGGAATCCATATGAAATTTGCTCTGGTGTCAGACAAGTGGTTTCAGCATCTCTGGAAATGGGCACCAAGGGAATATTTGGGGAAGGTATGATTTGGTCACCATGATGCCAGCCTGTTAGTTGGTTAGCCAGCACAACCTGGATGGAAATCTTGCAAAGGAGACAGACAAGTGGTCAGACAGAAGAATTGGGAAAGAGGAAGAGAGGAGTATGAAGAGGAAGAGGAGGAAGAAAAGGAGGAGGAAAAGGAAGAGAAGAAGGAGGAGAAGAAGGAAGAGAAGGAAGAAGGAAAAGAAGGAGAAGGAGGAGGGGGAGAAGTTGCTGTTGAAAACCTAGAGGACAAAGTATCTTGAAGAGATTGATCAACACTGTGAAAAGCTGAAGAGAAGCCAAGAAGAATGAGCATTGAGAAATCATTGGTAACTTTGGAAAGGACAGCTCTGGTTGGACAATGAGTCTGGAAGCCAGACTGCAAAGAATAAGTGAGTAAACTAACTACTTCTTGGCAACTTCTGTTGGTCCTAGTTCTGCCTTCTAGGACCATATGGAACAAATTGAATCCCTCTCTGACACAATAGACCTTTAGACCTCTTGGTGTTTTGAGTAAGGAAACAAACAAACAAAAAATAAAACCCACAATCCCTCACTCTGCCCACGTCCCCAGGTCTAAAGAGTTATTAGCCCCAGAAGAGATCCAGAGTGGCACAGTCCTGCTTTCCTCAGTGACTCTCTTGACTAATCTGTCTCTTCCACATACTCTTCACTTAGTCAAACGAAAGTACTCTACACTCATACCTAAGGACAAGGACAACCAGTCGCTATCTACATGGAGTGGCAAACTTTTTTTTTCTAAACAGAACAAATATTTATCAGCATCTTATTGTATCTCATCACTGTTCTTGGCAGGGACAGAATTGGAATACAATGATTGTGTGTGTGTGTGTGTGTGTGTGTGTGTGTGTGTGTGTGCGCACGCTTTTTGGAGAGGGGAAGGCAGGGCAATTGGGGTTGTGACTTGCCCAAGGTCAGGCAGCTAGTAAGTGTTAAGTGTCTCAGGCCACATTTGAACTCAGGTCCTCCTGACTCCAGGGGTGGTACTCTATTCACTGTGCCACCCAGCTGCCCCTCAATGATTTTTAACACAGAAATTAGTATCAACTTAAAGAAAAAGGAAAATAGAATTTTTAAAATATCATAAAACACATAGCTTACTTTTACATATGTGGATTTTAGACACCTGTTAGATTTCATTCCAGTTTCCGAATCTGATAATTACAAAAATCCATTTGTGTTTCAGAAAACACGTTTAGTTTTAACATGAACTTAATTAACTCAACTGGACTACTCCTGAGTCCCCTGATTCACCATGTTCTCACCTGCCCATCTTGCTCCCTATGATTCGAGTGCTCTCCTCTATCTTTTAAAGCCCAATCTACATGCTAGGAGGCCTTCCCCAATTGTGCTATCCCCTCCTCCAAAACTATAACAACCTTAGGCTTTGGATTCCACAGGCCAACTTTGTTTAGCAACTCTCTAATGCACTTACCATGTAATATGGTATATGATCTGTGTTGGAATCTTAATTAGTTCAGGTGCCACTTCCTAAAGGAAGGCTTTCCTGAATCCCCAGTTATTAGCATTTCTCTCTTGAAATTATTTTGTGTATATTTTTTCTTATCTGTGTGTATACGTCATATGTCTATAGTAGAATATAAGCTTCTTGATGGCAGCGTGTCCTTACATCACCCCCAGCACCTAGCTTACTGTAGACACTTAGTAACTCTTTGTTGTTAATTATCTCTGTGTAAGCTCCATCAGGGCAAGGGTGGTGTATTACCTAAGTTTTGAGCAGCCTCCAGCACATCGTACCCTGTAGGGTCTTAGTCAATGTTTGTTATATGGCACTGATTTGAACTAGGCATGGGAGCAAGGTTCTCATGCCCTCTCAGTCCCCTTCCCTTCATGGTGCAGCTAAGCACCCAGGGCTCTCTGTATTTGGCAGGGCAGGCTTGACTAAAAGGCTGAGAAGTTTGCCATAACCTTACTCCAAAGCTGTCACCAGCTCCTTGCATGAGATCATAAGATACAGAGCTAGAAGGAACCAAAGCCAGGCCCTCTTCATTTCAGGGATGAAACCACAGCCTACTGAAGTGAAGGGGATTACCCAAGGTCAATAGTGGGAGAGCTGGGATTCAAACCCAAACTGTGAGTCCAGAACCTCTTTTCTTTCTGTTATATCACAGGCCTTACTTGGCTTTGCATAATTGGGCACCATCCAGACTCCTCTAGCTTCTTCTCACCTTGTTCTCCTTCATGTAACCAACACTCCAATCAAACACGAGATCCTTCAAAGCTGAAGTAATGTGCTTCCTCTTTCAGGGAGCCTTCCCAGATTCCCTCTAGGACTGACAAACAAAAAATCTCCACACTTGAAATACAGACCTAAATATATCCTGGAGAACTGAGCCACAAACTGTCCTGGAACCATACCATTACCACAGATCAAACTGTTGCCCACAACAGCCACAGTGATCCATAAAAACCTAAGAAATAAGCTCTCAATAAAGACTGCCATAGCAAATATTCATAATTTCCAAGCTATATGGAATGAAAAGCTTTCAAAATACAGAGACCAGGAAGCTAGGTGGTACAGTGAATAGAGCACTGGCCCTGGAGTCAGGAGGACCTGAGTTCAAATCTGGTCTCAGACACTTAACACTTACTAGCCATGTGACCTTGGGCAAATCACTTAACCCCAATTGCCCTGCCTTGCCCCCTCCAAAAAGCAAAAAAAATTTAAAAAATAAAAAAACAAAATGTAGAGACCTAGGACAGGAGATCAAAATCATTTAGGAAGGAGGTGCATGTCATCTCTGTTGTCTTATCTGCTGTTGGAGGTGTTCTAAGAATGCTTTCAGTGAGCCTACAGGGGGTTAGCTTACATCCTAATGCTTTTATTCAACTATTAAAAGTTACTTTATCCACCTTGTAGCATTAAACATAAAAAGCAAGATAATAAATAATAGACAGCGAAGAATAATAATAAACATCCTAGAATCGTTTCTATCTGAACCCCATCAAAAAAGATGAGAACAAGATTATGATAATAAAAATTAAAATCATCATTTTACCCACTTGTGCTATAGTCTACAAAACACTAAATACAAAAGGATAGCAGAATAGTAATTTCTCTCAGGACTATTTCTATCTGAACTCCATCAAAAACGACAGGAAGGATGAGAAAATAGTAACGAGAAGAAGAGTAAAGACTAATAATAGGTAGAACACCATTGGAAGGCTCAAATGTGAGAAAGAGTGGTTTACCTGAAGATGGAGCTCATGAAAAAGCTTGGATCAAGGATGGAATCAAAAGACCCTCCAGGGGCGACATCCTAATGAACTTGGCTAACAAGAGGTAGACAAAGAAACATGGACCACAGGGTCATGCAGATTGTTCATGGAAACAGAGGTAGATGTAAGTGCAATGCAAGAATTGGGGTGCTGCCACTAAAAATTACAGAAGGGTTATCCTTATGCAAACCAGACTTAATGATCAGTGCACATGATACAGAGAAAT
>CM053588.1:103003969-103046822 GCA_028646515.1 Pseudochirops corinnae
TTACCTAGACATAACCTTGGTCCATAAAATCTCAAGAATGTAAGGACAACATGTTTAATATCTATTGCCCTACCAAATAATCATCATCTCTAAGGCACATGGAATGACAAGTCTGTAAAGGATGGAGATCTAGCAGAGGAGATCAAAATCATGTGGAAATATAATTATAATCCTCGATATTCTGTCTGCTCTCAAAGTCATGCCAAGGGAAATTTTGATGAGTCTACAGAGGATTACTTTCCAGCCCAATATTTTTATTTGACTAAAAAAGTAGTTACTTTATATACTTGCATAATATTAAATATTTTAAAAATCATAGCAGGATGTGACTTGTCCTAGGCCTATTTCCAGCTGGACCCTGTCAAAAAAGATGAGGAGAATAAATGATAAAAAACAATAATAGTAATAACCTTGTCAAAGCCCAACCCATCATTTGTGCCATTCTAGGGACAGGGATTGTGTGTGTGTGTGTGTGTGTGTGTGTGTGTGTGTGTGTGTGTGTGTGTTATGTCAAAGTAAGGGAATGTGGGGGTGGCTAGGTAGCACAGTGAATAGAGTACCGGCCCTGGAATCAGGAGGACCTGAGTTCAAATCTGGCCTAAGACACTTAACACAAAACCTAGCCATGTGACCTTGGGCAAGTCACTTAACCCTAACTGCCCTCCAAAAAAGCAAAGTAAGGGAATGTGATTGTCAGAGCAGGGTCCTGAGACCTCTCTGGTAGCTATAAAGGCATGACAAGAACCCTGAAACACAGGTCAGCTGGATTCTGGCGATACTACTGAGCAGATTAGCATCCTGGGCAGGGAGAAGCAACTGCTCCTATGAATCTAAGAAAAAAACGATAATAACAACAGAACGGTACCCCAAATACAGATGTTATTCAAAATTCAGGACCAAACTGTGCTGTTCTTATAAGAAAGCTGGGGACCATTTACCATAATCTTGGAGAAAAGACTTTTTATGCTCATTTACACTATGGTGTTATCAGAAAGTTGGCTCTGAGATTCCATTAGAGATGCAATATCTTTCTGTAATTGCTGTTCTCTGCTCTTCTCTCCCTTTCTTTCCTTAAAGATGCTATTTAGAGAGAAAATATCTTTTGGATAAAAGAGATCTTTGTTACAAAGCAAATTTACAAGAATTGTTTTGAGGCACTGTGTATTTATTTCGGGACAATTTTTTCTTGTTGTCTCAGAGTTCCATGTATATTAAAAACACCTTGTGAGGCCTCAAAAAAAAAAAAGACAAAGTGAGTACAGAGTTGTCGGCTCAATCTACTCTAAACTCTTGATCAATTTGACACAGAAGATAGAAGTTCTCCTTGTGTTCTGCTATTACAAGAAGGCAAGATAGATCAGAACACATCAAGGATCCCAGTATCTCAGAAGTGCTTCAGGGCAGAGGTCACTGACCACTAAAGTAGACAAGTCGTAAGTGTACATGAAAGGTTGAAGTCATGAACACTCTCATTATGCAACAATATTAAGTCATGATAAAACTGAAAAATGGATCTTACCAGTTATAGGCAAGGACTTCATTCTGCTTTTTGTCCATGTTATCCCCAGCTCCAAGTCACACAACAATGAGCTGTAGATCAATGCAGGGCAATCATAAGAAATAACTTCATTCCCAAACCCAGATAGAATGAAATAAGATCAGAAGTTAAAGAGGAGGTTCCTTGTAGAGGGAAAAGCTGAATAACCCGAAGGTATTAAAAATCTATATTTAATACTAAATCAAGGAGTGCTACTCAAAAACAAAAAGGATAGCCAAAAAAAATGCTGATATCTCCAATGGATTGGAAAGGGAAATGGGCATATTCAGAATGAAATTCTGAAAAGCTCTTTTTGAATTTCATGGCATATATTCAATGACTAGACCACCTATACTAAAACAGAGTGATTTTTAAAAGCTGGCATTTGCTATAGCCATCTTGGACGATTGTATTCTTGCACAATATTTGAGAGTATAAAAACAGCTCAGAACTTATGCAAAAAGATACACTGAGGTCATTGCTATGGCAAAGACCACAGGAGAAAAGGCGGAGCTAGCTAAGAATACTCCTAAAGACGGATGTCAAATATGAACATGGCAGAAAAAGGTTGTGAAATTTACCGAAGATCAGGGGGAGACCTATTGGAAGATTCATCGATAGCCAGCACATAAATGCAGTAGAAACTTTGAATACCACATTGCTCAACTAAATTTTTTAAAAAAAGAAATATGTGAAATGGAATACAGAAAATAAAAGGATATCAGAAATTCCTGATACACTTAATCAACACTTGAAAATGAAAGCCGAAAGGTTAGAGAAAAGGAATAGTCAAAGCAGAGCAAAAACAACAACAAAAATTCAGCATCAACCAAAAGTTATACTAGAGATGTTTGAGAACAAATAAATCAAAGAAGAGAGAGAATTCCCAAAGGAGAAGGATGTGGAAAATTTCTGGTGGTCTCTATGTGTCGTATAAGTAGTTATGACACAATGAAAAAGCAAGTGAGATCAAACACAAAACAGAAAGCTTGGGCACTGACATAATGAGCAGTTACATTACAGTGGGAAAGTGAAACTCTAGCTTCTCTAAAAATCAGAAAGCTACAAGGCCAGATAAGAGAAATATCCATTGGTTCAAATGCTTTACAATAGTGCACGAATTAATTACTAACAAAGCAGTTAACCAACTTTCTCTGAGAAGGAAACACTATCCCAGCTTTCTTGATAGAAGACATCACCTATCTACTAGTAAAGGTGAGAACACCAATGCCCCTTTCAAATTCAAATCAATTGAGTGTTCACATATTTTATACAAAGTATTTATCATCATCATCAGTCATCATCATCATCACAAACAACAATAACAGCAAGTATTAAGCACCTACTGTATGCCAGGTATTATGCTAAGGGCTGGGGATACAGAAAGGCAAAAGAAAGCCCCTGCCCCCAAGGAGCATACATTCTAGTGGGGAGAGAACATTAAAAAAAAACTAGGTATGTACAGGATATATATGTATTATAGCACTGAAAAAAAGTGTTCATACAAGAAAATATCAACCAGTAGGAGACAACTGTTTCTCCGTTTTAGATGACAAAGCTATGATAATCGTAGTAATAATGATAGTATAAAAATTATAACCAATTTAGCACCTACAAAATTCCTAGAAAGCCACGATGAGGTGGTCAGAATTACATACCAGAAGCTTGTTATCTTTCATTAACTGACAGATGATAAATATAAATTTACAAACACAAGCCCCCAAATATTCTTGAGAATTCATCAAACAAACTATACTGGAACTGGAACGTTATTACAGAAAGAAATGTTGCCCACAATTGCCTGAACATGACATTAAATCGTAAAAATTTAACAACACTTTTAATGGCTTTTATCATAATAAATACAGTCTCCAAACTAGGTGGGGTAAAAAAATTTCAATACAGAAATCTAGCAGAAAGCATTAAAACTACATGAGAGCTGGATGAAACCCATCTCATCCCCATCATCCTGTCTGCTCTCGTGCCATCCCAGAGATGCTTCCAATGAGCCTTCAGAAGATGAGCTTATTACATCCCAATACTTTTATCCAATTAAAAAAACCCCAACAATCCAGCTCACTTTATCCATTTGTGCAACAACCTGTAGAACATTAAATATGAAAGAATAACTATAGGATAGTGACTTGTCCCTGGACCATGTCTATCTGAACTCCCTAATAAAAATGAGCTAATGATAACTCACATTTGTTTAATATCTGAAAGTACATGATGCATTCTTTACAATGAGAATTATATAACTATAGCATCCCAGAACTGGGAGGGGCCTCAGAGGTCATCTCATCCAACCCAGACCTGAAAATAAATTCCAATGTCATTGAGAAGTGATTAGCTAGTCTTTATTCAGAGACCTTCAGTGACAATAAACCCCCTCTCTTCAAAGATCCCTTTTCTGGATGGTTCAAATTGCTAGGAAAGTTTCCTTCACATCAACCCTAATTGTCTCTTTACTACGTCCACCTGCCTTCTGAGGCCAAGCAGAGTCTCACCCCTCCCTTACACTAAAGCCTTCCAAGAAAGGGCTGGACTGAATCACCTTCAGAGTCCTTTCCCACTCTAAACCTTGGATTCTACTAGAAGACAGTTAGTCAGTCTCTATGAACTCTTTTCTCCCTTGTATGTGAAACCTTTCCTGATCCTCATGACTGTTAGTGCTCTCCTCCCAAAATACTTGTATTTCTCTCTATATTTATTCTATATGTGCTTATATATGGACTTTCTCCCCATAAGGATGTAAGTTCTTCATAAATAAAGATGGATTCCTTCTGTGTTTCTATCTACAATGTCTAGCACAATGCCTGATACACAGATGATTAATAAATAATTTTTGGTTGACTGATTGGCTAAACATTCTTCAAAACTGATCCTTTCTCTCTCCTTCACCCCATCCCCCAGCCACTGACCATGGTAAATTATTATTATTATTAGAATTTGAACCAGTAGGAGACAATGCATCCAGCCAGGAATAGAGCAAGATATACCAAAGGCAAAAAAAAAAGTGTCTCCTGAGAAAAGAAGTTAAATCTCCATTCTTCCTATCTCCTACTCAGATCGTAATAAGCCTTAGGAATAACACCCTGAGGGAGCTAGGGGAAGGCTAGCTGCTCTATTTCCCATTCCACCTCAGTGTATCCCTGAGCTAATGGCATCTCTAGTTCTTTTGTTTATTCTTTTATGATCTTAGGCAAACAAGTATCCTGAGATGTGATTGCCCAGGTGACCTGGTGAGTTTGGGAGATAGAGAGGTCCCATTAGTGGTCCCACAGGTGACCAATTGGTAGCAATGACTGCCAGAGTGGTAGAGGCTGATAACACATGTGGAAAGGGCAGTCATTTGTGGCAGTAAGGAAGTGTCATCTGCAGCAGACCCAATCAGAGGCCCCAGTCCTTAGAGCTCAGCAGAGAAACCCACCTAGAATGAGGAATACTCTATAAAGGAAGAATAGGGCTCCTGTGAGCTAGGATCAGTGCCTCATGGGCTACCATATTCCAAGTTTGACCCCAGTCTCCCCAGGAAGCTTGTGAGTGCAGAGAAAGAGTGTGCCATGCATTTGGGGAGAAATGCTTTTGTACTAATTGTCCTTACTATATCTGCTTAGTAAATACTTTCTGTAAATACTAATTAAGTCTTAAGCAGTGAAGTCTCATGAGTATGAGAAGTTTCAACCTCTAAGTGTTACCCTTGGATCCCTGAGAAGAGTAATAGTCAGTAGGCCCTCTTGGGATACCAATCATTAAATGTTAAGGCAAAAGAGAAGGCCCCAGAAGGGATGCTATACTTATATATTATGAATGAAAGGCTGCTCTTCATTGTGGTGGCCCCACTGTGGACAGTCTCCAGATTACAAATACCCTTCCTACAATGTAGTAACCAGGGGTGAACACAATACCCCAGATATAGTCTAACTAGGGCAGACTACCCCAGTCCTGGGTATTATCAATCTTGATGTGGCCTAAGATCGATTTAACTTTCTTAGCTGTGGTACAACACTGTTGACTCATTTTTTTGGAGGCAATTGGGGTTAATAACTAAGTGTCTGAGGCCAGATTTGAACTCAAGTCCTTCTGACTCCAAGGGCCAGTGCTCTATGCGCTGTGCCACTGACTTATGTTGAGTTTGAAATGCACTAAAATCCTTCAACTGTTTTTTTTCTAGCAAATTGCTATCTAGCCACCTCTAATGCACTTCGTATTTTTTGGGAACTGATTTCATGAACTCAAGTATAAGGCTTTGGTTTACCCTTAATAAATCCTGCCAACGTTCTAAACTATCTAAGGATCTTTTGGGGATCCTTACCCTATTGTACAGTGCAGAAGTCACCTCTCCCTGTGAGATTCTAACCCTGTCATCCAGTAAAGTAGCCATCTCTCCCTTTTGGGAAACCAGCCCTTTTTGTCCAGTGAGGTAGCCAGACCTTCCAGCTGGGTGTAATCTGCACATTTCAGAAGGATGCAATGTATTCTTGTATCCAAGTCACTGATAAAGATGTGAAAAAGCAGAGATCTCTGGGTTCCTCCCTTCCTTCAAGGCCCAGCTCAAACGCCACTCTTCTACGAAGGGAGTGAGTGAGCACAAACTCTCATGGCCCACTCACTGTGTCTAGCCAATCCCAGACCAAGTCATGGTTCGCCTCTCATCCAATCCTCCACTGCGGCCACTTCTGCTTTGCTGCTATAGGTGTACCCCCCTGGTATCCCACTATCTCTGGGAGCAGCAATTAAATAAATAGATAAAACTGTTTCCAGAAAGGGTGTATCAATTGGCTGTCCCAAGGGCTCCACTCACCATCTCTGTGACTTCCCAGACTAGGTGATCTTTCCCTGCCTCTACATCTTTCAATTCCCCCTATCATAATATAACCTCCTTGAGGACGTGCTGTTTCACTCTGGAGCTTGGTGCATGCCTGGCACATAGAAAGCTCTTGATAAACATTTTTCCTTCACTCATTCATAAAGATTTTCCCAATTCTTCCCTCCTTGCCCCAGGGGAAAGTGGTCTCTCTCCTTCAATTTCTCATAGCGCTCTACTTGGACCTTTCCTTTACTCAGCTCTTACTCTCTCTTGTATCAGTTACTTGTATACATCTTTCCTTCAATTAGAATGTAAGTTGTTGTTTTTATAAACAGAGCCCGAGTCTTAGTTATCTCATTCTCTCTAACACAGAACCTAGAGTTTAATAGACAGCAGGTGTTTAATAAATGCTTGCGAAATTAAGTCTTTTTTCCACTTGAGATTATCTCCAATTTATCCCATGTATCTCGTTTGCACATAGTTGTTTGTATGTTGTTCCCTGTTAGGTTGTAAACTCCTTGAGGTCAGGAACTGTTTTTACTTTTCTTTGTATCCCCAATTCATAGCAAAGTGTGTGGCACAGAGAGTAGGTGCTTAATAAATGCTTGCTGACTTCTGATTTGTCAACAAATTATGTAGAAGTCTATGACTACAGTAGCATATATACTATTTAATTTTCTTGTATATGTACTTATTTACAAATTTTTAAATTTTTTAAAAAACGGTACAACTTTTCTGTCTTTTGGATTGCTTATGACCTCTTTAATACTAATTCAACACGAGGAAATCTCATGAACTGGAGGCAAGGGGGAAAAACAGTGGAGAGAACGTGGATAATGATAAGGGAAAAAACAGAACCAATATAATTGTGGTCTATATGCTGTAATAAACACCAAGTGGACAAAAGGAAGAAATAGATGGGGAATTCAGGAAACAGATAAATCTCATACAGAGGCATGATGCAGTAATGATTCAACTTTCTGTTTATTGAAAGTAAAAATTCACTCTGTCAAAAGAAAAACTAACAAATTCATGAACTGCCTGAATGATCATTTCATTCTTGGGGGGAGGGTATAGGAAGGCAAGGCAATTGGGGTTAAGTGACTTGCCCAAGGTCACACAGCTAGTCAGTGTGTCAAGTGTCTGAGGTCAGATTTGAACTCAGGTCCTCCTGACTCCAGGCTCAGTGCTCTATTCACTGCGCCACCTAACTGCCCCTAATCATTTCATTTTTGAAAAGATGGAGGCTCTGATGATGATAAATAATATTGTTGCAGTAGAAATGAGGGATACCTTAGGAGGAAGTGACCACTTGATTTTAAAATTCATGATAGAGTCTGGAAAACAAGGTATAGTCTCATGTTCTCTACTTGGAGAGAAAAAAATTTCAAAGAATTTCAATAAAAAAATTGTTCAGTCATTTCAGTCATATCTGACTCTTTGTGACTCCATTTGGGGTTTTCTTAGCAAAAATAATGTTTTGTCATTTCCTTCTCCAACTCATTTGACAGATAAGGAAACTGAAGCAAGCAGGGTTAAGTGACTTGCCCTGGGTCACACAGTTGCTAGTAACTGTCTGAGGCTGGATTTGAACTCAGTTCTTCCTGACTCCAGGCCTGGCATCCTATCCACTAAGCCACCTAGTTGTCCCATATGAAGAATGACTCTTGCCTAAATCAGCCAACAAAGTGTGGGGCATTCTCAAGAATAAAATTCCAAAGGCAGGAAAAGAAATTTTTCCAAATAGGAAGAAAAAAAAGGGGAGTATTTAAAGAGAATTAATAGATGCACGGGAAATTAATTCATTGGTCAATTTAGATTTTTTAAAGATGTGTATAGAAAATGAAAACAAGGGCTGAAGATGAGTACAAAGGAAGTGAGTGGTAAAGTATTATTAGGTATTATAAGACTAATATCAGAGGCAGCAGCACTCAGAATAAGCTAAGCTCTGAGAAAAACACCAAGACCAAGAGACAGGGTTTTGGTAACTATTTTGAGAACAAGATCATGATTAAAGGGGGCCTAGGACCATCGCTGTTCAAGGTGGATGGGAATCTGATCATTGATTGACAGAGAATCAGCAGAATTATTCAATTCTTGCTATGTTTTTATTCGCACTGCACAGAAATGATCTGACTGGAAAAGACAGAACAAAAAAGATTAATGGGGAATTGAATCCAAGATGTAGCTCAAGAGATCAGGATATCCCAGGATACTAAAGAAACTGGCAGATGGGATTGTTGGGTTGCTGTTGGTGATCTCTGAAAAATCTTGCAAGTGGGAAAAGTGTTATGATACGACAGGCAAACGCTGTCCCCATTTTCAAAAAGAGGGAAGAGGATGGAGTCTTAAAACCATAGACTGATGAGCCTGATTTCAATTCCTAGTAAAATTGCAGGAAGTATTACTAAAGGAGAGTTATGTAGGGGTATTTAGAAAGGGGAGTAGGAATCTAAAAGAACTAGCATGGTTTTATCAAAAACAGGTGACGTCAGACTAATTTTATGTCCTTTTTTGACAGGGTTATTAGACTGTTTGGTTGGGGAATGCCACAGACATAATAAACTTGGCATATAGCAGAGTCTCATTCTGTTCCTCTAGATAAGACATAGAGAGATAGGCAAAAGGAGAGTATATCTAGGTAGATTTTAACGACTTTTACCAAGTAGTAGCTAATGGGTTGGTGTCAATTCGAGGGAAGACCAATGAAGTTTCCAAGGAATATGTTCTTGGTCTTCCATTGCTCCGTATTTTCTTCAATGCTTTGTACAAGGTATACATGGAACACCCATCAAGTTTACCGATGGGAGGAAGCTAGAAGGGTCAGCTAACTCTTGGGTGACAGAATCAGGATGCAAAAACATTTCTACAGGCTAGAAAGATAGGCTCTAGTAATACTTAATCAGCTAGAATATAATAAAAAATGGATGGATGATAGGTAGATAGGTAGTGATAGCTAGATGAAGGTGGATGATAGATAAATAGGTAGATGGTTAGATGGATAGATAGTAGATAATAGACAGCTAGATGGAAAGATGGAAAGATAGATAGATGATAGATAATAGATACATAGATAAGATGACAGATAGAATATCTATAGGCCTATGATTTCATTGGTGTAGGGAACTGCTGGTATGGTGACTTGCTCCAACAGTGTAGATTAGCAATCTGTCTACAACTTAAAGTGTTAGCCAACTGGAGCATACAGAAAGATAAAACAACTTTATGATCACACAGATGGTCTATGTGAGAGGTGATAGCTATTCACAATAAATAAAAAGTGCTTTGA
This sequence comes from Pseudochirops corinnae, assembly GCA_028646515.1. Classification (NCBI taxonomy): domain Eukaryota; kingdom Metazoa; phylum Chordata; class Mammalia; order Diprotodontia; family Pseudocheiridae; genus Pseudochirops; species Pseudochirops corinnae. The sequence goes on from CM053588.1 coordinate 103,013,606, forward strand.
GGTTAAAAATCCAACTGCAAAACAAGAATGACTAGTGTTTATGGTTTACAAAGCACTTTACATAAATTATCTGATTTTGTGCCCTGGGTAACCCTATGAAGTATTATTAAAGGCTCTGTTATTCCTACTTTACAGATGAGGAAACTAAGGCAATGTGTCTTGCCCATGGTCTTGAAGCTAAGGGTCAAGAAAAGTATTTCTACAGAGGCTTCTCCTGACTCCAGCTCCAGGGTTTCTCCCACTAAGCTACACTGCCTCTAAAGAACAAAATGGCAAAAATTTGACAACAGTTTTTGTGAAAAAGATCTTGAGCTCAATATGAGCCATGATGACAGCCAATAAAAAGCTAAGACAATCTTAGCGCACATTAAAAGGAACTGTGTTCAATTACAGACACGACGACTGACTTTGATAGACCGGGCTCCTCTCAGCAATGCAAGGTTATAAGACAACTCCAAGAGACTCATGATGGAAAGGGATATCCACGTCCAGAGAAAGAGCTACAGATGGAATGCAATGGAATGCATTCCATTGGCCCCTGAATGAAATCTGAATGCAGATGGAAGCAAACTACTCACTTGCTCTCTCTCTTGTGTTTTATTTTGTTCTGTTCCTTCTTTCTTGTTGTTCACTCCATTGGTTATAACTCTTCTTTACAACCTGACTAATGTTTAATGCAAAGGTATTAGTGGAGCCTGTATCAGATTGCACACCACCATGGGGGAGAAGGGGGAGGAGAGGAAGGTGGAGAAAATTTGGATCTCAAGGGATTGTGGAATTGAATGTTGTAAACTAAAAGTAAATTAATAAATTTTTTTAAATAAAATAAAATGGGGCAGCTAGGTGGTGCAGTGAATAGAGCACCGGATCTGGAGTGAGGAGGAACTGAGTTCAAATCCAGCCTCAGACACTTGACACACTTATTAGCCATGTGACTTTGGGCAAGTCACTTAACTCCAATTGCCCTCCAAAAAAATAAAATAAAATAAAATAAAACCCTTTCCTAATCTTAAAAAAAAAAAGAAAGGAACTGTGTTCAGAAGGAATTCTCCTGTGCTAGGAAAAATGGGCAGAAGTTGTAGAGAAGAAGATTTAGGCTCTATATATGGAAATTTCATCCTAAATGCCTAACAATTAGAGGTTTCCAAAAGGGGAATGAATGAATGCATGGCCGATCACTGGAAGACTTGAAGGGAAGGCTGAAGGACCGCTGCTTGTACAGGGGATTCCTGTGATGGGCTAGATTTGATACCCTCTGAAGGTTCTTTGATCTCGTTTTCAGATTATCTCCTTGGTGTTGCTACTACTCCCATCTTGGTGATTATGCCAAACCTTTTATTTCTTCATAAATTGCTATGACCAAAAACCTTGACCCCGTGGTGTCCACGCTTAGCTAGGTCAGTCTTTGGACATCAGGCATGGGCAGTAGCAGGACCCCAAAGTCTTTCTACCTTTAGAGAACCTAGTAGACTTGTACAGTGTAGAGATGGAGGCTGTGCTCAAGTCCATCCACGATAAAGTAAAAATAAAGACTCATTGACAGAACATGGGATATTCATGAATGTGAATCCTTGTTTATATGTTATAACATGTGATAACTATGCATGAAGCTAATCTATGTGAGGGCCTAGATAGAAATAAGGACAGGGAGAGTTGGACAACCACATGACCTTCAGGACACCACATGTAAGCAGCTGTTTTGAACCTGTACCTAACTTCTTAACTGTTAACCTCGAGGTCCCCATGGCCCCTGAATAATATTAGATAAGCCTACTCTGGCCACCCCCCTAAGAAGCCTTCCCTGATCTCCCCAGTTTCAAGAGCTCTCTTTTTTCTTGGAGTTTTCATAACATTGAGTCCCATTTTTTTTTTGGCAAGGCAATTGGAGTTAAGCCACTTGCCCAGGGTCATGCAGCTATTAAGTGTCAAGTGTCTAAGGCCAAATTGAACTCAAGGCCTCCTGACTCCAGGGCTGGTGCAATATCCACTGTGCCACCTAGCTGCCCTAAGTCTTTAAAAGTCTATTCCACATCCTAGCTCATTCTGGAGCTAACTAAACAAGGTCATGTCTATACTCTTACTACCCTACTACTATATATTTACTACCCTACTAAATTGTAAGCTCCTTGAGGATTTAGATAGATAGATAGATAGATAGATAGAAAGCTAAAGGAGAGAAGGAAAAAGAGAGAGAGGAAGCAGAAAAAGAAAGAAAAGAAGGAGAGAGGGAGGGAGAGGAAGGAGAGAGGATAGATAAAGAGAAAAAAGAAAAAGGAAAAAAGAGAGGGGGAGGGAGGGAAAAGGAGAGAAAAGAGAGAGAGCACAAGCATTTATTAAGCATTCGCTACATGTCAGGCACTATCCTAAGAGCTGGAGATAAAAATACAAGCCAACAAGACAGCCCTTCCCCTTGAGGAACTTACACTCTAACGGAAGAAGACCACACTAATGGGGAGCTAGAAAACTGGAGGAGCGGTAGTAGTGAAGAGAGGGGAACAAGGCTGCTGCTGATGAGGAGGTGAAGAAACCCGCAGAGTAAGGAGTGGAGTAAGCATGACCTGGGCACCTCATGAAATGGTGGACTGGGCCAGAGACTCACCAATCAGAAGAGAGAGCCGCAGGGTGGAGGCATCCCCGGGGTGAGAAGGCTGCTGGCAGGGAGGTGGAGAAGGGTCTGGAGAGTGAGGAGTGGACTTTATCTTACTAGTCTCCACCTCCCCCTCAGTGCCAAAGGTACCTCTGTGCACACAGCTGTTTAATGGAGAGCTCACAGATTCAAAGGATATTAGAACGGATGGAACCTTAGAATATAGACTGTTAGAACTCAGAATATCAGAACTGGAAAAGAGCATAGAACAAAGAATGTTAGAGCTCAGAGAGACCTTCCTTTGTACTTTCTCTCTCTCTTGTATTATAGTTATTTGTGTACATATCTTTCCCATTAGATTGTGAATTCTTTCAGAATACGGTCTATGACATATTTATCTTTGTATACCCAATACTGAGCAAAGAGTTTTGTATATAATCTAATATAGAATGTTAGAACTTGAAGGGATCTTAGACCACAGAATGTTAGAACACTGAACACACAGTGTTAGAGCTGGAAGGGACCTTAGAACATGGAATGTCAGAGCTGGGGCTGTGGGAGCTTAGAACAGGTTATGTCAGAACTGGGAGGGAGCTTAGAACAGGGAATATCAGAGCCGGGGCTAGGAGAGCTTAGAACACAGAATGTCAGATCTGGGAGGGCCTTAGAACAGTGAATGTCAGAACTGGGAGGGACCTTAGAACAGAGAATGTCAGAGCTGGGAGACACCTTAGAACACAGAATGTCAAAGCTGGGAGGGACCTTAGAATACAGACTGTCAGAACTAGGAGGGACCTTAGAACAGAGAACATCAGAGCTGGGAGGGACCTTAGAATATAGAATATGAGAACTGGGAGAAACCTTAGATCATAGAATATCAAAACTGTAAGGGAGTTTAGAGATCATTTAGCCCAACCTCCTCATTTCAAAGGTCAGAAAAAGGAGACCCAAGGAAATGATTTGCCTCAAATAACACAGTGAGTTAAGGGGCCTATCTCCTAACTCCGTGCCCAGTATTCTTCTCACTAAACCACACAAGTCCCCACTATGGCTGGAGCCTGTCAAGGCCACATCCATTTCTGCCAATGGTTCTAGTTTTCCCCAGGCCCCTTGTGGTGGGATGCCCCAGGTCCTAAGAGGGAGTGTGGAATGGATGCTGACCTTCTCTATCTTGGAGAGAGAGACTTCAATCAAAATGCTGAACTTCTTAACAGCTGCTAGGCCCTTTAGCAACGTGATGATCCATTTGTCTATGTTTTTCCCCAGGGGCCAAGATACCCAGTCGATCATCCTAAAAGAATTAGGAGAGTTTAAATTAAAAGGAAAGAAAAAAAGGCACAGGTCAGTGGTGGGATATCTAGATAGCCATCTACTTTGTCTATGGTTAGTTCCAACTCCATGGCCAGCCCAAGAGGTTAAAGGTCATCGGTCTAGACAGACCCTTTATGTTCTCTCCTGTAGCTGGGCCATGCCATCCCTTTGCTACCTCCCCCAAACCCCACACTCCAGAATCCAGACCCACTGAAGAGGTCATACCACACCCCACTACGGCCAACTCCTCACCATGCCAGATCCCAATCTTCCAGGTCACTGCCCTGAGAGAAGCTTGGTCATTCCAATACATGCTCTTAGCCCCCAGGAAACCAGTTCTGCAGCACGATACAGTAGAGAGACCATAAGACTCAATGCCAAAGGCTGGGGTTAGAATCCTGGTTCCAGAACTGACTTAGCTATGGGATCTTGGGCAAATCAACTAACCCACTCTGAGTCCTAGCTTCCTCATCTGTAAAATGGGAACAATCCCTAAAAAAGGTGATAGGAAGGCAGTGCTTTATAGAATAAACAAATGTGCACTATCGCTCATATTACTACTAGGGTCATTACAGACAGTCTTGAGCTTGTGGGGGCCTTCCCTGAGCCCCCCAAACAGAAGGAGCTCCCCTCCTTTCCACTTCACACAGCACTGTGCACTCCTTTACCTTATTCTCCCCTAGTACCCAACAGTGCTCTGCATACAGCAGGCACTTCATAATGTTTAGTCTGCCTTCAATCATACTCCTCTGTGTCTGTGTCTTATCTCCCACAGTGGGCAAGGTTAGTGTCTAAATCAACTTTGTACCTCGCATGTTGAGAAAATGTTGGATTAGGAGTCAGAAGACCTGACCCCTAGTCTTGGCTCAGCCATTAACTCACTGTGCAGCCTTGGGCAAGCTGCTTCCCCTCTCTGGGCACCAGCTTCTTCTTGTGTAAATTGTGGGAGGTTGGACTAGCGGATTCTTAAAAAATAAATTTGTATTAATATCTTTGGTTTTCATATCACCTTCATTTCCCATTGTAGTTCTTTTCCCCCCATTTCCCAGAGTGCCATCCCTTATAATTAAGAATAAAAGAGAGCGAAAGGAAAAGTTGAGCAAAAGCAACTGACATGTCAAAAATGGCTTATGGTATAGGCAGCGTTGCACACCCACGGTCCCCCACCTCTGCGGAGAAGTAGGGGGAGGGGTAGAGGGTGGAAATGTCTTCTTCTGTCTCCTCTTTGGGGCCAAGCATCGTCATTTATAATGGAGCGGCTCTCAATCTTGTTTTGTTGTTGTTCTTTCATTTTTATAGTCATTATGTATATCGTTTTCCTGATTTAGTTTATTTTATTTTCTATCAGGTCATATGCTAGTTAATATTTAAGGTCCCTTTTCGCCCTAAAATTCTAAGACCCAATTATTTCAGCACATGGTTTAGCACAAAATAGGAGCTCAAAATATTTATATATGATGCACTAATTGTCAGAGATGAAAGGGGCCTTAGAGACCATCTAGTTCAGAGGTTCTTAACCTGGGGTTCATGACCTCTATTGGGTTTAACATTTTAAATAGATAATTAAATGTATTTATTTAAATATATTAAAATATAAATTTTTAAAAAATAAACTATTTAAAATTAAATATTTTGCATATTTCAATGTAGTTGGTTTCCTTCATAGTCCTATATATTCTATTTTATCCATTTAAAAAAATGATTCTGAGAAGGGATCCGTAGGCTTCTCTGCCAAAGGGGTCTACGACAAAAACAAGTTAAGAATTCATTTTCTAGACGAGGAGGCTGAGGCCCATTGAGAGGAATGGACCAGTCCACCATCAGCAAGGAGTTAGTGGCAAAGTTAGGACTAGAAGCCAGGGTTCCTGACTCCCAATCCAGAACATTTTCCTTTATATCACATACTCTGCCTTTTTTTCTGGTTGAACAAATAAAAATAGCCTTTCAATAAATATTTGTGGACTAATGTACTGACAGTATAAGGAGGCATTTCTATTCTTTTTCTCCCCAGGCAGAACACAAGTTACTTGAGGGTATTGACCATTTATTTTATTTGGCTTTGTGCAAAGCAGTTGTTTAAGAGTGGGTGACTGGGGCGGGTAGGTGGCACAGTGAATAGAGCACTGGCCCTGGAATCAGGAGGACCTGAGTTCAAATCCAGCCTCAGACACTTAACACAAAACTAGCTGTGTGTCCTTGGGCAAGTCACTTAACCCAAATTGCCCTGCCTCCCCTCTCCAAAAAGCAAAAATAAAAATAAAAATAAGAGTGGGTGACCAATAGGTCTTCTGGGGAATCAGGAGTCTATAGGGCCTGGAAAGAGTACTGGATTTAGAGTTAAGTGGCCTGGGTTCAAATCTTGGCTCTGCTACTTAACAGCTTGTGTGACCATTGGTTAAGTCTTATGTATCCATGGTCTCAGTTTCCATTTGCAAAATGTGGGGGCCAGACTGGATGACCCCGAGGTCCCTTTTGGCTCTAAATCTATGATTCTAATGAGCTGCCTCTTGCCATAATGACTACCTCAGCACTGGAGGTATTCAAGAGAAGGCCAGGAGACCATCTCTCTAGAAGACCTTCCTTCCCTGGGTAAGAGGCAGGACTAGCTGGCTTCTGAGGTCCCTTTCAGCTATGAAATTTTATTATTTTAAGATTCTAAGTTTCAAGATTCCATGTATTACTTTGTATATTTAAAAATACCATTATATGTGCACACGGTATTTCCCTGATAGAATGTAAGCTTCTGGAGGGTAGCTTTTATCTCATTTTTTAAAAATCTCCAGTGCCTATCATAGTGTGTGGCCCAGAGTAGGCGCTTAGTAAATACTTATCCACTGTTCATGCTTCTAAGTAAGGGTCCATGACTGTTTTAAAGTTCCTAATTACAACTCACATTCCCATGGTGCTTCAAGATCTGCAAAATCTTTTTGTTTTGTTTTTCTAAGATTCTCTAAGTTTGTAAGATTACAAGAATCCATGAGTTTGTTCCTAATGGACAATGAATGTTTCTGATGTCCTACGAGTTCTAGGATATGTGCTTCTGAGATTCTTCAGACAGGTGGCAAACAAGGCCTCACCTCACTCTGTTCCCACCTGCTTCTTTCCTTTCATACCCAAAGGCCCTTGATAGGGTTGATTTCTTTCTTTCTTTTTTTTTTTTTGCCTTTTGGAGGGGGGAGGGCAGGGCAATTGGGGTTAAGTGACTTGTTCAAGGTCACACACAGCTAGTAAGTGTTAAGTGTCTGAATCTGGATTTGAACTCATGTTCTCCTGACTCCAGGGCCGGGGCTCAATTCACTGCGCCCCCTAGCCACCCCAATAGGGTTCATTTCTGCTAGCCAAAGGCAAGCATGACCACTAAGGGATAGGGCCCCAAGCCAGATTTGGGGCTGAGCCCAGCCTCAGACCCTGGCTCTGACTCATCACTCCTCATCTTTCCTTCTCCCAGGCCAACTTTTCCCTTCTCTCCATTTCTTGCTCATCTCTGGGGGCAGTCTGGCTTGACTTTGAATCACTGCCAGGAGCTTTTAATGCATTTTTTCAAACTTTGCATCTCGGCCCCTGAGCATCCTTAATTACATTTCTAGGGGAATAGAAGAAAAGGGGAGGGAGATCACTCTATTTCCCCAGAGACCCAAAGAATCTTCTCCTTTTGCCTCTCTCTGGCATCTGGAAGAAGAGGGGCTGCTGAGCTGGAGCTTCTATTTTTAGCCCTGCCAGCTCTTAGATAAAGTTCAGGATGGAACCAAGTATAGGCAGCCCCTTGAGCCCCATTGGGGGAATGAAGATTCAGCATCTACCATCAGTCCCTGCAGGGCCAGGTACATGTGCCTCCACTCTATGTGGGGAGGTCCCCATCCCTACTTAAGCCCCAGCTTGATGGAGGAGTAGGGAGAAAGAGAGGACACATTTTAAGAAGAATATTGGTGAGCACATGCCCCAGAGAATGACCAGGATGGGGAGAGGCCATGACTGTTCTACATCAGGACCAGTCCCATGGCATGTCAAAGCTAAAGAAGAGAAGGTGTGGAAGAAGATGTGGAGAAGGACATACTGGGATCTGAAGGGCTGCTGTGTGGAGCAGATTTATTTCTGCTTGGTCTCTTGGGGAATGGGAGGCAAAGCACTTATACCAGTGGTTCTCAACCTTCCTAATGCTGCTACTCTTTAATATAGTTCCTCATGTTGTGGTGACCCCCAACCATAAAATTATTTTCGTTGCTACTTTATAACTGTAATTTTGCTACTGTTATGAATCTATCTGATATGCAGGATGTATTTTCATTGTTACAAATTGAACATAACCCACAGGTTGAGAACCTCTGACTTAGACTATAAGCTCCATGAGGGCAAGGGCCACACTCTGTGCATAATAAGGAAGGCAATGCAAATGAACTATGAAAGCAAAAAGGCAGGAGCCCTTGTGACTAACCTTACCAAAGACATTTTCCTCTTTCCCACTCTAAAGTTACTTGTAACCAGATTATAAAAGCAAAACTAACAGCAGTTTCCAGGTTGGTGTTTGCTAAGCTGGTTATCCTAATGCAGAACTGACCGAGAACAAGAGTCTGAGAGTGCCAGGCGAGATCTCTCTGTGGTAGAGCAATGAGGTTCTGAGGGCTCTGTGGCCTGGGAGGGCGTTTCCTGTGCTCTGCTTGGTAAGACCGTCCTGAGGACTTAGGCACAAAACAGACCCAAATGCTAGGGAGGATTCTTTGTTCCAAGGGAAGCCACAACCATGCCCATGAGTCCTCTACCATGGGGTTCTTCATACAGCAAGTGATTAATAAATGTTTGCTGAATTTAATAAATGGAACTAAAACCAGCAGCCATTGCAGGCAGGCAGATTTCAATCAATGCAAAGAACTTCTCAATAATCAGAGATGGCTGAGGTGGTCAGCTCCCTGTCTTTAGAAGGGTTCAAGCAGAACCTTCCTCCACAACCCCATCTCCCGTATCAATAATGATGCTATAAATCAAATTTTTGCATAGGGAGAAAGAATGAGCTAGGTGGACCTCTGACATCTCTTCTGACCTGATGATTCTATAAGAGAACCAGGTTAGAAGAGAAAAACATTCAGGGGCAGGGGTGGGGGTTTGACTGTGAAGTGGGGCAATACTGGAACCATTATGGCATTCGAGGCCCTTCAGTTTAGCCTTCCTAGATTCATCTCCAACATTTCCCCTCACACATTTCAACTGACCCAGACTTTGCTATTCCCCAAACATGTCCTGGCCTTTCCTACCTTGCTGCTTTTGCTCACATCATTCCCTATCTCTTCTATCTCTATTTATTAAAAACCTAACTATCCGTGAAGGCCTTGCTTTGATTCTGTGGTGTAGAAGTCAGGAGTCAGGGAAATATCTGGGCACAAATCTGAGCTCCAAGACCCACTAACTGTATCACCACGGGCAAGTTATAAACTCTCCCTTCTTCTATTTCCGGCTCTATACAGTAGAGATAATACTGTCTGGAGCATCCATAACCCTGGCTTATAAGGATCAAATGATGTAATACATCTAATTAAATAGCTCCTCTTACTCTCACTGGCACCGGAGGCAAGTTTTCCCTCCTGCATACCTCTATACACTGTCTCATTTAATCCTCATCACCTCAACCCTGGGCAGTAGATGCTATTATTATTCCCATTTCACAGAGGAGGGAACTGAGGCAGATAGAGGTGACATGACTTGCCCAGGGTCTCACAGAGGTGGTACCAGACCCTGAGGCCAGGTGTCTATCCACTATGCCATGCTGCCTCATAAAAATATAAAAGATATTAGAGAAAAAAAATCAAAAGGTATCTTTCAAAATAATGGCTACCAGAAGAATTTTTTTTCTTCTAAATTTTTTTTTGTTTTTTTTGGGGGGGCGGGGATTGTAGGACAATTGGGGTTAAGTGACTTGCCCAAGGTCACAATGCTAGTAAGTGTTAAGTGTCTGAGGCTAGATTTGAACTCAGGTCCTCCTGACTCCAGGGTCAGTGCTCTATTCACTGTGCCACCTAGCTGCCCCAACCAGAAGAATTTCTAACCAAACAAAGAAGAGAGGAGGTAACAAAAGACAGGCTTGATGATGTAAAATTAAAACGTTTTTGCATGAATCAAAGCAGCTAAAATAAAGAGAAACCATCAAGGAGAGGAAAAACCCAATTTTGTATCAAATGTTACTGATAAAAGTCTAATATTAAAAGACAGAATCAACAGAAATATGTAAGACAAAGAGACATTCTCCAAAATATAAGCAGTCAAAGGATATGAATCATTTTTCAAAAGAAGAAATTAAAGCAATATGACCATATTTTTAAAAATGATCCAAGTCACTGATCATAAGAAAAATGCAAATTAAAGAAATTCTTTGGTTTTGTCTCACTTGGCAAATTGCCAAAGAAAAAAAATGCCAGTAGTCAATATGGGAGATGGCTGGGGCAGGAAGGGAGGCAGGGGCATAATAAGAAGACTATACCATTGGTGGAGCTGGGAATGGATCCAGTCATTCTGGAAAATGATTGTAAAATATGCAAGAAAAAGTGGCTAACCCAATGCTCCCACTGAAAGACACATACTCCAAGGAAATCAAAGGCAGAAAAGAAAGGCCCCATGGACACCAAGTTTAAAAAATACTGAACACTTCACAAATTTGTCCGTCATCACTGCCCGGGGACCATGCTCTTCTTCTCTTTGTTGTTCTAGTTGTAATATATGTGTTAGGGGAGTGATCTGATCTTTCTGTTCTGCTCATGAAAGCGGAAAAATACAGAGAACAGGACAAGGAGACCTAAGGTCTTTCTTGTTATTCACAGAAAACTGTCAGACATGAGTTTTAGGGAACATAGTCCCCAGCAGAGTAAAAACTAAGTTTCAAGTACAAAGGAGCTGTGTAAGAGTTATTAGTGAGAGGAAGAGTCAATGACTTTTCTTCAAAACAGGAAAAATTAAGGAATGACTATAATAACTGACGTTTAACAAGAAAAGTATCAGATTGTGTCTTGGTGGGTTTTTTTATTCAAATCCTACTATACATACTTTATTGTCAATTTGAATATGTTATGTAAAGGTGAGTCATCAATGACTATTTTTATAATAAGTCATTACAATGTGTAGTCTTTGATTTCAAGTTCTATACCAGGAGTGGGAAACCTGCAGCCTCAAGGTCGCATGTAGCCCCCTAGGCCCTCAAGTGCAGCCCTTTGACTGAATCCAAACTTCACAGAATAAATCCCCTTAATAAAAGGCCGTGAGGCCACAGGTTCACCACCCCTGCTCTACACCCATGCAGGAAGCTTGGCCATGTCCAGGTACCTATGTTGGCAGCCTAGATGACTGTCTTAGGACAGTGCCTAGGAAAGAACTACAAATGTCTTAGATTTTTTTTAAGCCTCTGAACCCAAGCCTATGTGCTTGCAATGACAAACATCACAAGTTCCCTAGCCTAGAGGAAGGCTCTAGAGAATAACTGAGATGGGGGACGTAGAAAGGAGGGATAAGGAAAGGCCTAGTACTCTTTCTTAGAATCACAGAGCTTAAAGGAATCTCAGAAAGTATCTGGTTTAACTCATATCTAAAAAGGAATTTCTATATTATCCCTGATATCTGCCTTCTGCTTGAAGACCTTGAGAAATGGTACTCTATGAAGCAGTCCGTTGTATACTAGGAAGGCTCTAGAGAAGGTGCGGGGGACCCAAACTTTATCAGAATCTAGTCTCAGCTAACCATAGGCCAGGGAGAAGTCCCATGTCACACATTGGCCTCACACCAGAGGGGCAAAATAAAATCACAGACCCCAAGAATGTCAGTACTAAAAGAAACTTTAAGAGACCTTATCATCTGGTGACAATTCATTTTACAGAACGGGAAACTGAATCCTAGAGAGGAAAAGTGACTTGCCCAAGGTTATACAACCAGGAAGTGACAGAGTTGTGACTGGTTCTCCAGGTAGCTGGGGCCACCTGCCAAGAGAAAAAATCTCCTGCCCCTCTGTGTGTCTTCTCCCCTGCTGCCATCCCCTACCAGAGCTCAGAAAGCCCTCTCTGTTCCTCAGGGTTGGTGGAAGCAGCCCCTTCTTCTGTTGCTGTCTCCTACCTGCTGATAGCTGTCATCATTTGGGCATCTGTGATGCTATCATCATTTGTGAGGTTCCTGATCACCCCATCCATAAGCTCGAGAGGCACGTACTGGACAACGCTGGCCAGGGCATTGGAAGGAGGCTCCTGTTCCTCTGGGGAACAAGGCAGAAAGCAGAGCTAAATGGGGCTGAGGCAAAGACATCCACCCAGATCCCTCCCTGCCTCCTGTCCCACATCCGTCCCCTGCCCTGCTCCCTGACCCCCACTGACAGGAAAGAGAGAACAGCAAGGCAAACAGAGAGGCGTGTGAGCTCCTTGAGGATGGAGACTCCTTTCCATTTCTGTCTCTGGATCCTTCTCCCCTAATTCACTGAATGCCTTGCAAGCAGTACCTACTTAATAAAGGTTTATTAAAGTGGGTACCTGGCATCTACAGTAGCCTCCTTCTTCAAGAGGACCTAGCCTACAAACCCAGTATTTCCCCCTCCCCTCCTCACCAACTACAGTGAGGTCACATACATATAGACAGAACTTAATCAGGGTCATAGAAAGATGGGAGCTTAAAGGAATCCTGAGACAGAATGTCAGAGCTTGAAGGGCACTTAAAACAGAGAATGTAAGAACTGGGAGAGGCCTTAAAACATAGAATATTAGAGCTGAGAGGGGCCTTAGAACATAAAATTTCAGAGATAGGAGGATCCTGGGACACAGAATGTCATGGCTGAAAGGGATCTCTGAAGCCATCCAATTTAGTTTAATAGACAAAGCTTTCATGGCAATGGACCACTTATTCATTTACTTTATAAAGCTTTCTTTCAGGCCTCCAGCTTCTTCTCTCTAAAAGGATGCACAGTACCTTGCAAACTGTCAAACACTTATGCAAATCAGTTATTGCATAAGAAGCAAGGGAGGCAGGGTAGAGGGAAGAGTATTGCATTTGAAACCAAGAGACCCGGGATGGAGACATGGGCTTGCAGCTAAGAAGTGCTACATCTGACTCCCACCTCAGGCTCTCACTAGTTCTGTGATCCTGGGCATGCCAGCCCCCCCAGGGCCTGTTTTCTCATTTGTGAAATGTGGAAGTTGCGCTGAGTGGCCTCTGAGGTCTCTCCCAGCTCTAACTCTGTGATCTGTAACTTATGGGAACTTCAGTTTTTTCATCTGTAAGATGGGAACAATCATCCTTACACAGACTGGAAATGGCTGTCACTGGGTACAAGCACCAGGCCTGCTATATTTCTATCTCAATGATGGCTGGCAGAGAGCCTGGCTTGAGGGGTGTCTATAAAGGGTGGGCCCTGGTGAACAGAGGATGTGGTTGGGGGATGGTTTGGACAGATATGAAGGGGCTTAAGCAGGTCTTTGAGAGGGGGAACCAAAGAGAAATTCTACCTACCTCCAAATGAATAACAATAATCAAAGTTAGCATTTCTATAATGCTTTAAGGTTGCAAAGCACTTTATGTGTTATCTCATTTGATCCACATGACAATGCTGGGAGATGGGAACTATTAGTATCATCATTTTACAGATGAGGAAATGGCTCTAAGTGCAACACTCTACCCACCTGCCTCACAGTTGCAGAGAAAGCAAACCCCAGGGGTATAGAGGAGGGGGAACTGGACTGTGGAAGTAGGTGAAGCATACAGATGTGCTGTAAGATGGTGTGTCTGTATAGTGAACACACACACAGATGCACACACATGCACACGTATATGCACACACACACACACACACACACACACACACACACACACAGAAAGGGCTGCTACCCCTTGAAATCAGGTGGGCAAATTGAGTATCTATGTGTATGCTTGCATATCTGCCTGTTTGTATAGGCTTAGGTTTTGCATATGTGTGGTGAACTTCTGTTTGTATGTGGTGTGTTTCTGCGTGTTTGCCTTTCTTTGCTTCCCAGATGCTTAGAACAATGCCAACACATAGTAAGCTCTTAATAAAGGTTGGTTGACATAGTTTGACTTGAGTGGATTATGTAATGTGTGTGTGTGTGTGTGTATGCGCACATTACCCTCAGTTTTAATGTGCTGTATGTGCATGTAGGTGTCATATCTGTGTTCTGCCTACACATGAGTCACATTGGAGCATGCCTCCCTCTATGCCCACGTCAGACTGCATGTACTGTGAGCAGCAGACATTGACTAACAGGCAATAGGGACAGTCCAGAGCCTGGGCCTGTTCCCTTATTCATGAGCCTCCTTGGGTTAGAAAGAGCTGAGGTCAGAAACTGAATAATTTAGATTGATTCTACTTTGTCAGGAATACCAAAGACATGACCAGGGCACTTTAAGGCTTTCACTTAAAGGCACTTTTCCCTCACAACAACCCTGTGAGTCAGACAGTGAAAGGATTGTGGTGCAGGCCATTTTCCAAACAAGTCACCTCCTCCCCATTCCTTCCCCATAAAAAGCTTGGACTCTACTCCTGAGTTTGGATAGGGGACCTTTTACCTTATCCAAGCTTCCATATCACTTCCTGGCTATCTCCAAACTGTGCCTCCAGCATCCCTTCTCCCTTCAAGATCCCTTTATGTGTAGTCTTTGCCCATTAAAATGTAAGCTCCTTGAGGACAGGGACAGTCTTGCTATCTTTCATTTTTATCCCCAGTACCGAACATAGTGCCTTGCACATAGTAAAGGCTTAATAAATATCTGTCTTTCTGACTATCTATCCACCATATTACTGGTGACGAAACTCAGGTTCAGAAAAGAGCAGAGACTTGCCTACATTCATACAGCTAGTATGTGGCAGAAACAGGATCTGACTACCTGACGCCCAAGCCATTCATCCTTCCATTTTCCCAATGCTGCCAAGAACAACTCTTGGCTTCTGTGAGGTGGGAGGCAGAGGCAGAATAAGGGGAGAATTCTATCCAAAAGGGGCTAGCCTGGCAACCAATAAGAAAAGCCCTCCCAGCAGCCCTGGAATTTTATTAAGGACCACGGCCCTTCCTGGAAGGGGATTTTTCTTTATTCATTTCAATAAATACTTATCAGACACAAGACACTGTGTTTAGTGTTGGGGATAAAAAATGGTGTGGTCCCTGGCCTCAATGAGCTTATGGCAGTGGTTCTCAACCTTCCTAATGCCGTGACCCTTTAATACTCGTATGTGGGCGTATCTGCATGTGGGCAGATCTGCCTGGAGACGGATAGAGGAGCCATGTCTTGGTTCCTAAGACCATCGGAAATATGTGTTTTCCGATGGTCTTAGGCGATCCCTGTGACCCCTGTGAAAGGATCATTTGACCCCAAAGGGGTTGTGACCCACAGGTTTAGAACTGCTGGCTTATGGGCTAATGGGAGAATAATACATCTGTATGTATTAGCAGGGGAATCAGCAGAGAGTGATGAGTGGTTGGGCAAGTCATGACTCATCCAGGATCACAAGCTAGTATGTGGATGGGATTGGACCACCTGACATCCAGTCAGGGGAGAGAGGTCATAAGGAATGCCATATTTAAATAGAACATGCACGTACACACATGTCTTTGCACATATATGAACACTACATGTATTTACACCCAAGTCCATGTGCCTCTCAAGTGAAGTGAGTAGGGGGGCCAGCCTTGGAATCAGAAAGAGCTGGGTTCAAGTCTTAATTGTGACACATACTAGCTTTGAGACCATCCACTAACTTCTCAGTGCCCCAGACAATTCTCACCTCCCACTTTCCATCTTGTCTATGTTTATTTACATGTTGTCTCCCCCATTAGACTTGTGAGTTCCTTGAAGGCAAATACTATGTTCACTTTTCTTTGTATCCTCAGAGTTTAACACAGTGCCTGGTATACAATAAGCACTTAATAAATGCTTATTAATTGATTGATTACAGATATTTGCCAGTCTGCATTGATTTCTACACCAGAAATTCCCCATGCCAATGAAATCACCATTCTGGACCTCACTCCCCTCACCAAAAATGCTTTCAAATGCTTGTGGTGGCTCACAAAAGCAAGTGTGTGCCCCTCCATATGTATGTGTGGGGAAGTGTGAGCAGGGTCACATTTGTCTGGTTGAGAGTGGTAGGATAGAAAGAGCCCTGACCCTAGTCAAGAGATTTAGGTCCTAGCCCCAGTACAAGCAAGCTGTATGAACTTGGAAAAAGATGTTCTACACATGCCTAAACCTCAGTTTACATATCTGTAAAATGACATGATTGGAGGAAGTTAGACTAGAGGGGTCCTGTATAGCTCTGACATTCTCCAGTATATATTTAATGTCAAGACACATATGCCTTCCTGTGCCCACTGACCAGCCCTCTCTCCACAAATCCTCCCCCTGCCCCAGATACCTGTGGAGGAGATGATGGCAAACAGCTCTTTCAGGGATGGCAGGATGGATGAGGCTTGAGCCCTCCAAATTTTAGGCAAGAGCCCACTCACTCGGTTCACATGGCTCAAGAACTCCACAATGCCCTCCTCCCCCTCTGCCAGGCACTGGAACTGTCCGATGCAGCGGACCAGCTGCTGGCAGAAGAGCAACCGGTGTCTGCCATCTGGAATGCAGCGTGGGTACTGACTCAGGAGGCGAGCCACCTTGGCACACTGCCTGGGGCCAGGCCGCTCACACACCTTTCTCAGGACTTCCAGGCGGAGCAAGGCAAAGACACCTTCGGCCGCTGGGCCCTCAGGGATGAACTGCAGGCCCAGCTGGACATAATCCAGCACATAGGGGCTGGGGTGGCCTGGAGTCCCATAGCCCTCCTGCAGCAGTGTCAGGAGGAAATGGGCATTAAAGAACTCTAGGAAGGCTTCAAGGTGGTATCGGCCATAGACTTCAAGGACCTCCTGCCCAATCTCCCGCTTGAACTTGGTGTCACCCACCAGGAAGAGCTTGGTGGACAGCTCCAGCATGGCCCAGCACTGTGCACTGTCCATGGGTTGCTTCGCTGCCTCAATCACCCGCCGTGCCAAACCTTGCTTCACATTGGTGGGATAGGAGGACAACATCACAGCTTCCAGGATCTTGTCCATAGCTGCTCCTTGCTGGGGCTGCAGCAAGAGATCCCCTCCTTCCACCCCTCCCCCCCAAACATCAGAATCAGTCATCAACAGACCCCAAAGGTACCTGAGAAAAGTCACTAAGTTATTCTCACCCTTTGGCCCAGAGGAAATCATAGACAACTTAAAAGGCCTCATATATACCAAAATATTAATAGCAGCACTTTGGTGGTGGCAAAAGACTGAAAACAAAATGATTGCCCATCAATTGAGGAATGGTGGGACAAACTATGGTAGGTGAATGTGGTGGGATATTACTATGCCACACACACACAAAAATGATCATGAGGAATTCTGAGAAACATGAGAAGACTTATAGGAACTGATTCAGGGCAAAGTAAGAAGAATCAGGAGAACAATATATACAACTGCTATAATAATGTAAATGAAAGCAACACAAAATGGCCAATGAACTCAGAAGAAATGCAGTGATAATTAAACCCAGAGACCACTTGGAAGCAGGGGTTGAGGGGGTGCAACTCCTGAATTTGGAGCACCAAACTTAAGAAACACAGAACCTGAGTTCAGGTTTCAGATCTGCCACATATTACTTTGGGTCCCTCCTTCCCCTTAACCACAGTTTACCTTACATCATTTTTAAGAAGAATCTATTGCATCCTACCTTTTGCCTGTGAGCTTCTTGAGAGCAGGAACTAGGTTGTTTCTATCTCTCTATCCATTCCCAATATGGTGCCTCAAAGCACAGAAAGGATGATGTTCTTCCCACTGTAACTCTATGGGATGAGATTTGTGTGAAGGTTGGGCAAAAGAACCTAGCTACTACATGTGAAGAAAGCATGGCTGTACCTCCTTCCCTTCTCCAGTGTCCCCATGCCAAGTGGTCTGCACTGGTGACTAATGCTGACATGGATACAGCACAAATTCCCAACTCTCCACCCGTCCAAATCTTACCCATCCATCCAGGCCCACCGCCTCCATGTAATGTCACTGCCTACTAAAGGCTTTGAGCCTTCAATGAGATATGGGTCACTTGACCAACCTTCCACAAAACACCTATCTATAAACTATGGAGAGCAGAACCTTCTAGAGTTAAAGATATAAGCAATTATTTTTATAAAGGTCATATTTTCTCTCATTCACTTTCATCACAACCTTGGATGTTACACCAAAATGACCACCTATCTTGCTTACTCCTTGTCTACACTCAGGACCTTGGGTAAGTAATTTTTCTCTGGTGATCACTTTATACAGCTTTAAAATGAGGAAGGAAGACTGGGTGGTCTCCAAAGTTCCTCATAATTCTAAAATTCTACATTCTAAGGTCCCTCCCAACTCTAACATTCTATATTCTAAGGTTCTCCTGCCCCCACCCCTACATATACTCTTATAGTCTACGTTTTAAATAGCTCCTGTTCTGACATTTTATGTCCTTTGACCCCTTTCAGTTCTGATGTTATATAGTCTGCGGTCATTACTAGTTTTAACTTTTAACATTCTATATCTTAAAGTCTTTCTAGCTCTATGTCCCACGTTCTATGAATACAGAGCCAGCGAGGTGGTGCAATGGAGAGAGCATTGGACCTAAAGTCAGGAAGACCCGAGTTCAAATCCTAAGACACCATCTAGCAGTCTGATCCTGGGTAAGTCATTTAACTTTTCTGTTTGCATCAAATTTCCTCATCTAAAAATGGGAATAATAGCACCTACCTCCCAGGGTTGTTGTGAGTTTAAAATGAAAATATTTGTAAAGCACTTTGCAAACCTTAAAGTGCTATATAAATGCTGGCTCTTATTATTATTAATTATTATGAATATGTTCAATGAGATTACTGTTGTTGAGTCATTTGTCATTTCTTTCTCCAGCTCATTTTACAGATAAAGGAACTGGGGCAGAGTTAAATGACTTGCCTAGGGTCACAGAGCTAGTAAATGTCTGAGGCTGGATTTGAACTCAGATCTTCCTTACTCCAGGCCTAGTGCTATAGACACTGCACCCCCTAGCTGCCCAAAATGAGATATCGCCTTTCATTAATAAGCTTCAGATGATACAACTAGCAGGGGGCCCAGAGAAGACCAGAAATCATTGAGTTTAAATAATAATTAATAATAATAATAATTAACATTTAGATAGTGCATGAAGGTTTGCAAAGCACTATACACAAAGTCAATCAAATGACATATAACACACATATACACACATGTATGTGTGTGCATGTTATTGCTTAATCATTTTTCAGTTAGGTCCAACTCTCTGTGACCCCATTTGGAATTTTCTTGGCAGAGATACTAAAGTGGTTTGCCATTTTCTACTCCAGCTCATTTTACAGATGAGGAAACTGAGGCACACAGGGTTAAGTGACTTGTCCAGGGTCACACAGCTGGTGTCTGAGGTTTGATTTGAACTCAGATCTTCCTGATTCTAGAGCTCTATCCAGGATGCCACCTAAGCTGCTATCCATCTATACACACATATACATACATACATACATATATGTATATATACACATACATGTGCATATACACACACGTCTGTGTATTTCATTTGCTCCTCACCACAACCTTTGATGTGTGCACATCATTATTTTCTTATTTTACAGATAGGAAAACAGGCTGGGAGATGTTTAGGTGACTTGTCCAGAGTCACTCATTCAGTGTCCGAGGCAGGGTCTTATCAGACCAGCACCAGTATTCATGATTACTCTTCCTCCTCCTATTGTTCTTGTTCTTGTTGTAAGCAGCAAGGCATGATGGATAGTTGTCAGTCAGTCAACAAACATTTATTAAGCACCTCTGGTAAGTGCTGGGTTTACAAAAAGAGTCAAAAAGCCATCTCATCCCTCTCACTGATAGAGGCCATGTGGCTCTGGGCCAGTCATTCTGGGGAATGGTTCTTGTCAAACATTTCACCCCACCCTATCTCTATCCAAGGCAACTCCTGGGGCTATAAGGTACAGAGGAGGTGCCAATCTGCTTTGACAAAAGGTCAAGGAAAATACTGGTTTGGAATGTATGAAAAGCACTTGTTATGTAAGATTTTTTTTTAAATCTTCTTTTTTTTCCTTTTTTTTTTTTTTGGAGGAGGAAAGGCAGGGCAATTGGAGTTAAGTGACTTGCCCAAGGTCACACAGCTAGTAAGTGTTAAGTGTCTGAGGCTGGATTTGAACTCAGGTCCTCCTGACTCCAGAGCCAGTGCTCTATTCACTGCGCCCCCCTAGCTGCTCCTTTTAAAAAACTTCTTAAGAATTCTCTGAGGTAGATACTATAGATGTCATCCTGATTTTACAGATGAGGAAATTAAGGCTAGGGAACTCATGTGACTATCCCATGATCACATAGTAAGTGTCTAAGAGTATTTGAACTAAGGTCACATGAATCTAAGTCACATGATCAGAGATTTAGATCTAGAATAGACTTTAGAGGTCTTAGTCTAACCCTCCCATTTTTAGTTGTATTCTTGTTTTGGGTTTTTTTTTAAATTCTGAATTTAAGCACCAAATCAGACAAATATTTCCCTATGGAAAGCAGAACAGAAGAGTATTGCACAGGTAGCAAAGATCAGCGCTACCAACAGCTTAATTCTATCTCCAAGTATTTAATACATTCTACACTGTTGTTTTCAAAGTTGTTCAACTTGTCTGGGTTTCCCATTGACTTTTCTTCTGTTCTCTTCCATCTCCATGCATTTAAGAAAATACTTTTATGGTCCTCTTTTTCTTACTTTTTTTATTTTTGCTTTTTGGTAACTAAGGCAAATCTCCCTTTAATAAAAGCCCCCGTACACACATTAAAATGAAAGAAAAACCAATAAAACCCTTTTATCAAATATACATATTGACAAATATGCAAAACATATGCAAATATATAAAACAAATCCCCATGTTGGGCATGCCTGAAATCATGTCTTACTGAGTTCATCGCCTTACTATGAGGAATGGGTACAGCGTTTTATCATTGGTCCTCTGAAAGCATGATCAGTCATTTCTTTGATGTTTTTTTTATAATGTTGTTGCTGTATAAATTGTTCGCTAGGCTCTACTCACATCACTCTATATCAATCCATACAAGTCCTTCCGGGTTTCTCTGAAGCTGTCCCTTTTGTCACTTTTTATGCATAATAATATTCTGTAACATTCATAAATCATAACTTATTCAGTCATTCCCCAAGTAATAAACACCCCCTTAGTTTCTAGTTCTTCAGCACTATGAAAGTAGGTACTATAGAAATATTTTTGTATTTATAAGTCTTTTTCCTCTTTCTTTGATCTCTTTGGGTATCGGTTCAGTAGTATACACAGTTATTGACTTTGGGGGCACAGTTCTAAATTGCTTTCCAGAAGGGTTGGACTAATTCACTCTAACAATACCATATCGGTATGCCTGTTTATCACAGGCTCTTAGACAACTATCATTTTCCTTTTTTTATCAACTTTGCCAAATTGATGGACATGAGGTAGAATCTATTATCAGTAATCAGGAACATTGTTTTCAAATACTACTTGATTGCTTAGATTTTGTCTTTTGAGAAATCCCTGTTCATATCCCTTATCTGCTGGCAAACGTCTCTTATGTTTATATATTTGAATCAATTACTTGGATATCAGGCTTCTATCAGAAAATTTTGATGCAAAAACGTTTCCCTCAGTTACTTCTTCCCTTTCTAATTCATTTTAACTGTATTGACTTTGTTTGAAAACATTTCAATTTATATGATCAAAATTCTCCATTTTATTTCCTGTTTCCTTTCTATCCCATGTTTGGTCAGTTGCAAAAGATATCTTTCTTGTTCTTCCAATTTGTTTATGGAATAGCCTTTTATACTGATGTCATGTATCCATTTGGACTTACCTTGGTATGAGATGATAGTCTAAAACCAGATTGCCTTGTAGTTTTCCCAGCAGTTCTTTTTGGAATAATGAGTCTTTGGTAATTGGGGTCTTTGGGCTAATGAACACTAGGATACTATACTCATTTGCTTCTGAATATTGTGTACCTAATCTGCTCCACTAATTGAATTCTCTAGTCCTTAATATTTTGATGATCACTGCTTTGTAGTACTGTTTGAGGTCTGGTAATATTAGGCTCCCTCATTATTTTCTTTGAGATTCCTGACCTTTCATTCTTCCAAATGAATTTCATTATAATTTTTTCTAACTATACAAAATAATCTTTCAATAATTTGATTGGTATGACAATGAATAGGTAAATTAACCTAGGTAACATTGTCATTGTTATCATGTTGTTGTTGCTGCTGTTTGGTCATTTTCAGCCATGTCTGACTCTTTGTGATCCCTTTTGAGTTGGGTTTTTTTTTAGCAATGACACTGGAATGGTTTGTCATTTCCTTCTGCAGCTCATTTTACAGATGAGGAAACTGAGACAAACAGGGCTAAATAGCTTGCCCAGGGTCATACAGCTAGTAAGTGTCTGAGGCTGGATTTGAACTCAGAAAGATGAATCTTCCTGACTCCAGGCTGGTGTTCTATCTACTATACCACCAAGCTGCCAATTGTTTGAATCTTGCCCTGGCTCAATCACAAGCAGTTAATAGCTCTTAAATTATTCATCTTTATTTTTGTAAAGAGTGTTTTATAGTTGCATTCATATAGAGTTCCTATGTTATGTCTTATTAGGTAGATTCTCAGACATTTTATATATTTTTATAGTTATTTTGAATAGAATTTCTTTTTCTCTCTCTTCTTGCTGGACAATCCCATCAATTTACAGATGAGGAAACTAAGGTCTAGAGATGTCAAATGAGCTGCCCAAGGTCATACATATCATAAGTGGCAGAGATAGAATTTAAATCCATGTCTTCAGTCCAAGCTATCTCCGTTGACCTTCATAATCCTTCCCTGCCCCATAAGGTAATGCAGCATCCACACTTAACAGAGGCTCAGAGAAAGGAAAGGTTGGCTAGGAGCCACCTGGCTAGGACAGGAGATACAGTACACAGAGGAGCATAGCAGAAGGACTCAGATGCAGCTATTCTGACTCCAAGTCCTAGTGTTTGTGTGGTATCTAACAAGTGGAAAAGGCTACCTTAGTAGGTGGCAGTTTCCTTCCTCTGTAGAGCTCATTCATCAAAAGAGAGAAGATTGACATTTTTTTTAGGCTGAGTCTCCCAATCTCACCACACAGCAGCTACTCACTGGCCTGAATCCACTGCTAAGTGACACAGAAGCTCTGACCTGCTCCACTTCTAACTTGGGCGGTTCACCCTTCCTTAGACAACCTGATAGCCTTACTCACTCCTGGGGATTCACCTCAGCAGTACCAGACTTGGTTCTGACACCTAATAGACTTTTTGTCTATTGTAGCTCAAAACTCCAAGCTCATGCCATCTACTACCCTCAGCCTCTCCAGCAACAGAGATTACAGGTGGGTACTACCACACCTGGCCCCTATGTTGGATAGGGGATCTTTTTCAGGCACAAATTGGACCGATAGACCTATGATATGTCTCCTAACTTTAAAATTCTTTGATTCTGATTTTGTAACAGGAACAAAATACTGGCTTTGCACTAAGGAGAGCAGAATTTAAATCTTAATTCAGATACTTAGTTGCTGTGTGACCCCAGGGAAGTCTTTGAACCTCAGGTTTCTCAATTGTGAAATGGAGCTAATAATGCTGGCCTTATCTACCTGATAGAGTTATTGTAAAGTAAATACTTTAAAAACCTGAAAAGTGCTATAGAAATCATAGTTACTGTTATTAATGATACCATTCTGCCTATCTCCCTGGTGCCACTGGGGAGGCCTACTTCAGAGGTTAGGATTATTTTAACATGTTTTCAGCTGAGTTCTGTAAAAAATAAATCCTTACACTCATTTAAAAGCCTTAGAGACAAATGACTATCCCTGCCTATGCCCATTACCCTGTCTGACATACCCTCAATAGAATATAGCTACACACTCAGGTCCAGTTACCAATCCTCCCTTTGTGCCCACAAGCATTCCAATATTAGCTGGAACCTTAGCTATAAACAAAATCTCCTTTACTGCTACTTTTAATGTGTGCAACATATTATACAGCAAGGGGGATAAGACCATTGTCTGCAAGTATCTGATATGTTGTCATATGAAAGAGGAATTACATTGGTTCCTCTTGGCCTCAAAGGGCAGAATCAGGGGCAATGGGGCAGATGGGGGAGTCATCCGGAGGCAAATTTCAGCTCAACAAAACAAAAACTATCCTAGCATTAGACATGAGATTAAAGGTTTCCAATAATGGAATTGAGGAGAATACTTTCTGAGGTAGGGAGCTCTCCAGCACTGGAGGTCCTGAAAGAGAGGCAGGTGGGCCACTTGCTGGGGATGTAAGAATGTCCACTGGGCTGAGCTTCTAAGATGAGACCTCTTAAGATTTCTTCCAAACCTGAGATTCTATAATTCTAAGATATCCTTCATTGCTTCATCTGTCTTTCATAATAGCTGTGGTGAGTGGGGAGGGGGCAGAAATTATTAACACCATTTGAGTCATAGGGAAACTGGGGAGAAGAGAGGGAGAGAAAGAGAGACAGAGAAAGAGAGACAGAGAGACAGAGAGAGATAGAGAGAGACAGAGAGAGAGAGAGAGAGAGAGAGACAGAGAGAGAGAGAGAGAGAGAGAGAGAGAGAGAGAGAGAGAGAATAGAACTAATTTGAAGCCACAGAGAAAGTCACCCATGGCTCTGGA
Source organism: Pseudochirops corinnae (assembly GCA_028646515.1). NCBI lineage: Eukaryota > Metazoa > Chordata > Mammalia > Diprotodontia > Pseudocheiridae > Pseudochirops > Pseudochirops corinnae. Next base: position 103,038,225 of record CM053588.1, read on the forward strand.
TCCAGAACTCAGGTCTTCTGACCTGCTTAGTCTATTACATCAGCTGCTTCTGTCCATTTCCCAAAGTTTGAGTTACAGTACACAGATTGATCTCCAAGCATTCCAGAAGGCTTGATTGCATCTTTAGGACAAAAGGAGACAGCCTACTAATACTGGCACTGACCCCAGAAAATGTTCTTTCCCAGGCTAAACTCTTTACCCAATCATACCTAGATCTCTATTCAATATGGACTTCACTTTTTAACCATCAAAGTCACTTAGCTGTTGGAGAAGTCTGTGCCACTCAGGGGGCAAGGACCACAATGATCCTTGTAACAGAAAGGCTGTGTGACACAATGACTAAAGAACTGATCTCTGAAACATGCAGGCTGTGGGACTACTAAGTAGCCTTTCAGCACCCCACCCCCCCCAGACAACTCATTAAGACTATAAGTTGTAGAACAGGCACCAATCTGTATCAGTCAAGGAAGTTTCCTTAATGGAAGATTCTTATGCCTAAAAAAAACTCACAGTTGTGGTCCCCCCAAACCCTCAAAATATTCATCCTTCCATAAGCCTCATCTGATAGGTTCCTATTTCCACTGTTCCTGCCAAGTAGGTGCTAAGCTCAGCAGCTAAAGGAGTGCAGGGGTCAATCACAACCTCTAAATTTCATTGCTCTAATAATAATTATTATCATTTATATAGCACTTTAAGGTTTGCAAGGCATTTTATAAATATCTCATTTGACTTTCACAACAACCTTGGGAGATGATTATTATTATCCTATTATTATCTTCCATTTACAGTTGAGGAAACTTAGGTAGACAAATTTAAGTGACTTACCCAGGGTCAGACAGCCTGTAAGTGTCTAAGGCTGGATTTGAACTCAGGGTTTCCTGACAGGCCCAGTGCTTCATCCATTATGCCTCTGGAGTCACACTCTGTTCATTTTTCCCTAGTATTACAGTTCTGACCTGTTCCAACCCCCTTGCTTTGCAGTTAAAGTTACTGAGACCCAGAGAAGGAAGTATCTTGCTGAAGGTCTCATGGGGCAGTGGTTAGTAGCATAGAGGGCATTCCAACCCAGCTCCTCTAATTCCAACTTCAGGGCTATTTGCCCTGAACAATCTATGTCTCTCCACCAGCCAAGAACACAGGTTTATTGATTGACTAGAGATATTTTTATTCAAGGTTGAAGAGAAAACAGTTGAAACCCATGCCCAACATCACTGAAAATGTTCCCAAAGACCACAAAACATAATTAAGAAAGCTTTTTTCTTCTTCCCCTCCCTCCTCCAACCCTGTCACTTTCTGTAACCTACTTACCTGCTTCTTCTGTCACTCATGAAGAAAAAAAGAATCTGTCCAAAATGAAACAGTCTGCTTTGTTAAGTAGTGAGCTCCCTGTCACTGGACATGTTCAAACAGAGGTTAGATGACTCCCATCAGGGTAGTTCCTACATTGGGAAGATACTTTGATTAAATCATTGAATGTAGAGTTAAAAGGGATCCATAGGGCTTATCAAATCTAATCCTGTCATTTTATATGGGGAGAAATCAAGGCCCAGAGAAGGAAAGGGGTTTGCCTAAAGTCATAAAGATGTCAGAGAAAAGAGTCAAGACTAATCCAGGCCCTCTGCCTCCAAATTGGATGTTCTCTTCACTATACCACACAGCCCTATGACTTTGATCATTCCTTCTATAGTAATTATAACCACTCACATTTCTAGAGTACCTTAAGGTTTCCAAAGCACTTTCTTTACAAAAACCCTTTGAAGTAGAGAGTGTAGAACCATTCTGATGTTCTTATGAATCAAAGATTCTATGGTTTGAGGACCACAGGAAGTAATTGCTACTCCAGATAAAAGAAGCAGGTTCCAATGGTGAGAGCTGTCCAACAAGAGAAACTCCCCTCTGATCACTGAATGAGTTCAAATAGAGGAATTCAGTAAGGGGGGAGGGATTCATGCTTCAAGTAATGGATAGGCCCAAGAACTCTGACAAAGGAGCTGCCAGCTCCATGCACATAGCAGGGAACAAAGTCAAACTAGGTTTCTTACAAGTCTCCAGTACCAATGCCCTCAGGCAGCCTGAATGGCATGGACGCATTCATGGAACTACCTCAGATGCATAATTCTATTATTAACAGGGACCACGAAAACTCTTAGATTCTAACACTTTTAATTAAAAAAGGCAGTTATTTCATCTACCTGTGCGATGCTCTGCAGAATGTGAAACATAAAGAATGAAAACGGATTTCCATTTTCCCAGGACTGTTTTTACCTAAATTCCATGGAAAAAAGATGAGAAAAGTAAGAGAAAAACAATAATAAATAATAGTAGCTGACATTTATATAGCATTTGGTTTGCAAATTGTTTTACATACATTATTTCATCTGAGAACTTCAATAAACCCATGAGTTTAGAGACTATGGGTGTTCCTTCCCTATTTTACAGATGAGGAAACTGAGGCATGGAAAGGTTAAATGATTTGCTGGTAGCTACTAGTGTATCACAAGTGAGATTTACTTCTGGTCTTCTGTCTCAAGGGTTCTTAACTTTTGGGGTGTCATTGGTACCCTCCCACCCCCATCCCAGTCTGGTGAAGCCTATGGATCCTTTGTGGGAATAATGTCTTTAAGTGCACAACATAAAGTACACAGACTTGCAAAGGAAATCAATTATTCTGAAATATAATTTTCTTTTTTTTTCTTTTTGCTTTTTGGAGGGCAATGGGGTTAAGTGACTTGCCCAAAGTCACACGGCTAGTAAGTGTGTCAAGTGTCTGAGGCCAGACTGAAATATAATTTTCAAAATATTAAAAAGTTTCATGGATCCCAGGTTAAGCACCTATCCCATAGATCAGTATCTGTCTGGTGGACAGCCATCCCTTAACCAGTGTGCTTCACCTGTGGTCCAGCCCTCTTTGCCCAAAGCTAGGAGTTTGTGCTTGACTAAGTGACTTTGGAATGAAATGAGATTTTGAGCTCTTGCTACTCTAGAATGCCAACATTCATAGGGGGTGTTTGGGATCCAACTCAAGAAATCAAATATACTTTTGTCCAACACCCACCCAACTCAGATACTTTCAGGGTACTTGCCCTGAAAGAAAACCATTACTCATGATAAAAAATGCTATCCACATCCAGAGAAAGAACTGATAAAGAGTCTGAATGCAGATCAAAGCATACTTTTTATTTGCTTTACTTTTTTCATGTTTTATGGGCTTGGTTTTTTTTGGGGGGAGGGGGTCTGTGTCTTATTTCACAACATTACTAGTATGGAAACACATTAGGGGAGGGAAAGAATTTGGAACTCAAAAAAAATTTTTAATGAATGTTAAAATTGTTTTCTTACATATAATTGGGAAAAGAAGATATTAACAAAAGGAAGTCATTTTTAAAAATCTAAATTTATAATTGTGATTAAATTAAGGGTGATAATTTGATTTAAGGAAAGGTGTTGTCATTTTATCAACATGGGTCAGGGAAATTTAAGGTTTAACCAGAAAGCAAATCTGGCAGTGAGACTATGCCAAGTTCAAGTATGGATAGGAGATAAAAGAACCAAATTCATTCATCAAACATTTATGAAGCTTTTTATTATTTATGTATGCAGATAATGAGGAGAAATAAAAATAAACCAAAATCCAATCCCTGCCCCTAGGAGGCATGTAATTCTAGTAGCAATACCTGTAGCCCTAATAATACTCAGCAGACTGAATTTCAGGAGATAAGGGACTGTTTGTTTTTTGCCTTTCTTTGTATCCTCAGGAATTAGCACAAAGCCTGGCACACAATATAATAATAAATGCTGGCTAATTGACTTGATGAGCATTAAGACCAGACTGAGTTGAAAAAAAATCAGATTTTTGTTAGAAGTAAAAGAAAGGGGTGGGGGTGGGGCTAAAATGTAAACCAAAGTTAAGTATAAGCAGAAATAAAAATCTCAGATATGGAGGTGAAAGTGAAATATTTTCATGAAGAGTAGCTGCCTGGTGGTTATAGAAATAGCAGAAGGCTAGGAAGTAGGTATTAAATAAAATGTTAGGAGGTAAATTTGATGAATCAGCTATAACCTCTTCATGCTGAAGTCAGATAGGATTCCAGGATCAAGAGCTAGAAGGATCTTTAGGGGCCCTCTAATTTACTCCTCTAGGGCAGCTAGGTGGTGCAGTGGATAGAGTGCCAGGCTTGGAGGTAGCAGGACCTGAGTTCAAATATGGCTTCAGACACTTACTAGCTGGGTGACCCTGGCCAAGTCACTTAATCCTGTTTGCCTCAGTTTCCTCATCTGTAAAATGAACTGGAGAAGGAAATGGTAAATTACCCCCAGTATCTTTGCTCAAAAAAAAAACAACCCAGAGTCATGATGAATCGGACATGACTGAAAAATTGCAAACAACAACAAACTATCCCCCTCATTTGTCAGATGAGGAAACTGGGGCCCAGAGAAGATAAGTGACTTCTCCTTAGATTACACAAGTAACCCAGACAGATAATAGAGACAAGATTTGAACCCAAGTCCTCTCATTCCAAAACTAGTCATATTTCCACATTCATTTGCTTCCTACTTGTATAACTTGAGGCAAGTAAGTCACTTAATAATATTACTTCATCTGTAAAATGAAGGAGTTGAACTAGATGCTCTCCAAGTACCCTCCCAACTTTCAATTAAGGATCCTATGAGCCTTTTCAGAAATTGTAGGATAAGCATCATGACTAATAATGGAGTCTGATCACTGTCTATCCAATCAGAAACACTGCTATGGAGCAATGGGAAGAGTGATGCGGTGCCCCTTAGAAGCCATGTGTTCAAATCTTGACTCTGGCATGTAACACAAATTGGATGCCCCACTGGCATCTTAAACTCAACATATCCAAAATAGAATTCTCTATCTCGTCTTCCCACCCCTCCCTCCAAACCTCTTCCCTTCTCTATTTCTGTCAAGAGCCCCACCATCCTCCCAGTCAGTGGTTTTTTGGTCATGTCCGACTCTTCATGACTCCATTTGGGGTTTTCCTGACAAAGATACTGGAGTGGTTTGCCACTGCCTTCTCCAACTCATTTTACAGGTGAGGAAACTGAGGCAAACAGGGCTAAATGGCTGGCCCGGGGTCACACATTAATAAGTATCTGGATTTGAACTCAGATCTTCCTGACTCCAAGCCTTGCATTCTCTCCACTGCACCACCTACCTGTTCTTCCTAGGAACCCAAGCTGTTAACCTTGGTGTCACCCTCGGCTCCTTACTCTTACTCATTCTGTGCAATCTATTGTCAGATTTTGTCATTTCTACCTTCACTTCCTAGCCATCACTTTCTCTCCACTCATACAGCCACAACCCTAGTTCCAGCCCTCATCACCTTCCTACCTGGTGGAGACTACCTTCTACCTGGTCTCCTTGCCTCAACTCTCCCCACTTCAATCCATCCTCTACCCAGTTGCCAAGGTGATTTTTCTAAACTATGTACATAAGGTGCTAAATCCTCCTTTACTGTATAACAGTGACTTTATAACCTCCACCACCACCCATGTTCAATGAACTCCAATGGCTCCCTATTACTTCCAGTTTCAAACAGCCAGTCCTCAACTTGGCATAGAAAGTTCTTTGTAACATGGCCCCTCCACACTGCACAACAGCTAGACTAGCCTACTTGCGGCCAGACAAACATGACAATTTCCCACCTCGGTGCTTTTGCACTGGCTGTACCCCATGCCTGGAATGCTGTACCCACTCACTTCTGCCTTGTAGTTTCCTTAGCTTCCTTCAAGACACAGCACAAATCCTACCTTCTGCAAGAGGCCTTACCCATTCTCTCTAGAACAGTGGTTCTCAACCTGTGGGTTATGTTCAATTTGTAACAATGAAAATACATCCTGCATATCAGATATTTACATTATGATTCATAACAGTAGCAACATTACAGTTATGAAGTAGCAGCAAAAATAATTTTATGGTTGGGGGCACCACAACATGAGGAACTGTATTAAAGGGTTGTGGCATTAGGAAGGTTGAGAACCACTGCTCTAGTAGCTAATACCTCTCCTTGAGATTACCTTCCAAGTACTTTCTCTATATTGTATGTGCCCATCCCATTTCATCTCCATTCCATCCCTATTAGAATGTACACTCCTTGAAAGCTGGGATAATTTTTTGTGTTTCTTTCTATCTCTAGCACTAAATACAGTGCCTGACACATAGCAATTAATAAATGCTTGCAGACTGATGCATTTAACCTTGGGCAAGTCACTTAGATCCTCTGGGCCTCAGTTTCCTCCTCTATAAAATGAAGGAGATAAGACTAGATGGCCCAAAAGGTCCCTTCCAGCCCTAGACCTATGATCACATAAACTCATCCACACTAAGCTAAGTATTGGGGCTTGAATATGTAATATCTTGCAGGAAGAGCTTTATTTTCCCTCCAGCAAGCACTTAGTGAGCACTTACCAAGCAATCCAGGAAATATGTTGAACCACCTGCTTCTCAAACCAAGAGCTACCACATTGCTGCAAGAACAGGGCCTACTTTTCCCCCTGACTTTGCCTTGTACTAAACCTGAGCATGGCATATACTGTGTAGGGGTGGGGAACCTGGGACCTGAGGCCCTTCATCAAAGGGCCTCACTTGAGGACCCAGAAGGTCACTAGTGGCCTCGAGGCCGCAGGTTCCCCACCCCTGCTTAGTAAGAGAATGACAATGAAAGTTATGAAGAAAGCAGCAATGAGGTTTTTTGTTTGTTTTTAGCAAAAAAATGTCTTTCTTGAAGTGGAAAGAAATGTAATAAGCATATTTTAAGGTAGTATTTCTACATACCTCCACTAGAAATCACCTCAAAACTGGGCTTAAAAACCAGGCACCTGGCATCTAAAGCCCTCCATGATGCCTGGCATAAACTCACCCATCCAGTCGTGCAGCCTCATGTTCTTTTCTTCCACTAAAGTCTATAGCTCTCTGTCCCCTACCTACTTACACACACACACACATACACACACAGACATACACACAGACACACACACAGACACACACACACAGACACAGACACACACACAGACACACACACACAGACACACATACAGACACACATACACAGACACACACACATACACACACACACAGACACACACACACACACACAGAGACACACACACACACACACATACACACACACACACACACCCTGCCTGGGATGGTTTCCTTCTTTCTTTTGCTTGTTGAATCCCTAACTCTCCCTTACAGCCCGGTGCAGACGCGATCGCTTTTAGCTAGTATTTTCTGAATTTGGCAATGATCTTCCCCCTCAGAATTCATAAATACTTTGAACATCTTCAATGCACTTACAATATAATACTTTATGGTATAATTTCCTGTGTTGGAGTTTTATCTTCTACTGATGTTATTTAGTCATATCTCACTCTTTGTGACCCCATTTGGGGTTTTCTTGACAAAGATACTGGAGTAGTTTGCCATTTCCTTCTCCAACTCATTTCACAGACGAGGAAATGGAGGCAAACAGGGTTAAGTGACTTGCTCAGGGTCATACAGTAAGTATATGAGGCTGGATTTGAATTCAGGTCTTCCTGACTCCTGGCCATGCACCCTATCAACTGCACCACCCAGCTGACCCATTGGAGGCCTTCAAAAAAAAGTATAGATGGTCTTTTGTATGTATGCTGTAGGTAGGAACCCGGTAGTAAAAATTAAACAACCAGCTCTCTCTCAAAAAAAAAAAGCATGGCACTTTTAAATTTAATCTGCATTCTTAGCATTTTCTTCATTATCTTCTTAAGTCTGGACAGTCAACAAAACAAAAACAACAAATCAAGCCTTGATCTGTAGTCCTTGTTGATTGCTGAATGTGTAAGTGCTCACACCAAACATTTAACCAGGAGCCCACCAGCTCTAGCACACACCCAGCTGTCAAGGAGATTTTTGTGCAAGTGCAGGTTGGACTTGAAGGCCTCCGACGTCCCTTTCAGCTCCAAACCCCTGTGATTCTGAATTCCTGACAGCCCTTTCTCTTAGTATTGTCCCATTTATGGAAAATGGGAGGAAAAAAATCAAAAGAGCAGACTGAGAGTGAGGAGTCCTGTAATCTAACCTTGACTCTGTCCCTTGATTTCCCCCACGACCTCTTTCCAAGGCCCTCTCCTTGCCCTCTCTGAGACTCAGTTTCCCCTCATACAATAAAGATGGAATAGGTAGATTTGGGTTCTTTTGTATTCCCCTGAACTGTCCAGCTCTATGATTCTCATAGCCAATCTCCTCAGCCAGCCACAATGAGAACTAGTGGCTCTTCTATACCAATTATGTATTATACATAAAGCATTTTCTGGGCTGGCATCCAGAATAACTTTGGTGGATGTGGGTTGGGGAAGAAGATGGAGATCAATAAGCAATCCTGGCCGCTGAGAACTGATTAGCCATCATCTCTGGGGTCACATGTTTTCCCCGCTTTTTCTCAGCCCTTCCTGTGCATGAAAACCTTTTTACTTCGGGTTGAACTAGCTGACCCTCAGGTCCCTTTCTCTGATTTTCTCTCCAGTCTCTGCAGGGTGCTTAAGGAAGGGCCTGATTATCCTAACACTTCACTTCATCCAACTAATACCCTGGTT
>CM053588.1:103047322-103159593 GCA_028646515.1 Pseudochirops corinnae
TGATTAGCCATCATCTCTGGGGTCACATGTTTTCCCCGCTTTTTCTCAGCCCTTCCTGTGCATGAAAACCTTTTTACTTCGGGTTGAACTAGCTGACCCTCAGGTCCCTTTCTCTGATTTTCTCTCCAGTCTCTGCAGGGTGCTTAAGGAAGGGCCTGATTATCCTAACACTTCACTTCATCCAACTAATACCCTGGTTGATATAATCTTCCCCTGTGGGGCTTTGTAAAATGTTACATCTGGAAAAGGCTTTAGAGACTACTGAATCAATCCTCTCATTTGGTCAAAGGGGCTACCGAGGTCCAGAAAAATGAAAAATGACTCACCTGAGGTCCTGTAGCCCTTTCCACATCACAAAACTTAATTCAGACTAATTCACAGAATCACAGGGTATCAGAGATGAAAGGAAATTTGGAGATCAGATCCAACTCTTCATTTAGAAAGTAACAGATTACATTTCTATGATGTGTGACTGTTTCCAAAGGACTTCCCTCATTAACAATTTGGTATTATGGTAGAAAATGCCCTGTGTTTGAAGTTAGAGGAACACAGAGTAAAGATGTCTAGATCTAGGGTCAGAGGATCTGGTTTCGAATCCTGACTCTGCCATGAGACCTTGGGCAAGTCACCTAACTTTTCTAGGCCTTTGTTTCTTCATCTATAAAATGAAAGGTACCTTTCTAGATCTAAACTGATGATGTTCTCTGTGTCTTAGGCTTGACTCCTAGATCTTCCTACTAATTGTCTGTGTGACCTTGGACCTGGAGAGTTAACAAAAATGAGGCTCAAAGAAGACAACTACCTTGTCTAAGGTCAAGCAGTGGTGAGTAGAATCAGGGAAAGCCAGGACAACCCAGGTTTTCTGGCTTCCATGCTCCTTCTACTATACTTTAATGCTTCTCCTACTGGGAGGAAACTGAGGTTTGGGGACACAATTCCCAAGTCATGCTCCTAAAGCTCGATTCTGAATCCTTATCTCCTGAGTCCTGGTCCTCCAGGGAAGGCCAGTCACTCACAAAATATTCTGAATGACCGAAAAAGTCTGAATTATCAAATAGTGTCATCTGATAATTACTGGGGGTTTTGATTGCTTTCAACCATACAATGGCAGTTAACAATGATTTTAAATGAGTAAATTTGTCCGTAGTTTCTTTCTCTCTGAAAGTAATCTCTTAAACTCCCCTCAGCTCTTAAAACCTATGAGCCCATGATCTGTAATCAGCATCTATATGTGTGTGATATACACATACATTGACGTATACACCTGTACGTATATGTATACAGGCTCACATTCTAGGCAAATTCTATCTTTGTTGATTTCTACACATACACACACACATGTGCACACATCTATATGTGCACATACATGTGTGCAACACATAAAGGCCCATACATATAAAACATATAGGCAATACACATATAAAACATATAATGTATGTACTACATGTGTGCATATTTAAACACATGTATTGTACAAATAATCACATATACATATATTTCTATATTCTAACAGACACAATCTGTAATGAGCATGCATGAACCATATACACAGCTGTATATACATATGTGCATATCTACATGTGTTTGTCTATATACGTATGCACACATACACACAATCTATAGACACATGCAATCTATAATACACTGTACACCTATATGTGTATATACACAGGAACACATACATATACATATATTTCCCATGATGTGTAATTAGCATGTTTTGTGTGTGTGTGAGTACACATATGCATGCCTATGAACACACATCTATATACACATATACACATATATAAATTAAAATTTGTAAACACAAATTTATAAATATTCACACAGCAATGAGGTTAGTCTTTCTTTTTTTCAATGTCATCTCTGGGCCTAGTTTTAAATTTAACATGTCCCCTTTTTAAGCAGTCATAATGGAGAGGTAAAAGACAGACCTCCCCCCACCCCCAAATCATCTCACATTAAGCTTTTAGGATTTAGCTCTAGAAGAGATCTTGGAGTTAATCCAGTCTAATCCCTTCAATTCACAAAGTAAGAAACCGAGGTTCAGAAGTCAAATGACTTTCCAAGGTCACAAAGGTCACTAGACAGCAGAGCCGAGTATCCCCCTGTACTCCACCGCCAGTGCCTTACCTGAGATGAATAAGGCCAGGCACAGAGCAGAAGGACTGGATAAAAAATGCTGGGTGAATGGACATCACCACACAGATCAGAAAAAGTAGCTGGAGTGCCCAGTGCAGTACTACTGGACCCCGGGCATACAACGGTGTGAGGGAGGGGGAGAAGAAGGGTGTCGAGTTCCCAAGACCTTGGAAAGGCACAGATCATAGGACCACAGAGCTAAGGGAACTTAGGAACCATGTAGTCACACACACACACACACACACACACACACACACACACACTCTCCCCCACCCATTTTACAGGAAAAAATGAGGACCAGAGAGGTGTGCACTGTCTGCTTCCTGGGTCAGTGCTCTTTCCCTTGCCCTAGGATACACAGAATCAACACAGCATCATGGAAAGCATGCCTGGCCTGGCCCATTGCTCAGCATCCAAATACCCTTCTCCCCCTCATCTTGCTTATTTCCTACCCCCCTTCCAAGGCCCAGCTCCACCAGGAAGCTTGCAGACCCTCAGTTGGAAGTGACCTTAGAGGTCATTTAATCCAATCTCCCATCCAATACTGGAATCTCCTCTACCAGACATTCTATCCATCTGCCACTACCTGAAGATCTCAAAATGACAGGAAGCTCACTACCTCACAAGGCAGCATCACCTATTGAGGGGAGCACTGACCATCAGGAAGTTTTCCCCTTTTCTTAAACAGAAATCTGACTTCTCTGTAATTCTCTCCCCCAACCCTCACCTTCACCCTGCTAACACACACAGACACACACACACACACACACACACACGCACGCACACACACACACACGCACGCACACACACACGCACGCACACACACACACGCACGCACACACACACACACACACATACACACACACACACACACACTCTCTCTGTCTCTGTCTCTCTCTGTCTCTGTCTCTCTCTCTTTCTCTCTCTCAACCTCCCTCCCTCCTTTCCTCCCTTCTTCCCTCCTCCTCCTAGTTCTGCCCTTTCAAGCCAAAAATGACAAATGTAATCCTTCAGCCCCTGACAGCCCTCCAGATATCAGAAGGTGAGGATTAAACTCCCTCTGCTCCAGGTTAAATTGACCCAATGCTCCCAGAATCCTAGGTACCTTCCTCAAGGAGGGCTCTGGATCATCCAAGTCCTTGCTAAAATTCAGTGCTCACAACCAGCCACAGCCCTGCAGATGGGTTGTGACCAGGCTCCAGGGTGGTGAGACCATCAGCTCCCTCGCTCTAGCCAATCTGCTTCATTTTCTGCAGCACAAGATTATGTGAGCGTTTGGGGCCTCCCTGAAGCACTGCTGACTCATACTTGACGTCTAGGCCTCAAAAACCTCTGCATTTTTTATAACAAATTATTTGTTGATACAGTTATAAAATGGGAGGAGGAATCTGGAAGCCTCCCCTTCCATTCTTCCCTCTGTACCCCCATTCCACCCCGCCCTGGATAGATAGCTGATGCCTAAATTTTATCCATTAGCTCAAAGGTCCTTCCCTGACTCCCTGAGGTCCATTACAACCTTCCCCCTCAGATCCTAGATTTGGAGTAAGAAGGGTCCTTAGGAATCATCTTACTCCACACCCTCCATTTTAAGGAAGAAAGAGGTCCACAAAGGGGAGGGGACTTTCTGTGGGTCACATAGGGAGAAATGGGAAGGCAGAATTGGAAGTCAAGCTCTCTGACTCCAAAGCCAGTGCACACCTCACAAGGCACTTTATTTTGTTGCTCACTATAATTATTTGTATATCACATTTGGTCCACATCAAGACTGTGAGTTCCAGGCAGGCAGAAACTGAGTCATATCTAATCTCTCTGTCTCCTCCGAGCCAGCCTACAGTAAACCTTCAATAAATGTCTCCTAATGGAATTGATTTTATCTGGCTTAAGGCTTAGAAGCTAGTTAAAATTTAGCTACAGGTAGGTAAGAGAAGTGGGATAAAATTTGGGGATGTTGCTATCTATCATTTATAACAGTGTGAGTGAGTTGAAAGATTTGTGTTTTTTACTGGAGGGAAGGTTTTGAGGGGGGCAAAAGAACGCTAGCTTATTGGGGGAAGGGGAATACAGAGGACTAAGGGGGAGAAACAAAGGAAGTAGCTTGATATGATGGAAAGAGTGGCTGGTCCTGGGTTCAAGTCCACCCTACTTGTGGGACCTTGGTCAAGTCCCTTTACCTCTTTAGGCCTCTGTTTCCTCATCTGTAAAATCGAGAGGGAGGGGACTGGACTAGTATCTAAGGTAGTGGTATCTAAGGTATCTTAGATGGTATCTAAGGTCCCTTGGGGATAGAAAAGTTGAATTTCAGGCCCATCTGTCTTTTGGTAAGGATCTGCTTTCTCCCAACACTCACACTTCTAGAAGGGAACAGCTCTTCCATAACCCCAAGGTAATATCAATGACAAACAAACTGATATGAGAGATTTAGTCTCCAAAAACGTCTTCCATCTTGGAAATCTCAAATCCATCTGGGTAAGGGAGGGGAAAATCACTAGATTAAAATTCAGAGGACTCTTGTCTCTAGGTTCTCAGGGAAGTCACTCTCTGGGCCTCGGCCTTCTTATCTGTAATATGGGAGGGCTAGGTAGATAATCTTTAAGATCTTTTCCAGCACTAGCGTCCAGAATTACAATCCTTAAACCCTGAAAGATCATCAGTGATCAAAGACCCACTCAGTGATGGCCAATGGACTGATGGAGAAAGGAAAGAGAAAATTCAAAGGGGACATAATGCCTCTCCTTAAGCGTTTAAGAGGCTGTTAGACAGAGCTGAGATTTACTGATCTCTAATGACCACGTCAGCAATAAGACAGAGTGTCCAAGAAGGCTAATTCAATCTTGGGTTCCATTCAGAAAAACACAGTACCTAAGTAATGGCCTGTCCCAGTTACATGTCATCCGTGATGCTGAATATGATGCTTAGTTCTGGGTACCACATTTAGGAGAAACATTGATGAGCTGTAGAGACGGGCAACCAAGATAGGGAAAGGCCTCCTGTTTCATACCATATGAAAGACTGGTTGAAAGAACTGGGGATATTTAGTCTGCAGAAGACTTGAGGAGCCCCATATGATAGCTGTTTTCAAATATTTGAAAGGCTGTCCTCTAGAAGAGGGATTGGACTTTTGCTTACTTGGTTCTGGGGGGGCAGAGCAAGGAAGAAGGGATAGAAGTTCCAAAGAGGCAAAATTAGGATTTATATAAGACAATAATCATATATCATATAAAATAATATAATAATAGCAATAGCTAGCTATTACATAATACTTTAAGGCTGGGAAAGCACTTTACAATTATTTATCTCATTTGACCCTTCAACAACCCCAAGATATAAGTACTATTGTTATTCCCATTTTACTGATGAGAAAATTAAGGCAAACAGAGGTTAAGTGATTTGCCCAAGGTCATACAATTGATAAGTATCTGAGGATAGATTTGGCCTCAGTTCTGCTTTCCAATGATCTTTAGCATGATCAAGTGGAAAGGGCACAGTATTTGGAGTGAGAAGTGAGTTCAGATCTTGTGTGACCTTGGGCAAGGAATGTAAACCCCTATGGCTCTCAGTTTCCTCATCTGTAAAACAAGAGGGTCAGTCTAGATGACCTGTGAGATCCCTTTCAGTTTTGAATAGATGATCCCTGAAGATCTTCAAGCAGAGACTGGGATGTTGTAAGAGGAATTCCTGCAGAGGCATGAGCTACGCTGGCTGGCCTCAAAGGCCCCTTCAGCTCTGCAGCACCATGACTCAGACATTTTAGAAACATTTCCAATTCTGTATTACATTTCTACCATAATGCCTTCAATACAGGCTACAGGACTCTCCCCACCCTACTCTCCCTTCACCAAAAAACACCCCAAAAAACCTGGTTTGTATCAAATTCGAGTGAGCCCTATAATCAAGGTAAATTTTTGCTACTGACCTTTTTTTTTCTTTCAAAGAAATCTCATTTAAGGAATATAGCCTATATTCAAACCATTCCAGTGCTTTTTGGGTAACAATCTGCATCTCCTTCCCCAAGAAGATGCTCAGGACAGCATCTTAGGATTCAAAGCTAGAAGGATCCATAGAGATCATCTGAGACCTAAGTCTAACATTCTGAAATACTTCTTTCTTATGATAGCCTCCCACCTTTCCCTCTGTCTCATTCCTCCTAAATGTGTTCTTTAGCCTCACAATGACCTTCAGTCCCCCCTACCCCTCTTTGTTTTCCTGGCTCTGGCTCACTTTCCTTGGAAGACAGCTGTGACAAGTTCAACCACTCTTGAATCTCCTGTCCCCTTGTTCTCTGGGCATGCTTTGCTCCTCCTTGCAGGCGGCTGATCAGTGCTGCAAATGCCACACAACCATGACAACCACTTCCACCACAAATTTATGCTACCTAATCTTCACTGACGCAGACCAGTTCTTTCTACCCTCTAGAACTGATACTGGCATACTCCCCACAGTCTCTATCTCAAGGCTTTTACTCTCAACCTTCCACATAACCCCTCTCCCTACTCCTTCTCAGCAAAGGGTCTTACTGATTTTACTGAAAAAAAAAACCCAAAAACCAAGGCTATTCATTGCAGCCTCTCTCTTTCTCCTTGATCCATAGCTCAAAAGCCTTCCAATGACTCCTCATTCTCTCCTCCATCCCTCTAGTCTCTGGGCAAGAGGTGGCTCCTCTCTTTGCCAAGACCGATCCTTCTCTCTGTGCCCTTGATCCCATCCTGTCCCCTTTGGGAGCCTGCCCTCTCCATTTTTCTCAGATTCAATCTCTCCTTATCCACGGTACTGCCTGCTGCCTGCTAACATGCCCAGGTCAGTCATTTATCACTCTGTCTCCTAAATCCAAGCATTTTCACTCAGTCCCCTATGCCTGGAACTCCCTCCCTTTTCATCTCTGCCTCTGGGCTTCCCCAGATTCCTTAAAATCTCAGCTAACATGTCACCTTCTGCAAGAAGTCTTTCCAAGGCCTCTTTAATCTTAATTCCTTCCCTCTGAGACCACCACCAATTCATCCTGCATATATCTCGTGTGTATATGGTTGTTTGCATGCTATCTCACCTATTCAACTGTGAGCTCATTCAGAGTTGGATTTTTTTTTGTCCCAGTTCTTAACACAGTATCTGATAAACAGTAGGTGCTTAATAAATGCTAGCTGACTGACTCAACCCTTTGCAATCTGCTTCCCAAAGCCACACACACACACACACACACACACACTATATATATATATCCATATAATATATAATAATATATATAATAAATAATTATATAATAAATATATAATATGTACACACACACACACCCAGCTCTAATCTATCTCCTGAATTTTAATTGCACAGTACCAATTGCCTGCTACACTGATTCCTCAGCGTCTTAGATTCCAAAACTGAACTCAGCATCTTCCTCCCCCAACCAACCTTTTCTCCAAATTGATTTTTGTTGAGGAGTGACATTGCTGTCCTTTCAGTCACACAGCTTGACTACCTCACCTTCCTATATCTGATCAGTTGCCAAGTCTTATGGACGCAGAGTCAAAAACATAGCTTGCATCCACTCAACCCCCTCTTTCCATTCAAATATCCTTACCTTAGTCAAGACTCTCATTACTTCTTGCCTGGACTATGGTGAAAGATTTCTAATTGGTCTCCTGGCATCCATTCTCTTCTTACTCCAATACCATTTTCCACATGGCTGCCAAATTAATATTTCTAAGACAAAAATCTAACTATATCACATTCCTGCTTAAAAATTTTCTGTGGCAACCTATTGCCACTACCACAAAACACAAACTCCTTTCATTGGCATTTAGAGCTTCCCATAATCTGGCTGCTATGTTTTCAGACTTTTTTTTACATTACTACCATTTATATATTCTACATTCCAGCCAGGAGAGCCTATTGGCTATTTCCAACAGTGGAAGGAGTGCTCCATTTGGGTTCAAATCCCAGTTCTGCCATTTAATATTTGAATGGCATTGGGGAATTCACTTAACTCCTAGGCCTCAATTTGCTTATCTCTAAAGTGAAGTGTTTGACCCAGGTCCTTTCCAATTATAAATTTATGTTCCCATACACATCAAATTGTAGAATATATGGAAAGTACTTTGTAAACAAAGCTGTATGTGTGTATTATATACAAACTGTATTATATAATGCATATATCATGTGTGTGTATATATATGTATATGTGTTTCTATATGTATATGTATACACACACAATTATCACTATTCCATCTCTCCTATCTTTCCTCTCTCCGTTACAACAATCTGTCCCCTATTTTTTGGACTGCATTCATTCTCCACCTTCATCTCTTAGAATCCTTGGCTTTCTTCAAGGTCAAGCTCAGGTACCATCTCTTAGAAATCTCCAGATTACCCCATTTGTTAGCACTCTCTCCCACCTCAAATTACCTTATATACTCAGCTATATTCACGATATATCTACCAAATAGAATGAAAACTCCCTGAGGGCAGTCTTTGTATCCAAAGCACCCAGCAGAATGCCTTAGCACTTGGCACCCAGTTAATGCTTAATGTTTTCTCCACTAACAGTCCAGCACTCAGCAGGTGTTTAATGTTTGTTGAGATGAACAGTTTACATCATTTTACAGATGAAGCAATGAAGGCTCTGAAAGGCCTTAAGTGACTTTCTAATCTAAGGTCACGTCTTGGCAGAGGTGAGGGGAGGTTCAAAGCCTGAGTCTCCTGACTTCAAATGCAGTGTTCTTTCAATTACCCAGGAGCTGTTTTCCCAGTTCAACCCTCTGTACCCAGTATAGGGTTCTCAGTTAAGAGTATTTGTTCAATTGGATTTTGAACAACAGAACGTGAAAGAAAATGAGATTTGTAGTTAGCCCTTGGAGAGGCAGTATGGCATAGTGGATAGAATGCTGGACCTGGGAGTCAGAAAGACCTAGGTTCAAATTCCACCTCTAACACTTACTGGCTATGTGACCACTAGTAATCTCTTTGGGCCTCAGTCTTATCATCCATAAAATAGGGTTAATGCCTCTATTACCTACCTCACAGGTTTGTTGTAAGGCTTTAAGGTATTGGGGGTTTTTCCTAACACTGAAGTTCTTCGTTTATTCAACAAGCATGGAATATGCACATACCATATACAGAAAATCCACAAGTCTCTCTTCTGGGATTTGTCCTGTGAAGTTTGTATTCAGTCAAAGGGCTGCACTTGAGGACCTAGAGGGCTACAAGTGACCTCAAGGCTGCAGGTTCCCCACCCCCAGTAAGCAATGGCCTCAAGAGAGGCTTTTGCTTTGGGGATCATTGCAGGGACCAGAAAGACTGCTTCATCTAGTACATTGTCTTCACTTAGTAGGTGTTTAATATGTCCTACCAAATTGAATTGCTGAACTTCCCTTGGGAGGATTAGATATGAGAATTCCTCCTTGTTCCAGATGAAAGAAACCTGGACATAACATACTCTTCTTTGTCTGAGAAGGGCTCCAATAACCAGGCTCCTTAGTTCCCTGTTAGAACATGGCTACTTCAATAAGCCTAAGTCATCTCCAGCTTACCAGGAAGACTTCCTTCCAGAGGTTGAGTGAGAAGAGTGTGTCTGTGTTTTTGTGCAGAGAATCACAGAATTGGAGGTCTCAGAGATGGACGGGATCTCACCGGCCATCTAATCTAACTCATTCCCCCTAAAGAATCCCCAGGATCACCCTATAAGTGGCCATCCACTCCTCTATTAGAAGATGTTCAAATCAGGGAATCCTATGGCCTCTCAAGGTAGCCCATTTCACTTTTGGACAGCTCCAATTGTTAGGTTATTTTTCCTGATATAAAGCCCAAACGGACTTCTTTGCATCTTCCAGCTCTTGCTCCTGGTTCTGTCCCCTGGATCAAAGTGAACAAGTCTATTCCTTATTCTACATAACAGCCTAGAAAATGATATATTATCCCTCACATTTTGGGGGAGGAATACCCCCTACCACCTTCACTATAACATCTAACATCGATAAAGCTCTTACTGTGTGCCAGGGACTGTGTTAAGTGCTTCACAATTATCATTTCATTTGACCCTCACAACAATGACGTTAGGCAAGTGCTGAGGTCAAAAAACTGAGGTAAAAAAAAGTTAAGTGATCTGCTCAGGGTCACATAGCTAGGAAGCATCTGAGGCCAAATTTGAACTCAGGTCATCTTGACCCCAGGCCCAGTGTTCTTTTCATTGTGCCTTTACATCTCACTAAGTCAGAGACTTTTAACCTGAACCTTCTAGAAAATTATTTTTTTAAACTGCATTTCAACAAAATCAAGGTTTCCTTGGCAATCCTATGTATTTTATTTTGTGCGTTCAAAAACACAATTCTGAAAAGGGGCCCCTATGCTTCATCAGACTGCCTGCCCAAGGGGTCCATGACACAAATGAAGATTAAGAACCTGTGTTCTAGAGTCACAGAATGCTGGAACTGGAAGAGACTTTGGAGAGCATCATGTCCAAACCCCCCTTTTTTAAACAGAGGTCCTAAAGGGAGCTACAACATGTATACACATGAATATGATGCAGAATAGAAGATGCGGAAGCAAAGTGGAATTAGAAAAAAACCAGATCAAATTCCCAGGTCAGCTACTTAATATGTATGTGACCTTGGACAAGTGATTTCACCTGTTTTCTTAGCTGTAAAATGAATGTGTTCAGTTGGATGACCTGGATCTCTAAGCCTTCGACTCATGCTTCTTTTAGGTACCACAGAGTCAGAACCCCAGAACATCATACCTGGAAGAGCCCACAGAGACCATCTAGTTCATTTTTTTAATATCTTGTTAGTAGTGGCTTTGTCAAGGCTATTGTCTGTTTCAACAAAGAATGGGGGGGCTCCCAAAATTAGCCAGGCATGGTTAAAAGAGGATTAGATTTAAAGTCAGGAATTCTGGGTTCTACTAACTAGCTGTGTGTTACCTTAGGGTCTAGTACAGTTTGTCTAAACTAACCTCTCTGGGCCTCAGTTTTCTCACCTGTAAAATGAAGGTGTTGGACTGTGATGATTTCTAATGGCACCTCTGAGGTCTAAAATCCTGTATATAGGAGGAGCCAGGTAAGGATTGTGGGAAATTTTACCAAAGGCAAAAAAAAAAAAAGAATAATGGGGGGTGAGGGACGGAGAAGGAAGGGAAGGAGGAATGACGCTTTAAACTTGATTCCGGGTTGGCTGAAGCAGGCTAAACCCCATACCCTGAAGACAGCATCAGACGCAGGCTCTTGGAAAACAGCCCTGCATCATCCCACATCAAGGCTTGTAGATGGTTCTGTTTTGTTATATAGTTCAAAAACAGGAATAATATTCATACCTCCTCCTTTCCTGGCTCATCTACTTAGTTTAGCCTAGGAGAATAAATCCTGATTTTGGAGTCGGGAGACCTTGCTCTGACTCTTACTAGTTGCATGACCTTGGACAAGTCACCCATACCTGCAAGGCCTCAGGTTCCTCATTTGTAAAATGGGGATTCGCTGCTCTGAGGAAAGTGATCCGCAAAGCCGAGAGCCCTATACAGAAGAGAGAGAGCCCTATTGTTAATCCAGGCCCATGAGCCCCGGCCCTGGCCATCAGCAGCGCATCAGCACGTTTGACAAGCCCTGACCTCCTCATGAATTAAGTGCTGATATCTCTCGAACTGGAAGAGTTCTCTGTGTTCTCTCTCTCTCTCTCTCTCTCTCTCTCTCTCTCTCTCTCTCTCTCTCTCTCTCTCTCTCCCACACACACATACACACACACACACACGAATCAAACACACGCATCCCTCCTTTTTCTCCCTAATCCCTTTCCCAGGGGCCCGCGCCCTGGGTCCTGACAATTCCACCTGCTAAGACCAGGATTTCAAAGTTGGGGAGCCGCAGGGTATCTCTCAGAAAAAAATGAAGAGGTTGGGTTGCTAATACTATGACCTCTACATCCCTCAAACACACCCTTCTATCCACCCCCACAGGTTTCACTCCTTTTCAGATGCTTAGCCTTAAACAAGCGTCTCCACCTCACTCTGCTAGAGGTAGTGCAAAGGAAATTTAGTCAGAGGACGTCAGTTTAAATGCCACCATTACTACCTCCTACCTGTGTGATTTTGGGCAAATCCCTTCGCCTCTCTGGGCCTCAGTTTCCTCATCTGTCAAATGAGTGGATTGGTGTCTATGGTCCCTTCCAACTACAAATTCTTCCATTTCCCCCCTCCCTCCGCAACTTACCTCTCCAAACCCGGGAAGGGAAAGGACGCGCGCAGCATTATTCTCGTGTGTGCAGCCCCGGGAGGGGGCTGAGGGAGGACGCAGGGGCTGCGGGTGACCGGAGGCCGATGGGTGCAATGCCCGGAATGCACTGCAGTGCATACGCACAGTCTGGCTGGGAGACAACTGCGTTCTGTGCTGCCGCCGCCGCTGGATTTATGCACAGCGCACTGTACCAGGGACTTCTGCAGCCGGCAGCATTGACCGCAAGATCGGGGAGATGTGCAGAGGGGAGGGAGGGAGGGAACACAAGAGGGAGGAGGAGATGCTGCTGGAGGGAGGGCTGACGCCGCAGGAGAAGGGAGGAGTTGGTGCTGAACTGGGTGGGGGAAGGGGGAAGGGTCGACGTGGCTCAAAGACCCTTCCCAGGCTTGGTCCCCTTTAACTGCAGCCGGCTATCGTGCGCTGGGGTGGAGAGATCGCCGCAGGACTTCCTGGGAGATGGAGTTCTAAAACTGCGGCTGGCCAGGGGCCCAGGAGGGGATGGGAACTACAAATCCCAGGAAGGACTGAGCCTGATATTGCGCCACCACCCCCTACCACCTCCCGCCCCCAGCTTGGCTCAGCTCCCCCACTCCTCCCCCTCCCACTTCCCATTTCTGTGCTCCAGCGCCCGGGAAGGGGAGTCTCCGGAGCGAGGGGGAGAAGGTGGGTGCGGGGGGGATCATGGGCTGGGACTGGGGCTTTGCTGGGAGGGAAGCTCTGGACACCTTTCTCACCTGGCCACCTGGCCCAGGGGTGAAAGGTGGCCCATTAGGACTGGGGTGATACAGGGAGCGACCGGGCTGGATTGGAGAATATGGAGCGTGATCGAAGAGGACAGAATGGAATTGGCGGCGACAGGGCGGGATAGGAGAGGAACAAGGCAACAGAATAACCTGGGGAACGAGGAAGGAGCCAGGAGAGGCTACGATAATAACAGCTTTTCTTTCCATAGGTTTTCACGTTTTACAAAGCACTTTTCTCCCTAGGGCCCCAAGAAGTAGGGAGTATAAGTGTAACTCTCCCAGTCTGAAAAATGAAGAGACTGAGATTCAGAATGGTGATATGATTGACCCGAGGTCACACTCACGAGTTGGTGATCAAGATACCTGACTCTAGATCCAGGTTAATGGCTGGGTGGTGGTGGAGGGTGGTGGTGAAAATGAAGAATTAGGATAATTAATGACAGCTAGCATTTCTAGGTGCTAAGATGCTTGTGCACTTTAGTTATAGCTTACTAAGCAATTTCTTCATTTTTATACATGAGGAAACTGAGGCTCAAAAAAGTTTTATGATTTGCCCAAGTCCTAAGTAGCAAAGCTGGAATTCAAACCCAAGTCTTGTGATTCTGGTGCTCTTTCCAGCATTCAGGCTGTCTCCCACAAGGGCAGGAAAGGGTTAAAAGTATAGTAAGGTACAGCGGACACTGAGAAAGTTTTCGGTTATTTGTCCCTTTAGCTAAAGTAATGGGACAGATCGAATTGAGTGGGTGTTGGGTAGCTGAAGGGTATGAGGCGTGCTGGGTTGGAGGACTGGATGTAATAAGAAAGTTGGGGTTAATAAAGGAAACAAAGCAAAGACTTAATATATGATAAGTGGAGGAACCTTGAGATGAATGAGAATGAGTGACCTTCTCAGGAATGTGTGGAGTAGAATGGAAGGTGAGTAGAAAGTGGGATAATGTTGGTCATTGATAGGCAGCTATAGTCCCTTCCCTAATCAGAACTCACCTGGGGTCCTCTTTCCTTCTGGGCACACATTTTAGGAAGGCTGTTGATAAGCTCCAAGATGACCAGGGTGGTGGAGGGTCTTGAAATAATGCCAGGTGAAGATCCCTTAAAGGAACTGTTTTGTACAAACTTTGTATTTATGGATATTAGTTCGTAGACCTCCAATTAGGAGTGATCGTGGAGGCCATTTGTCCAACTCCCTCAGTTTAAGAAACTGAGCTAAAGAAACTGAGAGCCAGTAAATTTAAGTGACTTGCCTACACAGGTAGTAATTTCCAGAGGCAAGATTTGAATCAAGGTCCTTTGACTCCAGGACTAATACTTTTTATGTAATTTGTGTGTGTATGTGTGTGTGTGTATAATATATACATACATACATACGTGTATATTAATTACTTTTCTGTGTATGTTTGCCATAGACTACAAACTCCTCGAAGGCAATAACTTTCATTTTTGTCTTTATATCCACAAAGGACCTAGCTCAATGCTTTCTGCCCCGTGGTAGACACTAATAGAAGCCTGTTGATTTAGAAGAAAGGATTTAGAGGAGACAAGAAAGCTATCTTCCATTATTTGAAGGACTGCCACGTCTAAGAGGGAATAGACTTGTTCTGCTTGGTCACTATGGGCACAAGGAGGACCTGTGGGCAGAAATGATCCCTTGAAGGGCTGCCCAACAATGGAATGGGCTATGTGATGCAATAGTGAGCCCCTGTCCCAGGAGGTGTCAAGTAAGAGTCTGGATGGTGACTTGTCAGGGACATTGTGGAATTGGCTCATGCTTTGGGCACTAGTTTTTTTATATCATTGATAAGGTCCCTCCCATGCTCACTTGGCTTCAAAACCTAGCACCAACACTGACTTTGTTACTGTGGGCAAATCACTTAACCTTTCTGAGCTTCAGCCACTATAGCTGGACAATAGTGTTTTTATTACCAGCCTCACAGGGTCATGAGGAAACTACATTCTAAAGCTATAAACATGTGAACTCTGAGATTCTGTTTCTATATAATGCCTTGTATGGACTGGAGAATCTTGCCAGACCAAATGCCTCTTGTTCTTGAACTGTACAATTCATATTCATATGGCCCTGTTCTTTTCCATCTGCCTTCCTATGCAAACAGAAAGAAAAGTTGGAGCAGCTGCAGGGTTCTAGAATATTGTGTGTGTGTGTGAGAGAGAGAGATTACAGAGGAATTAAGAGGGGAGGGGGGTGAATGAAGAGAATTTCAAAGCATATGTTTCAAAGCATATCTCTACATAACTTGTAAGACTCCATTCCAGGTAACTGCATGCCATAAAAGGATGTGATATTATCCTACAAGATTCCTGGCTTATAGTCACATCTAGCCACGGGTTTGGGGGGAGGAGGGCAAAGTGGTGTCTTAGTCATTCAAGAAACTATATGAAAGGTCCTATGTTTGATTACAGAGATTTAATAGTCCTTTTATCAGAGAGCTCACATTTTCCAGAAGGGGAAAAAATATGTATTCAAATTATTGTGATAAAGGGAGTAGGAAATCAGTGGAAAGAAAAGAGCCTGATAACATGCTATGGGAAATCCTAGGAGGGAGAGGTCCCACCCTGGCCTGGGAGGGTATGCCCTGTTTGTTGTCAGGGTGGGCTTCATGGTGGACATCACCTCTAAGTTGGGCCTCTTGGGACTTGAGTGTGAGGAGAACAATTCTAGGTTATTCTAGGATCAGAGAGTTGGAAGCAACCTTAGTCCAACCACTTCATTTTAGAGAAGGAAAGAGCTGAGGTCCAGGAAAGAGAAAGGGACTTGTGTGGTTTCCATAAGTATTACAAGTGGTATTTGAACTCAAGTCTTCTGACTCTTTCCATTGCCTTCATTCTGTTCCCTTATACTGCAAGACCTCAGTATGTACAAAAGCAGAGAGGAGAGTGAGCAGGTTCAGTAACTTGTCCAACCTGGGGAATAGGGAGAGATAAGACTGAAGAGATGTTCTTTGGATCCCAGTGGTTGAGGGTCTTGAATACCGGAATAAGGAGTTTACATTCTCTTTAGTAGGCAGCAGAAAATGAGTGTAGCACTAAACCTAATATAGATGGAAAACTTTACTTTATGGGGGAAATTTGTAGCTTCAATTTTTTTTTAATTTTTTTTGGAGGGGGGAAGGCAGAGCAATTGGGGTTAAGTGATACAACTAGTCACACAACTAGTAAGTGTCAAGTGTCTGAGGTCAGATTTGAACTCAGGTCCAACTGACTCCAGGGCCACTGCTCTATTGACTGTGCCACCTAGCTGCCCCCTAGCTTTAATATTTTAATAATTGCTTCTAAAATGGGTGTGAAGATTCCGTAGCCAAGCTACTCTGACCTCAGTTAACCAAATGAGGTCAAATGTTTCTCGTACTTGGGGAAAGGCAGTGTAGTAGGGAGCTAGGAATGTTACCTTTAAAGTCAAAGGACCAGGATCCAAATCCCACCGCTACCACATACTACGTGCATTACCTTGGCCAAGTAGTTTAACCCTTCTGGGCCTCAGTTTCCACATTTGTAAAATGAGCAAGTTGAACTAGGTGACCTCTAAGGTTCCTTCTGTCTCTAAAACTATGACATCATGATCTTCCTTTCCTGCAATAAGGAAATACGGTAGTGTTATATCCTCCCTCACAGGAAGGAGTTTGCCAGTCTAGAGTGAGAAAAATAATAATATTGAAAATTAATAATAATAACTGTTTCAGGGAGGGATCTATAATTTCATCAAAGTGGGGAGATCCCCCTGCCAAGGAAGCTTGTAGCCCATCCATACCTTAGTAAATAGTCCTGTATGAGTTATCCGGCTGGAAACAACAATAACAAAATTACCCGGTGGCCAGTCTAGATTGTGACCCTTTCTGCATTTTATTAGGCCAGTTCTTTGATGATGGGCATGTATTTTTGTTGTTATATTGTCATTTTCAGTGTCCAACTCTTCATGACCCCTTTTTTAAGATTTTCTTGGCAAAAATACTGGAGTAGTGGGCCATTTTCTTTCTCTAGCTCATTTTATATGTGAGGAAACTGAGGCAAACAGGGTTAAGTGACTTGCCCAGGGTCAAACAGTAAGTATCTGAGGCCAGATTTGAACACAGGTCTTCTTGACTCCAGGCCTGTTCATTGTGCTACCCAGCTGTACAAGTCTGACCCAGGCCAAAGCCACTCAGAGCCTTTTCAGTGTGATAAGGCATTCCAGTCTTTGTAATCCAACGGCACAGCCTTCAAGAATTATGGTCCAAGCCATGATGAGGCATTGGACAAAGACTCTTGACATATCAATGGATTTGAAATCTTATTAATGTGGGTGTTCCCTCCATTGATACATATAGCAACCCTTCTTTTACTGCCAATCTTCTGTCAGTTTTGTCTAGGTCATCCTATAAATCCTCCAGAATGGTTCTACTCACTATTCTGGGATCCTTCCTAGATCAGTTGAAACAAAAGAGCCTGCCAGGTGAATAGATGCTCCCTCCCTCTGTGGCCACATAACTGGGCCATCTTTTTTCTAGTCATCTGATCTCTGATGACATACTTCATCCCCATTGCTCCTGAATAATGTTTCTTTTTCTACATATTGCCACCTGCTCAAACCCACCATTTACCTCTCCATTGCCCTTGGGTGAGATTCAACCTCTTTTCTTCAGAGATCATAGTATTCCACACAGTGCCTGGCACATAATGGACACTTAATAAATGATGGTTTGGTTTTATGGCTCATAGCTATACAACATCACTGATAGAATATAGGTGTTTTTGGTTTTTTTTTAAATAGGCCTTTGTTTCAGAGAGAAGTTTAGAGTCTTTGAAAGAACTATGCCATTCCCCAAAGGCCATCCATTCCAGCATATCTTTCATACCACACTTCATCTCCCTTGATCTTTTCAATAGCTATAAGGAATAACTATGAGGTAGAGAACATCATAGCATCATAGATTGAGAGCTAGAAGAGACCTTGGCAGCCCCTTTATTTTACAGATGAGGAAACTGAGGCCCAGAGAGATTTAGAGACTTAGCCTGGGCCACACAACTAGAAGGTATCTGAGGTTAAATTTGAACCTAGGCTTTACTGACTCCAAGTCCAGTTTTCTGTCCACTACTCTGTACTTGCCTCACCATTAATTTATTGTCTGATCAGTGTGGGTATTGCATGGATACAAATCACTACTCATCCATGCCCCTTTATCCTTTATCCTCTTGTCTATTCCCTTCAAAAAAAATAGTCCATAAAGGATCAACCCAAAACACTGGAGGCCATCTTTGGCATCTTTGAATAAATAATAAGTGGCTACCAGTTCAGAGGAGGAAACTGAGGCAAACTGAGGTTAAGTGACTTGCCCAGGGTCACACAACTAGTAAGTGTCTAAGACCAGATTTGAATTCATGCCTTCTTGACTCTAGGCCCAGTGTTGTATCTACTGTGTCACCTAACCCATATGTGTGTGTGTATACACACATATATATATATATATATACACCTATACACGTGTATGTGTGTGTGTATATACGTGTGTATGGGTTATCCATATGTTTTCCTTTATGATTAGCCCTCCTTTTCTAGACACCCAACCTTGATGATGCCTTACATACAACTTTAATGCAAGTCACCATTGGTACCATACAACATGCTGCTTACAAACATCAGGTTCCATTGCCCTTTTAGTTTATCCACAGTTTTGATACTTTAGAGATTGTGGTATTTCATGATTGGCAGTCATACAGCATCACATTAAGAATATTGGTACTGAAAAAGTAGGCATTGGTATTTGAAGAATAAACGGGCAGGAATGACCATCAAAAGTACTATGCAGTGTCCCAAACGCAATCTAACTAATTCTCCTCTTCCATTTTGGGCCCAGATCATTGTCTTACTGCTCTACCTGTCCAAAATCTGTGTACAGACAGATACTGCCTGCCCATCCAGCAACGTGTCATAATCTGAGCCTTCTTCATTGACTGACTTTCCCTCTGTAGATTGTAAGGCTGATCATTTTTTGAGGTGTTATGGACCGAGCTGAGTAGATCCTAGAGTATTATGGAGTTTGGTGCAATGACAGAAAGTCTTATTATGTGAAGGAAATCTGTCTTCTGTTCTGCAGAGGGCATCCCCCATAATACTACCCAAATACTTTTGTTGAGTGTCCATCTCCCGGTTTTATTCCTTGATTGATACTTAGAATCAGATAGTTAAATTGGTATTCATCTTCTTTGTGACTGCCTCTTTCAAAGAATCCTATGATCATGACATAGACAGAGTGTCCCAAAAATCTTTGGGAATTTTAAAGGTTTTAATGAGAGAAAACTGTCCTAAGACTTTTGGGCCACATTGTATATAAGGAAGCTATTCTGGTCTGCTGAACCAAATGCTTCCTTGTACTGTAGTAAACACAGTGGGCTCTTGTATTATTCTCTGTACCTCTCTTGCAGGAGGGTGACTGGAGATATAATCTTCTATGGAAAACCATCTGTGCATGCCTGTTCTCATGTTTTCACAACTATATGTGTTATTATAGGCCATTTTTTATATGGGACATGGCTCAATGATTGCTTGTTTTCTCATCTACTTGAAAGGGTCTATTATACAGACTGTAATAAATAATCTATAATCTTTTCCATTTTTTTAAATCTTCCCTTTCAGATACCTTGAAAATTGATCCTTGAGTGCCTTTAAATTTTGTTGCCCCAAGACCAATTTGGCCTGGGTTTTACTGGTTAAGTCTACCCTTTCTTCCAGTGGCAGTTAGGTGGTACAACAGGTGGATAGAGCGCTGGACCTGGAATCAGGAAGACTCATCTTCCTAAGTTCAAATCTGGCCTCGGACACCTACTAGCTGTGTGACACTTCACCCTGTTTGCCTCAGTTCCTCATCTATAGAACAAACTAGAGAAGGATCTAGCAAACCGCTCTAGTATCTCTGCCAAGAAAACCCCAAATGAGGTCATGGACAGTCAGACACGACTGAAATGACTTAACAACAACAACAATGGGCTGGAGAAGGAAATTGCAAACCGCTCCAGAATCTTTGCCAAGAAAACTCCAAAAGGGTCACAAACAGTTGAACATGGCTGAAAAAGGACTGATCACCAGACAGAAGCCTCTCTTCCCTCCTGGTCTTCCTAAGTGACATTTCCACTTCCCCAGATAACATTGGGTGCTGAAGTATTAAGCAAAATATGGTGCTTCTGTTATCATCAGAGATAAAATTAGCCGTAGAAACACTGCCAAATCCGTTCCACTTTGGAATTATTTGTTGTCCTTTTAGTTTCACTTATAAATGCTTTTGGGATGTGTTGATTTTTTGAAGCCTCATGCCAAACTTTCTTTTGTCTCATTTTTCCCCATCCTGCTTCTTTCTGCTTTGTGAGACATTGCTATAGTCGTAATTTGGAACCGTCGTCCTCCATAACACTTTGCAAATGAGACCGCATTCTGCCTTAGTGGCTACGTCTTTGCTTGACAAGGAAAATCAAGTATGTGCTGACTGACTGAAGCAATTCTAGACTCATTTGGTCTCATTGTTGTGGCAACTTTATGCTATCTAAGAAATGGTGATCATTAAGGTCAATGTCTTACTCTTTTTTTCCATTTCTCTTTTTATCACAGCCAACGACTTGTTTGAGTAAATGAGGCTAGAACTCTGGTAGTGGTATGTACTAGTATAATTTTTCTTCTAATTTGGTGTTGATTTTCATCTTTAGTCTTAACTAATTAGTATTTGTGACATTATACAACTGTGAGAGGTCTTAGGCATCTATAAGCTTTAAGATGTCAAAGCTTGACATCTTTGATGTTTTTCCTGAACTTTTTCTGCTATTGTCCCCAAGGTTAACTCTTTTTAAGGCATTCTTCTCCTCATTGGCTTTTTGGGCCTCTTTTGCCTTTTGAGTTAATCAGTTTTTTAAAATGTTATTTTCTTCAGTCAGATTGTTGACACTCTTTTCATGATTTTCTTGCATCATTCTCATTTCTCTTACCAATTTTTCCTCCACTTCTCTTATTTGGTTTTCAAAATCCTTCTTTAGCTCCTCTATGGCTTGTAACAAGTTTACATTTTTCTTGGAAGCTTTTGGTGCGGGAGTTCTGACTGTTGTCTTCCTCCCATTCCATGCTTTGATCCTTTTTGTACCCAAAAAAGGAATATAAAGTTGGATTGTTGTACTTACTTTGCTTCCTTTGCCTGCTCATGTTACCAGTCAATTACTTGATTTTTGGGCTCAGTAGAACTCTGTTTTCAGAGGGGAGCACTTTGTCCCAAATCACTGGGATTTTTGCAGCTGCCAGAGCTATTAGGAGGCTGCTGTCTCTGCAGCCCCCACCAGCTTTGGCTCACTGGTCACACACCTCAGAACTGCCACCCAAGACCATGATCTCAATCCAGGCAGGTTAAGGCAAGAGCACTTAGCCTCTGAATGATCACTTGGGCCCCCTGCAATCTGCAGGCCGGGAGCTCTGAAGGAGCCATGTGGAGGTGGCTGCTTCTGCTGCTTTCTTGCCCTGGGGGCAGATGGCCGAATCCACTCCTTTCCCCCAAATTTAGCCTAGTTCCACTGACCTTTCACTTTGTCCTTGGCTCTTATGGGTTGATAATTCTAGAAGCTGCTGATGATCCAGTCTCCCGAGTGCTCCAGCCACAGCTTGTCCTGACCCCCTTGGGGCCAAGTCGCCATTTCAGGCTGGGCTGATTTCGGTTCTCAGTGTGTTGAGATGAACTCTTCCTGTCTGCCTGCTGGGCTACTTTCAGCAGGAGCCTTGTTTCTCTGTCATTTTGTGGGTTCTGGAGCTCTAAAATTTGTTTAGAGTCATATTTTATAGGTATTTGAGGTGGTTATGGGGGGAGCTCATGAAGTTCTCCTGCTTGTATGCTGCCATCTTGACTCTGCCCCCAAGGTCAACTCTTGATTGAAGAAATCATGCAAGATGATTTTATTTGGTTTCAAGGATTTTGAGTTTTTGGAACTTAACTGAACTGGTTCCAAAAGGAGTTGGAGGTGATGGGGGAAACAGGGAGCTCCTTACTCTGGCAGCATAACCTCAGACCAGTTGCTTCAATTTCCTCTTGTAAAATGAGAGGGGGTGGGCTAGCTGATTTCTAAAGCCCCTTTTAATTCTGACCTTTTGTGTTCAAAAGTTGCCTTCAACTCCAAGATTTTATGTTCCAAATTCCTTTCCAGCTCTAAGGCCCCCTCCAGCTCTGACATTTTGTCTTCTATGTTCTCTTCCAGCTCTGACGCTGATACTGTTTTAATAACTGCCACAGCTCTGAAAGTCCATGCTCTGAGGTCCTTCCCACTATCCCTGACATTCTGTGTTCTCAAGCCTCCCAGCTCTGACATTCTGTGCTCTAAGGTTCCTTCCCAGCTCTGACATTCTGTGTTTTAAGGGCCGTCACAGCTCTGACATTCTGTGTTTTAAGGGCCGTCACAGCTCTGACATTCTGTATTTCAAGGTCCCTTCCAATGCTGACATTCTATGTTGTTAAGTCTTTCCCAGTTCTAACATCCTTTTTTCTATGCAGGTTCCTTCCATCTTTAACATTCTGTGTTCTAAAGTCTTTTCCTAACATTCCACATATTAAGCTCCCTTCTGTCATTGTTCAGTCGTTTTAGTCATGTCGAACTCTTCATGACCCCATTTGGGATTTTCTTGGCAAAGATACTGGAGTGATTTGCTGTTTCCTTCTCCAGTGGATCCATTTTGTCAAGCAGTCAGAGGTTTAGTGACTTGCCCAGGGTAACACAGCTAGGGAGTGTCCAAGGCTGGATTTGAACTTCCCGACTCCAAGTTCAGTCCTCTATTCACTGAACCACTGGCTGCCTCTGAAGCTCCTTTCTACCTCAAACATTTTGTGATTGTTTTCAGCATAGTCAAAAAGTGGAAACAACGGGGTAATTTGGGGGGAAAAAAGCCCTAATCTTGAAGTCAGGAAACCTGAGTCCTGGTCTCAGAATTGCCTCTAATTTGATGTAAGCCATTGGCCAAGTCAAGGAGTGCCAAAATCACTTCTCTCTGGGCCTCTGTTTCCTCACCTGTACAATTAATGGGGACTGGAGTAGATTGGTTTTCAAAAGCCCTTCCAACTCTACAGTCTGAGAGCAAAAAAAAAAGTCTCTTGGGTGGAGGGGGAGGGAGGGAGGGATGTATGTGGACACTTTAATGTTATTTTATGAGGGAGTGGAGTTAGGGCATGTTTTCAGTCCCAGCCCTAACTCCCTCAACAATAAAGGACCTGTTTGCTTTTAAAAAAAAAAGTTTCTTTACCTCCTGGACTCCTACTCTTCCCTCCTGAGCACACAAACCCAGGCAACAAATATTTCCTGAGCATCTCTATCTGCAGGGGCCTGGGGAAAGGTGAAACAATCCCTGCCCTTGTAGAATTCCACAGACTATTTGAGAGGAATCAACCAACTGACAAATAGCTATTAAGTACCTGCTGAGTTCAAGGCTCAGGAAATTATAAGGACAAAAATGACAATTCCCGTTCTAAGAGTTCACATTGCAGAAAACATATATAAATAATTACAAGGTAGCAATTAGTAGAGGAAGGACTGTACATATGAAAATGTAGCTAACATAAAGCTATATTTACTATAAGACAAAGGAGGAGCATAAACAGTGAGCATTATGGGATTGTTTCATACAGTTGGGACATCATTTATTAAGCACCTACTATGTGCCAGGGTGGTAGGTGATGGGTATACAAAGACAAAAATGAGACAGCCCCTGCCCTCAAGTAGCTTACATTCTAATTGGTATTTACAGGCCATTTAGAGAACTCTTGGCCAGGGAAGGAAGTTTTGATCTTGGCAGTCACAGAGATTAGGAGTAAAAGGGGAATGATTGCCAAACGGAGGAGTTGCCATTTCATTGTGGAGTCAGTTGGGAGCCATTAGAGCTTCTTGAGCCAAGGAGTGACATAGTCAAACCTGTACTTTAGGAATATCCACTTGGAAGCTGTGTGGAGAATGGATGAGAGAGGGGAGAGACCAGAAGCTGGGAAAGTGCCCAGTGGACAATTATTACAGTCCAGGTGACGATCAGGGCTAGCTAGGGTGGTGACTGTGTGATTGAAAACTTGGCTCTTGGGGATCTCGCAGCCCTTGGTGTCTCTGCTCTTCTAGGGCCAGCTTGAATCCTCAGGTGAGTGGGGACTTTTAATGGCTCTAGCTTATAGAATCCAAGAATCTCGGAATGCCAGGGGCCATCATCAGGCACTGAGGCCAACTTCCTAGCTTTGCAATCTGTAGCACCCTAAATCTTGCTAGTTTTCACCTGGCTTGGCTGTAGGTGAAGGGCGTGGGCCTTTGGGTGGAGATATAGTATAGGGCAGGATGGGTTGGCAGCTGTGAGGATGCCTTCCCTACCACTAACTTACTGGGTGGCCCTAATCAATAACAGCTAATAATATTTCTTTTTTTTTTTTTGAGAGTGTAAGGCAGGGCAATTGGGGGTTAAGTGACTTGCCCAAGGTCACACAACTAGTAAATGTCAAGTGTCTGAGGCTGGATTTGAACTCAGGTCTTCCTTACTCCAGGGCTGATGCTCTAGTCACTGTGCCACCTAGCTGCCCCAATAATAATATAATAACTAATCTTTATATAGTGCTTTAAGGTTTGCAAAACATTTTGTGATCTCATTTGATCTTCACACTCATCCTGGAGGTGGGTGCTATTATTATCCCCATTTTGCAGCTGAAGAAACTGAGGCCCACAGAGGTTAAGTGATGTTATCACCAGAATCACACAGCTAGTATCTGAGGCAGGATTTGAACCCAAGTCTTCCTGACTCCAGGTCTGTCACTCTGCACCATGCCATACTACATTATGGGCCTTTCTCTGCTATGTAAATGAGGCAGCTCGATAGTATCCATCCTCTTCCAGTTCTCAGATTGCATGAAATGGGCCGGGGTGGTTGGTGGGCGTGGCTGGGGTGCTGTCTCTGCCTCTCCCCACCCAGTTGGAATTCTGCCCCTGAACCAGACAACCCTGCAGCTAATCACTGCACCACTCTTTGGGTGTTAAATTTCCAGAGGATTGGTGCCAAGTCAACTGCTTAAAAATCCAGGAAACTGAGCTCACGATGAAATTAGCATCCGCATTTCCTGAAGGCACATGGTGGTCGTGGCAGAGCTCCAAGGTCTGCCCCAGACAGGCAGCCACCCAGGCTGTGGGTGGGCTCCCTCTCCATCCTGTCTGCTTCTCCTCGGAGGGTCTGTGGTAGCAAGCTGGCAGGGACTAGGCGGTTTCTGTGGTATTCTCCCATAGGGTTCATCGTTTTCATCACTCCTACTTTTATAGCTCTTTGTAGGGTTTTGTTTTACTCGTGCTGAACCTTGTGAGGGTAGTAGTAGGAATGTTGTCAGCTCACTTTTACAGAGAAGACCAAAGTTTGTGTTTTGCACACAGTAGGTGTTTGGCTTGGCCAAGGTCATGGTAATGGTCCATTTGTTCACTGTGGTGTCCTGGAGAGAGTGCTGAACTTGGAGTCATAAGCCTTAAGTTCTAATTGTGGTGGTGGTGGTTTTTCAGTCATGTGTCTGAGTCCTTGTGACCCCATTTGGGGTTTTCTTGGCAAAGATGCTGGCATAGTTTGCCATTTTCTTCTCCTGCTCGTGTTACAAATGAGGAAACTAATGGGGCAGCCAGGTGGCGCAGTGAATAATAGAGCACTGGCCCTGGAGTCAGGAGGACCTGAGTTCAAATCCAGCCTCAGACACTTAACACTTACTAGCCATGTGACCTTGGGCAAGTCACTTAATCCCAATTGCCCTGCCCTCCCCTCTCCAAAAAAAGGCAAAAAAAAAAAAAATAGGAAACTGAGACAAACAGGGTGAAGTGACTTGTCCAGGTTCATATAACTAGTGAGTGTCTGAGGCCACATCTCAACTCATATCTTCCTGACTCCAGGCCCAGTGCTCTATCCACCTCTAGCTGTCCTTACTTAGACAGATCACTTCATCTCTGGGTTGGTTTCCTTATCAGTAAAATGGAGATTTGATAGCTTCACTCCTGAGTGCCTTGCCTATGAGATTACCTTCCACTTACATGGTGTGCTATACACACCTAGTTTTTTATTTGTTGCCTCCCCTATGTCTGCCTGCCTCAGTGTCCTCACCTGTAAAATGGGGTTCACCATAGCCCCTACCTCATAAGTTTCTTGTGAATATCAAATGAGATAATGTATGTAAAATGCTCTCGCCCAGTGCCTGGTATTGAATAAAAAAATGCTTCCTTATATAAATAAATAAATGTTCCCTTCCTCTTCCTCTTCCCCTAACCTTTCCCCATTATAAGGTGAGCTTCTTGAAGGCAGAGATCAGGTTTTAGCCTCTTTTGGTATCCTCAGGGCTTAGCCCAGTGCCTGGATTATAATAAGCACTTAATAAATACTTGTTGACTGACTGGTCCACGAGTTCTGTGATACATGACTCGGAGTCATTCAGTAGTAAAACTGCTAGATTTAGAGACAGGTACTCTATAAATGCTATAGTAATAATATTACATTTGTAAAGCACTTAGCACCATGCCTGGCACATAGTAGGTGCTATATGAATGCTCGTTATTATTATTGTTGCTATTGTATTTGTGAAGCACTTAGCACAGTGCCTGGCATATAGTTTATAATATATATGCATGTTCTAATAAATGTTTGCTCTCTTCTTCCCTTCATTTTACAAATGAAGAAGTTAAAGCTTGAAGGACTTAAGTGATTGCCAAGATTATTTAGCTACTAAGTGTCAGAGCAAGGTGGGATAAACACTCAGGTCTCCCTGACTCCACGTGTGGTGCCAGACCCACTTGGCTAAGTAAGCCAGCTAAGGCTGCACACACAGGTTGGCACAATTTCTTCAGTCCTTATGGATTGCTCCATTAATTCTAGCTAGGTCTTATGTGCTGCAGCCCCTCCCCTCTGGCCCCCACCTTTGCAGGAAGGGCTCTAATATCATCAGCCTTCCTCAGTCACACAACTTCTGTGTGGTTGAAGCCTTGCTAAGAAACAACTTAAGAGGGACATAATGATTATTTAATTGACTTATCATGTATTATTTGGCTCTAAAGCATTAACATCACAGAGCTCCATGGGATCATGCCATCTGCCTTCCTCATTTTAAAGATGAGTACATTGAGGCCCAGAGACAGGAAGTGACTTGCCTGAGCTCGGGTCACAGGTAGGCAGCAGAGCTAGGACTCTTCTGATTCCAAATCCAGCATTTTTTCTGCTCCATCACTTTGTATATGTCATGGTCTCCTCTGAGACTATTGCTTCCACGAGTGCAGGGAATTTGTTCTTTATTTAAACCTAACATTTTTCCCTAGCCTCTAGCAATGTTTGAAACACTGTAGGTGCTGAGTAAGCATTTATGGAATTTACATTGTATTGAACTGGAGAAGAAAAGACAGTGAATGGAAGACATGATGGCTGTCTTTAAGTATGTGAAAAGTCATCTAGAAGATAGGTTTAGACTTGTTCTGGGGTAGAAGTTATGGGGAAGTAGATTTCATTTCTATAAGAGGAAGACTTTTCTAACCATTTGTTGTTGTTCGGTTGTGTCTAACTCTTTATGACCCCATTTGGGGTTTTCTTGGCAAAGATGCTAGAGTGGTTTGTAATTTTCTTCTCCAGGTCATTTTACAGATGAGGAAACTGAGGCAGACAGGGTTAAGTGTTTTGCCCAGGGTCACAGAGGTAGTAAGTGTCTGAGGCTAAATTTGAACTCAGGTCTTTGTGACTCCAGGCTCAGTACTCTATTCACTGTTCCATCTAGCACCTCTAACAATTAGAACTGTCTAAAAGTAGAATGGATTGACTAAGGAAATAACAAGTTTTTGGTCACAGCTGGTGTTCAAATGGAGGCTGGATGACCACTTCTTAGAGAGGCAGCTACATGGTGCTGTGGTAAACAGAGTACTAGACTTGTAGTCAGGAAGACCCAAGTTCAAATCCAGCTTCAAATACTTACTAGCTGTTTGACTTTGGGCAAGTCATTTAACCTCCCTTGGTCTCAGTTTCCTCATCTGTAAAATGAGGATAATGATAACACCTGTCACCTAAAATTGTTGTGAGGATAAAACAAGACAATAGTGGAAAAACACTTTGCAAGTATTAAAGCACTGTACAAATGCAAGTGATGGCAACAAGGCTGATGACATTGTAGACATGGTAATTGTTCAGTCATGGCCAACTCTTCGTGGACCATACTGTCTATGGGGTTTTCTTGGCAAAGATGCTGGAGTGGTTTGTCGTTTCCTCCTCCAATTTTAGGCAGGGGTTAATTAGCTCACCCAGGATCATGCAGCTAGTAAGTTCCTGCGGTCACATCTGACTCTTCTGAGTCTTTCTGACTCTAAGGCCTAGCACTCTGTCCACTGCTCCATTTAGTCAAACCTCCCCATCACCCCCACCCCCGTCCTCAATTTTGATATGTGTTGGGTTAAATGGCTTCTAAGTTCCAAAGGAGGAGGAGACCACACCCACCCCCCCTATACATGTACCACATACATACACACACACACACACCTGAGAAAACTAAAGTTGTGTTATTTACTTAAGTTTATACAAGTAAGAAGTGTCAGAGATGGGATTTGAGCCCAGATTCTCTGACTCCACTTCCCACTGTACCATAATGCCTCCTTCCTTTTTGACTTTGAGAATCTATGAACCAGTAGTTTATTAGGACGATAAATTTATAGCTAGAAGGGACCGTTACATGTTAACATTAATAACATTTTTATGAAGAACAGCCATTTTCCAAAGCAAAAAAAAATTCATGAAAAGAATGACATGGTTTTACAAATGTTCTACAGATATCTTTAATGTCTGGCCTAATAGAAAACAACTGAATTCTCAGATCTGCTTCTTTATTCAATCTGTTGTAATATGTCACTTTGGTTAAAGTCTATGAAGAAAATCCAACCTCACACAGATATGCAGTTGGAAAGGGGAGGCATATTTTAATAGACAAACAATGTCTTAACATTATTACGAAAGTAGTTTTGACATTGAGGACCCCCTGAAAGGGTCGCAGCCACCCCTAGAGGTCCATGGACCACACTTTGAGAACAACCGACTTAGAGTATAGGATTTCTGGTATAATAATAACTGACACGGATGACTTTGCAGCATAATCTCATTTGAGCTTCAAAACCAGGCTCTGAGGTCAGTAATAGAGGTATTGTCTCTGTCAAAGGTAGCTAGGTGGTGCAGTGGATAGAGCACTGGATCTCAAATCTGGAAGATTTGAATTCCAACACTTAGGAGCTGTGTGACCTTGGGCAAGTCATTTCACCTCTGCCTTTACAGAGTTTCCTCTTCTGTAAAATGGGGGTGATAGCAGCACCAACCTCAAAGAATTATTGTGGAAGCAGCTAGGTGGTGCAGTGAATAGAGTACTGGCCCCAGAATAAGGAGGACCTGAGTTCAAATCTGGCCTCAGACACGTAACACAAAACTAGCTGTGTGACCTTGGACAAGTCACTTAACCCCAACTGCCCTACCTTCCCCCCTCCAAAAAGCAGAAAAAAAAAAGAATTATTGTGAGCCTCAGGTGAGACAGTATTTGTAAAGTGCTCAGGGACAATGCCCGGGCATTGAGGTGGTGGTTAATAAATGCTTGTTTCCTTTCTTCCGTTTTACAGGCCAGGGAACTGAGATCAGAAAAGTGAAGGGCCTTGCTCATAATTACACAACTGGTAAGTGACAGGTGGAATCTTAGGCCACGTCTGATACTGAGCACTCACTGTACCTCGCTTGTATATAAGCAGGATTGCAATAACATTGCTGCTTTATGTGTTTGCTTTAAATGAAATCAGACGACTTTTGTTTGAAGAATTTCCCAACATTCAGAACATAAATGATTAGGCCTTGGGAGCGTGTTAGCCAATGATATTTGTTTTATTGCTGTTCTTATTCATTATTGTTGGCAAGTGACTGATGTTCCTCATGGCCTGGGGAAGCTTAATGGAGAGTAACATGATGAACAGATTCAGCCCCATCACCCTGTATCTGCTGTTAGATTACGCTCTGCCAGAAATGTAATATGTGACCCATGGGCTCGTCGCCCGTCACCCTAGGCTTTTCGTTTTTCTATCTGTAAACCGACAGATTTGGACTAGATCAAGGCTTCTCAACTTGGGGTTCGTGCGCTGTTTTTTATTTTTTTATTTTGATGAGTCTATTTCAGTATAATTGGTTTCCATGGTAATCTTGTGTGTCTCATTTTCTGACGTTAAAAGCAGTCCTCTGAGAAGAGTCCACAGGCTTCAGCAGACTGCTGGGGGCGTCTGTTGTGTGAGCGAGCGCACACACACACACACACACACACACACACACACACACACACACACACACACAGCCTCTGGCTCGATGATCTTTAAAAGTCCCCTCTAATTCCTATATTCTGTATTCTGAGGTCTCTCCCAGCATAAACAACAACAACATCTCCTTTGTTTTGAGATTCCTTCCAGACTCTGAGAGTCTGTGTTTTAAAATCCCTTCCAGCTCAAACGTTCTTTGTTTTCTAGGGC
Source organism: Pseudochirops corinnae (assembly GCA_028646515.1). NCBI lineage: Eukaryota > Metazoa > Chordata > Mammalia > Diprotodontia > Pseudocheiridae > Pseudochirops > Pseudochirops corinnae. The sequence goes on from CM053588.1 coordinate 103,077,920, forward strand.
CCTTTCTAGTTAATCAGTTAGTCAACAAGCATTTATTTAGTGCTCACTATGTGCCAAGCACTGTGTGAGGGTGAGGGGTGGAAATAAGCATTTATATACCACCTACTGTGTGCCAGGCATGGTCCTTGGGGGTAGGGGTGAAAATACGCATTCATATACCACCTACTGTGTGCCAGGCATGATCCTTGGGGGTAGGGGTGAAAATAAGCATTCATGTGCCACCTACTGTGTGCCAAGCATGATCCTTGGGGGTAGGGGTGAAAATAAGCATTAATATACCACCTACTGTGTGCCAGGCACTGTGCTAAGCTCATTTGAGAATAAAAATACAGGCAAAAAGAAAGACAGTCCTTGTCCTCACAGAGCTTACGTTCTAATGGGAAAAGGCAACACATAAAAAGAAGCTGAGAAGCAGCAGGGGTGGGGGAGGGCAGATAACATGATGGAGTATTTCACATATTATATGTATATAATATATACATATAATATAAAAATAACCAGATTATACTGGAGGGAAATGGAGAGATGACTGTCCTGGGCTCTTTTATGTTCTAAGGTCCCTTCCTGTTTTAATGCTCTATTTTCCAAGACCCACTTGGTGCTCTGATGGTTCATTTTCTAGAATTCTTTCTGTCTGACATTCTCTGTTTTAAGATCTTTTCCCACAAGTATTCTGTGATCTGAGATTTGTTGTGTGAAGTTTGGATTCAGTCAAAGGGCCACACTTGGGGACCTAGAGGGCCCCATGTGGCCTCGAGGCTGCAGGTTCCCGGTTATGATTCTTGCATTCTGTTAAATGATCCTTTGCAGTTCTAACATCCCCTTTTCATGGGACCATAGATTGAGAGCTGGAAAGACCCTTAGAGGCCTGATTTCACTCCCTTATTTTACAGATAAGGACCTGAGATCCAGAGAGGTTATATGACTTGCTTAGGGTCACATAGGTAGTAAGTTGTAGTTTGTCCTTTGTTCTCAAAGAGGACCATGATATTAAGAAGTTGATACCACGACTTGTAAGTGAATTGGATTTAAGTGAAGCAGGGCTGTGCAAAGTCAGCAGCCTCACTTTCTTATCCAGAACCATCTGGGTCTAGTGGCCAGATACAGATCAGGATAATTGGAGATGGCCCTGATGGTAGGTGACAAATTCAAGATGGAAAACCAAGCCTTATGGCCCCAAATTTGACACTGCATTTCTTCTCTATTTTCTGTGTCCTGATATTTTCTGTACCAAATTACCTTATAGCTCTCTCATTCTATGTCCTAAAGTACATTCTATCCCTAACATTCTGTGATTCTACAACTCTTTTTGGAAGCAATTTTACATGAGGACTGGGTCTTCAGTGTCAGCCTGTATCTTTGGAAGCCGTTTTATGTCATAAATCATGATCATGTCTCCATTCCTAATACTATGGTTTCTAACCTTTTCTTGGTTCCTCTCACCACTCTAGGCCCTGAGTTCCCTTAGGAATTTCTTTCTCCTGCCTCCCATTGCTTTTATCCTATTCTCGGGTCCCATCCCCATTGTCCCCCTTCTTCAGAGACTAAAGGAGTTACTTCTTCCCTGTTCATCCTCAGACTATAGGGATGTATCCCTTGCTCTCTCTTACCCTTCTCTTCCCTCTTCCCATTTGTACAACTTCCCACTGTTATTCCCACCCACAAAAGCTACTGATTTGCTTCTAAGGAAGGGACCAGGAGATTTCATTCATTAATTCAACTCCTCTACTTTTGTTTCTCATACTTCTTTAAATTTCCCTTAAGTCTTTTTGTTTTAGGTCCCTTTTATCCCTTGATGATGCCGCTTTGTACTTTCCTTTACCCCACAGATCAGTTTTCCTCTTTAAAAAAAAATGATAACTTATTAAACCTGAAAGAACTCATTTTACTATTTAGTCTTTTCTTGTTAATTCTACATATTCTCCTTTTTTTTTGTGCTTCTCTTGGTTGCGGTATTTGCAAGTCAATTAATCTGTTCAGCTTCTTTTCATTTATTTATTTTTTTGCAGAAACACTTCCAATGGCTCTCTTTTTGTTCAGTATTTATTCAGTTTTTTGATTATTAAGCTCTATTTGGGACAGCTAAGTGGCACATTGGATAGAATGCTGGATGGAATACTGGTTCTGGAGTCAGAAAGACCCATCTTCCTGAGTTCAAATCCAGCCTCAGATACTTTCTAGCTGTGTAACCCTGAGCATATCACTTCACCCTGTTTTCCTCAATTTTCTGTAAAATGAGCTGGAGAAGGAAATAGCAAAGTTCTCCAGTATCTTGGCCAAGAAAACCTCCAATGGAGTCATGAAGAGTTGGACATGACTGAAAACTGACTAAACAACAACAAGGCTCAGTTTGGGAGGATCTGTTATTTGGAGTTGCACTTTGCTAGTTATGACTACTGTGATTTCTCTAGAATGCAAAATGATCTCGTGCCATCTGAATTACCTTTACTCATATTTGAAGGTCTTTCTCCTGGTTGTTTAGAAAATTTGTTATTTGTCACTGAAATCGTTCAATTGAGCACTATGTCCCTTGAAGTTTGAAGAACAAAATTCTTTCTGTCGGTGATCTATGAATTCTTTTTAAATTCTTAATTAGAGGTCCTGATTTCTGCCATAAATTCAATTCTATTTTCTTGTTTTACAAGGCTTATTGCTCTTTTGAACTATTTTGAAATCTCTTGTTTTCTCATGGTCTCTAGGGAGGGGATTCTCTTTCCTTTGGTAATACTGGTTCATTTTTCCTAAATACTATAATATTTGTTCAATGAGCTTTGATTTCTTTTTTGAGATTTTATTTATTTTTCTTTCTGTCTTTATAATCTTCTGTTGGTTATCTGCTTATAGTTTTTATTCTCTATCATTAACCTTTGGAAATCCTCACTCTTTAGCCCCTATGCCTTCTGTTACTGCACAGACTATTGAGACTGGGCTGCTACTAAGTGGTCTCAGCCTTTTCACATTGGGTATCAAGGCCATTCTTTCCCTGAATCACCTGGAGGCAAAGACTGGTCTCAGCTGGATTTCTGGTCCCCTTTTCCTCAGGCCACATCTTTTGTTCCCCTTTAACCTATAGCTCTGATGGCCTTGTGGCATGTCTTTCATTCTGCTCAAGTTTTCAGTTTTTCCTTCTTCCATTTTAGTTATTCTGTACAATCAGTCCCTGTCACCGTTTTGTGGTTGGAGGATCAGGGGCAGTTTAGGAAAAATCATTGCTATGGAGGGATCACTGTATCTAGACTGTAGTGGGGAACTTGTTGCCTCAAGGCCACATGTGGCCCTTTAGGTCCTCAAATGCGGCCCTTTGACTGAATCCTAACAAATTTGTTCTGTGAGGTCAAAGGGCCATACTTGAGGACCTGGCGGGCCACATATGACCTTGAAGCCTCAGGTTCCCCACCCTTGTTCTAGACCCCTAATTAATCAATTCTTGCTTACTTGTCCTTACTGATTAGATAGAGAGGACTGTAAGTACTAAACATTACTGGTGTTGATCCATGAGGTTTTTTACTTTTTGTCGGGGTTCTGTATGCTTCCGGTGTTTTGCTATAATTACTCTATATTTGGCATATAATTCCTTTCTTTTTGGGTCTGGGATTTGAAAGAAGTTTGTAGGAAACAACTCTTATTTTATTTTATTTTTTGGTCTTTTTGGAGGGGGGAAGGCAGGGCAGTTGGGGTTAAGTGACTTGCCCAAGGTCACACAGCTAGTAAGTGTTAAGTGTCTAAGGTTAGATTTGAACTCAGGTCCTCCTGACTCCAGAGCCAGTGCTCTGTTTACTGTACCATCTAGCTGCCCCTCTAGGAAACAATTCTTTTTCCATCTTGCTGTGGCCTCAGCCTCTGTCACATTGTCAGTTGTCATTGATAGCCTCCAGATTGCCAAGGAGAAGGCAATGCCCAAGCCTTCACAGGGTAAGCAGGGAGCCCCTGAATTCCATTCTCTTCAGCCAGTTGAAATCCAAATTCATGGATAACAATCATTAATAACCACGTTTCTGTAGGACTTTAAAGTCTAGAAAATGCTTCCCTCACAACAACCCCCAGGATTGGTAGGTCAGTATTATCAAGACTGTCGCATGAGACAGGACATGGAGGGGTAAGAAAGCTGCCAGGCTTAGTGCCAGAGCTAGAATGCAAGCCCAGGTCATTGACTCAGGGTTTCTTCAGCAGTGTGCGTGCTCACCCAAGAGTCTCGTGCACACGTCACACAGGAAGCTGAAAACCATGCCGAAGAAGATGCCACCGCCTGCCTTCTAGCATCCCCTTCTGAATTTCTGCCCAAAAGGGAACAGCTGGGATGCTGATGCTGTTAACACCAAGGGCTCAGCTGGGAAGAGAGGAGATTAGCAGCACACTCCCCTAAGGAGACTCCCTCAATCCCAAACATCCCACAGATGAAATGCAAATAAGATGCTTTAGGAACAGGTGCCTGAAGCTGGTGCTGATTTATTCCACCAGTCACAGAGCTCTTCTGCCTCTGCTTGTCTGCCCAGTTACAGGAAGGGCTCCTTGGACCAAGGAATTTCAGCTCTTGGGTTAGGCTATAAGGGGACAGATTTAAGGTTAAGGTAAGGAAGCACTGCCAATCAGTCATGGCTGCCCTGAGTGGGAATAAATGAGCTCCTCTCACCAGAAGGGTTCAAGAAGAGGCTGAAGGACCCTAGGCCATAGATGAAACAGACAGGGTTCTTTCACCGGGTAGAAGGTTGGAATAGACTGTAGGAAGGAGCCCTAGAGGTCATCCAGGCTACCTTTATCTAAGCAAAAGAAACTTTCGCAACATCCCAGCAAGCTCTGTTGAAGTATCCAGTGATGGGGAGCTTATTCCCTGCTGAGGCAGCCGTTTTACCTACAGACAGCTGTGACTCCTAGGAAGTCGCTTTTCATGTGAGCTCTCAGGCTGCTCTTCTACCTCTTCTCCCTAGATCTTCTAGGATCTACCTCTTTTACTTCTGATTCTAGGACCCAGGCCTTATTACTTCACATCCTGGCCTCTTTGCCCCTCTTGGAAATCCCAGTGCCCTTCCTCTTTTAATTATTTCCCCTTTTCTCCTGTATATAGCTTGCTTTATATGTATTTGTTTGCATATTATCTCTCTCATTAGATTATAAGGTCCTTGAAGGCAGGGACTATCTTTTACCTCTTTTTGTGTCCTCGGTGCTTAACACAGTGCCTGGCACTTAATAGGATGTCTTTATGAAATGCCTACTATATTCCAGGCACTGTGCTAATCATTTTACAAACATTATCTCATTTAATCTTCACAACAACAGTAGGAGGTAGTTGTTAGTATTATCCACATTTTACAGATGAGGAAACTGAGGCAGACAAGTTAAGTGACTTACCCAGGATCACACAGCTAGTCTATGTTTGAGGCTAGATTTGAACTCAGTTCTTCTGACTCCAGACCCAGTGCTCTGTCCACTACCTAATGTTGTCAGACGCTTCTTGGTTGCCTGTGGTGTACAAGACAATAAGACAGGCAGACAGAAAGAAACAGAGACTGTAGGATTTAGAGCTGAAAAGAACCATAGACCATCTACTCCAATCCCCCATTTTATAGTGGGAGAAGCCTTGGGGAAGTGTGCTAGGGCACAGTCCTGCTCTTACAGAGAAGATTCAGACCCAGCTCCTCTAACTCATATCCTATGCCTTTTCTCCTCTTTCCCACTTTGGTGGGCTAGGCCAGTCTCAGGCTGGTCTCCTGGTAGTTTAGGTTTCGTGTTTGAATGAAATGAGACACTCATAGATGATTTAACACAGTTAACAAAAGGAGGTTTACTTAGCCATAGCAAGGGAAGGGTATTCAATGGGGACACTATGTTGATTCTGTTAAGGACAGTTCATCATGCTCTCAGTCCACAATCAGAAACCTCAGAGAAAGAAAGATGGAGCTCCTTCTGGCCTTTTGTAGTCAGGCAGTGAGGCAACAAGACCCAGCCCTCTTAGTCAGTCAGATCTTAAGGACAAGAACTAGCCTAAGCTGCATATGGTAAACCTTAGGAAAAGCTAGCCTAGACTACAAGGCAGGAGCCTAAGTAATATTTCCCCCATCACATACACTAAGGTAGAATGAAAGGGAATCTTCTCCCCAACACTTTTAAACCTAGCATTGTTGTTGTTTAGCCTTCCTTCTCGAATAGGACCAATGACATCAGGAGAGTGATGTCTTGACATGCAAGTGAATTGCATTTAATTGAGGCAGAGCTGTGCAAAGTCATCAGCCTCACTTTCTCCCTCCTAAAAATGAGACCCAGGAAGCTCAGAGTCTCCTGCCTCCTACAACAGATTACTGAACAAGCTTATGATTTTTAAAAGCTTTTTTAACACATGAATTATTAAAATACATTTGTGTACTAAGTCTACTGGGGAAGAAATGAGAGTCAAGAGAGTTCAATTCTGGTCTTGGTTCCAGGACTCACTTTCAAGATGACCTTGGATTCGTCACTTAATTTGTCAGTTTAACCCTGTGAAAAATGGCAATAGAATGTGACTCATAATTACATCATAGAAAGAGAAGAATTGGAGAGATGATTTGGTGTGATAGAAAGAGTGGTAGACTGGATTGGGAGATCTGGAGTAGATAAAGGCAGAGATGGAAGTCTTACTAAATTTGCAGATGACCCCAAACCTGGAAAGGATTACTAAGATGCTAGATGACAGGATTTGAAAGGATCTTAACAGGAGAACATGCACACACATGTTTCAGTAAACACTGAAGGGGACCTCAGCTGCATCTGAACTTCCTTCTAAAGCAGTGGTTCTCAACCTGTGGGTTATGTTGAATTTGTAACAATGAAAATACGTCCTGCATATCAGATATTTACATTATGATTCATAACAGTAGCAAAATTACAGTTATGAAGTATCAATGAAAATAATTTTATGGTTGGGGCTCACCACAACATGAGGAACTGTATTAAAGGGTCGTGGCATTAGGAAGGTTGAGAACCACTGTTCTAAAGCTTTGCCACTTGAACGAATCTTCAGCCATTTTTTTTTTTGCCTGGCTCTTTCCCATTCCTGATGCCAAAGGGCATGGTTAGGCTGATGGAGTCACAGGATGACTGGCCTCCTTAAAATGAGGCTGACTAAGAGCACAGCCAGGCCACCAGGGTCGCCTGCCTGGGTGTCATCTACCAAGGGAGATGGCATTTGGACAAGCCCAATCAGCACGGCTCCCCCAGGAGCCATGTGGAGCTTTGGGAAGAGCAGTAGAGTTGGAGATGATGCTTCAGTGGCCTCCTCTTTAAAGAAAGGAGGTGGGACTCAGACACTCTCTAGATTCTCGTCCCATTCTATTTTTATTTTATTTTATTTTTTTGGAGGGGGAAAGGCAAGGCAGTTGGGATAAAATGACTTGTCCAAGGTCACACGGCTAGTTAAGTGTCAAGTGTCTGAGGTCAGATTTGAACTCAGCTCAGTACTCTCTTCACTGCAGCACCTGGCTACCCCAAGTCATTTGATCTTAAGCAAAGTCGTTTAAATGCTCTTAAGTTTCAGGTTTCCTGGTACCTCCAGAATCACATAGAAAATCCTGCTTGGCATTTTAAGCCCTTCACAGCCCTGTCCATTCCTGTTTTTCCAGTCTTATAATTTACTCCCTTTACTCTATGCTCTGGTGCACTGGCCAACTCATTGTTCTTTACCCGTGAGTCTCCATCTCCAGATTCCATCACGTCTGTCCTCCGTGTCTGGAGTCCTGTCCTTGGTCACCTCTGTCTACCTCCTGCCTGCCCTGGCTTCCTTCAAAACAGCTCAAAACCTACATTCTGCAGGATCTTTCCTGGCCTGTTACGACCCATCCTCCCCCTGAGATTTCTGGTGCCGTCCCTCTCTGGGATTACCTTCCATTTACTCTGTCTATATCTTAATTGCACATAATGAGGATGTGAGGTCTTGAATGCTTTTCCTTTGCAGTCCTAGCTCTTAGAACAGTTCTTGACACCTTGCTGTTGTTGTTGAGTCATGTCAGTCATATCTGACTCTTTAGGACCCTATTTGGGGTTTTCTTTACAAAAATACTAGACTGGTTTACCATTTCCTTCTCCAGCTCATTTAACCTTTGAGGAAACTGAGGCAAAGAGGGTGAAATGACTTGGCCAGGATCACACAGCTAGGAAGTGTCTGAGACTGGATTTAATGTCAGGAAATGAGTCTTTGTGATTCCAAGCCTAGTGCTCTATCCACTGCACCACCCAGCCGCCCTTCGGCCACTCAGCAAATGCTAAATAAATGCTTGTGGCTCCTGATTCTTCCAAGATTATCTCTGTTTTATCCAGTATCTATCTTCTTTGTTATTTGAGTGTTGTCCTGTCCCCCCCAGTAGACTGTGAGTTGAGGGGGAGGATGCTTTATTTTCTTGGAATTCCCAGTACTCAGCACAGTGCCTGCTGGGGGTTGTGCCTGTGGTTTTTAGCTGGGTGACTTCCTACAAGGCACGAAACCTTGCTAAAGGTTGGTTTCACGGCTCTTCTATAAAATGGGGGTAAGAAGACCTACCTGACAGGGCTCACACATCCAGTGGGGTTATAGTGAGGAAAGCATATTGTAAACCTTAAAACCCTAGAGAAATGTGAGGGGCTATTATGACCTACCTCTCAGTGTGATGGTATGCTGAACGGAATGCTGAACTTGAGGGCAGGAAGATGTGGGTCCAGATCCCACTTATCCCCCTATATTAGCCACATGACCTGGGGGTAAACACTTAATTTCTCTGACCCTCAGTTTCTTCAGCTATGAAATGGGGATAAGAACACCTGGAGCACCTACTTCACAGGGTTGTTCTAAGACTCAGATGAGATCATATATGTAAGCCTTAAAGCACTATACAGTGTCCCAGCTATCCATAGTTTAGGCTTTAAATTAAAGTTTAAAGCTTCGCTAAGATTTTTGAGACACTGTATATTTATTATTAAGACAGTGCTTTGTCAACATGAAAGACTAAAGAGATAGGAATTGTTACTGTTTAAACTTTCATAAAGCATTTGTATCATCTGTGCATTTCAATTAAATTTCCATAAATGAGAGGCACCATTAAAAAGATTTGTGGGGCAGTCCCTGCCCTCAGGGGTTATACCACACAAGCAGGAAGACCCAGTCCAACCAGTTTAACTCAATGCAAGCTCTGCTCAAAACTGTAGGAAGAGGCCACAGCTGTCTGAAGTTGAGTCACAGTCCCTGGTGTCTCTGCCAGGTTCCCCTCTGAAAACCCCCAAGGAAAAGGCTGGAGGGGTAGCCCCAGTACCTTGGGCACCCACACTGTTGTACCAGCTGGGCTGAGTAGACAAATCCAGCTGACTTTGGGAGTAAAGGCAGACCGGGCCCAGCCTCACCAGTGACACAGCCTGAGAGGGGTAGGTCTCCCGGATTGCCAACTCCCCAGTGAAGAATTCAGCAGTCTTCTTGGAGTTGAGCACAGGGGAGACCTCCTTCTCACTGATATGAATTAACCTCACTGCAGAACTAAAAAGGGAAGGACAATCAGCAGTAAGTACTTGGGTGCTGTGGTTAAGCCCTAGCTCTAACACTTAAAAGCTATCCGATCACAGGAAAGTAATTTCATTCTCTGCATCTCTTTCTCCTTATCCATTATCTTCTGAGGATATACTTTGGTTCCTGCCTGACCCTCCTGGAGGCCAGAGTGCTGGGCACATGGAAACTCAATAAGTAAAAATAATAATTATCATTCTTGTTAATAAGAATGATTCATATTTTTGTAACACTTTTAGTCTTATAAAATACTTTTCTCACAGGAGCCTTTTAAAGTAGGCATTGCAAATATTTTTATCCCATTTCATAGATGAGGAAATTAAATTTCTGGAATGAAATGGATTGCCCTGAGTCACAGGTAGTGACATAGCTGGACTTCTGAAGTAGTGAGTTTGCTGTCACTGGTCATAGAGTTATTGATTTAGAACTGGAAGGAACCTGAGAGGTCATCTAGTCCAGCTCCCTCAGTTTAGAGATGAGGAAATTGGGATTTAGGAATTCAGATACAGGCTGGATAACCACTTGTAAAGAATGCTGCCGGCCGTATTTGTGCAAGGTTGGAGGGTGTAAGAGGGTGGTAAGCCAGATGATCCCTCATGGCCTTTTTAGTGTGAAGATCTTTATCTTGTCAATTGATTGCTTCAGTCTACAATTCTCTGAGTCTAAGACTTTAGGATTCCTTGTTGATTGATAGATGGAACGAACTTTATATGATCAGATGGCCAATATACAGGCTTGATTTCATCTCTGTCTAAGCCACCAGCCTTTTCGAGCTCTTGGAGCAGGAATGAGGAGGGAGCAATGAGTGGAAAGCAGCACAGGAAATCTGGGGGGAGCCTACAGCAAAGGCTCCTTTGCAAAATGTTATTAGTGAACCAGAATTAGAAATAATGTCCAATTCCCAAGATTAAATATTAGGACATAGTTTGTTAGAAAATAAAACATAAAAGGTCAGACTTGAGAGGTCATCTAGCCCAACCCCTTGGAAGGGCCCTTCTAGCTCGGCTAACCATGTTCTGTGTTCCAGCATTCTGTATGTGTCTTAATGTTCTCGATTCAGTGTTCCAGCATTCTTTGTTGTAATGTCCTTCCTAATTCTAATAGTTTAAAGATCCCTTCTATTCTGCCTTTATAATTTTAAGGCCCCTGCTAGCTCTGATGTTTCTATGGGAAAAGGCAGACTCTCAGAAAAAATGCCAGTGAGATTTAGTCTATAGGCCCCCTATTAGACTGTAAGGTCCAGAGAGCACAATGAGTGCTAAACTTTACATCTCCCTAATTAGAGGGAGAGGGAATAAGGATTTATTAAGTGCCTCCTGTATGCCAGGCATTGTACTTATCACTTTACAAATACTATCTCAGTTGATCCTCACAATAACACTGAGAGGTAAGTACTGTTATTATCCCCATTTTATAGCTGAGGAAACCGAAGTAGACAGAGGTTAAGTGACTTACCCAGAGTCAGTGTCTGAGGTCACATTTGAACTCAAGTCTTCCTGTCTCTAAGCCCAGCATCCTATCCATTGTGCCACCTAACAACTTTTCATCAGCTAGAAGTATTCTTTATAAAGATCAAAATTTTTTTTATTTGAAGTGAATTCCAAAGAAGAAGGCCACTCGAGTCAAAAGTATCAGGCAATAGGTTTAGGGGAGCAGGCTGTTTGAAAGAGGACTAATCAGATAACAATAGCAACTTTGTTTGGAGATTCAGGGATTTTAGTCCTTAAATCTGATTCACCCATCTGAAATGGTATCCACATAATCTTCTGAATTTAAAATTAAAACAAAAAGAGTTCAAAGTTCTGATTATCTAGACATGACTGTGTATCATGTAAGCAGTGACCACTTTATAAATGCTTATGGATTAATTGATGTTTCCCCTCTAGGTTTTTCTCAACATCCTAGCCTCTCACCATGTCTGACCCCATCACTCTGAACGTTGGAGGAAAGCTCTATACTACCTCCCTGTCAACCCTGACCAGTTTTCCCAACTCCATGCTGGGAGCCATGTTCAGTGGGAAGATGCCCACCAAGAAAGACAGCCAAGGCAACTGCTTCATTGACCGCGATGGCAAGGTCTTCCGCTACATCCTGAACTTCTTGAGGACTTCCCATCTGGACCTCCCTGAGGATTTCCAAGAGATGGGGCTGCTCCGGAGAGAAGCAGACTTCTATCAAGTACAGCCTCTGATTGAAGCCCTTCAGGAAAAGGAGGTGGAGATGTCTAAGGCGGAGAAGAATGCCATGCTTAATATCACCTTGAATAAACACGTGCAAAACATCCACTTCACCGTCCGGGAGGCACCGCAGATCTACAGCTTGTCCTCTTCTGACATGGAGGTCTTCAATGCCAACATATTTAGCACATCGAGCCTTTTCCTAAAGCTCTTGGGCTCTAAACTCTACTACTGCTTCAACGGCAACTTGTCTTCCATCTCTAGCTACTTGCAAGACCCAAACCACCTCACTTTGGATTGGGTGGCCAGCGTGGATGGCTTGCCTGAAGAAGAATACACCAAACAGAATTTAAAGAGACTGTGGGTGGTGCCGGCCAACAAGCAGATTAACAGCTTCCAGGTGTTTGTGGAGGAGGTATTGAAAATTGCACTGAGCGATGGCTTTTGTGTGGATTCTTCCCACCCGCACCTCTCTGATTTTATGAATAATAAGATTATTCGATTAATACGGTATAGATAGAATGGCCCAGCTTCCAGTACATATGCAGTCTACAAGATAACACAAGGTCAGCAGAGTGTTTCTCTTAAAGCACCAGCTAAGAAACACTCACCAGCAGTGTGATACAGAATCATATACTAATATGTATTAATCACTAAGCAGGAGTTGATTTTCTCCCCTATAATGTAGCTATCTGTATGCCCTTTCAGAATATATGTGTTCTCTAGTCAGAGGGAGCATTCTTCTCCAGGTTTGTCAGGGTACTGCTAGTATATTACCAGGGATGGAGAGTCTCTTGATATTCTTCAAAGGAGATGGTTGATGGTCTTTATGGCTGGGGAAAACAAGCATCAAACTCTCCCCATGGGTTGCCTTTCCATTTCTACCATTTGCCAGGACCTCAGTTAACTCATCTATGCTAAGCGATAATGCTATGTTGAGAGGGGATGGGGGGGGTGGAAGGGAAGTGTGAAGCTGTAAAATCTATTCACTGCTCTAGGATCCTGGGATCCAAGCCAAGCTTGTCTCATCCATAGCAAGTGAATTTCTGCAGCCCCATAGTTATTTACATAGGAGACCAAACAAGTTTGGCTTCATTGGAGTTGTGTTGTGTTCATGGAGATTTTCTTTTCTGCTTCAGCAATAATCTCCAGGGAAGGTGGGGGGAGGTGAGAAGAGACTGCAGAGGCAAATTAGAGCAGCAAGCAATCCATAAGAAAGACTTGAGTTTTCTTCTAAGCTTGGCCACAGCTTAGAACATGGACTTTAGTCACAGATCTTAAGACTACTGATTGAGAGTGCCTGGACCTTTGGGAAGAAGAGATACTCTGTCATCACAGGATTGTTACCAGATTCCATGATCCTTGGTCTCCAGTGAAGAGGGTGATTTAACAGACAGACTAGCACTTTTATCTATACATCTTTATTAATGTAATCCCTTCATAGCAGTCATCTGAAGAGCCACATGTTTTTCTGGGCTTCTCTTTCAGAATGTCCTTAATCAAGCAGAAATTGGAATAAGGGGTGGAAATTACTGAGGATGGGGTAGAAATTTCAGTCTAGGATGAGGAAGATCTTCTTAACAATTGGAGCTTTGTGAAAATGAATGTGTTGTCTTAGTACAGAGGGAATTCTCTGTCACTGGAAGTGATGACATAGTTCTTAGAAACATGGAAGCTCAAAGTTGGCAAGGACATCAGAGGCCATCTAGCCCAAATCACACTTGAATAAGAACCTCCACTACACCATGCCCAAAGGGTGGTCATCCAGCCTCTGTTTAAAGATCTCCAGGCAAGACAACCCATTCCAATTCTGTATAACTCTAATGGTTAGGAAATTTTTTCCTCATACTGAGCTTGAATTAACTCCGTTTTAGCTCCATTGGTCCTAATTCTGGGACCAAGCAGAATAAATTTAATCCTTCTTTCATACGATGACCCATCAAATACTTGACAATGGCTAACATATTCCCTCCACGTCTTCTCTAGAGTAAATGTCCCCAGCCCTTCTAATCAATGCTTGTGTGACATGATCTCCAGTCCCCTTGACTTCCTCTTTGCTATCCTTGGATGTATTCTAGTTGCCACTGCTTCATCTAAAAATGAACAAAATACTCCATATGTGGTCTGACATGTCATAGGTAGGACTATGATTTCCTTCACTGGACATTCCATTTCTTTGTGCCAATAGGGCCCTGGAAATAGGGCATGTTCCCTCTCTCTCTTATCTCACTAATGCTATTAGCTGGCAGAACTGCTGATCAGTATCAGCTTGTCAATGTCCTTCCTCAAATGTGGTACCTGAATTGAACACAATATTCTAGAAGATGACTGACCAGGGAAGAATACTGTGGGACTTAACACCTTTCTCCTTCTGGAAACTATGCTTCTGTGAACACAGCCTGAGATCACGTTCATTGAGTGTAACATATTGGAAAGTCAGTCCTGCTGTTTCATAATCACACCTGGGACACACATTGTTTGGGTCAGGTACAGGTCAAGAAAGCCAGGGGCGAGGGCACCCTCTGGGCTCTGCAGAATCCAGCCAGTGACAAGTGGTGCATGTCTCCATGTTGCACCCTATGCGATGCCACTGAGCCAGCAGCCTTAGGACCCCCAATGGTCCTCTTATTTTTGTCAAGGCTCACTCAGCTGAGCTGCAAAAACTCAAACTTGGATCATTCCTCTCCATGACAACAAAGCACGGGAATCGGAGATGCTTAATTTGCTACTGGCTAGTGCTGGGCAAGCTAATGGCTCCATGGGCCCCTGGAGAAACCTATATAGCTACATTCTCTGTGGGGCACTGGGCATGTATAGCTTTCTTTATGCAATAAATTGTATAGCTTTAATGCAGCATAATTCCTGAGTCTCTGTGGCATTTGTTCTCATGTTTGAGAGCTTATTTTGTTGGTGCCAAACCCTGGCCCCCATGACCACCAAACATTGCATATTGGCACTTAGTTCTATGACCCTGGGCAAAACACTTATCTCTCTAAGCCTCACTTTCCTCATCTGTAGAAGCCAGGTAGATGGTACAGTGGATAAGAGTACTAGATTTGGAGTCAGGAAGACCTTAGTGCAAATCCTGCACCAGACACTTAGCTAGCTTGAGCAAGTAAGTCACTTAACCTCTTAAAGCCTCAGTGTCCTCATCTGTAAACCGAGGATGATAATAGCACCTCGCTCCCAGGGTGGTTATGGGGGTAGAATGAGAATATAAAACACTTTGCAAACCCTAAGTGCCACATAAGTGCTGGTTATTATTGTTATTATCAAAATGGGGAAAGTAATACTTGCACTATCTCCCTCCCAGCCCAGGGTTGTTGCATAGAAAGCATTAAGTCATTTTGTTTTGTTTTTTTAGAGGGAGAAGGCAAGGCAATTGGGGTTGAGTGACTTGCCCAAAGTCACATGGCTAGTAAGTGTTTCAAGTGTCAGAGGTCAGATTTGAACTCAGGTCCTCCTGACTCCAGGGCCAGTGCTCTATTCACTGTGCCACCTAGCTGCCCCCAAAAGCCTTAAATCTTAAAGGCAATAGAAATATGAGATCATCAGGTACCTTGGTGTAATAGAGCCCCACTGGACCTAGAGTCAAGAGACTTGGGTTCAAGTCCTAATTCTGACACTAGCTGGGTGACCCTGGCTAAGTCACAGCTTTACTGAGCCTCCATTCGATAATCTGTAAAATGGGGATAATAAGACCTGCATTAGCTACTTTGCAGCATTGTGAGAAGGAAAGTGTTTTGTAAACCTTAATGTTTGTTGAGTTTGAGTTGTTATTAAGTGACTTGCTCAAAGTCAATCCATTAGTTGACTGACTAGTGAACCCACAACTCTTTACTCCTAATCCAGTACCCTTTCTGCAATGCCTGGGCAAAGGATTCTGTTTCCAGAGCCATGGATTCTAGCCTGTGGCTCTGCCACTGAAGGGTCCTTTGACATGGGAAAGTCAGCTTGTCTCTCTGGACCTGGCCAGTGCTCTTTCCACTTGCATGCCCTCCCCTACTTAATTACCTCTATTTCCCCTTCTTCTTTCGTCCCCTATGTGACAGAATCCTTTTGCCCTTAACAGACAAATTTCTCCTTCTTTGTTGAGAAGACTGAAGCCATGCCTCATAAATTCTGTCAAAACTGCTAGGCCTCTCCGTCTTCTCTCATCCTCTTCCTTCCAGAAGATGAGATAGCCCTCCTCATTGCCGAGGAAAACACTGAATCATAGACTAGAACTGGAAGGGACCGTAGGGGTTGATTCCAGCCTGCTCATTTTACAGATGATAAAAATGTATGTCTAGTGAGGTTAAATGACTCACCTGAACTTGAACAAGTAATAAATGTCAGACTTGAGATCACGTGGCTATTCATAATTTAAATTCATCTCTCTACCCCACCATGCTATTTTTGTGTCCTTCATTCCCCCTCCCCCTATTCCACAAACACATCTTTGATCTCTTCCTCTCCATTGGTTTTTATTTACAAACATTCTCAGACCTCTTTATCCTTAAAAAAAAAAAACTAATTAAAAGCCACTTTCCTTTGACTCTGCTACCCTCTCCAGTTCTCATGTTATCTCTTTCCTCCCCTTCACTGGCAAACTTCCAGAAAGAGTTATCGAGACTGTTCTATCTAAATAATTTCTCTTTCTCATCACGTACTCACTCTTCAACACCCCAGCAATCTGGCTTCTGTTCCCACTATCCTTACAGAAACTGAGCTCTAGTCAACAAGGACCTGCTAATTCACAAACACCAATGGTCTTGTCTCATGCCCAATCCTCGACTTTTCAGCAACATTCAACCCTAGTAACTACTCCCTTCTTCCTGAATATTCTGACACTGATGTCAGTGACAGTGCTCTTTCCTACTACTCTTTTTACATGTGAATTAGTTCAAAACAAAACAAAACTAAGCCTTTTTAAAGCACTCACTACATGCCAGGCATGGTGCTAAGTGGGGGATGGAAAAGGGGACACATTCCAGGGTAAAGAGGCCACGGGGAAAGCAGGCAATTCTAGGGCAAGGAGGCCCCATATACTGAGTAAGGGAAGAGGTCCAAGATGAGAAGGCATGGTTTTGAAGTCCAGAAAGTCAGGGACAGGACCAGAAAGAAAAAGAAGGCAAGGCAGCCTAGAACCCAAGGAATGATCCAAAAGGATATTGAGAAGGACTGGTCAGATGAATAGGAGGAGAACCAGGAGAGAGCAATGTCAAGAAAACCTAGAAAGGAGGAAATATTCAGAAGACGGTGATCAACGGTGTCCAATGCTGCAGAAATGTCAAGGATGAAGATGGAGAAAAGTCCATCTGATTTGGCCATTAAGACATGATTGGTAACTTCGGAGAAAGCAGCTTCAGTTGAATGATGAGGTTAGAAACCAGATGGTGGATGCTTTAGAGAAGAATGAGAAGTAGAAGCACCAAGTGTAGATAGTTTTCTTAAGGAGTTTAGCAATGAAGATGGCTAAGACATAGAGATAGAGATGGAGAGATAAAAAGCATTAGCTAGCAGGGCTGGTTAGATCAAGCAAAGTTGGGGAGGTTTTTTTTAAGTACGAGGTGGTAGATAGGGAGAAATTAAAGACAGGACTGTGGAGGTGATCTGCTAGAAGAGATGGAAGGGGATGGGGTCAAGGGTGTAAGGAAAGGACCTAGCTCTGGTAAAGAGAAGGGTCACTTCCTCACGAAAGACCAGAGTGAAGGAAATAGTGGAAGATGTCAGAAGGATGTGAAAGAGGAAAAAAAGAGAAGAGATAGCTCATGGCGAAGGGCCTAAGTTTTTTTTCTGGAAGCATGAAGAGAGGTCCTAGCATAGAGGATGAGAGGAGGTCATGCTGGGAAAGACTTTAGGAAGATGGAAAGGTTTAAAACAGCTATTGTGGAGAATACAATAGTGAATTGATTAAAGGGGAGCAGAGTAATTGCCTTTCTCACTGATAGCTGGGTTGCGATTATGTAATTTTATATTAATAATTAATTATGTAAATTTATAGTAGGCCCATTCAGCACAGTTTCATGATTTTCATGAGCTGAAAAGATATGAATAGGAGCAAAGGAGGATGGTGAGAGCAATCCAGGGGTAAGTTTTGGCAGGACACGATTGGCAATAGGACAAGGAGCAAGGGATTAGAGAGAAGAAGATAGTGTAGAGTTGAGTTGGTTCACCAAAGTGTTAAGACAGAGAAGGGCCGTATGACCTTGGGCAAGTCACTTCACTGTAATTGCCCTGCCTTACCCCCTCCAAAAAGCAAAAAAAAAAAAAAAAGAGAGAGAGAGAAAGAGAAGGTAGGAGAGTGTAGCCAGTGCAGGGTGATGGCTTGGGAAAAAAGTAAGAGATGGAGATCACGGTAAAGATGGAGAACAAAGTTGGGGTGGGGGAAGGGTATTGTAAGACATAAGGAAAGATGGAATGTTAAAAGACTATGAAAAAATAAAGGAATTTTGTGAACAAGGAAACACATAGGTGTTGTCAAGATCAAGGATATTGCCACCTATTGTTCAGCTGAGGTAGAGTAGAGGAGTAAATCATGGGAAATGAGTAGATTGAGGAACTGTGAAGGGAAATTATATAAGGGAGAATCAATATATGTTGAAGTGCCCTAGTGTGAGGGGAGGAGGTGGGAAGGTAAGAAAGACCCAGAGCCAGGCATTGGATTGATTGGAAGAAGGAAGGATAAACTTCAAAGAATGAGAAGTTGCTTAGCCAAGTTGAGAGAGGGAAAGTCTAGAAGTGGTAATGGGGAGAAGAAGTGTTCCAACTTCCCTACCATGACCAGTGGGTGAGAAGTAGGAGAGAAAGAGATGTATTGGAAGGTATAGAGAAGGAAGCGGTGTTATAGGAAGGAGCCAGTGAAGAATAAAAGATTGAAATATTTAAAAAAGAATTTTAAAAGTCACTGGAGCACTAGAAATTGTCCTGGGGTAGGCCCCCCACTGCAAGGGGAGGTTGATTGTGAACTCCTCTGTGCTACACTGGAGAGGGCCTGTAGTGGCAATGTGATATTCACAGAACTGGCAGCATAGTCCCCAGTGTAATTCTGAATCACAAAATATAACTCTCCATATAGAAGACAGAAGCAAAACATTTATTCAGACACCAGAAAGTCAAATCCCAACACCAGGAAACTGAATCTATCATAGCAACAAAGAAGTTAACAGACTTTGCATTGCAGAGGGCAACACCATCCCAAAGCCTTCCCACAAACAAACACTCACAAGCCTAGCTGTCTCCTTGCCTGTGTCCCCTTTCTCCCCTAACTCTAACCGCTCTGACTCCCAGTTTCCACTGGGCTCTGCTCCACCCTTCCTGATCCACCTGTTCAGCAAACTCCTAACACCATATGCTCCATGTGATTACTTTTGGCCTATTAGGAGGCAGGGAAGATCTTCAAATTACCATTACCATTACAGGGCCTTTTCAGGGTTTGATGCAGAAGATAGTAGGCAGCAGGAAGGTCTTGTCGATACCTGATCAAACTTCTTCTTCATCTCCTTCACTGGTTTACCATCCTCTTCCTGCCCCCTAAGTGTGACTCTCTCTTGACCCTTTTGCTTTCTTTCTCTATACTCTGGCCTTTGGTGATTTCAGCCACAACATGATCACTTTTATGCAGATAACTCCCAAATCAACATACTCAACCCCAAACTTTCCCCTGAGCTCCAGCACAGAATTTCCACCTAGTTGCTAGACACATCTATCTGGTTATCTTGCCAGCATCTGAGACTCATGTCCAAAACTGAACTCAACATTATCATTCTCCTCACCAAAAAGGAAAAAAACAACCCTACCTCTCTTTCCAAATTCATTATTTATTTACACTGATGGACCACTATCCTCTTAATTATTCAGATTCAAGACTAGGGAATCACAGAATTTCAGTGTGATGTAGCCCCAGCAGCCATCTAGTCTAATGTATACCTAAATTAGGATCCCTTGACATCTTACCCAACAAGTGGTCATCTAATTTCTATTTGGCAGCCACCAGTAGAAAGCCCACCTCTAACCCCATTCCATTTTTGAATAGCTCTGTTAGGAAGTTTTTACTCACAGAAAGCCCAAATTTGTCTCTTTGCAATGTCTACCTTTTGCTCCTAATCTGTCCTCCTTTCAGGGTCAAATGAAAAAAGTCTAGGGGCAGCTAGGTGGTACAGGATAGTGCGCTAGTCCTGGAGTTAGGAGGACCTGAGTTCAAAGTCAGTCTCAGACACTTAGTAACTATGTAAACCCACAAGTCACTTAACCCCAATTGTCACGAGAGAAAGGAAGAAAGGAAGAAAGGAAGGGAGAAAGGAGTCTAAAATGGATTCTTAAGATGATATCTCTTCCAATACTTGAAGACAACTGGATTCCCCCCACCCAAGACCTAAGTATTGTCTTCTCTGCTAAACCACCCAAGTCCCTTCACAGGGTCTTCATTTGGCATAAACTTGAAACCCTTCATTCTTACAACTGCCTTAATCTAATTACTCTACAATTTATCTATATGGTTCTTGGTACCACGAAATGATCTCCAAATATGGTCTGACCAGGACAGAGTACAGTATTCTTGGTGCCATTCCTGTCTTAACACAGTTTAAGATTACAGTGGCTTTTTCCACTTCCATATCATGCAGTTGCTCGTATTGAACCTGTAGCCCTCCAAGACCCTAGGATCTTTTTCAAACAAACTGCTGTCTTAACCACTGCTCCTCAAGCTTCTACTTGTGAAGCGGACTTTCTTTAAACCTAAGAGTAATACTTCATATGGATCCCTATTACATTCCATCTTACTGCAAGTAGCCCAATGTTTTAGTTTAAGATCTTTTTTATTATTAATATATATCTAGCACTTACATAGAGCTTTAAAGTTTGCAAAAGAACTGTGCATGCAGTCTTCTTTGATTCTCACAATACTGAGGGGTAAATACTATTATTATCTTCATTTTGTTTTGTTTTGCTTTTTGGAGGGGGGAAGGCAGGGCAATTGGGGTTAAGTGACTTGCCCAAGGTCACATGGCTAGTAAGTGTTAAGTGTGTGAGACCAGATTTGAACTCAGGTCCTCCTGATTCCAGGGCCAGTGCTCTATTCACTGTGCCACCTAGCCGCCCCAATTATCCCCATTTTGCAGATGAGAAACCTGAGGCAAACAGTAGTCAAGTGACCTGCCCAGGATTACATGGCTAATAAGTGTCTGAGGTTTGATTTGAACTCAAGTCTTCCCGACTCCGGGGTTAGTAGTCTCTCCACTGTCACTTAATTACCTCTCTATCAAATTTTAGTCCATGGGCTCCTACCTATCTTTTTTATTTTTTATCAATCAATTGAAATTTTTTTTCCTAAAATCAGGTTTTATATGTCATATATTATGTGTTATATATATATCATATATGTATTATATATTATCATATATTATAAGCTCTCTCTCCTCTTCTACCATAAATTCTATTTTAGATCAAGTAGCCCCTTGCTCCCAAGGTTCCTATATTTTCTACCTCAATTACCAGTCATTCTTTGTGGGAGAGGATCAGGTCCAGAACAGAATTTCCCCTTGTTGGTTGTTCCAGTATCTGAAGATGACATTATTATCAAGGCAAATTAAAAAGTTATTAGCTACACTGCTTTTTGTAAAGAAAGCACTCTAGCAGAGATCTGGATAATTGAGTTCCACCATCACTATTAAGTCGCTATCTAGAAAATTGTAGATCTAGACAAGGTAACTAAATTGTGATTTGTTTCCACATATCTATGTCCTCTCTCTATTCAAGTGGTCATTAGTATATGCCAATGAGGGTATCTGTCTTCATTGATCTTCATCACTCAGTATCCTGGTTCCTGCATTTCCTCATGTAAATATATTTTCCTGACATACAATACTATTTCCCCTTAAGGCTGCTCTATCTTTTTCTTTTTAATAAGGCATATACATCTAGGTAGCTAGGTGGTGCAGTGGATAGAATGCCACTCCTGGAGTCAGAAGGATCTGAGTTCAGATCAGAAACTTATGAGATGTGTGACCCTGGACAAGTCACTTAACCTTATTTGCCTCAGTTTCCCCATCTGCAAAATGAGCTGGAGAAGGAAATAGCAAACCACTCCAGTATCTTTGTCAAGAAAACCCGAAATGGAGCCATGAAGAGTCTAACATGACTGAAATGATGGAACAACAACCAAGAGAATGGAGGCAATCATTTTACTGCTGAGTCCTTTCTTAAATTTTGTCTTCTGATAACTTCTAGGTACCTCCACTGCTGTTCTTCTTACACTGCAGCTACTCTCTACAATCTACAAGTTCTTCTTTGATTCTTCTTTCTCCCTCAGTCTCTATATTCAATCAGTGGCTGGGTCCTGTCTTCAAAAGGACTCCACAGTTATGTACCTTCCCAGTCCCTCACATCCATCCCCTTCTCTCCATGAAAACTGCCAGCACCCAAGCTCAGTCCCTTATCACCTCTTGCCTTCATTGTTGAAGTAGCCTCCTAGCTTGTCTTCCCTTCCCCCAATGTCTTCCCTCTCTAGTTCATCCTTGCATGTAGCTACCAAGATTATATTCCTAATTTACAAGTCTGAACATATCATTCTTGCGCTCAAAAATCTTTAGTGACACCCTTTTGTCTATAAAATAAAACACAAAGTCCCTAGACTAGCATTTCTATGCTCTTTCTATATCATTGAAGCTAGTCTATGCCCAAGTTATCTTTCTAGATTCCTTCAAGCGTGCTACATTTGACCAAACTGAATCCTAGCCATTTCTTCATCTCATTCATTATCTATCACCTCCACCTCCTGTTCCCCCCCACATACACTTGCATTTGCACAGACCTTTATGTTTGGAAATATTCCCTCCTCATCTCTGTCTTGTCAAGGTGCCACCTCCTCCTTGATCCTTTCCAGATCCAAAGGACTTATCTCTCCATATCTCTCCTCACATTTTAGCCAGAGCACTTGGTCTAAATCTCACCTTTGATCCCACCACAGTTGACTTTACATTAGACTTCTTTATGTTCTCGTTACTCTCCTTCCCCTAGTAGTTATGTCTCCTTTTGTCTTGTATGCCTGGTCCACAGCATAGTGTCTGGCATACATGGAATCCCTAATAAGTATCTGCTGACTTGGAATGTTTCCTTTACAACACACTGCCTCTCATTCCTCCTCCTAAATTATAAGTCATTTCAAACACAAAAAAATATAAAATACTCAAAGTGACCAAACAAGAAATAGAGAATGTATATAATTCAATCTCAGAAAAAGAAAGTGAACAAACCATGAATGAACTCCCAAAGAAAAAATCCTGGGACCAGATGGATTTTACAAGCAAATTCTATTAAACAATCAAGGAACAACTAATTCTAATATGACTTAAACTCCTTTAAAATAAAAACAGAAAAGGAGTTCCTACAAATTTTTTTCCTATGGTGCAAATATAGTCTTGATAGCTATACCAGAGAGTCAAAACAAAGAAAGAAAATTATAGACCAATATCCCTAATAAACTTTAATAAAAAAAATGTTAAACAAAATGTCCATAAAGAGACTACAGCAACATACCACTATGACCAGGCAGAATCTATATCAGAAATGTAGATTTGGTTTATTATTAGCCAAACTATAAATAAAATGGACCATATTAATAAGAACAATAAAAATATGATTATGTCAGTAGATACAGAAAAAAGTTTTGGACAAGATACAAAACCTATTCCTGTTTATTTTTTTTTCAGTTTCTATTTACAAGGAAAAAGCTCTAGTCTGTCTTTTAGTTTGTTTTGAAAAATTTCTGCCGTTACAGAACTAAACTGAAATGTATTCCACTTTTACATTTCAATGACAAAAACAGAAGAAAAAAATTCAGGAGCCCAAAACCAAAAACACAACAGGGAGAAGCTTATAAAACTAAATATGGTTCTCGGAATTAACAGATGAACAGGGAAAAGAATTAAAACTCTGTAATTAAAAGAATCCCGAAGGGGATGGTAAAGTTGTGTAGAAAGTGAAAATTTGCAAACTATTTACAACTTGGAATCGCTCAGAAACTACACAGATGGATCATGGGTGGTGAACAGCAGAAGGGGGTTATGGGTGAATCTGCATTGTTCTCGCTGTTCCCCATGCCAACCGCCTCCGAGGAAAGCCTGACATTGATTACATATCTGGCCAGGCTAATGCTGGCAGCAGATCCAGTGATGGTAATCTGCCTATCAGTAGATCCTTCCATTGAATTGAGGGTTTTGATCTCAGCCCCAGACATTTGATTAATCTCATTGATTTTGGCGCCTTGACACCGGATTATGCAGCCAATTAAATCATTTGGAATGATGAGTTCCTGAAGAGTCTGAGCAGATGCACCCAAACCTGCATCGGTTGCCAGGCATCGTGGGAAAGTGATACTGTTGCATTGCCAACTGCTGAAGCTTGGTCAACTCTAGAGGTGGTTCCTCCAAGTCAGGGTTGAGGCACACGGACAAGTGGTGTGAGGAAAGCTGGCAGCTGTTGGTTGCTGACTGTCCTGTACCTGTCCTGACCACTTGCAAAGATGACGGGTTTGGGCTCATACGGGATGGTCACGCCCTTTCGGGGGAGACTCCAACATGACCACAAAGATCTGTTTGACACGCAGTGATAGATTGTGGGATACCAGCAATAGTGATGGCCCACTCAGTTGAGTTTGGTAGCATATCCCCTGCGACCTGGACCTGAGTCACTGTACTCTTGTTTTATTTCCTTGATCTTCCTTTTCCAACGAGAAAGTCTCACTGGATAGCAGGGACCACAAGCCTCCAGTGACCGGGGATCTACTGGGAGCTGTATTGGTCATAGATCTGCTAACGTCCTCTTCCAGTTTGTCGATGATCATAGCAAAGGCTTCAAAGATGGCATTGGTGGGTCCAACAAGAGTAATTATTCTCTCCTTTCCAAGATGTTGGTACGCACACCACTCTCCACACTTCTTGACCGATTCTCCTTTCTTTCCAATAATGCTTCCAACTTCTTTTCCATGCATAAGTAGCCCGATGGTGAGAGTGACATTTAATCCACTTTCAGTCACACCAGTGTCCATGTCGAGCCGTGTTCTGGGGATCTGGACTTTGTAAAGTGGTCAAGTCTTTGGTCACTGGCGGGAGTGGAAGTCAAAAATTTCTGGCGCGAAGCGAGTGAAGGGAAAATGGGAGTGCGGGATGGAAAAAGAAGGGCGGGAGGCGGGGGCGGAGCAATAGGGGAGAACTGGAAGGTGAGGGGCCACTGCGGAGGGGGGGAGGGGAGCCGAAAGAAATGGTGGGAGATGCAGAAGGAAGGGGAGGAGAGCGAGCCTGGGGCTGGTGGAGGGAGGGCGGTACCAGTACAGCTGCTCCTGCTGTTGCCTCTGCTGGTCTGGGTTCTATTACCATTTTAAAAAGAATTCTAGAAAATGTAAGTCACTCGACAGTGACTTAAGATAGACAGGTAGTATCTTTTGGTGGTGTCACGCAAAGTTTTGCCCAAGTAAACACTGAGTAATTTTGAAAATGAAATTGAACTTTCTACCACATCTCCCTTCTCAGTTATGAATTTTGTTTCTCCCTTCCATCCCCATCCAGTGACTATCCCAGTGTTTTTCGCCTCATAAACACTTAAAAGATGATCTATGAATTAAATTGAATTGAATTCATCCTCTGACAATTAGGATCACTGAACGATGTTCCTTTGCAAACTATCTTCTGAAAAATGGAAATAATAAGGCTAGCAGAGCTCAGTCCTTATTTTTTTTTCTTAACTATCTGTTGTAAAAACACTTTCCCATTCCCCATATCGAGGGCTCTGTTGTATGAATGCTACCGGGCGAAGGAAACCACTAGGGAAAGGAGACATCAGGAAATTGACATTCCTTCACACACATTTTGAAAGTTGGGAAGTCTTTCAAGAATGAGATTTATTGGCTAAAATATGAAGGCTCTAAAACCAGGAGCCTTTGAAGACAAACCTCAGTTATGCAAGCAATGCTGTACTATTATTGAGCAGAAATGCCATTTCTTTTTTGACTAGTTAAGACAGAATGGAGACCTCTGTGGAAATTTAGAAAATTGATGGGATATTTCTCAATCCAGGGGGACCTGCTTCCTAGAATTATAGAAAGTCAGAGCTGAAAGAGTCCTTACCACAAAGAACAGAGAATGTCTGGGCTGGAAAGGACTTTAGAACACTGAAGATAAAATTTTTTCAGGGCTGCAATGGACCTTATCATGGCAGAGCTTGAAAAGACCTTAGAATGTAGGATGTTAGAACACAGACCATAGTATGATACAGTTGGAAGGGCCCTGAGAATACCAGAACTGAAGAGTCTTAGAACGTGGAATGTCAGCTAAGAAAGGCCTTAAAACATAGAATGTTAGAGTTCCAAGGGAACATAGAATGCAAGCTGTTAAAGCACAGGATAGAACATGTCCGAGCTGGAAGAGACCTTAGATCAGAGATATATGGAGTAAAGATGATGGAGTCCCTCAGAGGCCATCTAGTCCTCCCCCTCACTTTACAGAGGGAGTAACAGGTCCAGAATTTTAAGGATTTGCTGAAGGTAACCCAGCTAATTGATGGTAGAAGGTATATTAGAGTATAAATATCTGGAGGGCAGAAAGCATGCTTTCTAGTCCCAAGGACCCTATCAAAGTGAATTGTTCATATTATCATAGCTCAAGAAATGTATCTTGAATTAATGGAACCCAAGGTTCCCTGGTTCCCAGACAACTGCTTTTTTCAGCACTCAGAATTCAGGTCTTGATGGCTAAGGATACTCATTCATATGGGTTACAAAATACTTTCCCTACGATGTTGTGGTACCCGGAGTGCAAATATTTCTATCCCTGTTTTACAGAAGAGGGAATTGACGATCAGAGCTGAAGTGACTCAACCATGGTCCCTCAGCTGGTAAGTAATGAATCTGGGACTTACACACAGGTATTCCGTCTCCAGGGTCACTCCTCTTTCCTCTGCAGAGGCCATTCCTCTTTCCTCTGCCAATTAAATGTTATTGCTTTTGATATTTAAATCCAATCCAATGAACATTTGTGTGTGAAGCGCTACACTAAACAATTGGGACACAAAGACAAAACCAAAACCAACACCAGCACTCCCTTCAAGGCATTTATATTCTGCAAGGTTGGAGAGGGGAGGGCTATACATGTCAAAGAGATAAGGGTACACAAAATAATTTGAGAAGGAAGAGAGTACTAACACTAGAGGGGAACAGGAAAGGTTTCCTGTAGGAGGTAGATCATGAAAAGAATCTTGAAGGAAACCAAAAGTTCTAAGAATTAGAGGTGAGGAAAGACTGCATCTCAGGCATGGAGTCATGGAGGCCTGTTCAAAGGGTAAGAACTAGAAGGCCAAGTTTGGAGAAAGGCAGATAGGTCAGTTGGAACACATGGAACACATGAACTGCAGAAACATAAAATATGTCTGGAAAAAAAAAGGCTAAAACCAGATTATGGTACAAAAGGTACAAAAAGCCAAGCCGAAGGGTTTGTATTTTGTCCTAGAGGCAATAGGCAGCCATCCTCTTCCCTGCTCCAATTCATCCTTTTTATAACTGCCATGTTGATATTCTTAAAGCATATGACATTACCCTGCTCAAGAAGCTTCTATTGTTCTAGGATAAAACACAAACCCTCCCCACCCTGGTTGGTATTTAAACATCTTCGTAATCCGATTCCAATTCATCTTTCTAGGCTAATTACAACTCCTCTCATCCATTCTACATTTAAGCCAAACTGACCTATTTGTGGTCCCCCATGTTCAGTTGTTTTTTCGGTCATGGCCAACTCTTCATGATCCTCTTTGGGGTTTCCTTGGCAAAGATCCTGGAGTTGTTTTCCATTTCCTTCTGCAGCTCATTTTACAGATGAGGAAATTTAGATAAACAAGGCTAAATGACATGCCCAGGGTCACACAGTAAGTGTCTGAGGATGGATTTGAACTCATGGATATTGGGGGATGAGAGATAATGAGTAGAGGATGACTCCTAGGTTTCAATCCTAAGGGGCTAGGAGGACAGTGTTGCCCTTTATAGTAATAAAGAAGGTAAGAGGGAAGGAGGGTTTAGGGGGAAGGATAATGAGTTCCATTTTGTACATGCTGAATTTAAGATGTCCTTGGGATATCCAGTTTGAGATATCTTTTAGGCAGTGGGAGACATGATACTGGAAGTCAGCAAAGAGGTTGGAGCGTGATAGGCAGATCTGAGAATTGTCAGCATAGAAATGGTAATTAAACTCATAGGAGCTAATGAGATCATCAAGTGAGGTAGTATAGAGGGAGAAGACAAGGTCCAGGACAGAACCCTGAGGAATAGCTATGGTTAGAGCAGGGGATCTGAAGGAGAATCTAGCAAAGGAGACAGAGAAGGATCAGTCAGATAGGTAGGAGAACCAGGAGAAAGAGGTGTCCCAAAAACCTAGAGAAAAGAGAATATTGAGGAAGAGAGAGTGATCAGTAGTGTCCAGGGCTCTCCTCACTCCAATCTGTCCTCCATTCAGCCACAAAAGTGATTTTTCTAAAACACAGGTCCAACTATGTCACCAATCCCAAACACACACTCAATAACTCCATTGGCTTCCTATCGCCTCCAGGAGCAAAGACTAAATTCTCTGTTGGGCATTCAAAGCACTTTATAACATAGCCCCTTCCTACCTTTTCAGTCTTCTTATTCCTTACTCCCCAAAATATACTCTTTGATCCAATGACTTTGACCATCTGGCTATTCTACAAACAAGCCCCTCCATCCCTCTGCTCTGGACATTTTCTCTGGCTGTCCCCTATGCCCTCCTCATCTCCACCTACTGGTTTCCCTTAAGTACTAATTAAAATCCCAAATTTTGCAGGAAGCCTTTCCCAACCAGTCTTAATTTTAACACCTTCCCTTTGTTAATTATTTCCTACATATCCTATATGTATCCTTATACATGTTTGTTTTCATGTTGTGTCTCCCATTAAATTGTGAGGTCCTTGAGGGCAGAAACTGTCTTTTGCATCCCTTTATATCCCCAGCTCTTAACATTAGTGACTGGCAAATAGTAGACACTTAATAAATGCTTATTGATTGGTTGATTGATACAGGATGTCCCAAAAGACTCAGTGCAATTTTAAGCTTTAACAGGTTTATTAGTTTTAGCATAAGATTAAGATTTTCAAGACACCCTATATATAGAATAGAATCACCAATTGGAAGGGATGTCAGAATTCATCTAGAATTGCATGTACCTCTACAGAAATCCCTTCTATAACATGTCCAACAACTGATCATCTAGTCTTTGCTTGAAGACCTCCAGGGATGTGGGAACTCACCACCTTATCAAAGGCCCTCACTCTACTTTTGGAGAGCTCTTATCATGAGGAAGCTTTTCCTGATACCAAGTCTAAATTATCTTATTTAGAGCTTCCACCCACTACTAGCCCTCTGGGGCAGAACAAAAGAAATCCAGTACAGCAGAGGTGGCCCAAGAAGGTAGACCTTCATGACTTCTGAGGCCTCTTCTAGCTCTGAAATTCTATGTTCTGGTGACTCCAAGCTTAGTTCTTTGTAAATCTTAAAAAATTGTAGAAATAGGAGTTATTTTTATTATGGCATCCTATTTCTACCCCACCTTTTTCACATACTGAACTTTTCCTTATATAAACATTTCATGAGGTTTAGAGCCAAAAGGACCTTAGAGATCATCTATTCTAAATCCTTTGTATTTTAAATTATTCTTTATTTCTTTACTTTTATTGACATTTCTCTATGTTTTAATTGATAGCGTTGGTTTTTTACCTCACCTTCATTTCTGAATATATCCCTACTCCCTCCTCTACCCAGAAAAAACATCCTTTATGATAAAAAACAAAAAAGAAAGAGGAAAAAGACGTTTAACAAAATGAGCCCATACATCAACGGGTCAACCAATACATGCAATGTTTCCCACCTATATTCCTTCTACTTCCACAAAAACAAAAAGGTGGAAATGCACTTCCCCCTTTCATTTCAATGTTTATTGATGCTTTTTGTTTTTCATCAACCTTTATTTTCCCTCCACTTGCCTAGAAGGATGTCTCCAGTAACAAAAGAAAAAGAGAAAGAGAGGAAAAGATTCAGCAAAATTCAAGTTACACATCCATAGACCCCCCACTTCAGCAAAGAAAGAAAGAAAGTACATTTTCTCATCTCTTCTACAGGACCAGGGTCAGGCATTAATTATATGTTAATTGATTATTGTTTTTGTTTATTTCTTTCCATTTACATTATTGTAGTCAATAAAAAATATTGTTTTCCTGGTTCTACTTACTTCACTTTGTTCATCTCAGTATTGCTATACCTCTCCGAAGTTATCTTTGTCAATGTTTTTTTGCAGAGCAATAATATTCCATTATATTCATATACCACAATTGACTATTCCCCAGTCACGGAATCATTGAATTCGAAAGTTAGAAGGGACGTTAGCAGCTATGTAGTCAAACCCATATACCAAATGAAGCCCCTTGTCACATGCCTGACTCTCCAACCTCTGCTTGAAGACCCCTAAGAAAAGGAAACCAGCCACCTCTTGGACAGTTTTCATTGTTAAGAAGCTTTTTCTGAGGATATCAAGCTTAAATTTGCCACTCACGACTCCTGATTTGTCCCTCTAGGACAAAACAAGTCTAATTCTTCCCTGTGATAGCCCTTCAAATTCTTTTTTTTTTAATTTCCAATTCACAGAACAAAACAAGCATTTCCATAACACAGTACAATAAAAAAAGATTATTGCAATGAAACTGCAAATCTACCATGTACAATTGCTATTTCCTCCAAATATGCAACAAAGTTTTCATGTAAATTTCTTTTTTTCCCTTTTTTTCTTCCTTCCTCCTTCCCACCCTCCCTCTACCCCATCCAGTCTTCTTTTCTCCAGGCTACATATAGCTGGTTCAATCAATCCTTATATTTCATGGACTCAAGGCCCTTTGCCATTCTGGTAGATCCCCTCTGGACAATTTCCACATTATCAATCTTCTTTATGAAATGTGGTGCCCAGAACTAAACACAGTGATGGCTAAAGAGTGTCAAGTACAGTAGCATGATCACCTCTCACCTCTCTATTTCTGGAAACTATGCCCCTCCTAGTGCATACATCAATGGATGTCTATTTTATTTCCAGTTCTTTACTACTACACAAAGTGAGGGCAGCTAGGTGGCACAGTGGCTAAAGCAAGGGGCCTGGAATCAGGAAGACCCGAGTTCAAATCTGAACTCAGACACTTACTAACTGTGTGACCCTGGGCAAGTCACTTAACCCTGTTTGCCTCAGTTTCCTCATCTGTAAAATGAGTTGGAGAAGGAAATGCAAAATCTCTGCATTTGCAAATCTTTGCCAAGAAAACCCCAAATGGGGTCTTGAAGAGTCAGACATGACTGAAAAATAACAAAAAAGTGCTGTTATAAATAATTTGGTATATTAGGACCCTTGTGTCTATTTTTAACCTCTTTGGGATATATGCCTAGCAGTCAGATCTTTAAGTCAAAAAACATTGACATTTTAGTCATTTTTAGCATAATTTAAAATTGCTTTGCAGAATTCACATCCCCACCCACCAACAGTGTATTCATGTGCCTTTATTTCCATTGCCCTCCCATGCTGACTATTCCAATTATTTGTCATTTTGTTGAATATAGGGTGAAAACTCAAGGTTCTTTTGATTTGGCTCTCTCTTATTATTAGTGACTTGGAACAGTCTTTCACATGGTTATTAATAGCTTGACCATTTCTCCTTTGAGAACTGTTTGTTCATATCCTTTGACTACTGATCTATTAAGGAATGGCCTTTGTTCTTTTACATGTGTGTTGGTTCCCTATATCCCTTGGATATCAGACCGTTAGCAGAGATATTTGATGCAAATCTTTTTTTTTAATTTGACAGCTTCCCTTCTTATACTAGTTTAACACAGTAGAACTTTTACAAAGAGGAATAATGATTTCAAAAGACAATCACAAATATTCAAACACACTTCCTTCAATGTGTGGGAGACTAATCCCCTTCCCTCTTTGCCTTTAGTCTCTGGAGGGGGAAAGGGATTAGGTTCATAGTTTAGCTTGGTTCCCTTAGAGCACAGTACCAAGGCCAAGGCCAAAACCCTTCTTGGACTGGAGTCCAGGACAGTGTGGCTTCTTAGAGTTTCCATGTTGAAATGGCAGCTGCTGCACCACCCCACCTGCAATCTTGCCTCCACGCTCTAAGGTCTTCATGACTGGAACTCCCAGTTCAGTGGAGATCACCTCAAACACCTGAAGCTGAGGACAAAAAACACAAAGCAGAAACACCCTCAGTCCATTTCTAAGGGAAAGAGAGTCCCTTCCCCTCTCCCTATTTCAGTTCATGGCTTCCAATTGGGCACAGAAGCTGGGAACACAGCCAAATGATGGCAGAAAAGAGAGCAAACAGCTTGGTTAAACTACTTTAAAGACAAAGACAGCCAATTAAGGTGCCTACTTCCCACCCACCTGTTAGGAACATAATGGGCTCCGTGTTTAGCAAACTAAGCATGTTCAAAATCCAAGTTACTCTGACTTTGGGAGAGCAATCCCTATTTCATCCTAGCCGTAGTTGCAAAAGGCACCTGATCTCCAGCCCCCTCATTTTGCACAGAACGAAACTGAGATCCAGAAGGGAGAAGGAATTTGACTAAAATCACAGAGCCAGTAAGTGGTGGAGCCAACACATGAATCTGTCTTTGACCCCAGATCTAATGTTTTTGTTGCTCTCTCTTAAGCCCAAGAGAAATTGCTTTGAGAGTGGGAGCGAGTGTGAAAGTTTGGACGAGACTCCATCTGGCAGTTTTGAAACAACAGGAGGAAAATGAGAACTCTCTGGATTGCTTTTGCTGACCAATTACTCAACAATAATAGAACAAAAACACTTGAAACTTGGTATTTGGCTAGACCTTTCTGAGAACAGTGCATTAGTCAAATTGAGAGGAATTTGACTAAATAAGCCCCTTTCTTTCTCTGAAGTAGTTGGAGTTTTGGTGGGGATGTTCCTAATTGTGGTTTGTTGGAGTTTTTTAAGAGGCAAAACGCAAACCTCCACTGTAGATTTCCCAAGCTTAAAACAATCGAGCTATTCCAGAGATTTATTGGGTTTTAAACAATAGTCAAGAAAAGAAGTGACAGACTCTGAATTCTCCCTTCTCCACTACCCACAGTATATGAACCATTTCCTGGGACTCAGAAATGTACTATAAATTTTAGTTTTGAGGCCCAGATATTTTAAAACTACATAATCATGATCACAATCATAAAGAACATTTACATAGACCTTTAATGTTTGTAAAGCACTTTATGTAGTTATCTTGTTTGACCCTCACAACTTGTCACTAAATTAACAGGCATTTACTAAGACCTTACAACAGCGGTTCTCAACCTGTGGGTTGCGACCCCTTTGGAGGGATCAACCGGGGTTGCATAAGGCCATCGGAAAACACATATTTCAGATGGTGTTAGGAACCAAGACGCCACTCCTTTATCCTTCTCCAGGTGGGTCCGCCCACATGCAGACACGCCCACATACAAGTATTGAAGTGTAGCAGCATTAGGAAGGTTGAGAACCACTGCCTTACAATATGTCAGGGCTGTCTCCAGTCACCCTAATCTTGCTGCTGAATCTAGATGACTCCGGAGGAGAAAGTGAGGTTGGTGACTTTGCACCTGCCTCACTTCAATCCAGGTCATTTGCATGTCATGGCATCACCTCCCTGATACTCTTTGAGAATGAAGGACAAACAACAATATGTCAGACAGTGCAAAGTGTTGGAGATAAAACTAATGGCAAAAACCCTACCTTCCCTCAAGGGGCTCACAGGCCAATGGAAGAAACAACATGTAAATAACTATACACATACAAGATATATACAGGAAAGAAGGGAGATCATCTCAAAGGGAGGGCAATAGCGGAAGGAGGAACCAGGATGGGCCTCTTGCAAAAGGCAGGATTCAAGGTGAATCTTAAATGAAGCTGGGGAGCCAAGAGACAGAGGTGAGAAGGGGGAGCCACCCAGGCATGGGGGAGGTCCACTACAAAAGTACAGTCAGGAGATGGAGTGTCCAGTGTGAGAAACAGCAAAAAAGGCCAGTGTTACTAGGTTGTGGAATATTCAGGAGGGTGTGAAGTGTAAGAAAACTGGGGAAAAGGAAGCATCCAGGTTATAAAGGACATTAAGCACTGATAGAGAATTCTCTATTTGATTCTGGAAGTAAGCTATTATAGCCATGCAGCAGAGACTTACAACATGGGGAGTGAACAGCCTGTGACCCAATGGGAAGGTGAGAAGTAGTCTGGGATCCAGGGGGTATGGGCCTGACACTGCACAAGGAACAGGAACAGAAGCCAAGAGGCAGTTCTGTTGCTCACACCCGCAAGCTGGGTCACAGAGACCTGTGCCAGGGTTGATGACCAGCTAAGATGATAAGGAGCATTCCAGGCCTGAGGCTGTATACTAAGCAAGGAGCAGGAACAGAGAATCAAGCAAGAGCTGTGTCCCTGAAGTGAAATCTCAGAGTTAGCCCCAATAGTCCAGCCTGAGGCCTGCAGCTGAGTGATCAGAACAAGAAACTCAGATGAAGAGGAAACCTGAAGATCTTTTGCTCTAAACTTATAGAGCCTTTCAACTAATTGATAAAGGACTGAGACCAGCAGTAATTTACTGTAGCTCCAACCAGAGCCAGCCTACTTTTTTATTGCCCAGATCCAAACCAAGGTCACAAGTCTGCAAAGCTCAGACCAGAAGGGCAGCAATCGAACTTTGACCTAGATCAAATCTATTTGGGCTCACCAAAAGTTTCCAAGTCTCCAGACTGAACCAGCCCTGATATCCCTGAAGAGCACAGACACCAAATTCAGAGAAAACATTAGCCTAACCCTCAGAAAATACCAATCAGCACCATACAAGACTCAGACATTCTTTTCAAAAGTGCACAGAGTCTGGACCTAAAACAAAGTCCCAATTCAAGAAGTAATGCTAGAAGAATGAGTAACCAACAATAGCAACAAAAAACTCCTACCTGCCATAAAGAGCTCTTATGGTAACAGGAATATTTAAGATACTCTTAGAAGAAGAGAATTACTCCAAAATAGCTATAAGATTTAAGTCTCAGAGAAAAACATAGCTTAGAAGTAAGTTCAACAAAAATTCCTAAAAAAAAAAATAATAATAATAAAGAAGATTTTGAAAGTTAAAAATTATTTTATAAGGAAATTAAGAATGCCAAAGGAAAAGAAATAAAAGTTTTGAAGGAAAGACTTGGAAAGAGACTCATCTTAGTACAAGAGGTGTAAAACCTTATAGATTCCTTGACAATTAGAATGGACCAAACAGAAGTTAATGACTCCATGAGACAGCACAAAAAACTTTTAAAAAGCTGAAAGAGTTAAAAATTGGAAAAAAAGTAATGTATTTTATATTTTAAAAAATTGACCTGGAAAACAGAAAAGTGAGAGACAAATTAAGAATCATTGTACTATGTGAAAGTCAAGACCAAAAAATAACCTAGATAGCATATTTCAAGAAATCATGAAAGGAAATTGCCTAGACCTATCAGAACCAGAGGGCAAAGTGAAAATAGAAAGAATCCACAGGTCACCTCCTGGAAGAAACTCCCAATGAAGACTCCGAGGGGCATAATACCAAAACTTTCAGATCAAAGAAAAATACTGCAAGAAGCATGGCCAGTGTAAAAGTGCTGGTTTCTCTCTATCAGAGCAATCTAGAGGAGTAAATTAAATGAACTCCTGCTGATAGTTCTTAGGCAATCAAAGAGGGGAAACACCTGAGTGAGATTCTCCATTAGTTAAATGGAATACTTGCATGTTGCAAGTCAAATACCAGCAAAACGAATGTGATGAGTGTTGTGTCACAGCAGGTTGACTTATCTATCTCCCCCTCCTCCTCCAGCCCCCCAAAAACCACACCTCATCACTGGGCATCTTTAAGAGGAGACTAGAAGAACCCTTGTCAGGACTTATGTAAAAATAGAGATACGGATTAGACTAGCTCTGAAATTCTGAGATTCTCCAACTTGATTTGCATTGACTATTCAATCTTTTGTAATGAATCTTGTTGGCTATGGCCTAGGGTAGAAGTCACTAAACTTTTCAGTCTGGAGATCAGCATATAAGCAAATTACATTATCCTGGGTAGAGAATAGCACTGGCAGACAAAAGCAACAGTTTTTCCAACTCTGAAGGTTTACTGAAAAACTTTGGTGTAGATTTCCCATAGTTATTTGGATTTTTTCTGTGCCTTAGTTTCTCCACATCTGTCTAGAATTTGATACTCTTCAGACAAAAGCTTGTATGTGAACAAAGCATCATGATATGAAATTTTCCCTTAAAATATGTTTGTCACTTGCCCCCCTCCACCGCGAGTGCCAGTTTCTTCTCTACTCCCCATTCCAGTTTTGCAGAGCCCTAATAGCACCCCAAAACTGACTTTCATTTTTCTTTCTCCTTTTTTTCCTTCCTTCTTTCTCTTCTTTCTTTCTTTACCTGTGTACTTTTTTCAAAAGCAGACAATTTTTTACTCTTTTTTTCTGTTCCAAATTCTCTCTTCCCTCCCACTGAGAAGGAAAAAAAATCTTTACAAATCTGCATAATCATGTAATATGAATTCCTGCATTTACCATGTTAGAAAAAAAAACAAAGAAGAAAGAAAGAGAAAAAATATGCTTCAACCTATACTTTGGGTACATCCACTCTCTATCTGGAGATGGACAGAATGTTTCATCATGAATCTTTTGGAATTGTGGTTGGCCACATTGCTCAGAATTATTTAGTCTACCACACTTGATTAGCTTCAAAATATTGCTGTTACTATGTAAATTGTTCTCCTGATTCTGCTCACTTTATTTTGTACCAGTTCACATATATCTTCTCAGATTTTTTTGAAACCCTCCCCTTCATGATTTCTTACAGCACGATAATATTCCATCATGTTCATATACTATAACTTATTCAGCCAGTCTCCAGTTGATGGGCATCCCTTCAGTTTTCAATTCTTTCCTACCACAAAAAGAACTACTATAAATATTTTTATACGAGTGGGTCCTTTTCCTCTTTTTTGATCTTTTTGAGGTATAGAACTAATAATGGTTTTGATAGGATATGTATAACCAAGTAGCTTTTTGGATGGAGTTTTAAATTACTTTCCAGAATGTGAGCTTTTTAGTTCACAGTTCCACTAACAGTGCATTAGAGTAGCTATTTTCTCATGGCTCCTCCAGTGTCTGTCATTTCCCTTTTTTTGGTCATCTTAGCCAGTCTGACATAAGTGAGGTAGTACCTCAGAATTGTTTTAATTTTAATTTTTCTAATTATTAGCGATTTATGACATTTTGAAAATGTGTCTTTTGATAGCTTGGATTTTCTCTCCTGAAAACTGCCCATTCATTTCCTTTGACTATTTGTCTATTGAAGAATGGATTTTTTCCTAGCAATTTGACTCAGTTCCATATGTATGTTAAAAATGAGGCCTTTATTAGACAAAACTTGTGGCAAAGATTTTCCCCAATTTCTTGCTTTTCTTCTAATTTTAGCTGCATTGGTTTTGTTTGTGCAAAAATCTTTTAATTTGACATAAACAAAAATATCTATTTTACATACTATGAACCTCTCTATCTCCTGTTTGGTCATGAACTCTTCACCTCTTCATATATCTGACAAGTAATTTCTTTTACACTTCATTAATTTACTTATGATATCACTTGTCTAAATCATACAGCCATATTGTACTTATCTTGGTGTACAGTATGAGATGCTGTGCCTAATTTCTGACTGGTTTTCATTTCCCCCTATCCCTAATCTTCATGGCAAGGGCAATCCAGCACTCACCTGCTCCCTTTTCTAGATCTGTCCACCCCTGGAATTGGGGTATATCTGTGTTCTAAAGGTCATTGATAGTCACCCTGATTTTGTTAAACCTATTGCTTCAGATCATGAACTTTCATAATAAAGCTGAAAGATTAGATATAAGAAAGTTTTTGTGACTGAAAAGGAAGAAGAAGTTAGAGAAAAATGGAAGTAGTAGATATGGGAAAGACTTGGGAGCTGCAGAGTGAGATGTATGACTGGCAATACTGCCAGAGGGTTTCTCTTTGATCATGGGTTGCTACTTACAGTTATTAAGGCATCAGCATTTTCTACTGATCATTTGTGTCAGGAAGCAATGGCTGCAGGCTGCTACTTAGCTATCATTTCCACCTTAAGAAACCATGGTTTGCATGCAAAGAAAGCCCCATGCTTTGTAGTTCTGCTGAGATGCAATACTTTTTTACACGAAGAAACTGTCAGAACTTGAGGCTCCTGAAGCCATTTCTTGGGCATTATGACATGAATTCTGTACTAACTAGTAGCCCTCTGCTGATGATAAGGCAGCATAGGGAGCAAAGATAAGGGACTCATCCCTTCCTTCCCAGTACTGGGGGTATGGGAGCAGATAGTTTTAGGATACCAGTAGTAGTGTCTGCTTTTTATGCTAATTCCTCATGACTTATTTTGCATACTGTTTTGAGAAAATGTCCTTTTGCCTCAGTATGAGGTTGTATGTCAATTCTGACAAGGTTAGAAAGAGATCTTGTTGGAAATGGGAGCTGATGAGTAGAGGTTTTGAATAGATGGTAGACCCAAACAAGTTCTACGAACACTGGTTAGCAGTTATTATTGTTTGGTTGTTTCAGTCGTATCTGACTCTTTATAACCCCATTTGGGGTTTTCTTGGCAATGATACAGAGTGGTTTGCCATTTCCTTCTCCAGCTCATTTTACAGATGAGGAAACTGAGGCAAACAGGGTTAAGTGAGTTGCCCAGGGTGACACAGCTAATAAGTGTCTGAGGCCAGATTTGAACTCAGGAAAATGGGTCTTCCTGACTCCAGGCTTGGTATTCTATCCACTATGCCACCTAGCTGTCCCACAATTAGCAGTAGGGCACTACAAATGTAGAACACACCAATAGACACCAAACCCTTCACAATACAACATGATGGAAAGTCTACTGGATTTGGCATTAAAAGAGATGTGTTAGAATTCTGGCGTTAGCACTTTAATAGATTTTTGATTCTCAGATAGTCATTTACATTCTCTAAATCTCGCTTTCCTCATTTCTAGAATGGGGATAATATTTGTACTATCTTCCTAATAGGATTGTTAGAAAACACTTTGTAAACTTCAAGGTACTATACAAATTTGAGTTATAATTCAATTCAATAGGCATTTTTCAAGCACATACTTTGTACAAAGCACTGTACTAGGTGCTGGGGGAGATGCAAAATTTAGGTAAGACATTGTTTCTCATCTCATGGAGCTTAGAGGGAGATAATAATGGGTGTATTAAGCAGTGGACTAGGAGTCAACAGAGACCTGGTTCGAGTTCCAGTCCTAACATTTACTAACTTTGTGATTCTAAGCAGGTTACTTAACCTTTCTGTTTGCTACCTATTTTGCTTAATTATTGTGAGCATAGAGCTTTATAAAATTTAAAATGCTATAAAAATGTTATCATTATTAACAATAAATTGACATTTATATAGTGTTTGAAAGTTTGCAAAATACTGTATGTCCACTATTGTTATTTATTATATTGGTCTATGTGGACTGAGGAAAAAACAAACACACCCTTGATAATATCCCTTTTGGTTTTATCCTTAAGAATTAGTGTCTCCAGGTTTTAAGTTTGTACATACCTGCTTATGGTCTGTGGGTTATTTTTGCCTTACCTTACCATGTAGATGTGAGTAGACTATATTTTTTGTGACTGCTCCTTCTGTCTCTGAACATAGAAAGGATTCAGAACATAATCTTAGACAACAATCTATAAACTCTTTGCCTACTGATTAAACTGTGGGCAATTATCATCTATAGTTGTCACCCTTGATAACTTAACTAGCTGAGGATATACCCCTGATTCCATCTAGGCTACTTATAAACAGGCAGAAACCTGTGAAGAACCTCTTTGGTCCTGAAGACATAAAACACTCACCTCCTCATGATTAGAACCCAGGAAGAAACATGTAGCTGTCAGCACCATGGCCAGAGGCAGAGGTGAGATAGCTGCTAGCTTAGTCAGCATGATGGCAAGGAAAAACACCTAGTTTTTTAAAGCCTAACTGTATTGCACCATAATTATGAGGTGGCATATTTAAGGAGGAAGAGAAAGCTTACTATCGCTAGTAATAAAACTGTTTGCTGTTTAGGAAAGCGTTTTTTGTCCCCCAGAATATTGACACCTAGGAAAGTGACCAGGGAGCTGTGTATGTGTCCATGTTTTCCCTCTGCCAAGACATGTTGTGGGCTGTTGTTACATGTTGTGGGCTGTTGTTACATTTGTGGGCTGTTGTTACATGTTGTTACATCCTTCACAGTGGCTAAGGGTTATCCCTCTGGCATTAGGAAAGTGAAATAATAATAGATTTTCTCAAGTCATCCTAGACTGCATCTCTGATGTGACTGCTGTCCAAGATTTTGTCCTATCAACCTCTGAGTATGATCAAGAGCTCTAGATGTGCAAACAGGTTTTCAAAATCGGAGGGAAAGTGGGGGTGGGGGAGGGGGCTGGGCCATTGGGCACTGTAGGGCTGCATCTAGTGGTGGATAAATCCAAATGTGACTTTCCTTAGGATTATTCCTATTCTCTTAGAGGCACAGATCTTCAGCTATTTTCCATTAAGTGGAAAGTGGCATCTTGCATTGGTTCTCTTGATTACTATAGAAGCTCCCTAAGAAGAAAATCTGGCAAATGGTTATCATCTACCAATTATGTAATCTCCTTTAATCTTTCCTCATCCTGTTCTAGTTCTAGTGGATCAATCCCTCTATACTCTCAATAATTGTATAACCTCCAGAACAGACCTCTACTATGCACGGTTGGCCTATTGCTGCTACTTTTCCCAGTCTTTGTTCTTTTTACATTTTTACCTCCATAGGCATATTCAGGAGGTGGGGGTGGGAGAAAGCATATCCAGGATTATGTTATTAGAATCCAAGTGTTGATGATGCTACTATTCTTGACAGTAAAATACAATTGTTATAAAAATCTTTGTAGATCTTTTCCACATTTCTTTTTTTTAATCCATCTGTTGAGTAGATTGCAACATATAATAAGGAACTTGTTATATAAATAATTTATTTGTTTAAAAAATAAAAGAAAGAAGGGCTGGTCACATGGTGAGAGTGTGGCATAATAAGCAGACAACCCAAGCACTTCCCTGGTATCCTCATGATGTTAGTGGAAAATGAAAAAAGTGCCTGGCAAATTGAGTGGGCCTCTTGTGGCAAACTTATAGTAGGACATGGACAGGTGTCACACAGGATGGACATGCCTGGATATGATGTAATCTTGAGCACTGAAAGGAATGCTCACATTTATTTGAGCATTTTATTATAGAGAAACAAGGAAGGTTTAGTGCTAGATACTAGCAGAGGACTTCTCAGTGCAGAAGTCAGGGGGGTTATTACTGGTAGATTTATGTAACAACACTTCCTCTTAATCTAGGTTGATTTGCATGACAGTGAAAGAGAATCTTGGGATTGAAGCTTATCTCAGAAGATGAATGTCCTCTCTTTGTGGGTCCCTTAGCAATAAGTATTCCCTGAATATGTCCCTGATCATGTATGTTCTCTACATGTGTGTTCTTTCCCACTAGTGGTATAGTACCCATGGTAGAGCATATCCCAAACATGCAAGAAAGGAAAAATTTTCTTCTCAAATTATTTGTTATGTTATTTGATTAAATATCTTCTAATTAATCTGTCTTCTGGTTAGCAGGCTAAAGTAAGCACAGGGATTGGGGGCTTATAATGTCACATTATAATGAATAATTGCCTCATCTACTGGGGATATAAAGAAAGACAAAACAGGGGTAGAGCCAAGATGTAGGGAAAAGGGAGGGACTCACTTAAGCTGTTCCCTAAACCCCTCCTAATAACTTTAAATAATGTAGAGCAGAAGAATCCACAAAAGGATGGGGTGAAACAATTTTCCAGCCTAAGACAATTTAGAAGGCAGCAGAAAGGTCTGTTGCACAAGAGTGTTAAGTAGAGCATAATCTAGTACAGGCCAAGCCGCAGAAAACCAGCAGTAGGCTTGGGGGTGATTGAATCAACAGTAGCAGTGGCAGTTTCAAACATTTTAGTTGACAGACAGTAAGGGG
Source organism: Pseudochirops corinnae (assembly GCA_028646515.1). Lineage (NCBI taxonomy): Eukaryota > Metazoa > Chordata > Mammalia > Diprotodontia > Pseudocheiridae > Pseudochirops > Pseudochirops corinnae. Next base: position 103,119,738 of record CM053588.1, read on the forward strand.
GTCAGACAACTGGTCAGAGGGAGATTACAGGGGTCCCTTTGCTGGCAACATGGGCAGGACTCTGTTGCATTGCCCACACTCAAATCCAGGTCATAGTCCTGGATCACAGTCCTAGGTCTCAGAGCTAGGGTGAAGAGGACTACTAGCCCACCAGAGCTTGAGGCCACAGGGGAGTAGGACCCTAGTCACAACTCCAGGACAGAAAAGAGTGCCTGTGGTCATTCATAGACACAGACAGGTTAGGAGAGTAGTAAACACAAGTCTCTCTAAAGAGAGAATTCTTCTACCTCAGAAGAACCAAAAACTTACAGGGACCCAGAATTATCTCTAAAAACACCTGCACAAAAACCCCTGAAGTTTAGGATATTGCCCTCTCCACACCAGAACCCCATTTTAGCATAGAGGTAAAAGTCAAGAAATAGCCTGGAAAAATGATCAAATAGTAAAAAAAAAAAAAATCAAAACACAAACTTAGAAGAAGATGACAAAGTAAAAACTGCTACATCCAAAGCCTCAGAGAAAAATATAAATTATATATTTATAAATAAATTATCTCTGGTTATGGAAGTGTTCAAAAAGAATTTTTAAAACCAAGTAAGAAAGATAGAGGAAAGATTGGGAAGAGAAATGAGAGTGATGCAAGAAAATCATGAAAAAAGATTCAACAGTTTGGTAAAGGAGGCACAAAAAAATACTGAAGAAAATGACACATTAAAAAACAGAATAGGCAAAATGGTAAAAGGAGCACAAAAATTCAATGAACAGATGAATTTTAAAAATGGGAAAATGTACAAAAATTCACTGAAGAAAAGAACTCTTTAAAAAATAGAATTGGACAAGTGGAAGCTGATGACTTTATGAGACATCAAGAAACAATAAAATTCAAAATAATGAAAAACAGAAAAAATGTGAAATATCTCATTGGAAAAACAACTAACCTGAAAAGCAAATCAAGAAGAGATACTTTAAGAATTTTTGGACTACCTGAAAGTCATAATAATTAAAAAGAGCCTAGACATCATCTTTCAAGAAATTTTCATGGTAAACCGTCATGATATCTAGAATCAGAGAATAAAATAGAAATTGAAGAAATCCATCAGTAGGCACCTGAAAGTGATCCCAAAATGAAAACTCCCAGGAATATTATAGCCAAATTCCAGAGTTCCCAGGTCAAGGAGAAAATATTACAAGCAGACAAAAAGAAACAATTCAAATATTGTGAAGCTACAGTCAGGATAACTCGAGATTTAGCAGTTTCTAAATTAAAATATTAGAGAGCTTGGAATATGATATTTCAGAGAGGAAAAGATCTAGGTTTACAACCAAGAATCACCTGCCCATCAAAACTGAATGTAATCCTTCAAGGAGGGGAAAAAGGATATTCAATGAAAAAGAAGACTTTCAAACATTCCTGATGAAAAAACCAGAGCTGAAGAGAAAACTTAACTTTCAAATTCAAGACTCAAGAGAAACATAAAAAGGTAAACAGGAAAGAGAAATCATAAGGGATTCAATAAGGTTAAGCTGATCACATTCCTACATGGGAAAATGATACTCGTAATTCCTAAAACTTTCTCATTATTAGGGCAGTTAGAAGGAATAGACACAGACAGATGGCATGGGTGTAAGTTGAATATGATAGGATAATTATCTTTAAAAACAGAATTAGGCAGTGAAAAAGATGAATGCACTGGGAGAAGAGAAAAGGGAACAGTAGAATGAGGTCAATTGTCTCACATCAAAGAGGCACAAAAGAACTTTTACAGTGGAAGGGAAGATGGGGAAGTTGGATTGGGGGAAGAGCACATGAATCTTACTCTCCTCAGTATTGGCTCAAAGAGGAATAACATACATGCTCAGTTGGTTATAGAAATCTATCTTATCATATAGGAAAGTAGGAGGGGAAGGGCATAAGAGAAGAGGGGGAGGTAGATAGAAGGGAAGATGGATTGGGGAAGGTAAAAGTTAGAAGCAAAACCGTTTTGAGGAGGGACAAGGTGAAAGGAGAGAAAATAGGATAAAAAGGGGGGAAATAGGAGGGAAAGAAATACATAGTAATCATAAATGTGAAAAAAAATTTACAGCAAGATTCTCTGATAATGACAGAGAACTGAATCATATTTATAGAAAAAAGAGCCATTCCTCCACTGATTAAAGGCCGTTTTCAGATAAAGTAATCAAACCTAGCTAGAATCATATAAAAAAAATGTTCTAAATCACTATTGATTGGAGGAATGTAAATTAAAACAGCTCCAAGCTACCACATCTATCAGATCAATTAATATAATATTTTTCCCCAATTGCATGTAGAAGCCATTTTAAAATTTAATTTTCAATTTAATTTAATTTTAAAATTTTTAATTTTTAAGTTCCAAATTCTTTCCTTTCCTTTCCATGCTATTCATGTTGTGAAAGAACACACAGATTTTTAAAACCCCAAGAAAAATAAAGAAAGTAAAGAAAAAGTATCCTTCAATCTGCATTCATACTTCATAAGATTTTTCTCTGGAGATAGATAACATTCTTTATGATAAATCCTTCAGAATTGTTTTGGATCATTATATTGCTAAAAATAGCTAAATCATTCACAGTTGATCATACACTATTACTGTTACTGTAAACAGTGTTCTCCTGGTTCTGCTTATTTCACTTTGCATCAGTTCATGCAAGTCTTTCCAGGTTTTTTGAAAGCATCCTGCTTGTCATTCCTTATAGCACAATAGTATTCCATCACAATCATGCACAATAACTTGTTCAGCCATTCCCCAATTGATGGACATCCCCTCCATTTCCAATTCTTGGCTGCCAATAAAAGAATTGCTATAAATATTTTTTGTACATATAGTTCCTTTTCCTTTGTGTTTTTAATCTCTTTATAATAAAGATCTAGTAGTGTTATCACTGGGTTAAAGGGAATATGTGGTTTTATAGCCCTTTGGGCATAGTTCCAAATTGCTCTACAAAATGGTTGAATCAATATACCATTTCACTAACAGTGCACTAGTGTCTTAGTTTTCCCACATCCCCACCAACATTTGACATTTTCCCTTTCTGTTATATTAACTGATCTTATAGGTCTTCTAATCTCTAGTCTGCTGCTCTTTCCATAGTAGCACCTATTTATTAATCGCTGAGTTTTTTTTTCCTAAATCATGCTTGAAGAAATAAATTTAGATCTCCAGAAGGCAGAAAGCACTAAAAGCAATGAGTAGGAGTTGCTAAGAGTCAAAATTATCCTTGTTTTAGGGAAGAATTGCCTCAAAGTGAAAAAAAAGCACAAAAAAAGTCCAAAAGTGAATTGGACTGCTTAGAGAGGTAGAGTATTCCTTCTCACTAGAGGTTTTTAAGCAAAATCTGGATGATTAATTGTCAGGTGTAAGCCCTATCTTTTCCAGATCACTCCTACCTAGGAAATTCTATTATTCTATGATTCTAATATTCAAACCCAATTTAGCTAAATTCATAGGATGAAGAAGTCATGACTGTAATCTCAGCTATCTGGGACACAGGGTAAAAGAATATTAAAACTGGAAGTTACCTTGGAGATTCTCAAGTCTAATTCCCTTGTTTTATAGATAAGGAAATTGAGACTCAGAAATGGGAAGTAACTTGCATAAAGATATATAGTGAGTCAATGATCTATGGGTCATAAATTTGTCCTTGATCCATCACTCTCCTTCAACCCATAAATCCAAATCAATACCAAGTTTTGTTGTTTCTGCTCTTAAGATATTTCTCATACCTATCCACTTCCTTATTGACACAGTCACCATTCTAGTTCAGGATTTCATCATCTCTCACCTAAATTATTGCAAAAGCTTCCTAATTACTTGCCATAATTAAGTCTCTCCCTCTCTCTATTATTATTATACTCACATTAACATAAAATCAACCCCCAAGATCATCCACACAGCTACCAAAGAGATTTTCATAACATGCAAGACTGATCACGTCATTCTGTTACTCAATAAACTTTAATGGCTTCCTATTGCCTTAGAAGCAAATATAAGCTCATATATAGTTGTTGTTGTTTTTTTACATCCTTGACAACCTGGACCCGACTTATCTATCCAACTTTATAATATTACCCTCTTCTGCCCCAGCACTTTACAGCACGGTCAAACTAGCCTTGCCGTTGTTTACTCACAGCCTCCCATGTCCTTTCTTGATATCTTTGCCCTCACCATATTCCATGCCTAAAATGCACTCCCAACTCACCTCAGCCTCTTGGATTCTCTTGACTCCTTCAAAATTCTACTCAAGAAATAGCCTCTCCAAAAAAAGTTCTAGCCTTTTTGTCTCATGGACCCCTTTGGCAATTAGGTGAAGCCTATGGACTTCTCAGAATAATGTTTTTAAGTGCACAAGATACAGCACATAGGATTACAAAAGAATTGTGTTGAAATAAAGATATAATTTTTACCATTCAAGTTCATGGACAAAATCTACTCATGGACCCTTTGGGTTCACCACTTTGGAGGAGATATATGGGGTGATAAATAGAAGGATGGTTGGATCAAATGAGAAAGTGAGCTTTTTGAACATATTTAGTAAGAATGAGACATGCTTCCCTAAGTACAGATAGAAAAATTTTTAACTTCATTTATTAGAAATCAGTTTGGAGATTGTTTATTATAGAAATCCATTAGCTTATATTTAACTGAATTGTTGCTGATATTTTTCTAGGTCACTATGAAAAGAATTTCCTTTTCAAACCTCTTTCATTTAGTTTTGGTCCGTAGGAACTATTCCTTTAACTGTCTTTCAGATTTATCGTATTTGCTACAATGTACATATTTCTGCTTCACTCTTCTCCCTTATCATTCTTTCTCCAATCTACATGTTTTTTCACTAACACTATGACTTTGGGAATATTTCTGTAGGATAATAAAATTATTCCCCAAGTATTTCCTGTGTCCCCTTGATTAGCTTCTTATACACCCACTGAGGGTGACATATCTACCCCAAGTTGGAGCCCATACTTTATCTTATTAGCACATACAGAACTTGCAATTCACTAAAATTCATTCCTGTAGCTATATGTATATCTATAGATACATATATAGATATATGCATATACACATACATATATACATACAGCCTTCTATCCTTGTCTCTCTTATTCAGAATTTTTGTGGTTGATTTTTTTACTTCAAATGAAATATTTCACATTAATTCCTACTAAATTTCATCTTCTACAATTCATACTAGTGTTCCAGTCTGAGATCTTTTGAATTGTGATTCTTTTAACTAGAATATTAGCCATCCATTCTAGGTTCATGCCATTTGCAAATTTGATAAACATTCTCTTTATACTTTTGTCTGAGTCACTGATGAAAATGTTGATGTGAAGTCAACATAGACTTGTAGACAACAACAAATATTCCATAACACTTAGGTTCAAGGATTTTTTATTTTTTTTAAAGCCATTCTCCAAGTGAAAGGCATTTACTTTATTTCCAATTTTTGCTATCACAAATGGTGCTACTATACATATTTTACTATATATGGGAACTTTGTTTTATCATTGACCTCTGTGGGAGGACAAGCTCAGTTTTAGTCAAATGGTATGGACATTTTAGTCATTTTTTTTGCATAATTCTAAATTGCTTTCCAAAATGGTTGTACTGATTTACAGCTCCACCAACAATGTACATTTTTGTACTGTGCTTATTTTCCTACAGTCTCTCCAACATTGACTATTTCCATCTTAATAATTTGATGAGTGTGAGATGAGTGTAAAGTGTATCACAAGTGTGATAACTTTGTACACTATTGATTAGTTTTGTTGATTTTTTTCCTCTTTAGAAATGCTATTTGTTATATGGGGTGAGTTTCTGGAGGGAAAGGGGGAGGGACACTGGGGAAAATTTTAGTGCTTTAAAAAATTTTCATTAGTGTTAAGTTTATTCTTTTCCCTCACTTTTTCTACTAAATAAGTTATATACACTAGCAGCATACAAAAGGCAAATGCAAAATACAGTACACTAGATATAAAAGAAAGTTTGACAGGCATATACAACTTAAATAAGGAAGTAGTATGCTAGCATTTTACAATTATTAAAGCACTTTACATATATTATCTCATTTGATTTTCATGACAACTTTGGGAAGTAGGTACTATTATCAATTGCATTTTACACTTGGGGAAACTGAGGCTGACAAGGATCACAGAGCTATAAAGTGTCTGAGGCTGCATTTGAAGAGAGGTTTTCCTCAATCCTGGTCCTTTGTTCTGTCCAGTTTGCCACCAGTTGCCAAGTTTGCTCTGAACACAGCACCACCATTTTGAGTCTGTCCTCAGGGCCTTCATTCTGTGATGGCTGACCACAAAGTCTGGTGTTGGTTGCTCTCCCAGCTGTGCCTAGTTTTCAAAGCTTCTTCACCTTTTCAGTCTTCTTACACCTTACTCCTGACATGTCCTCTTTGATTCAGAGATACTGGCTTCCTGGCTGATCCATGAACAAGAGAATCTGCTTCACAACCCTTGACATTTTTTCTGACCTTCTATTCCTGGAATGTTTCCTGTCCTTGGCTCTGACTACTGAGCCTCCCTGGCTTTCTTTAAGCCCCAAATAAAATTCTGCCTTAATCCAGTTGCCTTTCCTCCATTTTCCCCAAAACTATATTTCTGGCCTTAATCTCCCACCTAAATTCCAGTCTTGCATCATCCCACCTGCCTCTTACAAATAGAAGAAATCTCACAGATTGTCTCACACAATTTATATCCAAACAGAACAGAACTCCCCTCAACAGCATCCCTGAAAGGACTTATTCAGCCTCTCCAGAAGCCAACAGTGAGGGAGAACTCTCTACTTCCTGGGAAAACCCATTCCTCTTGAAGATAGTACTAATTATTAGGAAGTTTAAGACTTTGTTTGGAAGAAATCTAGTTATTTCCTTACAATGAATCTAAATCTTCCTCTTTACAACATCCACTCAACACTCCCAGTTCTACCTACCCAGGCCAAGCAGGACAGACGATATAATCTCTCTACCACAAGCATACAGATACTGGAAGATAGTTATCATGTTGCCTACCAGTCTTCTCTCCTAAAAACTAAACATCCCCAGTTCTTCCAAATGGTTATAAAGAGTTAATTATAGAAATAATCCTTTCTTTAGAATCTAAGATGGTTTTTATGGCGTACAATAATGAGCAAAAGCTGAGGCTACAGTGAGAACAGAATCCATTCAGTGGATGGGAAGAGGTAGGAAGACAATTTTCATGGTAAATGCTGTTCACTGAACTTTAGAGACCCTCTAATTACTTTTAATCTTACTGTTCAGTCTCTACCTGAAGAAATTTGAAATGAACATTTAGACTCTTTGTGAGCAAGGCAGTTTCCAGGACATACCTGTCTTTCTGCTCCTTGTAACCTCAGGTTCCCTTGTTTCACATGCATCAGCTGCCTACTCATTCATCCTCCATAAAACCCTGCCTATTCGATCACATTTTCCCCCATATTTCATGAAACACTTGACTTGTACCTCTCTAACACATGTATCACATATAATGATAACAACAACAATAATAAAAATTATATTAGGGAACTAGGTGGCTCAATGGATAAAGTGTTGGCCTTGGTGTCAGGAAGCCCTCAATTCGAATTCTGCCTCAGATGTTTACTAGCTGTGTGAATGCTAGGTAATTCTCTTGTTTTTGTTTTGTCGGAGGCAACTGGGGTCAAGTGTCCTTGGTCTTACAGCTAGTAAGTGTCTGAGGCCAGATTTGAACTCAGCCCCTCCTGACTCCAGGGCCTATGCTCTATCCACTGTGCCAGCTAGCTGTCCCTAAGCAATTCTCTAAACTTTGCTCGGCCTCAGTTCCCTCACTTTACAGTAAGGACGATAATAGCACCTACGTCACTGAGTTGTTGTAAGCATCAAATAAGAAGCCTTATATTAATCACTTTGCAAAGCACTCTGTAAGTGTAACAATTATTATTATTGAAGAAGAAGAAGATGATGATGATGATGATAGAGTGCTTTAAGGATATCAAAGTGCTTCTCTCTTTCTACAATGATGCCTCCCCTCATTCATTCTTTTTTAGAATCTCAGTCAGAAGGGAATCAGTGATTATCTCGTCCAGTCCCTAACTGAGTAGGAATTTCCTCAATAACATCACTGACTGGTTGACCAGTTTTTGCAAGATCTCCAGCGACAGGGAACTCACTACCTCCCCTAAAAAGTCCATTTCACTTTTGGAAAGTTCTAATTCGGAGAAAGTTATTCCTTACCTTAAACTGAAATTCACTTTTCTGCAACTTCTACCCTTTGATCCAAGTCAACTGACAAGCATTTACTAAACATTTACCACAAAATAGGTGCTATACTAAGTGCTAGGGATAAAAGAAAGCTGCAAATACAGAACCTAGAACCTACCTTATAATTGGGGAGGGAACATAAGAGACATACCTAGAACCTCATTCTAATTGGGGAAGAAACATAAAAATATATATGTACATAAAGGATGCCTAGAGTATAATTGAAAAGTTATCTTGGAGGGAAGGCACTAGCAGTGGAGGGAGAAGGAGAAGGGATTGGAAAAATCCTCCTATAGGAGGTAATATTGAGCTGAGTTTTAAAGGAAGGTTGGTCAGGAGGTAGAGGTGAGGAGGGAGATCATTCCAGTGCAAGGAGAGAGTCAGTAGGTGGAGTGTCCTGGTTAGGAAACTGCATGTAGGGCAATTTGACTGGATCATGGAGTGCATTGAAGGAAGTAAAATGTAAGAAGACTAGTAAGGTAGGAGTTCAGTTGTGAAGGGTGTTAAGATACTGTTAGAAGACACCCTGTTTTCCAGAGCTAAGGCCCAGCAAGCAAGCTGTGCCCTGACTTGGCATAACAACAATCCCTTGCACTCACCTTCTAGAACTGGTGGTCCCTGAGCTCGGGCAAGTACATGTGGATACTTTTTATTTTTCTTTGCTCTTTTGAGGGTTTAGGCCCTACAAGCCCAGACACAAAGCCCTGCTATGAACAGACTTTTTGTCACTACACAACCTTGCCTCATTGTTGCTGTTGGGCCTTGATACTGTTGCTACACTGCATTGTTTGACTCTTTGTCTAGCCACAAGTATATAAATCAAGGTTCAGCCCCACTTAAAAAGGGTCTCCCAGCTAGGGGCAGGGCCCTGGCACAGGTATCCAATCTGCCTCCTTGCTTGTAAGCTATTTCCCTCACTTCAAAATTAAACTTCTGTTTGATTCCTGACCCTCCCATCTCTAGTCTGCTCTGTTTGGCTCTGGCCATCCACAGGTTAGAAGCCAGTTGGGTCCAGTTAACAAGGGCATCTACTGCCAAACAAAAAATTTCTGTCATTTTAGAAAAATCATTTTGGTAGTTGACTGGAGGATGAATTACAATCAAGGAGAGACTTGAAGCAGACCAGTTAGGAAGCTATTGCAATAATCCAGGTAAGGGGCAATATGGGCCTGAATTTGGATGGTTGCTGTGTGAATGGAGATAAGGCGATACATACAGGAAATGTTGTAATGGTAGAAACAAGACCTGACAACAAATTAGATTTGTGGGTGAGTGCAAGTAAGGACTCAAGAATGACACCAAGATTTTGACTCTGAATGATTGGTGAGATTGGGGTAACCAAGACAGTAACAGGAAAGTAGGAATAAAGGAAAGAATTTAGGGGGAGACATAATGAGTTCTCTCAAAGCAAATAATGAAAAAAGTGATAAGGAAAAGATCCTAATAGTACCAGATATCAAACTACACTACAGAGCAGTAAGCATCAAAAGCTATTTGGTATTGCTTAAGAAATAGAGACCCAAAACAGAGAAGCAAATAATCTTGCTGGCCAAGCATTTGATAAAACCAAAGACCCCAAATACTAAGGTAATAACTCACCATTAAGCAAAAAGTGTTGGGGAAACTGAAGCAAAATGATAGAAACTACATATATACCAACTTCTCATACCTCATTCCAAGCTAAGCTACAATGGGAATGTGACTTAAACAAAAAAGGTGACCTTGTAAACAAATAAAAGGAGCAAGAAAAAATTCCTTTTCATAATTATGTGATAATAAGCACTGCTGAGCTGTGAATTGGACCAGCCATTCCAGAAAGCATTTTGAAACTATGCCCCCGAAGTTACTAAATTGTACACACTCTTTCACCTACTGATAGTACTAGGAGGACGACAACCCCAAAGAGACCAAAGAAAAATAAAAAGTATCCATATGTACTCAAATATTTTAAATGGTTCCTTTTGTGGTGGCAAATAATTGTAAACCAAGATGTTACCCATCAGTCAGGAAATGCCTGAACTAGTTACAGTATATGAATGCAATGGGACATTGTTGTGCTTTAAGAAATGATGACAGAGATGGCTTCAGGGGAACCTGCGAAGACTTTATGAATTAATGTAGAGAGAAGTGGACAGAACCAGAATAACCTGCACAATACTAAAAACAACACTGTTAAGACAAACAACTGGAAAGACTTAAGAACTTTGACCCATGCAGTGACCAACTGTGATTCCAGAGGACCAATGATGATGTTTGCTATCCACTTCCTGAAAGAGGGGTGAGAGATTCAAGATGCAGAATGAGATAATACATTTTTGGGCAGGACCAAGATGAGAATGTGTTTTGCTTGAGTATACATATCATTCCAAAATTTATGCCCCGAATGGAAGGGAAGGAAGGAAAGAAAAGAAATACTTGTTAATTTTTTAAAATGTAATTCAACAAATTAACACATATGAATGTAATGTAATATCGTTGTACAACAAGAAATTAGGAAAGGGCTAGACAGTCTCAGAAAAAGCCTGGGAAGACTTGTATGAACTAATGTAGAACCAGGAAAACAATCTATATAGCAACATCATTGTAAAGACAAACAACTTTGAAAAACTTGAGAGCCCTAATCAATGCAATTACCAATCATGAGTCCAGAGAACTGATGATGAAGCATGCTACCCACCTCCTGAAAAGAGGTGATGGAGTCAGGGTGCAGAATGAGACATATCATTTGAACATGGCCAATGTAGGAATTTGTCTTGCTTGACTATACATATTTGTTACAGGGATTTTGTTTTTCTTTTTTCTCCAATGGGAAGCAGTCAGGGGAAGAGATAAAATGGATTTTTATTCATTAAAAATAATAACTTAATTTTTAAAAAGATAGCAATTTCTGTTTTGGATATGTTAAGTTTGAGATGCCTATTGGCATCTCAATTCAAGTTGTCCTAAATGCAATTGGTACTGTGTGATTGGAGGTCAGGAGAGAGATTAGGGCTGGATCTGTAGCTCTAGTAATCATCTACATAGATATAATAATTGAATTCTTGGGAGCCGATGAGATCATTAAGTGAGGTAATATAGGGGAAAAAAGAAAAAGAAGAGAAAAGAGATCCTAGGACAGAATCTTGGGAGAGATACATGGTTAGTGGGTATGACCTGGCTGAAGGTCCAGAAATGGAACCCATAAAGAAACAGATAGACAACTAAAAGAAGAACCAAGAGAGTAGCACAACAAAAACTTAGAGTAGAGAGAGTATCTAGGAAGAGATGGCAAATGACAGCCTCAGAGGCTACAGAGAGGTCAAGAAGGGTGAGGACTGAAAAAAGGCCATTGAATTTGGCAATTAAGAGATCATTGAGAGTTTTGAACAGTCTCAGTTGAATGATAAGATTGGAAGTCAGATCACAGAGGGTATAGAATCAAGTGAAGGGACAGGAGTGGAAGTACCTAATGAAGATTAATTTCTCAATTTTAGCTAAAATTTCAGTTCTCCTCTGATAGACATATGATAGCTAGTAGGAACTGTCAGATCAAATGAGAGTTTCTTAAAGATGGGGGGACATGGGCATTATTGTAGGTAAGAGGGAAGAAGGCAGTAGACAAGAAAAGATTGGAGATAAAAGATAGAGTGGGGATGATAATAGGGACATCTTCTAGAGAAGATAGTAGAAGAAAATGTGTAGGTAGAAAAACCCTAATCTGTTTTCCTCCTGAAAGTCCCTCAGATACTTGGAGATCACTTAAAATTCAAAATCCCAAGTCTTTTCCTCTGCAGGTAAACATCTGGGGTTCCTCCAACCAATCTTAAAAGGGCATGTTCTTAAAGTTTTTCATCATCCTGGTGACCTCCGTCAGAAGGGGTTGATGTGATCTGAGCTCAGCTTATTAAAATATCCCAATGACCTCTTCAAATGTTCTCTTTGTGAATATCTGTAGCATCCTGGTTACCTTCCTCTTACTGTTCATCTTATCAATATCCTCCCTAAAATTTGACTTGAAATACTCCAGGTGTGATCTGAGGAAGGCAGAACATAGGGGAGATGTCATCTCTTTTCTTCAGGATGCTATGCCTCTCTGATAGCATTAGCTTCAGTAACTACTATGTGAATTCAATTCGTTTTGAGCTTATGATTCACTAAAGTGCCCAGATCTTTTTTATACAAACTCTGATCTAGCCATCTCCTCCATCTTGTACATAAAGCTAATGTTTTGAGCCTGAGCATGAAGCTTTACTTTCTTTGCTATTCTTATATTTGGGCCATTGGGATTTTTCTCCTGTTGAGATTTTTGCAGATCTTGGTACTATTTTGTAGCGATTTAGTTATCCCTTTCAGTTTCATGTAATTTTCTTTGCTTTGGGGGGAGGGGCAATTGGGGTTAAGTGACTTGCCCAAGGTCACACGGCAGGTAACTGTTAAGGTCTGATTTGAACTCAGGTCCTCCTGACTCCAGGGCTGATGTTCTATTCACTGTGCCACCTAGCTGCCTTCTAGTTTCATGTCATTTTCAAGAATTTACTGAGCCTTTCTAAGGACTAGAACTGATCTTGGCACATACAAATGAAGTATATCAGTCTCTGCCCTCAGGAAGTTTACAGTATACTGTGAGGTTACTCTCTCTTCTTAGGCAGCTACTTCTACTGCTAAACACAATCACAGCCTTAATCATGGCTCACCTTTCTATATTGTTGGACAGTTCAATTTTCTCCCAATTCTTTGAGTATTGACAATGAATTATTATTATTATTATTCCATTTTGCAAGTAAGGAAACTGAGTTTAAATGAATTAACTAGGGTTACACTGTAAATGTCAGTCAGTTTGCAAACTTAGGTGTTTTATCAACAAAATCAATGCTTTTTCCGCTTTGTCCTTCAGAAGCACACTTTCAGAAATGATATCAATTAAATTATCTTGAGCCAGCTCATATCAATAACCATTGATAACTATTCCTCTCTCCCTTCAGACACATACAAACCACCTGGCTTCCCTAAGAACCCATGTTCTCCTAGCTCTCGTTGGATGAGACATTGAACCAGTTTCCTGTGCTAGAAGCAAACACACACACCCCCAAAGAACAAAGGGAAGGTTGGGCAAACCAATACATACTTCAAGGGTAGAATTCCTCAAAACAGATTATAGTTATTAATATTGCTGTAATTATTAATAGCTAGCATTTATTTTGTACCTACTGTATGCCAGGCATTGTGCTAACCTCTTTACAAATATTATCTCTTTTGATTCTCACAACAACCCTGGCAGGTAAGTGTTATTATTATCCCAATTTTAAAGTTGAGGAAACTAAGGCAAACACAGCTTAAGTGATTTGTCCAAGATTACATAGCTACCTAGTATCTGAGGCTGAAGGCTAAAACTGAAGAGGTTAAGGTCAGGCCTTTCTGACTCCATGCTCAGTGCTCTATCCACCACACCACCTAGCAGCCAGATTAAGCTCATTGATGCAATCTTATTCTACATTAAGAGAGACAAGCACCGGCCCTGGAGTCAGGAGGACCTGAGTTCAAATTTGACCTCAGACACTTGACACTTACTAGCCGTGTGACCCTGAGCAAGTCACTTAACCTTGATTTCCTGGGGGAGGAGGGAGAGAGAGAGAGAGAAAGTGAAAGAGAGAGAGAGAGAGAGAGAGAGAGAGAGAGAATGAGGTGCTAGTACCTTTGTACTTTCCTCAGGTCAAACCACATCTACGATTTCATGTTTAATTCTGGATTCCACATTTTAGGAAGGTCCACTGATAATGTGGAGCTGCCCTCAGAGGAGGGAAACTAGGAAACTGGTGGACTTGGAATCCATATCATTAAAAAATTAGATGAAAAAACAAAGTATGTTTATCCTAGAGAAAAGAAGATACCAGGAAAACTAGAGAGCTGTCTTTCAGGAGTTGAAAGACTATCTCATGGAAGAAGGATTATATTCACTTTTGTCCCAGAGGTCAGAACTAGGAAGGAGTAAATGCCTCGAAGTTGACAGAAGGTAAGTTTAGGTTCAATCTCAGGACAATTTCCTAAAAATTAGAGATGGGCTGACTTGAAAAATATTGATTTTTTCCCTCCTGGATGTCTTCAGACAAAAACTGGATAATCACTCATCTCTTTTAATTCAATTCTAGTAAATAAGCATCTTTTAAGGATCTATTCTGCAAGCTCTGTGTTTGGTGCTGAAGATACAAAGATGGAAAACACTATCATCACAGATCTGGAAGGAGTATACAATTAAACAGGAGGGACAAAACCATGTACATAAATGGATATGATAAAAGAATGTGATGGCAGCAAAAGAAAAGATCCAGACAAAATGCCAGAGGTTTTTAATGGACCATAAGCTGAACATTATTCAGCAGGGTGCTATGACTGTTTTACTAGGCTGCAAAATGAGGGGGAAGGGCAGTCATTATCCTTCTGTACCCTCATTAGACCATATCTGGAGTACTATATTCAGCACCTGGTGCCACATTTTTTGGAAGAACATTGACAAATTCTAAGACATAAGCAAGAGGATATGAAACCAGCATATGAAGGGCACCAGAAATGGATAGTTGAAGAAACTAGGGATGCTTAAAGTAGAGATTTTATGGGGGCATAATAGTTGTCTACAAGTATTTGGAGGGCTATTATATGGAAGAAGTATTTAAATTTGTTCCCCTTGGCCCCATATAGAAGAACTAGTAATGATGTGTAGCAGTTATAGCCACAGATTTTGACTCAAAATAAGGAAAATCATTCTAACAATTAAAAGTACCCCAAAGTAGAGTAAACTACCTCAAGAAGTAGTAAGTTCCTCTTTATTTTGGTTCTTCATGCAGAGCTTGGATGACTTCTTTGTTAGGGATTTTGTTGTTATTCCGTTGTTTCAGCGTATTCAACTCTTTGTGACTCCATTTGGGGTTTTCTTGCCAAAGATACTGGAGTAGTTTGCCATTTCCTTCTCCAGCTCACTTTACGGATGATGAAACTGAGGTATACAGGTTAAGTGACTTGCCCAGGGTCACACAGTTTATACGTACCTGTGACTGAATTTGAACTCAGGCCTTCCTGACCCCAGGCCTGGAATTTCATCCACTGTGCCAATTAGCTAGCCTTTGTCAAGGATACTGGAAAGAGAATCACTTTCTCTTTCCTACCCCTAATTTCTTATTTGAGTAATCTTTCATCAGATTTTAAAAGATATCATTTTACTTTCCTCCTCCCATCTTCTCTTTAGTCTTCCAGATGACCTAGTCCAATATGTTTCTTTTCTTCTTTTTTTTAAAGAATTCTTCCCTCAAAATTTTCAGACTTTGTTTTTTAATGCCCCCTTTACTAGGTATAATTTGAAAGCTTCAATGAAAGATTTATCACTTCCTTTATCACTTTAACATTGAATCATCCTTTACATTTTCTTTGCCTTTAATTCTAGATTACTTTATTCCCTCTCCATCTGTATCATCCCAGGCAAGACATTTAACCTCCCAGGGTCTCAATTTCCTTATCTATACAATGAGGGGGATGGACCACGGTGCCTGGACAATAGCAAGGTCTTGATAAATGCTTGTTGACTGATTAGATGGTCTCTGAAATTTCTCCCAGCTCTATATCTATGATCTTTTCAGATTTTATTGAAGAATAAGCTTTAATCATGATGAAATATGTTCAGCTTTGTTAGGTAATTTATAGTAGGATGCAGGCAAACTTCCTTTACTTTTTTAATATATTGCATTCCAGCCACTTTTTCCATTTCTTGTCTTCCTTGGAAAGTGTTTCTGTCATGTGAATCAGTGTTAGCTAACATGAAAATTGCTTCCTTCTGGATTATGAAGTTCTAGAAATCGGTAGTTTTATTTCTAAATTAAACTTCAGATTCCTCCCTCTCAGAATCCTACGGTTCTGATCAATTTTCACTCTTCCCTCTATTTCCATTATTTCTAAACAGTTTTCTTGTATTATTTCCTGGAATGACAATTGTATTCAATCTGTTTCTTCATATTTTTCTAGGATGCCAATAATTCCTTTTTTATTCTCTTAATAATATTTTTCTAATTATATGTAAAATTACATGCAACTGGGAAATAAGATATGCAGGCACTGGGGTATAGAAATCCATCTTGCCCTACTAGAAAGTTAGGGGGAGTTATGGGGGAGGATATAAGAAAGAGCAGATTGGAGGAAGGGGTCTTCAGTAGGCTTGCTATCTTGTGGTGGGGGTAGAGGAAAGATGGGGAGAAAATTTGTAACTCAAAATCTTGTAGAAACAAATGTTGAAAACTAAAAATAAATAAATAAAAGATTTAAAATATAATTATATGTAAAAATAATTTTTAATATTCACTTAAAAAATGTTTTGAGTTCCAAATTCTCTTCCTCCCTTTCTTCTCTCTCCCCTCCCTGAGACAGCAAACAATTTGATATAGGTTATACATGTGCAATTATGCAAAACATATTTCCATATTAGTCATGTTGTAAAAGAAAACACAAACAAAAAGAGGAAAAAATAAAGAAAACAAAAAATAATGTTTTGATCTATATTCAGACTTCATCAGTTCTTTCTCTCAGCATTTTTCATCCTGAGCCATTTGCGATTGTCTTGAATCATTATATTGCTGAGAATAGCTAAGTCATTAATGGTACAATATTGCTGTTCACTGTATACAATGTTTTCCTGATTCTGCTCACTTCACTTGGTATCAATTCATGTAAGTCTTTCTTGGTCTTTTTGAAAGCATTCTCCTCATCATTTCTTATAGCATGACAGTATACCATCACCAGAACTTATTGAGCCATTTCCCAGTTGATGGGCATCGCTTCAATTTCCGATTCTTTGTCACTACCAAAAAGAAGTTGCTTAAATATTTTTGTATAAATAAGAGACCAATAATTCTTAAATCATTCCCCTAGAGCTTTATCCTACCCTACTATCTCCCCATTTTGCATCTGCTGCTCTGCCTAGTTTCTTTTTTTTTTTTTTGCCTTTTTTTTTGAGGGGGGAAGGCAGGGCAATTGGGGCTAAGTGACTTGCCTAAGGTCACATGGCTAGTAAGTGTTAAGTGTCTGAGGCTGGATTTGAACTCAGGTCCTCCTGACTTCACTGAGCCACGTAGTTACCCCTTCTGCCTAGTTTCAATTTCACAAAACAAGATGCCCCATTCCAGGTACCCCCAGGATCCTCCTGCCCTGTTTTCCTGCCCCTTTTTGTGTGTTGTCTCCCCCACCATTAGATTGTAAGCTCCTTCAGGGTAGGCACTGTCTTTCTCTTTATTAATTGTATCCCCAGCACTTAGCACAGTATGTGGCACATGGTAGGTACTTCATAAATATTGGATTGGATTGTCCTCTGCTTTGGTTCATACCAATCAGAGGTCTCCTTTCAGTTTTGTCATTTTAAAATTTTGCTTCATTTGTTCACCTCCATATTCTTTCACTCTACTTGACCAGGCTATTCTCTAGTGTTTCCCTGTTTCACTGAGATCTTTCCACTATGTTTTCTACTTTGCCAGTTATCATGTTCATCTTCTTGAATTTTTCCTCTACCAATATTACTTCTTCTCATATAAATACTAAGTCCTCATATCTCTTATTGTGATGTTAAACCTTTTGAAATCTGTACATTATCTTTCCTAGAAATGAAGTTGTGGCTGCTGCAGTCTTTTTCTCTCCCTCTGAGTATATCTCCTAGGTGGGAGAATGGATAGAGCCCAACCGGAAGTCAGGAAGGCCTGAGTTCAAATTTGGCTTTAGACACTTACTAGTTGTGTGACCTTGGGCAAGTCTCTTAAACTCATTTGCCTCAGCTTCCTCCTCTGTAAAATGGAGATAATATTCAGCACCTACTTTGAAGAACTATTGTGAGAATCAAATGAGATAATAATCATTCAGAACAATGCCTGGCACGTAGGAAGCACTGCGTAAATGTCAGCAATTACTATTATTTTCTTTTGCTCCATAATATTTATTGACTACTGGAGCCTCTTCACTAAATTAATTTTTTTCCTGTAAATTTTCATGCAATATTTCTCTTCTGAGAATTACTTTCCTTTTTCCTCTTTCCTTTGTGGATATTATTTTATCATCAAAGCATTTGTTAAAAGCAGTCTTTAGAGTATTTTAGCAAGGAGAATGCTTATCATAAAAGTCATTACCTTAAACTCTCTGGGGATAGAGCCAATGCCATCTTCTTTGTATCCCCCACAGTGCTTCCTCTACTGCCCATGGTGGGTGCTTGATAAAGGGTTGCTGAATGAAGGTAAGCCTGCATTAACTACATGCAGTGGAAACATGTCAAGTGTAACTTTCAAGCAGTCTAATTTTTTTTAACAATTGATAAATTAATTCTAGTTTTTAATGAATGCTGGAGTATGCATAGGAAATTATTACACAGGCTATACAGGCTTGATCCAAATCCTAAACAACAACAATAACAACAACACACTGTATGCAATGGAGGCCATTGGGCAGTGAGGGATTTAAAGTATGTTCACTAGGGTGGCTTGGTAAGCCTGCTTTCAGAAATAAGTAATGCTGGAACCCTCTCCCTCACAGCTTCAGACACTGCACCAGTGTTCTCTGTTTCTTGTTGATTCACTGAATGCTGTCTGAGCAGAGAGAGAGGGAGGAGGGTGTAGGTTTAAGCCTTTCATATGCCCACTCATTTCTAGCTTGGCAACCAGTTAGAAGCCTTTTCATCACCAGGTAGTTAGTACACCCAAAGGAAGCATGATGTCAGAGGAGAACGGCACATGCTCTGAGCAGGAGAAAAAAGGCCCTTCCATCACCCATTTCCCGAAGCAGATTCACCAACAGATTCATATTAGGCAGCATATCACACGTATAATAAGAATGAGACCCTCGTTAGCCAATGCCTCCCATTGCATGTAAAAATGATTCCTTAATTTTGTAATAGAGCCATAATTAGCCACAACTGCACCAAAGTCAAGGATGGAGATGCCCAGGACAGTCCCATTGCAGGTGCAATCATGTTGGAGAATTACTGCTTTCAACCCCAAAGGAATTATGGAGGAAGACAAGCCTGGGAGGACACTAGTGGTTGGCGGTCAAGGAACAGATGTACTTTGCACTTCTAAAGGAGAGGTAATAAAATGCAGGGGTGGTGGTTCCTGCAGTTAGGAACTGTGTTGTCCAGGCTTCTTGTTACTATGATGGTGAGTAACCCAGCCTGTCCCAGGGGAGACTGGGGTTTGATTCTTTGATGGGGAGATGTCAATTGCACAGGAGCAGGAGTCAAGAAGACTTTAGTTTCATGCCTGAGACACTTACTAGCTGAATGATACTGAGCAAGACATTTCATCTCTGTTTGCCTCGGTTTCCTCAACTGTAAAATGTGGATAATAATAGAACCTATCTTTTAGGGTTCTTGTGAGGATCAAATGATGTAATACCTGGCATGGAGTAGGAGAAATATACATGCTTATTCCCTGGTTCCCCTGCCTTTGTCCCCAGAAGTATACGCAGACCACAAAGGCACATAGATGTTAACTCCCTGGGTCAGATCCTAATTTTCTGAGTACCAGGCCTGGCTCTGGTAATTGACACTCTATAGGTGAAAGTAGAACCTTTACTTTTATCTATCAATCAATCTGAATAAAATATCCATTTCTTCTTTGGGCCTTGCAGCCCTCCTTTGTGAAACAAAAGGGTTAGACCTCTAAGGTTCCCTCTACCCTCAATATTTATGTTTCTGAGCTTTCTAGCACTCTCTTCCTGGCTCCTGCTAAACATGAAGACTGCTGGCAGAAAACTATTACTGGACTACTTGGTACTTCACACTGGAACATTGAACTCATTGCATGGAATGAATGAATGAGCATTTATTAAGTGCTTATGTACTATATGCCAAGCATTGCTATGGAAAAGAATAGACCAGTGTCTGCTTTCATTGTCTGGGCAAGTCACCTCAAACTGAGGGTGACAATACATAAAAAAAAAAGTCCAGGGTGGATGGAAGAGCCCAGCTGTCTTAAGGCTTCAGCATTGGGGCAAATGACAAGGCCCAAGAGTCCTTAGGTTGTGTCTGTGGATCAGATGACAGTTCCAGGGACCAAAGGGCATAAACACTGGGCAGATGGCAAGGCCTGGAGGACCTTAGAGGCAACATAGCAGTGCAGATGGTCAGATCCAGTGGTCTTCCATCTTGCCACATCAACTTTTAAGCAGACTGGTTGAGTTCTGGACAGCTCTAAGCAGGAGAGGGGAGAAAATAAAAGAGGAGGCCCTTCTATCTGGAAACCTGTCTTCTCACTAACCAGACATCCCAAATGGGATCATGCATGGTGCATTGTCAAAACCCTCAAACATTTTTATTCTCATTTTCTTAGGGCTTTAAGGTTTGCCAAGATCTTTTACTCACAGTAACCCAGTTTGGAAGATATGAGCAAACATGATTAATCACCATTTTTACAGATGAAGAAACAGATGCTCTGAGAGATAAAATGAATTGCCCATAATCGCCTAGCTAGTAAGTGATGGAAGCAGGACTCAAACACAGGTTTCCTTAACCCTAAGTCTCTGGTATACAAGGCAATAGGAACATTATGAAGCCAACATGCTATGATGTAAAAATTCTTGTGTTTGAAGTCATGAGACCTGGGCTTGAATCCTGACTCATTTACTAGCAAGACTCTTCTTGATACAAGCCTCAGATCCCTCATGTGTAAAAGGGATATAATAATGTTTGCATGACCTACCTCCTTGGGTCATTTTGAGAAAAGACTTTCAAAAACTTTTAAGCATTGGGAAATGGGAAATTTATGAAGGGTTTTATATTTTTTTTTAGCAGTTTGCAACTTCAAGAGAAATGCCAGCCCACAGACTTAAAATGATGTCATATTCTAGAGTACGTTGACTTAGAAGGAGCTAGAATCTGAACTTTGCATTTGCAGTGTTCCTTTGAGATCAATCCATCACACTGAAAGCATAAAAGGACTAGTTCTTCCTGAAGGCTATTGTCTAAGATATTTATTTCACACAAAACATTTTTTTTCTCTCTGGCTTTTTTAACATAGAGTTTCTTGAAAACAGGGAGCACATTTTTGTGACCCCTACAGTACAGTGTTGTGTCCATAACAGACATTCAATAAACATTTATGGAGTTGAATAAATGGAAATTTTATATGTCAAGGGCATCTGAGTTTTTCAATTTTAGACTGTGTGATCAGAAATTACTTCAATGTTTTAAAAGAAATTATTAAATTCTTGTTCTATGCAAACCTCTATGCTAAGTGCTGGAGGGAAAACACAATTTTAATTAAGACATGATCCCTGTCTTATAGAATTAATAGCCTGGGAGAGCTGTAACTAAGACAAGGTGACTGGAGATTTGTTGCAGGGTACTGACATCTACAAGATTATACTAGGAAGTCAATGGAAAATTACATAGTAAGAAGGGCCACTGCAGGGAAGAATGTACAATATTATAATTCCAATGCATTGAAGAGGTGCAAAAAAAGTATAAGGGGAAGAAGTCATTACTAACACACGTGATAAGAGGAAAAATATATTTAGACTGCATGAATTTAATGACATAATTAATTACATTCAGCTTTGATTACAATTCTTTATTCTCCTACAGGTTTTGCTTCTAACACCACTTCTCTTGGAACATTGCTCTACCATGACAAGATCTTTTTCTCCCATTGGTGAGTTCTTTGAGGGAAGGGAAGAATCCATTCTGGAGAGGGACCCAGGCTAGTCATGCTTCATTCCTCTCTATAAGGATATACTTCTGACTTTATGGACTTGGCCTCTATGTACCCATGTGAATTCCTTCATCCATCTCCCAGCTTCTCAGCTTCCTTTTATGTGTTGTCATCCCACTTAGAATGTAAGCTCCTTGAGGACAGGGACTGTCTTTCTTCTTGCTTGTTTTTTGTATCCTTAGCACTTAGCACAATGCCTAGCACTGCCTGCCCCATTATGAATTGATCTAAGCCTTTCTAAAATGATGCCTAGTAACAATCCATGACATAATAATAGCTTCAAGAAAGTAGTAAGACCTCTATCTAAAAGAGTACTTTTGGGGCCAGTTAAGTGACTCAGTAGACAGAGGGCTACTGGGCTTGGAATCAGGAAGACTCTTCCTGAGTTCAAATCTGGCTTCAGATACTTCCTAGCTGTGTGACTCTGGGCAAGTCACTTCACCCTGTTTGTCTGGGAGAAGGAAATGGCAAACTGTTGTGGTCTAGGGGTGCAGGGAATCCCAGATTGCAAGAGGAAATGGTATGGGTCTGCCTGGAAAGAATTTGATCACTCAAGCCTTCTTTTAGAGACAAGTTTTATTGTATTCCCAGTAGAAATGGCCAGATTTTAAGAATCTGAGCAATTTACCGGAGGAAAGAAGGATATTTTTATACAGAAAGACTGTGGGAAGATCTAGCTGGGATTAAGCCTGGAGTGGAGCCAGGTGCAGACAATGAGGGCCACAATGAAAGGGAAGTTAAAGGAATAATTGACTGGGATGGGCTGGATGCCTCAGGAGCTGGGTTCAGGAGGCCCAAAGACATAGTCTTTTCCTTTGAGGGGACTAGCACCAATTCCATCCCCCATCAAAACGACTCCAGTATCTTTGCCAAGAAAACCCCAAAAGGGGTCATGGAAAGAGTCGACTGAAAAGACACAGCAATAATATGGCATTTAACGTATGTTAAGTTAAAAACAAATTGTCAAAAATTAGAGCCTCGAGGTCAAAGAGGAACCTTAGGATCACAGGCTTCACATATGTCCATCCTCTAGATTAATCCCTTTGGGCTTTGTCTTGAATAGTCACTTCGGGGAATCTTTCTGAATTTAGGTCATGCTACATCCAAATCCTCGGTCAGTAAGCATTTGGTAGGCGCCTACTGTGTGCCAGCCCCGGAGCTCAGCACTGCAGATACTAAGAAAGGTAAAAGGCACGTTTGCGGTCAGTGGGGTGAAAGAGCGACGTGAGGTATGTATGTGAATCTCAACCACCCCACATCTCACTCCGCCCACAAAGAGGTGGGACGGAAAGGGCTCCGAGTTTAGAGGCAGGAGCCCCGTCTACGAATGCCGGCTTTTCTCTTCGCTCTCTGTGTGACCTTGGGCAAAGCAAGCCTCAGTTTCCTCACATGCAAAATGAGAACCAGACGGCCTCTAAAGACCCTTCCAGCTCTAACTCTATGATCTACCCCTAAGGGTGGGGGTTGTGTGAGCAGGGAGAAGGGGATGGGGTACGCCAGCGGAGAAGATGACCGCAGACTAGGCTGTCAACGTTTCGCAGGGACTGCGCAAGCGCGTGGGGAGGTGGAGCAGGCGCAATGTGGCCCTTCTCTAACGTGGCTGAACCCTGGTGCGGGCTCCGGATAAGAAAGAGAAAAGGGAGGGGGCTGGTCTACGCGGGAAATTCGAAACATCCCATCCCCCTCTCCTCCCTACGCCCACTAAGCGTTCTTAGAACGTTCTGCGCATGCGCCCAGGAAGTCTTCCCGGCCACTGTGTTCTTGAGAGCTGCTGATAAAGTTGATTGAAAGAGCGGTAGCGGGCCGTGATGGCGGCGTCCGGGGCCGCTATCGGAGGTGGCGGCGGTCTGGGTTTCTTGTCGCTGGCGCTCGGGGTGTCTCTGCTCAAATGCCTTCTCATACCCGCCTAGTAAGGGGCTCGGAGGGAGAGAGGGAAGGAGAACTAGTGGATGGGGGGCGGCCCGGCTCCACCCTCACCCCTGGCTCTTGGGCCGGGGAGGGGGAGGAACATCCGGGTAATGGGGAGGAGACCCTCGATCCCGCGGGGCCTAGTTCTGCACCTAGGGTTCCAGGCCTCACTTGCCGAAGGGGTCTTGGGTTGGGATCAAAGTTTACCGAGTCAGAGCCCTAGGTTTACAGGCGGGGAAACTGAGGCAGGAAGGCGAAGTAACCATTAAACCCAGGGTCACACAGTCAGTGCCCGAGGCCGTGTTTGAATCCGGGACTTCTTGACTCCAAGCCCAGCCACGCCAAGTTCCCGTTCTTCTATTCAATCCTGCAAGCATGATATTAAGCCCCTACTTGTATGCCAGGGGTCCGACTAAGCCCTGGTACAGGCGAAACCAACTCTGACATTCTTTGTTCTGAGCTCCTTATAACTACAGTGTTCCATATTTTTTAAGTCCTCTCCCAGTCCCGACACCGTGTTCAGAGGGCTTGCGATCCAATCAGTCAACAAGCATTTATTAAACGTCTTAGTTTAATAGGATTGCAGAGTGAGTAGAGAGAAGTGAGGAAGTCTTAACTGCCTGAAGAGATAGGTTAGAGCCAGACCATCAGGGGCTTTAAATGCCAACTAGAGGAGGTCGTGTTTGGCCCTAGGAGTCCATCCATATATGTAGCTAACCTCATTAGGCCACAGTTTCTTGTGTAAAATGATTGTGTTGACTCGAATGGTGTCTTGCAACCTTGGCATCGTCCCTGACCTTTTTCTCTTTCCATCAGCCCCTGCCTCTGATGACTTGTCAGACCTTTTCATCCTACATATCTCTTGCATCCACCTACTTCAGGTAGACAGCTACCACCATCCTAGCTCATCACATTAATACTCCTAAAAGCATCTCTGATCATGTTATTCCTCTATTTCCACCTGGGTAAAATACAAGTGCCTCATTGTGGCATATTTAACATCTTCCAAATCCATCACCACGTGAGTTTATAGTCTCATTTCATGTTGCTCCTCATGCATCTGTTCCAGTCGAACTGGCCTGCTAGCTAATCCCCTTGTACCACATTCTATCCCCTACCTTCATACTTCCCAACAAACATTTCTCCATATCTAGAGTGAACTGCTTTCTAGCATCTTCCTCTTAGAATCCCTAACTTCCTTAAAAAAACACAACTGAGGCCCTGCTTCCTACTTTAAACCTTATACAACTTTTTTTAACATATCTTTAAAGATTTTTGAAGTGCTTGTTCCAACATGAAGATAACCCCAGACCACTATGTTTTTAGTTCTTATATCTAATTTTGTAATCCTTTTTCCTATCTTTAACTGTCCCCTGACACTTATCTGTGTACCAGGATTTTTTTGTTCCTAGCTTGCTGTATATGAAAAAGAAGAAATATCTAAGCTTATAAGAATTCTATGTAAAAGCCTTTTAGTAAAAGCCCCTCACTCGGAGTGACATGCAAGATGGTTGTTTTGCCTGGTTAGAGGCCTTTTTCCTTTACTCTTGGATTTATAATTAGGTTTTAGGATGTTAAGGTTGCCCTAAGTCTGACCTTTAGATAAGTGAGTTGTTATAGTGTTATTTTGCAAAACTAGTTTTATACATACACACATATTTAATGTCTTTTTTGTAGAATAAATTTTGTATTAGGAAATACATAGTCCCTTAAGAATGGGAATATGAAACCAAAGTACAATCCTTTATTATAGATGTAATTTCTTAATGAAAGGGTTTTGTTTTATTTTGTTGTTGGTTCTTTTCACTTTTTGGCAGTTATTCTACAGATTTTGAAGTACATAGGAACTGGCTTGCCATCACTCACAGTTTACCGGTATCACAGTGGTACTATGAGGTAAATATGTTTTGTTTTTTAATATTAAACATGCATTATCTTCCAACAGGGAATTTGATACAACCTAAATATGCATCAATGAAGAGAAAATAGTTTCCAGTAATATCTAGTTCAGTTACAGAACTTCATAGTTTCTGAGTTGGAAGGGATCTCTAGTTAATACCTGAAAGAAAATACCCACAAATGGCCATCTAGCCTCTACTTGGAAACTTCCAAGGAAGGGAAAACCCTTTAGAACAAAGGCAACCCATTCCATTTTTGACAGATTTTTAGAAAATTCTTTCTAACATCAAGCCCAAATTTGCCTCTGTGCAACTTTTTTCCGTTAGTTCCCAGTTATGCAGTTTGGGGCCAAACAGTCCTTCATGTGAGCCCTTCAGATATCTGAAAACAGCTATCATAAGATCATAAATGTAGAAGTGGCAGAGACCCCACTTCATTTTACAGATGAAGAAAATGAGGTTGCATACTTATCAGAGGTCATACAGGTTAAGTCTCAGAGGCAGAATTTGAAATAGGTCCTTTGACTTTGGAGTCAGTTGACTTTCTCTTTATCGTACTGCTGTTTGGTATGTTCTCATATCCTGCCAAGACTTCTCTTCTCCAGGCCAGGGAGACCTCATGCCTTAAACTTATCTTTTTTTGACATAGATTCAACTTCCTTCACTATTCTAGCGATCCAGTCTCTCCTCCATTAAATAACAAAATAAAGTTTAATTGGGCTCTTTTCATGATTTTCTTTAACTTTATCACTGAGTAAATCCCCTACTTCAAAATTTCTTAATTCATAAAATTGATATAGTAGTAACAGTTTGCATTATATCTTCATTTGGATAAGAGGGACTGTCCTTGAACTTTATTGTTAAAGTATGATAGCTCATAGTGGGAAAAGCAATGGTATACACATGAGGAGTCCTGGATTTTAGTACTGATTCTGCTAATAACTAACTGCATGACCATGGGTAAGCTACTTTACTCTTCTTGGCTTCAGTTTGCCTTCTGTCTCCAGCCTTCACCAGGAACTCTCCTTTCTCACTACCCTTCTGTGTATTCCTCTGTTTGGCATCTTTATTTTAAAGAAGCCTAGGACTTTCCCAAGAAACCAGTTCTTCTCAGAGGTAGCCCAGGTGACTTTACCTCTGTAGCTCTTACTACTCTTTAAAATCAGGCATTTGGATTAGATAATCCCCTAAGGCACCTTTGCATCCAACAGTCTGTGACTTTGCAATATGTATAGTCATTTGTAGTATTTAAAAATTTTTAAAAATTAACAAATATGCATTTTCTCTCTTTTTTACCTCTCTTCCCCGTTGAAAAAGAAAAGAGAGACCAAACCCCTTTAAAGGATCTGCAGAATCAGATTCTTTTTTTTTACCCTTGTCCAAAAAATATATGTCTCACTCTGTACCCTAAGTTCATTATCTGTCTTTCCGTAGGTTGGTAACATGTTCTATCATAGATCCTTTGGAATTATGGCTGGCCATTACATTTATCAGATTATTTAAGTCTTTTGAAATTGTTTGCCTCTAAAATGTTGTTACATAAATTGTTCTCCTAATTCTGCTCATTTCAATCTGTATTAGTTCCCAGTTTGCATCAGTTCTTATTGCTTCACAGTTATTCCAAAGTTTCTGTGAAACCATTCCCTTCATTTCTTATAGCACAATAATATTCCATTGCATTCCTATATCATAAGCATCATCATACCTAGCATTAATATAGGTTTCAAAATACTTTACAAATATTATCTCATTTTATCCTCACAATAACCTGGGAAGTAGGTGCCATTATTATTTCCATTTTTGCAGATGAGGAAACTGAGACTGAGAGATTAAGTGACCAGTTTGTTTAGCCATTTCCCAATTAATGGATATCTCCTTAGTTTCCAGTTTTCGGTTACTTTGAAAAAGAACACCTTTAAACATTTTTGTACATATAGGTCCTTTTCCTCTTTCTTTGATTTCTTTGGGGTATAGAACAAGCTAAGGTATAGTGGGGTCAAAGGGCATGTGCACTTTGGTGGTAACTTTTGGAGCATAGTTCCAAATTGCCTTCCAGAATGGCTGGAGCCATTACAGCTCCAACAGTGCCTTAGTATGCCTGTTTTCCTGCAATCCCTAGAACTTTTGTCATTTTTCTCTTTTTCAGGGACACACAGGGAGTCCAGCTAGGGGTATAAACAACAATTTATGTCAGGTGGGGGGGTGGGGTAGAAGGCTTTCATTTTTGACATGCTTCTTCTGGGTCCTATGTTTCTGGAAAATATGGCAACTCAAAAGGACAAGTACAGAGGACCCATTAATATTCATTAACATCCCCCCCTTTTGGTCAAAGGTGACCCCTGGATATGCCAGTGACCATCAAGAGAGCACTTGGATACTACCTAGGATAGCCCCGATTAAAAAGTGAGATCAGAACCCTTAGCCAGGCACAGTACAAACCATAGTAAGAATGTCCAAAATTGCTTATTTCTCTTTTCCTTCCTTCCTTCCTTTCTTTTTTTCTCTCTTTCTCTTTCTCTCTCTTTCTTCTTCTCTTCCTTTCTCTCTCTTACACACAGGCACATGTGCTTGCACATGTGGACATACCCGGAAATCTAGAGTTAACAAACTATATATAAGTAACATGTATACAAGTCAGATTCTACTTATTTTGCTTTACATACATTAAACTTTTTAAGGTACTAATGTACCACTTTGTTCCCTAAAAGAGATAATCAGTTAGATCAGTGGTTCTCAACCTTCCTAATGCCACACCTTTAATACAGGTCCTCATGTTGTGGTGACCCCCAACCATAAAGTTATTTTCATTGCTACTTCATAACTGTCATTTTGCTACTGTTATGAATCGTAATGTAAATATCTGATATGCAGGATGTATTTAAATTGAACATAACCCACAGGTTGAGAGCTGCTGAGTTAGATATTATTGGCTTTTTAAATCTGTTGTCTTTGCCTCCCCATAAGCAATTAGCATTTCTGTAGTTATTTAGGTCTGTCTTTAATTCTGTAAACAGTATTTTGTAGTTGTATTCATATAGATCTTAAACCTGTGACATACTATGCCTGTGGTTCTGTGTCCATTCTTCACTGTTTGGAGGTATATAGACTTTTTTTTTCACTGTAAACTTTAGTAAACCAAGATTGCCAACAAAAATAAACATACAAAATATCTTCTGTGAAACCCTCAGCATTTGATGAGATAAAACTAAATGAATAAACATCAAACAAGCAATTTG
The DNA here is from genome assembly GCA_028646515.1 of Pseudochirops corinnae. NCBI lineage: Eukaryota > Metazoa > Chordata > Mammalia > Diprotodontia > Pseudocheiridae > Pseudochirops > Pseudochirops corinnae. The sequence continues at coordinate 103,148,748 of CM053588.1, forward strand.
TTGGTATCAGTATACTTTAACACAAGTCTGAAACACATTGTCTTTTTTTAGTTCAGTTTTACTTTCAGTTCTAAATTCTTTCCTTTTCCTTATCATTTTCCCAACCCATTGAGAAGGCAAGAAAAACAATCTAGAAAAACAGTCTATTACAATATGTATAGTAATGCAAACCAAATTCCTACATTAGCCATGTCCAAAGAAAGAAAGAAAAGAAAATATGTTTTAATCTTTACTGAGTCTATTAACTCTCTATCTAGAGATAGATAGAATATTTCATTTTGGAGTTCTTTGAAATTATCGTTGGTCATCGTGTTGATCAGAGATCCCAAATCTTTCAGAGTTGATTATCTTTTTGCATAAGTTCACATAAGTCCTCCTAGGTTGCTCTGAAACCATCCTTTAATCATTTCTTATAGCACCATAGAATTCTATCACATTTCTATACCATAACCTAGTCACCTATTCCCCAATTGTTGGATATCTCAGTTTCCAATTCTTTGATACCACAGAAAGAACTATAATAAATATTTTTGTACATATGGGTCTTTCTCTTATCTCTTTGGGGCATAGACTTAGTAGCATTATCATGGGACTTAAGGGTATGCATATTTAATAACTTTCTCAGCATAGTTCCAAATTGTTCTCTAGAATGATTGAACCAACTCCACCAGTGATGCCTTAGTGACATACATTTTTCGATGTGGACAGTATGGAAATTAGTTTTGCTTGACTATACATATTTGTTAAAAAAAAATTTAATTTTTCAAAGTGAGGGGAGGTGAGTGGCAGAAAGATTAAATTCTTGGTAATTTTTTTAAAAATTCAGTTTTACAAAAAATGAGAAAAAGATCCATATGTGCAAAAATATTTATAGCATTTCTTTTTGTGATGGCCAAGAATTGGAAATTGAGGGGATTCCCATCAATTGAGGAATGGGTGAACAAGTTGTAGTATACAAATGTAATGGAATGCTATTGTTATATAAGAAATGATGAGCAGGTGGACTTCAGAAAAATCTGGAAAGATATATGAACTGATGTTGAGTGAAGTGAGCAGAACCAGGAGAGAATTGTACACAGTAACAGTAACATTGTGCGATGACTAACTTTGATAGACTTAGCTCTTTTCAGCAGTGCAAGGATCTAAGACAATTCCAAAAGACTCGTGATAGAAAATGCCATCCACGTCCAGAGAAAGAACTATGGATCTGAATGTAGATTGAAGCATACTATTTTCTTTTCTTTTCTTTTTTTGTGTTTGGTTTCTTCTTTCTCACGGTTTTCCCCTTTGGTTCTAATTCTTCTTTACAACATGACTAATATAGAAGTATGTTTAATATGATTGTAGCTCTATGAGGGGCTTGCATTATATCCTATTTAAAGGTAGTTTGATTTAACTTTACTTTCTAAAAAGTAATATTTTTAAAAGATTTGTGCTTTATTTTTATTTTTTTCATCTTTGACTGTGTGTTTGTATGTGTGTGTGTTTTCTCTCTCTTTGACTGTAGGCAACTTCACAGTGGACTTTGGATTACCCTCCATTTTTTGCATGGTTTGAATATGGACTGTCACACATTGCCAAAGTTTTTGACCCAGAGATGCTAAATATAGAGAACTTGGATTATGCCAGTCCTAAAACTGTACTTTTCCAGAGATTTTCTGTCATCTTTACAGATGTCCTCTTTATATATGCAGTCTATGAGTAAGTCTAAGGATTGTATTTTAGTGTGTTGGAGGGGAAAATAGCATTTCATAGTTGTCTTATTTTTTAACAACAAAGTTCCTGTGGCAGCAAGGGCTCCAGAAATTCTTAATTGTATTGTACATTATGTAGAACATATGGTTAAAGTACAAAAAAATTTTGTGAAGCCTCCAATGTGTATTCAGTGTAGGGTCCTGTTCTAGACATCAGGCTGGAAGCCTGGATAAATCAAATGTAAGTGAAAGGATCAGCCTGTTGAAGGATGTGACACAAACTCAGGTAATGATATTCAAAATAGAAAATCACAAGGACTTAAAAGAAACAGGGAGGGAAGAGTGCTGTGTAAAGTCTAAGAAAGGAAAATAATTAATATTTGATCTCAGCTTTGAATATAAAATGTCAGACCAGGAAGGGACCTTAGAAAACATCTAGTGTACTCCTACCACCTCTATTTTACAGAGAAGAAAACAGGCCCAGAAAGGGGAAACTACCCATGGTCCAGTTTGTGGACATATACTAAGTAAGAGAAATAAAATTTAAGTCTAGGTTAGAATTCTAAATTTACCATACCATACAGCCTCTTCCTGGAAAAGTGTTTTTTTTTTTTAATGGAAGACTATAATGAAAAGGACAAAGGAAAAGAAAAAGTCAAGCACAGTCAACTTTGGCTAGTGGCATCATCTGGTTTTTAGAGGAGAATCTTCCTTTCTAGTTAGGAAATTACCATCTCAATATAGTCTCTCAGTAGCTGGAAAGAAATGGGGTTTGGACTTTCTTCTTCAGTCATGATATTGAGACAACTAGGGGGTATGGGGGAAATTGTACATCAGACAGCAAATACTCATTCATTGTTATTCAGCAGATATTTTTAAAGGCCTCCCATGTGTCAGATCCTGCACTAAACCCTGGAGAAGAAAAGATAAATAAGATGTGGTCTGTGCCCTCAAGGAGCTTACAGTCTAGAAGGAAGATAAGACAGGTACACAGAAAACCATAATGCAAAATAGAATATGAGTGAGTATACCAGGGAATTATAAAAAGGGGAAGTCAAGGGTCGTATGCTATTACTAGCTAGAGGAATCTAGGGAAGGCTTTCATGGAGAAGGTAGTATTTGTACTGACCTTTGCACCTTGAATAACTTTAAATGTTGTTCTACCCAATAGTTAGGATAGATTAAGCAAAGGAGAAAATGGAAATAATTAAATCAATGTATAGTCCCTCCAGAATTTATTATTTTGCTTCAAGCATGTAAGTTTCTAGAATGTACAAGTACAGAAATCCATTCTACATTCAAGTACAAGTGATTTGGATATTCAGATAATCAAGAGTTGACAGTATGTCCTGTTCCTAATTTGGTTAGTATAACTGTAAGGTAGCCCATGATAGCCTGTTTTTCCACATTTTCACTTTTAAGAAGATATGAAACATACTGTGCCCTCCAAATTCCTAGAATTTTATAGTTTAAAAATAAAAAGGTCTAAATTGAAAATATTTGTTAGAAGCAGCATGGCTTAGAAAGTAGAGTAGATTTGTTTCTGAGGTCCTTTTCAGACTGCATTACTGACTAATTAAGACACTCTAGGCCATCTTTTCAAATCACCATTGAGACTTTATGTGTCCAGTAAGGAGAATGAAGGCACAGAGGGGCTATTTTTAAAAAGTAGTTCACTTAGATCATAGGATTTATTGCTGTTAGAGACCTTAGAAATCATCTAGTTCATTTTCCAGATCAGGAAATTGAAAAGAATGATTTGCCATATCATATGAGTAGAAAATAGCAGCCCTGACATTTGAACCCAGGTGCCAGAATTCAGCCATCTATATATCTTCTTGAATCTCTCCAAATTATCACCTAAGAGCAGAACTGTTCTTAAATTTGTGACTTACCTAGAGGATAATTTTATCCTTCAAAAGGTAGAGGAATCAATAAGGCCTATTCTTTACTAATTAGAAGTAACTGGTTGTTTTAGTCGGAATTGTTGAATCTAATTTTGGAAGTAAATCATAAATTTCCTGATGGAGAAGGAGTGAAAAGCTATGCATAGTTTTATATGCATCCTAGATTTGGATAGAACAGATTTCCAAGGGTTCAAAGAAAAGATAAGGAAGACTTAATGGCCTAATACAATGATGTCAAACCCAGATATATTCAGTGACCACTAAACCATATGTTCAGATCCCTGCAGGCTGCCTCTTGACTTAGAAAAACATATATTAATATTTGAGTTCTTTCTTATTTGTTTATTCCCCTTGCCCCCACTACCTTTTAATCTGAAACGGGTCCCACTTGGAAGTGTTATACATCACATGCAGCCGATGGGCCACTTTTTGACACCTCTGGGCCACTTTTTGACACCTCTGGCCTAATATTTTGCATGAGAAGTTTGCTCACGTGGAATAGGAAGCTCTCTCAAGATTGAAATTCTGAATTCACAAGCAGAAATTACTCCATTGAGGAGAGAAAAGGATGAGCACTCTAAAGAAACCAATGTGGATGTAGAGGGGCTCCATCAAAAAACTCAGATTTTAAAATATATGTAGAGAAAATGGATATAAAGAGAAATAACAAAAAATGAATACAGTACAGTCCTGTAAGAATTGTGTTATGAGTACTGAACCACAGAAAATGTAGAAACTGGTGACAAGTCCGTAAATAAGGCTTTTTTTTTTTTTTTTTTTTTTGGTTTTTGACTTCTATTAAAGGTAAGAGAAAGATCAAAGAAAGGACAGGATCACTGCTTTAGGTGGACAGTAGATTATAGATAATGGTGAGAAAGGAAACTACTCAACTCTTATTAGTCTCTGTTTTCTCTTTCAAAAAAATTAGTCCTTAGTCAAGAAAGAACAGAACAAAAATGGTTAGCAGGTAATGAAAATCCACCAGAATACTGTTTTCTATGCCTTAGGCCCAGACAAACTACATGCTAGAGTACTGAAAAAACAAATGGGATTGCTGAATTAGTTGGCAGTTTGCTAAAAAGGTTTTGAGAATGGCGCATGTGCGACAGGATTTAAGAAGGGCAAATGTCCCATTTCTCAAAAGAAGAATATGGGGTGGACTCTACAAATTGTAGACCTGTGAGTTTGACTTTAAAAATTTTATTGATATCTTTTGTATTTATATTACCTTTATTTCCACATCTATCCTTCATCCTTTCCACTCCCCAGAGAGCCATACCCTCTAACAAAGAATGAAAAAAGAAAGAGTTTGACAAAACTAACCAATGCATCATTAGAACTTTGTATTCTTAGATTAATAGTTGGAGAGACAGTCTGATAGTACATTCAGTGTTTCACACTCATATTCCCCACAAATTAAGCAAAGAAGGGATGGTGGCACCTTTTCTTTTTTCTTCCTTGGTATAAGAACTTGACTTTTTCCTAGTAGAATTCCAGAATACAGTATTACAGTGATTCCTAAGTACTTAGAAACTGAGGAATCAGCAGTCACTAAAAGTCAATATAACTTTATCAAGAACCAGTCAAGCCAAACTAATTTCATTTCCTTTTTGGGATAAATAATAGTCTGTTTTTATAATAACAAAGCCAAACTGGTAGGTCAATGGAATACCATAAATGTAGAGTAGAATGCTTAGATCTTAGCAAGACCTTTTATGCATATGAATTAAATGGAATTATATGGAGCAGATGGTAGTATAGAAAAACAACTTTTTTTTAAACTCTACTGGGCAAAGGAAGAGGTCAAAGAAGGGATTTGACAACTACCCCTACTCACAGGAGTGGGCCTTAACAGTTGATAGAAAAAATTAACTCTTCAAGTTTTATTTTGCTTCTCTTTTCTCTACCTAAATATGAACTGAACCCCAAGGTCCTGAAAAAACTGATGGTTGTGATTACTGAACTTCTGTCAAGTGATCTTTCACAGGTCATAGTGTAGCTCATCACTGAAAAGTGGTGGAGAACAGGAGATGTGCTGCAGGACTGGAAAGGACAGATGTCCTGGGAAGAGAGTTGAATCTATAAATTTTAAACCAATAAGCTTGATTTCAGTTCCTGAAATTGGCTGAAAGAACTAGAGATACTTAATCTGAAGACTCAGAAGGGATCTAATAATAGCTATCTTAGATATTTAAAGGAATAATGGGTAGAATTGCAAAGAAATAAGTTGAGGTTTAATATAAGGAAAAACTCTAAAATTTAAACCTATCCAAAATTGAAACAGACCACTTCAGATGTCAGTGAGTTTCCCCTCACTCGAAGTCTTCAAGCAAAGACTGGATCATTTCTTGTTGGTGAGGTACAGATTGGACTAGGTGACCTCAAAAATCCCTTATTGCCCTTAGATTCTCTGACTATTTGACTCCAATTCCACTGGCCTTTCTGTTATGTCAGGCTACCTCTTAAGTATTTATGTTTCCATATAAGCATTTATATGTAAACTAATTTTAAAATTGGTTGACTCCTTGTTCAAGATTCATGATTTGGATAGAAGTTGGACTGGAAAAATCTCCAAGATTTATTTAGTGTGGTATAATGAAAAAAGCCCTAGGCTTAAGAGTCAGGAGGCCTGAGTTCCATTCTGGATTTGGACATTTCCATGCTCTGTTGCCTTGGGTAAATCATTCAATTTTCTCATCTGCAAAATAGGATGATAATGTTTGTATTATCCACGCAAGATTGTTAAGAGGAAGTAAACCTCAAAAACACTTTAGAAATGTGGCTTGTCCTAAGTCTTTTCTTCTAATTCTAAAATTCTATCCTGTAAATTCCAAAATAATAGTCTGTTTTTATAATAATGAAGTCATTGATATTTCTGCCTTATTCCTTCTAAATATTTTCCTGTAGGTGCTGCAAATGTATTGAGGGGAAAAAAGCTGGGAAGGAATTTACCGAGAAGCCAGCATTTATTCTTTCGATCTTACTTCTATGGAATTTTGGATTGCTAATTGTGGACCGTATCCTTTTAATTTTGTTTGTTTTCTTCACTTATGTACACGCTGGGTATACAGTTAAAGCTTTCTGTTGATCTTAGTGAACTTTGAACTTTTTCTGTTTACTATTGAGGTTTAGTAGGATTGGGTAAGTTTTGGTTTTCTCTTATCACCAAAAATGTAGTAATTATTCATCATGTTTATGTCCAGAATTTTATTACTGAATCTAATCCAGATCTAGCACACATTTTCCTCCTCCTATCATCAGGTGGGCTGAGGAGATCCAAGGTCAAAACTTCTCATCTAATGGGATATAGTGAATAGAGTGCTGACCTTGGAGGTATGTGATTTTTGGGCAGACTATTTAAAATCACTCTGAACCTCAGTTTTCTCATCTGTAAAATAGAGATAAATAACACTTACCTCCCAGGATTGTCATGAAGAACAGATGAGATAACTTATGTAAAATACTTTGCAAACCTTAAGTACTGTATAAATGTTAGCTTAGTAAGTTATTATTATAGTTAGCTATCAGTAGGAAGAGCACTGCATTTGATTTCAGTTGATCTGAGTTGGACTCCCACTTAGTAACTATGTGACTGTGGGCAAATTGTCTTAGATTTGCCTCCTGCGCAAAGATAATGAATACATGATTATTTACCTCTCAGGGCTGTCATGAGGAAGGTGTAAGGATGAAGTGCTATCTCAGTGTAAGCTATTAATATTACTCTCAAATTCCTAGGCCTGCTGGTGTTCCCACTGCATTATCCTTCTGGGTTGAATGGTGACAGGGTAAAGGTGGAGTCATCTTGTTGTAATTCCATGTGGTCTTGTTAGAGCAGAGCTATGCACAAACTTCCCTTTCCTATCAGTCTTTAAATTTTAAGGAAAAAGAGTAGTTGGACTGGGAGGAAGAATATACTACAAATACTTTGCCCTTTTCAATGAGAGGAATACAAGGTAGCATCAGGGGCCTCGTCCCTGCTGCACTGACCCCTTACATGAGGTTTAAGGCCACAGTGCTGACCTTAAGGTGAGGAAACCTGGGATCCAAGCCCAGCTGTGACACTTAAATGGGGATGATAATATCTGAGCTCCCCACCTAAGTTATGAAGAAAACTTTTAATATAAGTATTAAAGTGAAATAGAAACATAATCTAAAGAACATGTGGTGAGGCCAGAGTCTAATTCTATAGCAAATAAAATGTTAACATCCAGATGCAGAGCTCTAGTTGTGTGCTTTCCTGTGCTGGCCAACATTTTGCAATGAACAGACGTATTTTTTCCTACATTTGAAAATAATGTATTTTCTTCGACATTGGCTATTAGTATTTTTTTTTCTAACCTTTGAATTAGGATCCATAGAGTCATGGATGTTAGCTTTTTTCTAACCTTTGAATTAGGATCCATAGAGTCATGGATCTAGAGTTGGAAGGCATCTTAAAGGTCACAGAACCCAGTGCCCTTGTTGTATCAAAAAGAGACCTGAAGCTTAGAGAGGTTCGTTCATTGTAAGAAGGAAAGCCATACCGTTGTGTACCTAGGGTTTGAGTAGCAGCCTTGGGAGAGGATGCAGGCCCTCTGATTCCAGATCCTGGGGTACTTCCACTGTGCCATAGTGCTAATAATAGATGATATTTCTATAGCACTTTTAAAGTTGACAACTACCCTGTGAGGTAGGTAGTTTAAATATTATTATTCTTGTTCAGCAGATGAGGAAATCGAGGTGGAGACAGATTAAGTGACTTACCCATGTTTACATAGCTAGTTAGTGTTAGAGACAGGATTCAAATCCTATCTCTTCTGTATCTGTGTCCAGGTCTCTTTCTACAACACCAAAAGACTTGTTAGTGTGAGTGGTATTTTAGCCTTCCTGTGAATGTAGTCATTTTGCTCTGAATTTTGCTTTCTCTTTGTGTTGGTAGAATCAGTCTATATGTTACTCTCATGTCACAGTTTAATACTTAAAGGTTCCATGATTTAATCCATTTTGGGCCTTTTTTCCATTAATGCAGTTTGCACTTCTCACCATTCCTTTGCAGTGGGAAACTAGATGACACAGTGGATAGAGTGCTGGGCCTGAAGTCAGGAAGACTCATATTCCTAAGTTCAAATCTGGCCTCAAACACTAACTGTGTGACCCTGGGCAAGTCACTTAACCCTGTTTGCCACAGTTTCCTCATCTATAAAATGAGCTGGAGAAGAAAATGGCAACACTGTTCCAGTATCTTTGCCAAGAAAACCCAAATGGGATCAGAAAGAATCAGACACTACTGAAAAATGACTGAACCCTTCCTTAGCAGAAGAAGGCCTTCATAATTGCTGTGCCTGACCCTTCTTTGATTGGGGGCTTATCTGTGTTTACATAGGCTACTCCTCAGACAACAGATTAAAGCCATTCTGTTTATGGTTCCATCTTTAAGGTTTTCCAGTCTGAGTAGAACCTGCTAGAGCTTGTACTCTACTTGACTTAGCCTTCCAGGGCAACTTGGAGGAGAATTTAGTGGAAGTATAATTTTTAATACCATTGGCAAAAAGTGGGAAATTTGTTTAGTGTGTCCCGCTTGTCTCCTGTGTATTTCCCAGGAGAGCAACTGCTTAGACATCCTGGTCCCAATGCATTATCATTATTAGATCAGCCCAGAGGAAAGGGAAAAACTAAGTGATTTACCCTAGGAATGATCAGTCTAAGAAGAGGTTAATTGCTATTTACCAGCTGTATTACCTAGGGCAGAAGGTATCTTAAACTCATTTCTTTCCACTTCAAGTATAGTTCTTTCTACTAAATCATAAGGCTTTGCTGGTGGGCTACCCTGTAATCGCCAAACTGAATGACAAGTAGAGTGATCGTTCAAATCAAATTAGTCAAAATGTGGAAGTTAGAAGGGAACAGTAAGTTTGAGGGCGTTATGGAAGGCAGAGGTGATGATACAAATTTATTAAATAAGCATCTTAAGAGGCCATATATAGAGTCAAAACCAGAATGCACCCAAACTTGTATATTAAAGGCTTATTGTTAATCAAAAAAGACATTTTGACTTTGACAAGTCAGCATCCATTGATGCTGAATTTAAGAATTGGAACTCTTTTTTTTTTTTCTTCTCTGCACTGAAATCTAAGGAATTTATCAGATAATTGACCATAATTGAGAATGTTTTTCAAGGAAATTCAGACAGTTGAGTTAGTCCCTGCTCACATCTATATAGTATTTACAGTTGACAGAGCATCATCCTCACTGCAGACCTGTGGTACAGGTTGTTTGTTATCCTCATGTTGAAAAAGAATGGAACTGGGTTTCAAAGAGGTCATAGGAACTAGAAATGTGAGGGCCTTAGAAATCATCATCTAGTCTAGGCTGTGACCTTCCCAGGGTCACAGTGTTTGGAGGTTTTTTCTGTCTATAAGGAGCAGAGTAAGGATTTGAACTTTGGTCCAAATCCAGTACTTTCATCCTCTGCCGTACCTATGACAAGACACAAACTAGTCCAGTCAGGACTCCAGGTCAGGTCTTCTTATGCTTAATCCAATGCTAAGTAATAGTTTTGTATTAAAGATCATCTTTAAAAGCATTTGTTATTACTGTTCATATTCATTTTCATTATTTTGGGCATGATGGTATGGTTCATTTTAAATTAGAGATCTCTCATACTCTTTCCTTCACCCAAAATCCAGATATTCACTTTCAGTACAACGGTTTTTTATTTGGATTAATGCTGCTTTCAGTTGCTCGATTATTTCAGGTAACTAAAAAATGGATATGGAAATGGATCTTTCTTTTCTTTTTTAAATACACATAAGTCTTTTTTAACTCTTAGAGGCTCCAGTAAGAAGTATGCCCAATAGATTTAGTCAGTGGATTCAAGCAAGATTGCAAAGCTCTTAATGGCTATCCTTCCCAGAGTTCAGATTGGCACCACCTTCTCATTTTTGAGAAGAGGAACTTGAACTGCAAAGGGTTTTCATGCCAGGACAGGTCCTGAGCAGTATTTGGGTTTAGGATCCTGTGCTTCTTTTGCATTCAACATCTTCAGGGGATGTTGAACAGTGGGAGAAACCAAGACTCTCGTGGTTTTCTATCCAAGGCCACTAGAAAGCATTCTTTTTTTTTTTTTTTTATTTGCTCATTTACTTTTAATTTACAAGATTCAGTTCCACAATCACTTGAGTTTCAGATTTTCTCCCCTCCCTTCCCTCCTCCCCCCATGGTGGCATGCAATCGTGTATAGGATCTGCAAATACTTTCACATTGTAC
>CM053588.1:103160093-103181150 GCA_028646515.1 Pseudochirops corinnae
AGGTATCTCCTTCCTTCTTGAGGCTTGTAGAGTTGTCTTTAGCTGTGCGTTGTTGAGGATAGTCCAGTTTATCAAGGTTGGTCATCATATGTACGATGTGTCTGTGATTGTGTACAGGTTTTGCCTGGTTCTGCTCTAGAAAGCATTCTTCTGAAAAGCTATCTTTTTAAAAGTTGTTTTTATAAGTATAGTGGCTTGGCTCTAAAATTAGGTTATGATCCTAAATCATAAAATGAGTGAAGAGAGAATTGGAAGCTTCCCAGCTTCTTCTCTGTTGTACTTCTCCATCTTATTTTGGTCAAATTCACAGGAGAATGAGAGTAAATGAGAAATCTCATTGTCCGTGTTACAACTCTGTTGAGTTCCAAGACTATTAACTTACCTCTTTTTTAGAATCCGTGAGCTTTGTTAAAAAGAAAGCAAAATGGGCAGCTAGGTGGAACAGTGAATAGAGCACCGGCCCTGGAGTCAAGAGGACATGAATTCAAATTTGTCCTCAGACACTTGACACATTACTAGCAGTGTGACCTTGGGCAAGTCACTTAACCCAAATTGCCCTGCCTTCCCCCCTCCAAAAGAAAGAAAGAAAAGAGTAGTTTTAGCTCACTCCACACACAGCAAGGTACCAGTCTAGTCCTTGGTCTTCAGGTGATTATGGAGATTGTCTAGTAGTTCTCTGCCTGTGAATCAGTGCTATGTGGTAGGCAGACATCGAGTGTCATCTTTGCCCTGATAGAATTTATAACCTCAGAGAGGAGATATGACCCCTATGCGGCTGTGATAGAAAACACAACCTGACAATGACATAAGGTATAGAGTGCTGTGGGAGAAATGAGAAAAGGGGATTTCTGTCTGATGAAATCCAGAAAGACTCGGTAGAGGACAGGGTATTTTTGAAGGAGGAAAAGAATGGAAAATCCATTCAGGAGCATTCAGAGCAGAGGACAGGGTTGGAAAACCTGAGCGTGGAGGGGCAGAGCCAGTGTCTGGTATCAGGTCTTAGCTAGGTGGTATTTAGAACAGGAAGGATGGAAAGAAAGAATGTAATGGGTCCTTAATAATGCCACGTTATGTGTGATCTTACCATGGGCCTTTCTACCCCCCTGCAGCTGAGACCTCCTCTGTGGGCTGGGCCATTTGTATACCCCTAGCCATCAGGATGGTCTCACTTCTCTCTCTGTGTCCCCCAGACTTGATACCACAGTGATATGCAGTACAGTGTAAGCTCTTCTATGCATTTTACAGCCATGGAAAGGGAATGAAGGGGATTGAATTCTCTAAGCTACTCAGAGGGTATAATCTGCACCTACTAAATTCACTATTACAAAACCAGCTAAAATCTGCACCAACCACTACTGCACACATTCGGGTGACTCTTCTCTTTTAAATCTCCCAGAAAAGGCATTTGGAAGGAGCACTTCTCTTCGCCATTCTCCTGCATTTTAAGCACATCTACCTTTATGTGGCCCCAGCTTATGGCATCTATTTGCTGAGATCTTACTGTTTTACTGCAGATAAACCAGGCAAGTTTCAGAGTCATCAACATTTTTTTTAACTGACTTCTCCTGACCTAGAAATTAGCTTCTACCTGCAGGTAGGACTTAATCTCCCAATCTGTAATTCAACCTATTCTTTGCCCTTTTTATCCACTCTTTCTTCCTTCTGTTGCCTCCACATCATGGAGGCTGGAACGAAATCATAGGGGAGAAATAATGGAATTTTGGAACTAGATGGCATATTAGACATGACATAGCCTATCTCCCTCATCTTGTAGGTGAGGAAGATAAGATCTTTGGAAATTGATGTGATTTGTCCAGGTTCACATGAATGGTAATTGCTCTGTAGAATTTATAAATCTTGAGCTTGAACTCTTGTTGTTGTAGGTGTATCACATTCCTGAGCCTCAGTTTTTTCACCTGTAAAATGGAGATAACAGTGCTGTACTTGCATATCCCCAGAGCTTAGAACAGTGCCTGGAATATTAATAAATTCCTAATTTGTTGACTGACCAGGGAAAGTATTAAGTGAGAAAAGTTGTGACTGAACTACTATTATCATCTTGACTGTTTTTAAGTAGCAGACCCAGGCCTGGCAATCCTCTGAAGTCTTTCCTCAGTGTTTTTCCACTAGGCTGTGCTTCATTTCAACAACAGTCAGTATCAAGTACCTACTTATTAAATGTCCTAAAGGCAGATGGAATACTGCTGTGCTATAAGAAGTGATGAGCAAGGTTAATATTTTTAAAACATGGAAAGAATTCCATGAAATAATAAAGAACGGGGCAGCTGGGTGGCACAGTGGATAGAGCACCGGCCCTGGAGTCAGGAGGGCCCAAGTTCAAATCAGGCTCAAACACTGGGCACTTATTAGCAGTGTGACCCTGGGCAAGTTACTTAACACTAATTGCCTTACCAAAAAAAGAAGAAATAATGAAGAGTATAATGTACAGAACCAAGAGAACATTGTATATAGGAACAGCAATATTGTTCCAAGAGTAACTGAATAACTGAGTCATTTTGAGTATTACAGAAACTCAGTTCAACTACAAGGGATCTATGAAGGAAGATGCTATCCACTTCTAGAGAAAGGACAATAGTATGGTTCTGTATATATATCTGTACATGTACACACACGCGCGCACACACACACACACACACGCACGCAGGCACACTCTCTCTCCCATTATCAAATGGTAGCCTTCTCTAGTGTGGGGAGGGAGGAAGGGAGATAGATAATTTAGAACATAAAATGTAACCAAAAAATAAATTAAGAAATAAAGAAAACAGATGAATGACTGCTATGTAACTGTTGCATCACTGAATAATAAAAATTATAATCTAGTGTTGTCCCTCATCACCTCACACCTGTATTACCACAGTAGACTTCGGTTGTTCTTTTGGTTTTGCCTCAAGTCTCTCCCTACTGTCTATCCTCCTTTCAGCTGTCAAATTGATTTTCCAGAACTAGCTTTTCCAAAAGCTGACCATGGCACTCTTCTATTAAATAAATTCTGGTGGCTCCCTAAAACCTCCAGGCTCAAATATAAAATCCTCTATATGGCATTTAAAGCCCTGCACAGCCTGGCCTTGATTATCTCCAGTTTATCCTGTATATATCGGTTCATAGTTGTTTGCATGTTGTCTCCCCCATTAAATCATTAACTCCTTGAGGGCAGGGATTTTTTTTTTTGCTTTACTTTGTATTCTCCACACTTAACACAGTGACTGACACATAGTAGGTGCTTAAGTGTTCATTGACTGAGAAGTGTCATTACTCAAATGAGATGTAATGAAAAGCTTCATGAAGATGCTTATTTTTGTCTGCTATGAGAAAGGTGAATAAGACATGGCCCTCACCTGTAAGAAGCTTCTAGGCTGGTAGGGGAGGTAAGATGAGCACACAGATAATTTTAATACAAATTTTAGCATTTTAGTATATGATATGATGTGACATGTCTCTCCCTTTGCTAATGATAGTGTTTCTTTTTTTAGATGGATCTGTCAGATGGAGCAGTTTCAGCTTTCTCCGCCTAACTGCCTTGGGTTTCATTGTTTGCTTTGTTTCTGCCCTTTCTTTGGGTCCTTTTATAGCCTTGGTAAGTATCTTCCTCATCTTGTTTTTAAACACACATACATAATATACGTATTTAGCTATAGATAAAGATTTGTATGTTGTACTTATTAGGGGAAAATCTTCCTGAGTATATCATTCTGTGAAACTTGTTTACTTAGGATCAGAGCATAAATGGCTGAAAAGGGAGCTTAGAGGTCAACGGTGTGACATAGTGCATAGAGGGTTGGGCCTGGGGTTAGGAAGACCTGAGTTCAAACTTGACCTCAGACACTCCATAGCTGATAGTGACCCTGAGTAAGTTGCTTACCCACTATTTGCCTTAGTTTCCTCAAATGTAAAATGAGGCTCCTAATAGCACCTAACTTGCAGAGATCAAATGAGATAATATTTATAAAGTACTTAACACAGGCCTGGCACATGGTAGGCATTATATAAGTGCTTATTACATTGGGAAATATTAAACAAAATAAATAAAAATGCAGTATAACATAGACAGTTCTAATTTGTGGTTTTCTCACTATGTGGCCCTGTTTCCATTTGAATTTGACACTACTAACCTAGTTCAGTCCCTCAGTTGGACAGTGAGGCGCTTCAGTCTCAGAGCAGTTAATGGCAGGTTGCAGAGCCGGGATTAAAACCTAGCTCTCTGACTCCGAGTACATAGCTCTGACAGAACATTAGCATATGCACAAAAACAGCTTCACAAATGAGGATCCTACTATGACCTCTCAACTCTCAAACTTGATGTCATGGATCCAGAGTTGATATCATTTCTGCCCTCTGCTCTAGTGAGAGTAGTATCTCACTGGGCAAGTGCAAGGAAGTATTTTGATTCCCATTTTCCAGATGAGGAAAATTGAACTATAGAAATGCAGTAACTTGCCAGAACTAGAATTTTGAGCCTGGGTCTCCTAATTCTCGGGTCCACGTTTATTCTTTCTGTAGCATTATGTTGCAAATAGGTCTTTGGGTTGATAATTTCTGCTTTTTATAACTTGATATGTCAGTTTGAAGTAAAGAGAATTTCTATCAACTTTATAAACAAGATTTTCTACAAACACTACATGGAAATGATAGGAATTTCATCTAAGGCAATTACATGTATGTGTAATTTATTATAAATTTATAATTCAATAGTTAAATACAACTCATTTCACTTTTTTTAAAAAGACCTTCCTCATACAGATTTCTGTAATTATCACTTATTCCCTTCCATGTCATCTTTCATTGTCAACCCATTTCCCCCGTTTTTGCCTGTATTGTTCTGTTATATAGATGCAATTCATGTTTCTTTTAATCTTGTGCTTCTGCTTTCCTCATGTCATTTGTCAGTCTGCAAGTTTGTACTCTAATACAGTGTTGCACCTAGGTTGGATAGCATTCTTAGGAGGAGTACACAATAATCACATTTCTCTAGGATTCCTTGTTTTTCCTCCCAATAATCCTATGAGATTGGTAGTTGAAGTCTTGTTTTTCCTGTTTTAGAGTCCAGAAAACTGAGTCCCAGAGTGATAGTTGACTTGCCCAAGGTCACACAGCTAGTAGTGATGAAGCCAGGCCTTGGAGCTGGTTGTTCTGACTAGACCAGAATTATTTTTACTACATGAGTCTGGTTCTTCTAAACATTGGCTGTATTTCAAATAATGTGGAGGGTTGGGTCAAAAAGTTTGATTTTTTTTTTTTAATAACTCTTGCAATATGTTGGTGGGTAGTTGGCCGTAAAAGGTTCACTTCTTGGGTATGGCTAGGTGGCGTAGTGAATAGAGCACTGGTCCTGGAGTCAGGAGGACCTGAATTCAAATCCGGCCTCAGACACTTGACATACTTACTAGCTGTGTGACCTTGGGCAAGTCACTTAACCCCAATTGCCCCCCCCCCCCCAACTCCCCAAAAAAGGTTCTACTTCTTGAACTAGAACCTGGAACCTTCTGTTTCCAGGACAGTGATCTATGAGTAATTCCTGAGGCAGAGAGGAAGTAAATGACCCTCAGTCCTGCTGAACCTATCTAATAGTTCCCTTCTCTTTTACCCCCTAGTAAAGGGCATGTGAAGTGTGGCTCATTCCTAATATTAATTTGTTAGTCATTGTTTGTGTATGTATTCTGGAGAACCTTGTTGATGATAATGTTATATTGTGTGTTTTCTACTTGAGAAATATTTTTGCTGTGCTTTACACTGTGGTAGACAGATGGGACATAATAAATGATCCTTAATAGTAATGGAGATGATCAAGAAAGGCATTTCGTTTACCACACTCCATTGGCCTTCAAAAACTGACTCAGAACTTGCCTCCAGAAAGCCTTCCTACGCCATGATACGTTATTTAACTTCTCTGTGTCTCTTCCTTCATCAAGTGGGAATAGTTCCCCTGTGAATGTTACAAGGTCTTTGATGCCTCGTTGTGGCATTGATCATAGGATCATAGATTTAGAGCTTGAAGAGATCTTACAGGCCATTTAGTTCAACCCCTTAATTTTAAAGATGTGGAAACTGAAGCACAGAGAGATAAGGTGACTTACCCAGGATCACACAACTATAAGTGTTTGAAGAAGGATTTGCACTCATATCTTTTAAGCCCAGTGCTCTATCCACTGTGCCATTTAGGAAAGGTCCTACCGACCTGGAAAAGGCTTGGAGGACTAAACCAGGAGCAGGCTTGTGTGTGTCCTCTAAAGGCCAATCACACAAAGTACAGAGAGGCTTACCACAAGGGTTGGAGGTTTTTTGACCAAAGCATCTTATGAAGACAATAATGAAACCATGGAGGGACTTTGATCTGCATTCATAGAGGAGATACCACACCAATGAAATCAATGTGTTTCTTCACCTATTCCATTGTTCTGTGGGTCCATTGCACCAATGAATTCAAGAGCTCATGGAAGAGCTGTTACATGGAAGAGGGGTTAGATTTGTCTCCAGAGGGCAGAACCAGGAGCTGTGAGTAGAAGTTGCAAAGAGGCACATTTAGGCTTCATGTCAGGGACATGTTCCTAATAGGTAGAACCATCTCAAACGGGACTAGATACCTGGGAAGCAATGAAGCTTCCCTTCTTCACAGGACTTTGAGCAGAGCCTGGAAGACCACCTGGCAGACAGACTGTGCTGGGAATTCTAGCCTCAAGGATGGCTGCCTTCCAGCCAGGCAGTATCCTTGACGGTGGCATTCATTGTCCTTATTGCTGAGTTCATCATGGCTTTGGCTTTTATGTGCTCATCTCATCCTGGTAGACTGCAACATTGTGCATGTTGTTCACTGACTATTAATCCCCTGAGAGGCCAAACGTCTTGGGAGCACCAATGGTGATGACATCTTGCTTCTTTTGCCTTCTGTGTCCCCAACCTTGAGAGATGGTGGACATTACATCCTTATCTTGATGACCCTGAAGTCCAGGGGAAAGGAATGAGCCTTTACCTTTTCATAGCACTTACTTCTTAGAGAATTCCCATGTGTTATCTCATTGCAGCGTCGCTCTGACTCCATCTCTGTAGCACTAGAAAGAACTCCTTCTCAGTGGCCCAGTGAGTGTCATTCCTGGTGTACAGAGAAGGACACTGAGGCAGCACCTCCCATAAGCACATGGTGCAGAAGTCATGACATGAGGCTGGGTCTCCTAGCCCCATGTCCAGCTCTCTTCCCTATTCATCCTGCTTCTGTTCAATCCAAGGAATGGACAAGGCAAGTACTGTTATCAGCATTCAAAGGAAGAGAGAACTGAGGCAAAAAGAGCTTTCTATGCATGCCCAAAGTAAAACCAAGACTAGAAACCAGATTTCCCAATGCTGTGTCTTTTCACTTTATCATCCTGTCAGCAGTCTCTATGTTTTTTCCTCTATTTTTAATCAATTTCTTATTCCTTTTCATAGAACCAACTGCCTCAAATAATTTCAAGGCTTTTCCCTTTCAAGAGGGGCCTCTGCCATGCCTACTGGGCTCCAAACTTCTGGGCTTTGTACAATGCTTTGGACAAGATACTCTCCACTATCGGTATAGTTCACCTAAAAGTCTTGCTGCTTAGCACTCTTGCCTGTCCTGTGGGAGGAATGCTGTGGTCTGGGAAAGGGTGCCAGACATTTGTTTCCTGGCACAGTGCAGGAGCATGAACCGAATTACAAGTGTCCAGACAAAGCTAGAGGATTGTCAGGAGCAATGGCTCCTTATATGCAATAAACAACACACTGAGAAATATCCCTGCTAAAGGTCTTGGTAGAAATGAGGTTATTGATCTCCTTGGGGGACAAAGCAATTTTTAAGACTCTTTTAAAAGCCAATTTTTGATTGAAGAAACAATTATTCAGACTAAGTGAACTCTGCTTCTAAGCTTTAATAAATGAAGAATCAAAAGAGAGAATGAATGGAATTCAGATAATTTAAGTTGTGGTTCTGTGTAATTTTCCCAAACATGTAGAGAATTTAAGCTGTCCTAAAGCATGAGACAAGAAGAAACAGGGAAATTGAGCAATGTGTTTAAATTTGGGCTTGTGAGGTAAAGGTAATTTGTACTTGGTAAGGACGTCATTGGCTAGATATCTTCTAGCAGCTGTGTACCTGCGTTGCCAGCCTTTATATTACTATTTATAAGTAAGTTCTCTAAATTAACCACCACCAGAAAACTCCTGCTAGTCAAAACAGTGAATAGGGACAGCAGTAAACTATTGCTTGCATCAAGAAGTATTGTTCCTTAAAAAAAACTCAGGTGAGAGAGGTAAGATAATACCAGTTTTTCAAAATGATCTGCCTTGATTCAGGCAGCTAGGCTGTGGAGCACTGGGCCTGGAGTCAAGAAGATCTGAGTTCAAATGCAGCCTCAGACACTTGCTGGCTATGGACACTTGACCTGTCTGCCTCAGTTTCCTCAACTGTAAATTGGGGACAATAATAGCACCTACCTCCCAGGGTTGTTGTGAGGATTAAATGAGATGATATTTGAGAAGTGCTAAGCACAGTGTGTGGCTAGGAGGAGGTACTTAATAAATTCTTGTTTCCTTCCTCACACACACATTTATGTGTAGTCATTGACAGCCCCTGACACTGCCTGCCCCAGTGAAGCAAAGACAGCCCTGTCTTCAGTGAATTTCAGCGGAATCCCTCCATAATGATAGTGTGACACTTACTAATATCATGAAATATGAGTTAGAAGAGACCCAAGAGGTCATCTAGTCTATTACACGCCAGAACAAGAAACCCCTCTCCAATACGCTGTACTCAGCAAGTGATGTTACAACTTTTGCTTGTAGACCTCCTGTGAGGAAGGAACCTACCACCTCCCAAGGCAGCCAGTTGTACTTTTGGATAGCTCTGTTGGAAGAGGAAGAAGGAGGGAGGAAAAAAAGAAAGGAGGGAAGAGAAAGATGGGGAGAGAGAAGAAAGAGGGAAGAGGAAAGTGTGGAGGGGGAGGGAGAAAGAAGAGAAGGAGGGAAGCAAGAAATGGAGAGGAAGAGGAAGAGGGAAGAAAGGGAATGGAACAGAGGAAAAAGGGAAGGAAGGAAGCATTTATTAAATCCCTATCATATAGAAAGCACTATGTTAAGCATTGAGGGTGCAAATAGAAAAACAATTCCTGCTCTCAAGGAACTCACATTCTAGTCACGAGACAATACATAGGATCAGATGGAGAGACCCCATGGTCCTTGCAGTGCATTGGTAAAGCAGATGATAATACGTCTTTAATGTTATTTCCTGATGTTGAACCATTTGACTTTGCTACTTCTTGAGAATCCTTGCACATTTTCTAACTGATACCTCCTCCTGAGTTGACGTTAACCTGTTGATAATTACATTTGAATCTATTCATGCAACAAGATTCTAGTCCAGTTAACTGTACTATTAATTACCTCATAGCAGTCTCCCTTGTCCAGGAGGAGAACATGAGAGTTTTTGTCAAACGCTTTACTGTATTCTAGTACTGTGTGTCCAACATTCCCCTGTTCGGAGTTTAGTTACTTAGTCAGAAAAGGAAATGAGGTTAGTCTGGCATGACCTGATCATCCCTGCTGGCTTACCACCCCAGTGATCAAAGCAAGTCTTAGGGTTTAGATCCCGAGCTTTGATGTACGTTCTTCTTATTCAATCAAGCGTGATCTTGGATAACATTGTCTTCCGCCAGATTCAGTAACTCCTGCACAGCCCCACATTAAAACGCTCCCCCTTGTTTATTTAATCATGCGTCTGTGCTGACTCCCACACTCCCCTGTCGTTTAGATTGCTCTGTTATGATGCAGTGGAGTTGTACTCAAGATGCTAGGTTTCCCTACATTAATATTCTACAATAATGATCTTAAATGTTAGGAGATTTGTGTATGATTACTGTTAGGATCTCTACACTTTTAGGGGATCCTAGTTTTTCAAACCTATTTTATCTCGCATCTTTAAGAACTTAGCGAGAAGTTGCTATAACATGAGTATTCAGAGAGCCCCATGAGTATTCACATGACAGTTCAGGGAAAGAGCAGAATGCTGAGGACACTGAGGCCAGGGGAAAAAGCACTAAATTAGAGGTAAGATCAGGGTTCAAGACCGAGCTTAGTAATCCTGGGACGAGTCACTCATCTCTCTGGACTTTAGTTTCCTCGTTTATAACACAGAGAGAGTATGCTATGCATTTCATAGAACTGTCAAGATGTCAAGTATTATGGAAATTATGCTACTGTTCTTCTTTGATTATTTGTTTAGCTTCTTCCAATTGATCTTGGTTTTCAGTTCCACAGGCAGGGGAGTAGAACAGATCTACAAATTATCCCAGATGCTCCTGCCTTTTTATGTTGTTAGTTTGCCTGGAATAAGGCAGAAAGGAGTTCTGAGTTATCCTGGGCTTTGGTTTTAGGTGATGGGTGTTGAAGAAGGTTGGGGCAAACAGTGATTAGGGTAGATTGCCATACATTCAGCCAGCTTCCTGGAGTCTACCATGGATACCCAGGCAGCCTGAGCTTTACATTGCTCTTTTCCATATGTGTTCAACACAATGATGATGCACTTAACTAGGCAAAATAGCTTCAAATTCAGTTACCTACAAAATTTTGGCTGTAGAACATCGTTAAGAAACAAGATTGTTTCTTCAAGAAATGGAGTATTTTTCTTAGACACCATGATGCCTGTTTTCAGAGAAATGCTTTATATTCTCCACAGGCTTAAAATATAATCTTCTTGATCCCAAGAAGATTGCCAAGGCCTCAATGACAAGTGGTTTGGTTCAGCAATTCCAGCATGCAGTCCTGCCCTCTGTGACTCCATTAGCAACCCTCATTTGCACTGTGATAGCCATGTTGGTAAGCATTGAACAGATAATACTAATTTCTTGAGTTTTCTGTTTCTTTTATTTATTTGATTCCACTTCAACTTTAAGACACTTAACTTGTTTTTGTTCTCTTAAAAACAAGGTATTTGTATAGGTCTGTCTTGCTAGCTGTCTGAGGCAGATACCCAAGCAATGCTCTTGTTTGTAGAGGAAACTATCTCTAAGGATAGCACAGCTTTGCTACTTTTGGATGGCAATTTTAGTTGGATGGCAATTTTAATACATGCAGAAAAGGTTTCCAGTGGATGTAGCATGTGGTGCCTGGCAGTTAGTAGCACTTCATAAATATTTATTAATTGATAGTAGAAAAGTCCTACCCCAGCATCTTAATGTAGAAGAGAGGTGACTCTGAGATCTTGAAGGCAATGCCTATGGAGTATGAGCTATTACATGATCTGTCAAGCTAGAAAGGCTATGGGCATGTCCTAGTAGCAGATTGTGTCTGCTGCATAAGGACCAGCTTATCTATGTACAGAGAGGTTCATATCCAATAGACTAGCCAGTAGGTGATGAATTCTTTGACCATGACACCCTTAAAACAAAGAAAAGAAAATTAAAATAATCCTCAGTCCTATGGAGCATCCTTCCATTTCTACAATAACAAAAGCAGCAGAGGACAGGATTAGTTTTTAGACTGTCTTTAAACATTAACTTAAATTACTGATAGATTGTGAGATACTTGTCTAAGGACCAATTTGTTGGCATATTACAGAGAGAACTGAATCATCAATATTGTCATTCTCATAAATGAAACAGAAGTTAAAAGGAGGTCTCCTTAGAGAGACAAATAAAATATTTGAAAGAATTGCTTTTGTTTTATACCTAAACACAGCACAAAACATAATTTTGTGAGACACTTGGTCATTTAGACTCACAGTGCTCAAGCTGAACATCACCAACAGACCGGAAGGTAGTTATACCTTATGTGCCAAAATCTAACACAGGAAAAGGAGCATTAGAGAAATTCACAAAGAATTCAGTAAAATCCTTCAAACCATCAAAGGTAGACATAAGGGAATATAGTGAAAAATGTAAAAAAGTATATTTCAAGATTAAGAATCCAGAAGTTTATAGATTATACAAAAGCTTCATACCTAAATAGCTTGAATACTCTCTTTTTTTTCAGAAGAAAGTCAGAAGGCACTGGACATGGTAGAAATCAAACTACACACAAAAAATTGAAATGAACTATCTTTATTAATTGATTTGTTTATTTACTTTTAGTTTACAAGATTCAATTCCACAATCCTTTGAGTTTCAAATTTCTTCCACTCCCTTCCTTCCCCTCCCCTCCATGGTGGCATGCAGTCAAGTATAGGATCTGCAAACACGTTCACAAAAATGAACTATCTTAACAGAAAAAAATTCTGACCTCAAATAAGGGAGAATCCACCACTTCCCAAAGTAGCCCATTCCACTGTTAGCTCTAAAAGTTAGAAAGTTTTTTCTTATATCAAGCCTAAGGGCTTTTACAATTTCCCACCATTTGTTCCATAATTGGTCCTTTGGCATCAGAGAGAGTAACTCTTGATTCCTGTTTTTTACATGCTACCCCTTTAATTACTTGAAGGTGATTATCTTATTCCCTCTTCTCCACTCTGAGCTAAATATCCCCAGTCCTGTCAGCTCGTGAAATGGATCCAAGGCCTTTCACCATCCTGGTCACTCTTTTCTGAACCCTTTTGATCCTCTTCTGAGTCAATATTATTGTTAAACTAGCATGCCCAGAAAACAACACACCACTTCAGATGTTGTCTGACTAGGGTAGGGTGCAAAAGGACTAGTACCTTCTTGTTCCTGAAAACCGTACCTCTCAACGAAGCTCAAATTCACAGTCTTTTTAGCTTTCGTATTGACCCATTAAGCCTGCAAGTCATTTTGAGATAAACTTCAGTCTAACCTTGCCTCTGCCATCCTGCACTTGTGAAGCTGATTTTTTGAACCCAAGAGTAAGATCTAACATTTAATACTGTTGACTTTCATCTTACTCGATTTACCCTAATTTGTAGCCTTTCATGATATTTTTGAATTATGTTGTCCAGTTTATTAACTATTTCAGCTAGATTTCTGTCATTTGCAAATTTGATGAACTCATCATTTATGCCTTTTCCATGCCATTGATTATGTTAAATAGCACAGGGCTTAAACAGGTCCCTGGGCACTGCACTGGAGATTTTCTGCCAAATTAACACTGAACCATTAACAACTACTCTTTGAGTCTAGGCATCATCATGATTTCTAATGGAAATTTGACTAAATATAAAAGCAGTGGCTAGAAGTAGCTATAGAAAGACCAAAAGAGGCCAGAAGCTTCCTTTGCCAGCAAATACTTGATATCTTTGCCAGGCAGAAAGACATGGCAGTCAAATTCAGCCACTATTTAGAACACAAAGGCATTTTAAACTTTACAAAGGAATTTAGTGGAAGTATCACCCCATTAAACAATGAAAAACCATGGAGAAGAAAGAAGAGTCCTCAGAAAGCTTAGTATTAGGACCAACACAAGATCTTCCTAAGAGTTTTTCAAGATGTATTAGAAAGAAAACAATAGATGAAAAACGTAATAGATATGTTAGCATTGTCTAAACTGAATATCTTCATCGATGACAACAGGAACTCTGTATTTGAACTATAACCTCTCAGTTACTGATAGAAATGAGTATGAGAAAGTGGAAATGCCCTTAAAAACAAAGATAAGAGGAGTAATGATACAAGACACAAAGGCATTCTGTGGTGAAGGTGACAAAATTTTGAAGTCATTAATGGATCAGTTCTCAGAAATGATTAAGACAGTCAGTACCTAACAATCCATATTTCTACTTTCTTTTTTCTTTAAAATTTGAAAATGAAGTTATTGAAGTTAACCTTGTTGAAAATATGAGGAAGGAATAGTATAGCTTTAAAAAAATCTTCCAGAGCCAACCATACTTTTACAATCAATCAACAATCATTTATCAGATTCCCGCTATATGCCAGGCACCCTAACAGGCCCTGGGGACACAAGTGCAAAGAATGAAACAAGCCCTGTTCTGAAGGAGCTCTAATGAGGGAGACAAGGACATAGATAGAGCTATAGATAGCTGTCATAAATATAAAGTGAATGTGCACAAAGTAGTTAAGTATAAGGTACTTTGGGAGGGATGACACTGGCAATTAGGGTAAGGAGGAAAAATTTCATGCAAAAGATGATGCTTGTGCTGCATCTTAAAGGAAAAGAAGGGCCTTCTGAGACAAAGGTGAGGAGGAAGTGTGTGCCAGCCATGGAGGTAGCAAGTGTGAAAGTATGGTGACAGGGGATGGGGTGTCATCTCAAGAACAGAGAAAGGCCAGTCTGGTTGGTCAAGGGGAGGGGAGGAAAGTTACATCCAGTGACAATGAAAAGGTAGATGGAGTTCGGTTTCTGCAGGGCATTAAGAACTAAACAAAGGAGTTTTTATTTGGTCTTAGAGATAATAGGAAGCCTGAAGTTGATTGTATAGAGGAGTCATGTGGTCAGATCTGAATCACTTTGGTAGTGGTGTATTGAATAGGAGAGAATTAGAAGACCAGGTAGGAGGCTCTTGCAATAACCAAAGCCAGAGGTGATACAGGCCAGAACTAAGGTGGTTTCTGGATGAGCAATGTGGAAGTGGGTATTCGAGAGATGATTTTAGAGGTGTAAATGGCAAGATCTGACAACTGATTGAGGTAAGGGAGAGTAAATAGTCAAGGATAATACCCAGGTTATTAATCTGAGAGACTGGCAGGATGGTGGTGCTTTTGACAGAAATAGTGAACTTTAGAGGAGAGGAATATTTTGCAGAAAAGATCATTCTGTTTTGGACATACTGAGTTTAAGATGTCTTCAGGATTTTCAGTTTGAGTTGTCAGGTAAGCATTTGGTGATGCAAGACCAAAGGTCAAGGGAGAAACTGAAGTTCAGTACTTAGATCTGGGTGGTATCTTCAAACATGATAATTAAACTCATGGAGACTGATGAAGGACAAGGAGAGTGTAGACATAGAAAAGAAGATGTTAGGAAGATGTTACCGAAGACCCACAGTTTAAGGGACATGATATGGATGATGAGCCAGCAAAGGAAACTATTAAGGAGCAGACAGTTGGGTAGAAGGAGAACCAGAAGAGAGTAGTGTCACAGAAACTAAGATGGTGTCTATGAGAAAGCATGTGATTTGCAGTGTCATATGCAGCAGATAGGTCAAGAAGAATGAAAACAGAAAAAGATCAGATCTGTTATTTAAGAGATCTCTAGTGACTTTTGGGACGTCACAACAACTGTTGAGTGATGAGGTCAGAAACAAGATTGCAAAGAGCTGAAGAGTGAGTGAGGGGAAAGCAAGTGGAGGCACCAAGTGTAGACAGCTTTTTCATGGAGACTGTACAGGAAAGGGAAAGGGAGGAGATATACAGGGGTTGGTAGGATCTAATGGATTTTTTTTTAAGGAGAAGAGATTTTGGCAATAGGAAATATTCAAGAGAGGCAAAGATTGAAGATACACTCTGACAAAGAAGATGGAGAGGATAAGATCAAGTGTATAGGCAAAAGAGTTTGCTTTGGCACAAAGAAAGGCCATTTCTTTGTCAGAAACTGGGGCAAGAGAAGGGGGTTCAAGGGAGATAATGTCAAAAAGTTTTTGAGGATTAAACGAGATAACATATAAAAAGCACTTTGCAAGCCTACATAAATGCTATCATTATTATAAGATTAAGAGACTGAAGAAGAGGGAACATACAACAAATATTTTCTTAGTGAATAAAAGGAAAGTGTTCATCCTGGGGTATGGAAGACTTGAGAGAAGATTTAGAAATAGCCTCTGTGGGTAGTGATACAGTGAATCACTCAGCTGACAGGTACAAAAAATGCAGGATCCCACTGGTTTGTTATTTATTGATTTTTCTAGTATTCTACAAGTATTTGACTAGTCGTACAGTAAAATGCAATGTAGTAATAACTGACATTTGTATAGTTTTTTAAGGTCTACAAAGTAGACCTACAAAGAAAACAAAGACTTAGAGAAGCTGTGGTTTTTCCCTAGTCACATAATTAGTAAGTGTCAGAAGTAGAATTCAAACCCAGGTCTGTACGGACTTCAGGTTCAGTGTTCTTTATACTATACCATGTTGTCTCTACAAATTGTTAGCTGTACATGTTAAGATCATTTAAGATTTTTTTATAAATTAAATAGCAAATAATTTAATAAGTGATCCTCTGATTATCAGTGTCAGACATTGCATAAAAAGTGGAGATATGTGGCCAGGCAAAGCTGTTGGGTGCTGCTATGGAGGATGTTCATCATAGAATCCAAGTGGCAGATAAGTGGGGGTGTCTTTCAGTTGGTTTTGTTTATGGATGATATTGTTCTGATTTCATCAAGCCCCAGAATACAAACAATATTAAAAAACATCTTTATCTAACTTCTATAACCATTTTGAGGAAATCAGTACTAACAATCCAAACAAAAGAAATCAGAAGAAGGCAGAGGGCCCCTAGTCTGGACTAGGAGGGACAGATGAGTGCATATCTTCTTGAACTGATCCATAACAATATGTATCTTAGCCACATACTGCAAATGGAAGATGAACTGGATTCAGATTGAGTTGGGAGAAAGGAGTAGGCTGGGTCACACTTGGGAAATTGTAGAACATTTTCAGTGGGCCCAAGCTGTTCCTTGAAACAAAAACCCATATTTTTAATCAATGTTTTTTGGGCAATGCAATGTCTCTGTGAATTGGGGAATACTATAATCTGCAGATGGTGGAGTAAGCAATAAATCACTATAACTCTTCTATATTCACTTCCAAACAACCATAAAATAGAGTCCCAAAACAAATCCTCAAATAGCAGGACCAGCAAAAAAAATGGGATGAGATAATCTTTTAACCCAGGAAACTTGGAGGATCAGCAGGAAGGTCCATCTCACTCAGGTGAAAGGGGAGTGCAGTTCAGGATGGGAATGTCCCAACAAGTTCCACCTCAGAAAACCAGTGGGAGATCCTGATCCCCAGTGTGGTGGAGCAGGCAAATACCATATAGCAAGACCCTTCACATGCCGTGGCATAGCCAAGGGAACCAGTAGACTCCAGCTCAAATAAATGCCACGTGCTTCAGCATAACCCTGGACAAACAGGCATCCACCAGGGGCCAGAGCTTCATGTACTGCGGCACAAGCCCTGGCAAACAAGTAGATGTCAGCCCTTGGACTGTCTAAGCAAACAGGCAACCACCAGCCGGCACCACTCCCCACCATGCTTCAACCTAGTCCCAGGCAAACAAGCAGCCTCCAGAGGCCAGACCTCCATATTCTTCATTGTAGCTACAGGGAAACACAGAAACACCCTACCAGGCGTCAGCACACACCAGACATCACCACTGGGACCCCAGGCAAGCTGCCAGACCCCCATGGCCTCCAGCAGCACCAGCCTGACCCCCATGGGCCCTCTCAGCACAGCATCGTACTCGAGGGACTCCCAGGGGCCTCAAGGCAACAGCCCTGCAGCACTAGGTAAATAGCAGGGCCTGCAGCCACTAGCACAAAAAACCTGAGACAGTGCCCCTTCCACCCTGGGTGCAGAGCTCAAATTTAACAGAAAGGGAAAAGGTCCCGCGAAAAACAGCAACAACAAAATCTGACCATAGAAAGCTATGGATGGTGGCAGGGAGGACCAAGACACTAACTCAGAAGAGGACAGCAGTGTCAAAACGTCTAACGGCAAAACTAGAGAAAAGTGGGAAGTGGTCTGAAGCCCAGGGAAAACTCATGGAAGAGCTCAAAAAGGAGCTTAAATGTCATATAAGAGAGATAGAAGAAAAAAATGGGAAAAGAAATGAGAGTGGTGCAAGAAAATTATGAAAAAAAAGAGTCAACAGCTTGGAAAACTATTTAAAAAGTAGAATTGGCCCAATGGAAAAGGAGATACAGAAATCCATGGAAGAAAACTCCTTAAAAAGTACAACTGGCCCAATGGAAAAGAAAGTTTAGGTTGTAACTTGCTTATATAACTGGTGAACAATGGGGCTGGGATTTGAATCTAGGTTTACTGACTCCAAATCTAGTATTCCTATGTGATGGATCCTCATTAATTATTACCCAACTAATCTGTAAATTTCTAGAGTTTCTTCCCTGTCTCCAACAACTTACAACTGTGTGGCCAAGTGGTCACTTTTCTGAACCTCTCAGTTCCCTCATTTAAAAAAATGGAGAACCATGAGTGGGCATTACCTACCTTATAGTGTTTTTGTGAGGAAAGTACTTTGTAAACCTTAATGTACTATAGAAATGAGTGGTTAGATCTTTTAATTCCTATATTATTATTTTTTTAAGCTACCCAGAAACCTTTGGGCTCAGCCAGGATTTAATAAATAAATTACAGTTGGAGATGTGGCAAAAGCTTGTTATTAGACTTCTCAAACATTAATGATAGTGGATTGTAATTGATTTTTGATAAGTACAGTTGTTTTTATAAAATAATGCTTTTTTTCCCTTCCATGATGTTTTGTTTTTTGGGTTTTTTTGGTAACAACTTGTTGAAACTTATCAGTTCTCCTAGTGGATGACGATTATCTCTGAATTATACAGTATCTCATTGATTATGCAGACATTTAACCAGCTTGAAAATTATCTCTTAAAAGCCTATTTAAAATGATACTGAAGTCTCATTTTTGCCTATTGTTTCTAGCCCTCTGTTTTCTGTCTTTGGTTTAAACCCCAAGGGCCCAGAGGCTTTCTTCGGTGTCTGATTGTTTGTGCACTAAGCTCCTTCATGTTTGGATGGCATGTTCATGAAAAAGCAATACTCCTAGCCATTCTCCCAATGAGGTAAGCAAAACTTCACATCTCTTCCGCCACCCACCCCTTATTCATATCGTTGTTGTCACAGTTCATAATGAAACTATTATCCTTGGTTCGATTTCCCAATTCCAAATATGTATCTTAGAACATGCAAAGACAGACTTCTCCCAATAGTTAATCCACAGTTCATTCAGTAATTCATTCAGCAAATATTTATTGAGTCTTTATTCTGTACTAGGCATTTCTGAGGGACATGTGGAGATAAATAAGACATCATCCCTGCCCTTATGTAGCTAATAGCTTAATCTGATGGATAAGATAAGAATACAACTTATAAATCATAAGAGAACTTCACACAGTACTTTGGGGTTGAAGAAAACAAAAAGTCTCTGAGTTGGAGGAGTACTCAAAAGGCATTTAGTTTGATTCTTTCCTAAACAGGATCCCCTCAAGAGCATTTCTATCAAGTGGTTAGGCAGCCACTGGTTGAAGACCTTCAGTGATAAATCTTCCCACTACTTCGTGGAGACAAATCATTATACTTTTTGACAACAATTATTGCTTCTTTAAGTTAAACGTTACTAGTTTCTTTAGCCTTCAGTCAAATGAAATGATTTATTGTCCTTCCACGACCCTAGTTACCCTCCCTTAGGAAGATTCCAGGTTTTGCATCATTCCTAAAACCTGATCACCAGAACTAAAAACCATATTCCAGATATAGCTTAACAAGGGCATGGTACAGTGGAATTATCAGCACCCTTTTTTTGAACATTATGCCTGTCTTAATGCATTTTAAGATCACATTGATGTTTTTCACTACTGGGTCCCACTGTTGACTCATATGAAACAGTCAGGAAGGTAAAACCATCAGATCTTTTTCACATGAATTCTTGTCTAGCTATACTTAGACCAATTAATATTTGGGGGAGGAGGGGGTTGGCAGGGGGAGATACGAGGGAGAAACCAGGTTGTAAACTGATCTACCAGTATAGGAACCCTGACAAAAAAGGAAAGGAAATTTTGGTTAGTCTGTTATGAAATGTTCTTGAATTCATGCTGATTCTTCATATATTTACCATTTTTTTAAGAAATCAAGCTCACTAAACTATATAGTTTGAATATTTTACCCTCTTCTAAACTTTTTTGAAAATTAGGCTATTCTCCCTCTTCAGGTGCTATATTATCTCTCATATTCTCCATGATTGTTCAGAGGTCACTGGTAGAAGCCCAGTTTTTTCAGTACCTTAAAGTTAGTGTATTTCACTAACTTCTGATGGTTTGAGCTCATTCAGAGAAGCTTGTCTTAGTTTTCACCTCCCTCTTCATCTCAGACTCCTTGCCTCCCCATCTTCCTTCAAGTCTCAGCAGAAGTCTTACCTTCTACAAGAAACCTTTCTTGATAATCCTTAATTTTAGTGTCTTCCCTGTGAAATTATGTCCAGCTCATCTTGTCTAGATCTTGTTTGTACGTGGTTGCTTGTAGGTTGTCTCCATTAGACTATGAGCTCCTTGAGAATGAGCACTGTCTTGTGCTTTCTTTTGTATCCCTAGCATTTAACAACATGCATGACATAGAGTAGATGTTTAATCAGTGCTTGTTGACTTGACTGTTAACCATTTTTGTTTTGTCCTTCCAAAGTTGTTTTTTTTTTATCTAGTCTAAAGATTATTCATCTTGTTAGATTAAAGCAGAAGTATTGTTGATCTGTTATATGCATTTGAAGCCATGGCTTTTATTTCTAGATATCTTCTTAGATATTAACTCCTATGGATTACTGCTCTTCCCTGTGGACATTCTTCCTATTGTGCCTGGTACTTTGTGTGACTGTCATTAACAGAAAAGTGCAGACTATTTTCTACTTTCTTTTCCATTTCCAGTTTATTTCTAATTCACCCTCTCTCTTGCTCCTTCAAGTGAGAATGAAGATTCAGTAGTCTAATTCTAGCTCAACTTTCTAAATAAGTCACTTAACCCTTCACTAGTTCTAAAATTCAGGAACCAAATGAGATAATGGATATAAAAGTATTTTGATTGCTGTAAAATGTTACACTGGGGTGAGGCATTCTTTTTTTTGTGAGTGCATGTGGATAACTATGGTAAAATTAAGCACATATTCAAAATACTGAGGAACATAAGGAAAAATATTGACAAGTTTTTATTACAGAAGCTTTGAGTACAACATTCAGAGACAGTAAAGAGGTTCTGTGGTGATGCATGCTTTATTTTTTTTAATTAATTAATTAATTTGCTTGTTTACATCATTCATTTCCATGAGATTTTGAGTTAAAAATTTTCTTCCCGTCTTTCCCCTACCCAACACCTCAAAATAGCCATCCAACTGTATAACCCCTCCCCCAATCTGCTCTCTCCTAAGTCCTCCCCCTCGCCCCTCTGACTTTCC
>CM053588.1:103181650-103218760 GCA_028646515.1 Pseudochirops corinnae
TCCTATTCAATTGATCTTGTGCCCTCTATGTACTCATATATACACATACTCAGGTATGTGTTTATATGCATATATAAACCCTCCTATATAGACATATGTGTATGTATATGTATATATACATTTGTATTCCCTTCACCTATCCTCATACTGCCATCTTGGCTCTACCACCACCCTCCCCCCGATGCATACCTTATAGATAAATAATATCTATGAGAATTGAAAATTCACTTGAGTTATTGTCCTCAGTATTCTGAAGAGGATTTATCCTATTTGTCCGTTAGTCTGGCATCCATCCCCACTTTATTCCCTAGTGTAGCCCCTTTGTTGCCTTCTTGCCTAGGCTATGCAATAACTTCCTGACTTGTCTTCCCACCTCCAGATTTTCCCTTTCAGTCTTTCAGAGGAGGGGAAGGTCATGTCTGTCTTGTACATGCTGAGCTGACTGAAAACAGAACATCTCAAAAGACTGGAGGGCCTTCCTTTCTGTTCCACTAGGATTTAAATTAGCCAATGTGACTTTATCAATTTCAAGTTTCCCCTAGGGAGGAGTAGCACAGAGCTACTACTGGACTAGAAAATGAGTTCAAATCTCACCTCTATCACATACTGCCTATGTAACCTTTGGAATGTTGCTTAACCTTCCAGGGGCCCAGTTTACTCATCTTTAAAATGAGAAGATTGGACTGGATGTCTTGTAAGGCCCCCTACAGCTCTGGAGCTATGAGACTATGATAATGGGGGATAGGGAGGGGAAAGGAAACTTTCACTTTGTTTTATAATTATAGACAGTGGTCATGAAATTAGTTATCCTTCTGTTGGCCTCTCATCTTGCCCATCCCCAATCCTGCGTAGCCCTACCCAGAAATGTCAACAGCAGTAACCTTTCTTTGAATTCTTATAGCACTTTGTAACTGTCTTTCTGCTTTGTGTTATGTTTGTATATGTGGCTTATTTCACTTGCTAGATGGTAAGTTCATCTTTATGTCATCCTCGACTATCCCTACCACAAACACACCTACCGCCTGATACAGGGTGTTACAGTACAACCGAACAAGTATTTACTAAGTGCCTGCTGTGTACAGAGCCTCATGTCAGGCATGATTGGGGATGATGGAGAATACCTTAGCTTCAATAAAATGGCATTTTTGCTTTCTAGTGGAGAGATTGGACACAGAGGTTATAATAGACAAAATTATATGATAAGTGCGTTAGAGTGTTTAAAAAAACAAATATGGTTATTGGTCAAGGAGATCAGAAAAAGCTTCATGGAGGAGAAAGAGAAGGAAGTGGTAAATAATCAACAATCAGTAAATGTTGAATAAATGAAAAATTAGTATCCCAGACTTGTCACTTACATTGAAAATATGTTATGTCTTTGCATCACTCAACAGAAAACAATAACAA
Source organism: Pseudochirops corinnae (assembly GCA_028646515.1). Lineage (NCBI taxonomy): Eukaryota > Metazoa > Chordata > Mammalia > Diprotodontia > Pseudocheiridae > Pseudochirops > Pseudochirops corinnae. Next base: position 103,183,055 of record CM053588.1, read on the forward strand.
CAACTCACATTGATCAGGGCACTTTAAAGTTTATGAAGCACTTTCCTCACAACGATCATACAAGACAAGCATTATCATCATCATTTTACAGATGAGGGAACTGCAGATATGAGAAATTTAAATAAGTTTAAGAGTTGGCTCTGGTCATTGTGGGGCCAGGCGACCTGACTCAGAGTAGAACACTCTTTATTCACATTCTTTAAAAGTGATTTTGGGGGATTGTTTATAGGACAGTTAATCAACATGAGAATTTTTATTCTAGCCTGCTGTCAGTGGGAAAGCCACAAGATGCTGCGATTTATCTGCTTCTGACCACAACCGGCCATTATTCCCTCTTCCCATTGCTCTTCAGAGCCCCAGGTAAGTGGGCTTCCTGCTTCTGGTGGTTTGACCACCCTCCACTTTGCAGTAACACTCATTTCTGGCTTAATGTTCTGTCTTCACTTAACATAAATGACTAGTCCCGGGGCATTACAAAGAAGTCTGACCACTGTCTTCAGTGGTGAATCATTCATTCCCTACAGTGCTAGCGCACCCTCTAATTTACCTCTAACCCTTAAAACCTTATACTCCCATAGAAATGCATAATTAAAATGATAGCCATTGCCCCATCCGGCACTGTGAAATGTACTTTCTGAAAATTTTCCTTGAGGATCATAGATCCAGAGCCGAGAGGCATCTCGGGCTGTTCAATCCAAGGTTCTGAGACCCCGAAATTAATAGATTTGCCCAGGGTCACGCAAGTAGTGTCAGACAGAATTTGAACTCACTCTCTTTTGACTCAAGACATAGTATTCTTTCTACAGTCTCATATTTTAGATAAAACAACATTCTAAGGGTAATTAAACCAAAAGTTCCATTTCTGGGTGATCAAAATTTAAACTAAAAAAGTTAAAGTAGTAGGAGAATGGAAACATTATGAAATTCTACAATACTAGGAACTCCTTTTGCATCTTCTTCCTTATAAGGGTGGAGAGAGGTAAAATCTCTGCAGCATCCATTTTCTGATTGGACAGAATCCCTACTGTCTTCCATTCATCAAGTAGAGAGTTTCCTGGTGACAGCTAAAGGAACCAGCTACGATCCAGAGTCATGTCCTAGAGCAGTATCATAAAATCATGGTAAATTTTACTTAGACTGTATCTAAAATTATACTTATAATGTATACTAACACAATATCTTATGAAATTATGTTGGTAGGAATAGTGTTATTGAATATGTAACTAATAGTTTGTCTATCTATACTGTATCACTATGGATTAGAGCAATATTGCTATCATTGTATTGCCTTTTTGATTACAGCAAATATCTAACCACCTAAACTAGTCTTTATGCCACTCAGAAATCTTCACTGGCTTCCTATTTTCTCCAGAGCAAAGTTCAAATTTCCTTAGCATTCAGATGGGGGCAGCTAGGTGGCACAGTGTATAGAGCTCCAGGCCTAGAGTCAGGAAGACTTGAGTTCAAATCTAGCCTTAACTATCTTTGTGACCCTGGGCAAGTCACTTAATCTCTGATTGCCTGACAAAATGGGATCTGCTGGAGAAGGAAATGGCAAACCAGTCCAGTATCTTTGCCAAGAAAACCCCAAATGGGGTCATGAGAAGTCAGATGTAACTGAAATGACTGAACAACAACAACAAAAGCCTTTAGAACTTTGGTAGTGCCCTGACATTCCAGCTGTATCCTATTCCTCTCCTCCAGACCCCTACAGCCCAGCCAAGGGGGTCTACTATAGCTGCCGAACATACCCTACATTTTCCTGTTTCTAGCCTTGGCTCAGAACCTATACTTGCAATACCTGCCTTGAATTCCTGCCTGTTCTCTAAAACCCAGTTCACATGCTGTCTGCTCTAGGAAGCCTGTCCTGATTCCCTCTCTCCCAACAGTTACTACAGTTCTTTCCTTCAGACCTCATATAACACTTTGTTACCTTTCTAATGCACTTATAATAGTGTATTGTATATTATGCTTATGTTTTTGTGTCTTATCTCTCCACTAGATTATGAACTCTTTAAGGGTAGAGATCTTGCTTTTCTAAAACTTTTTCTCCCTCCAGAAGTAGCAATATTTTATACACAGTAGGCATTTAGAAGTGTTTATTGATGAATAAATGAATGAATGTAATCTCTCCTTTTGTTTTTTAGAATTCCCAATTAAAGTGTTACTCATGTTGCTATTCACCATTTATAGTTTTTCTTCACTGAAAATTTTGTTCAGGTAATCTTAAAAAAATGATCTAAAATAGTATTTACTTTCATATCTTCTCCTAAAATCAATACATTATGAAGTAGAGCAGCTTTTAAGCAGAGAGTTTGGAGGGACATGTACCTTAGTGAATCATGAACTCAGCTGTGACCCGTATCTATCAAAATTCATATTTCACTAAGTAAGGACATCATTGTGAAATGAGTAAGTTATGTCTGATGTAGTTTCTCTAATTAGTCATTAGACTTCTCTGTTTCCACAGCTCACAGCCAACCCCCTTATTAGCATCTCAGCAAAATTGTAGTAAACTGGGTTTGGGTGATATGGGGATTAAATTGAGAGTGATGAGGAGTATTTATGGTTTACCATTCATAATATTATTCTGTCATCCATTTTTCCATATGTGAAACCAGAGTCAACTTGGTGTTTTATAGAGAGCATTAGACTTGAAATGAGGAAAGCCAGGTTTGTGTGTGGTACAGAGCAAGTGCCTTCACTGAGCCTCAGCTTCCTTATCTCTAAAATGGGGATACTAATGCTTATTTTACCTGTTATGAGGAAAGTACTTTTTAAAACATTAATGTGTTATATAAATGTCTGTTGTTATTTTCATAGACGTACAGAGCTGTGAATGGCATCTTAGAGGTTTAATCTAAGATTTTCATTTTATAAAATAGGAAACTGAGGCTGAAAGAGGGGAAGTAATTGACTGAAGTTGGTATAGTGAACCAAGGACAGAAGTGCCTTGAGTAGAAGCCCTGGCTCCTGTCCTAATCATCTTTGTGCCACACCACAGTTTCTCCTGTTTTATTTCTCCAGACAGTGGAGCTTAGAAATTTGAGCTGGAAAAATATTCGCTCAACTAGAGGGATGGCTGTAAACCAGCTTTTTTTCTTTCTGTAGAAAAGAAAAACTTCTTAATTGGATGGAAACCATCTACCTCATTGGCTTGGGACCTCTGGAAATTTGCTGTGAACTTGTATTTCCTTTCACCCCATGGAAGCTGAAGTATCCCTTCATTCCTTTGTTCCTGACTTCAGTCTATTGTGCAGCAGGCATCACATATGCTTGGTTCAGACTCTCTATTTCACTGTTGCCTGGCCCTGCTGTTGGCAAGGCGAAGCTACAATGAATAAAGGGACTGCTTGGATGACTTCCAGGTAATTACCTCATGGAAAATTAACCGGCATTCGACAAAGGTTGCTGGTGGCAGAAGCCATTCATTTCAGTGGATCCCGTTTTGGACATGTCTGCACTATTCTTCCAGACTACCCACTGATGTTTTTTCATTCCAAGAGGCTCTATTTTCTTTCTTTCTTTTTTTTTAAATTAGAAAATACTGGTGTTGCCCACCACAGCAACCTGATTGTCACCATGGTGAGAAGTCACTTGCCCTTCTAAAGCCATGAAACAGAAACCCTGCCTCCCTTAAAATTGTCTGTTGGAGAGATGCGGATTGCTGTGCTGAATATAAATCTTGCTCAAAATAAATAATAGGTTGAAATCCAAACAGATTAGTTATTTATAGCCCACCAAATAATTGCTGTCAGGATAGAAAACATAATTACAGCCACACGCTGGGGACAGATGTAAATAAAATACTACTTTATATTTTTGTATTAAAGTTTTTGGCTCACTGACAGCTAGGTTTCCCATTGGGATGCATGTAAGCAGATGGCTTGGTCGCACTGGGTACCCCTTGTTCTGGAGTCCTTTTAAATGAAATAATAGCATGATAAAAATGAAGGGTGTGTGTATGAGCGGGTGGTGTATGTGGTGGGGAGGGGGCTTTCTTAAATAAACTGGTTAGCCAGGAGAAGAATGGCATGAAAAAAACCAGGTCCAGTTTGGCTTTCTGCTTATTGTAAAATCAAGAATGTAGTTTGCTATTTGTTAATGCTGCCAGCAGAGGGAGCATGCTATAGAAGCAGTTGTCTTCTCAAAACCTTACATGGTCCATTGAGGATGATCATTGAATCATAGAATGGTAGGGCTAAAAGGGACTTGAGAACACAGAATGTTAGGGCTGAAAGGAAACTATTTAAATCCTTCATTTTATAGATGAGAGATTTGAACAGGGGGGCTATAGAAGTTATATGACTTATCCAAGGTCACACAGCTGTTCCTTGGCAAATAGCAGAGTAAAATACCCTGACTGAATCAACTATGAAACAACTAAAGGTATTTATAGCGTGGGGGCGGGGGGGAGAGATGTGGTGTGTCACTTGGTTGTGCCTGTAAGTATTTGAAAGGCTAGAATATGGAAGAGGGGTTCAGTGTGTTCTACTTCTCCCCAGAGGGCAAAGGTAAGAACAGTGGTTGGAAAGTATATAGAGGCAGATTTAGGCTTGATGTATGGAAACACTAACAAAGTTACCCCAAAATGATTGCCTTGAGAAGTAGTATGTCCTCACTATGAGACTTGGAAGACCACTTGTTTAGGGATCTAGTATGTATTGTTGGCCTAGATGGTCCCTTCTTCAAGTTCTGTGATTTTTGTCTTGCCTACTCTCTTTTCTACCTTCAGATTCCTTCCTCTTGAAGCTTTTGAATATCTTTGTATTTTTCCTTTCAATCTGGATCTGATTTCATTCATGTGGGACCCTTCTGATGTAAAAACAATAATACGCACACCCAAAACTCCCCTCTAAATCATTGCCTTAGAGAATTGCCTGGGACCCTGAAAGGTTAACTACTTGCCCCTGGTTACATAGCTAGTAGTTCAGAGGCAGTCCTTGAACCCAGGTCTACTTGACTTCCAAGACTGGCATTCTATCCACCACACTTCTTATCATATACCTGTGGAAAAGCATAGCCAAACTTTACCTCATTTAGTATGTACGTGAAGAGGTCACAGGTTTCTAAGGATCCAAACCTATTAAAATATCCCAAATGAGTTTTCTTGCCCGCCAGCCACTGATGGTATAAAGAAGGGTGTTTTGCCAATTAGAGAAGTTTGAACTTTGATTTGAGGAGAACCACCCAGAACTCATGGCTGCCCCTTAAATGTCAACCAGTGTGAACATTGCCCGGCAAGAGACCTGTGCCTATTTTAGTTGGTCAGACTTTTGCCAGTGAGTGTCCAGATGCCAAAAACTAACTAAGAAAAAAAATGATTGTGTCACAAACTGCATCTGGATTCATTTTTCTGACGAGGCCAAGTCATAATTATGTTTTATAACTTCTGTTACAGAAAAGTAACATAATATTGATGAATGTCTCATCCTGTCATTGCTGAAAAGAACAGATGGCTTTCAGCCTTCCCTTCCTCCTTCTCCTTCTTCTCCTCCCCAGGAAAAAAATGGTGAAAATACTTAAGCTAAGGTACTCATCTCCAATTTATATTTTGAACTTTATAGAGCTCAGCAAAATCTAGAACAAGGAATAATGTAAACACAGTGAAATTGAGCCCTTCTCTTTGAGAGTATTTTTTTGAAAAACAGAAGAATATGGAAGTTTACCTGCCACAACACCAGAAGGTTGACATCAAGCATGTCGAACAGCAGCTTTCACTGCTAATTGAGCTGGGAGGGACCTCTGAGATCATCTAGTTTAAAACCTTCATTTTACAGAAGATGTAACTGAAGCCTGTTAGTGGCAGACTTGGGACTAGAACCCAATTTTTGCCTGGGTTACTTTAGTTTAATGCTCTTTCTATCATACTAAATTGTTCTTTCAGTTGACTGTGCCCCATTCAACTAGATTTAGGCTTCCTTAATATCTTAACCTGTCCACAGTATGACTTCTGCTTTTGGATCTCATCAGTCTATCAGTTATAGTCCTTGACCGGATGACCTTCTTTTGACACGATGCTGATAGTTCTGCACTGTTCCCCACTCATAGCCCTACTTCCTCTCTTGGTTTTCACATGTTACCTCTAACCCCGGGCAACACAGACATGACCCCAGTGTCTCCAGAAACCATGGCAGGTAAGGCTTGTTTCTGCCTGCAACAGCAGACTAAACATGGTGTTGTTGAGTCATTTGAGTCATGTCCAACCCTTTGTGACCCTAACTGAGGCAAACCAGGTTAAGTGACATGCCCAGGGGCACACAGCTAATAAAATGTCCTAAGCCACATTTGAACTCGGGAAGATGAGTCTTCCTGACTGAGGCCTGATACTTTATTCACTGTGCCAACTAGCTACTCTCAAACATGGTAATTACCCTTAAATTGAAACATAGAAGACATATAAACAACTTGGATAATTCATAGTAAAAAAGTATTTAGTATCTGATACCTCTTGTTTCTACCTGTGCTACATGTATATAAGTACCAAATAATGTTAAGTGAAATTCTATGGTTGAGGCAGCAACATTATGATGATTAATACATTATGATGATCCCAGACTTGCAAATCATTTATTTAATTAATTTAGCCCTCTGTTCCCAACACACATTCACAAGCATTGTTGTTCTCCTGATTACTTTGTCTTTGTGGGGGTTTTGGGGCTTTTTGGTGGAGGAAAGGCAGGGCAATTGGGGTTAAGTGACCCAAGGTCACACAGCTAGTAAATGTATCAAGCGTCTGAGGTCATATTTGAACTCAGATCCTCCTGACTCCAGGGCTGATTCACTGTGCCACCTAGCTGACCCTCATGATTACTTTGTGAAACAGCAAATATTCTGTCACTAAGTGTTTATACAAAGAATGAACAACAATCTCTAAAATTTTCTGATTATAACTGATTTATGGATAATTTAGCTAGAGATGCTTAACGCTTTGGATGAGCTGATGTCAGACATGACAAACTCTGTCCACAGCACGCTGTGGAACTTTCTTTGTGTTTATGCTGACATTTTTAATGCAGTTTTCTCAGAAATTCATTCCTTGATGATGTAGATGTTTCCCATTATGTTTCAATCCTGAATTTAAATGTACCCCAGAAGCTAAAATTTCTCTGGGTTCTTACATATACAAATATGATTTTTTTAATACCTAACTTTTTGTGTGTGTCCAGTCTACAGTAATTCCCATCACTTTCACAGTGGTGCATGTTCCTGCTTATTTACACAGTCATATTTTTTTTTCATTTCTGGTTGGAAGTATTGGATTTACTTACTACGTAAAGTAGTAGATTTACTTACTACGTAAAGTAGTAAATTTACTTACTACTAGATTTAGAGAATTTTTTCATATGACCGTCAATAACTTGGATTTCTTCCTGTGAAAAACTACCTGTTCATATCCTTTGATCATGTATGGTGGACAAATTGCCAATCTTATAAAGTTAAATCTGATCCTTGTTCTTGCTGTTATTATGTTTCAGTAATGTCCAACTCTTCATAACCTCATTTGGGGTTTTCTTGGCAAAGATACTGAAATGGTTTGCCATTTCCTTCTCCAGATCATTTTATAGATGAGGAACTTAGGCAAACAGGGTTAAGTGACTTGCCCAGGGTCACACAGCTAGTACATGTCTGGGGCCACATTTGAACTCAGGAAGATGGATCTTCCTGAGTCAAGCCTGGTGCTCTATCCACTGTGCCACCTAGCTACCCTGAATCTGTTTTTTCCATATATTTAAATGAAACTTTTATCAAAGAAACTTTGATACAAAGATTTTTCCAATTATTTGTTCCATTTCTAATTTTAACTGTATTAGTTTTGTTTTTGCAAAAACTTAAAACTTTGTTATTAAAATTGTCTATTTTATTATCATCAGAGTTGTTGTAAGGATCAGATGAGATATTTATAAAGCACTTAGAACAGTACATACCACATAGTAGGTATTTAATAAATGTTTCTTCTTTTCCTCCCTCCCTCTGTCATCTATAATCTTCTCTATCCTTTGTTTGCTTATGAATTCATCACCTAGTCATAGATCTGAAAGGTGATTTCTTTGTTCTCCAATATATTTCTGGTGTGACCTTTTACAATTAGACCATGTATCCATTTAGAACTTATGTTGGTAAATGGTGTGAGGTGTTGGTCTAAAACAAGTTTTTGCCAAACTTCTTTCCAGCTGTCCTACTGATGTTAACATTGGTTTAGAAGAGACAGAATAATATGGTGGAAATTGACTAGATATGTGCCTTTGGGCAAGTCACTTCTGAGTCTCAGGTTCTTCCTCAAAAAAAGTGGGATGGACTAATCTGGTGATCCTTATAATTTTGTAGCATGTTTTGGTCCATTAACTTATTTAGATTTTTGAATTTAAAGATAATAAACAGGCCTACTTTCAAATCACAGAAGTATTTATTATGGACGCCAAAATATAGACATGCATACATATATTTATAGTAAAACAAGAATGCTATTCATGTGGAATTGAAATGCTACCAATACCACACAGATAAGCAGTCTAATGCCCACATGGTATTGAAAGGATACTACTTCTGTTGAATTGTCTGGGCCATTGATGTCTCTATGTAATATGGTCCCTACCTGTGAATTTATATGTAGACATTGTGAACTCCAGCTTGTTAACTTCAAATCAGTTCATTTTTAAGGCCCTAGAGCTATTTTATGGTTCTCCTGGAGGCAATGTTAGCACCCACCTGCTCCTTTCAAACAGTGCCCAGTGGTCCTGGGTGTCACAGATTAATAAGGGCATTCATGAACTAGAACTTATACTGAAGAGGGCCTGGCAAAGGGGCTTGAGTCCAAGTCTTATGAGGATTAATTAAAGAACTGGAGATGTTAAGCCTGGAGAAGAGAAGACAGGGGAAACACAGTCACTGTTTTCAAGTATGCAAAGGGCTGTCATGTCATGACATGGAGGGACTAGCCTTGTTCTGTTTGGCCTCAGAGAGCACAACAGCACAATGGGTAAGAGGCAAATTGAGGCTCAGGAAAAACTTCCTAGCAGTTTTTGTTGTTGTTTAGTCATTTTCAGCCATGTCTACCTCTTTGTGACCCCATTTGGGGTTTCCTTGGCAAAGACACTGGAGTGGTTTGACATTTCCTTCTCTAGCTCATTTGACAGATGAGAAAACTCGGTTGTTTTCAGATGAAGAAATTAAAGCTATCTGCAGTCATAAAAATTGCTCTAAATCACTGTTGACTAGAGAAATGCAAATCAAAACAACTCCGAGGTACCACATCACATCTATCAGGTTGACTAACATGACAAAACAGGAAAATGATAGATGTTGGAGAAGATGTGGGAAAATTGGAACACTAATGCATTGTTGGAGAAATTGTGAACTTATATAGCCATTCTGGAAAGCAATTTGGAACTATGCCCAAAGGGCTATAGAACTGTTCATACCCTTTGACCCAGCAATACCACTTCTAGGTCTGTATCCCAGAGAGATCATAAAAATGGGAAAAGGACTCACATGTACAAAAATACTTACAGAAGTTCTCTTTGTGGTGGCCAAGAATTGGAAATTGAGAGAAGGCCCATCAGCTGGGGAATGGCTGAACAAGTTGTAGTATATGAATGTAATGGAATACTATTGTGCTATTCAGAAATGATGAACAGGCTTCAGAAAAACCTGGAAAGATTTATATGAACTGATGCTGAGTGAAGTGAGCAGAGCTAGGAGAACATTGTACACAGTAACAGCCACAATCTGTGATGGCTGATTTTGATAGACTTAGCTCTTCTCAGCAATACAAGGACCAAAAACAATTCCAAAGGACTGATGATGGAAAATGCCATCCACATCCAGAGAAAGAACTATGGAGTCTGAATATAGAGTAAAGCAGACTACTTTCTTTTTTGTTTTGTTTTGTCTTTCTCATGGTTTCTCCCATTCATTATAATTCTTCTATACAACATGACTCATGTAATAATATGTTTAATAGGAATTTATACATAGAACCTATATCAGATTGTAGGCTGTCTTGGGGAGGGAGGGTAAAAAATTTTAATGTTGGAAACTAAAAATAAATTAGCTAAAAAATATGGAGAAAGAACCTACATGTACAAAAATAATTATAGCAGCTCTTTTTGTGGTGGTGAAGAACTAGAAATTGAGGGGATGCCCATCAATTGGGGAATAACTGAACAAGTTGTGGTATATGAATGTAATGAAATACTGTTGTGCTATAAGAAATGATGAGCAGGAAGACTTCAGAAAAACTTGGAAAGACATACATGAACCGATGCTGAGTGAAATGAGCAGAACCAGAAGATTGTACACATTACCAGCCACATTCTGTGATGACTAGCTTTGATAGACTTGGCTCTTCTCAGTGATGCAAGGATTTAAGACAACTCCAAAAGACTCATGATGGAAAATGCTATCCCCATCCAGAGAAAGAACTATAGAGTCTGAATGCATGTGGAAACATACTATTTGCTCTTTTTGTTGTTGTTGTTTTGTTTCTTCTTTCTTGTTCCTCCCATTGGTCCTAATTCTTTCCAACAGGACTAATGTGAAAATATGTTTAATATGAATGTATATGTAGAGCCTATATCAGATTGCTTACTCTCTTGGGGAGGGGGAGAAAATTTTAAGCTCAAAAGCTTATGGAAGTGAATGTTGAAAACTAAAAATAATGAGTTAATAAAAAAGAAAACTGAGTCAAACAGGGTTAAATGACTTGTCCAGGGTCATACAGCCAGGACATATCTGAGGCTGGATTTGAACTCTGAAAGATGAGTCTTCCTTACTCTAGGACTGGCACTTTTTGTGACCTTTCTTGGGAAGTTTCCCCTTCTTGGAGGTCTTCAGGCAGAATCCTCATCAAGGCTTGATGACTACTTGTTAGGTATTTCCTTCGTGTATAAGTTGGACTAAATGGCCACTGAGGTCCCTTCCAACTTAAAATCTGTGATTCATTGGTTGACATTGTTGGAATTTGTTCAGTCTGCCCTTATGGAATATCTTTATAAGGGTAAAAGTGTTCTGTCAGCTGACCAAAATCTTGTTAGTAGGATTTAGCCAATCAAGTTGATAGGCAGAATGATAAATGCATGGGTGAAATTTCTTTCATTGGATCCAATATTCAAATGTTACAAGCAGTACTGCAACAGAGTATATGTGAAGGGTGTTTTGTATATCACAGACTCAAATTATCTTATCTACCCAATATAATGCTTTGATCCCAATTTCTTGTACAATGGATTTCCACCTTGAAATCAGTCTCTATGAATGATACTTCAGCACCAGATACAACTGCACCACTGTCCTCTCCAAAACTTGTCTCCTGTCAATTAAAGAAAAAATCCTATCCTCCAGGATGTGGCCACTATAAGAGCTCCAGAGCATCGTTGAAAGAATATGTGCTTCCATTGTGGTTGGTGGTGACTGGAAAAGTATTGATCCATCTTGCTTGTGGAAGAGTGTACTGGTCACAACATTTTTTCATTAATAGCCACAGATAACCTTTAATGCTTTCTGGTTGCAGAGTGCTTTAGCTACTTTGTCTTGCCTTTCCAGTCTTCTTACAGTTTATTCCCTGACTCTTTGGTCCAGTGACACAAGCCTCCTTTCTGTTGCACAAATAAGACATTCTATTTCTTGCCTCTAGACATTCTCTCTGGCTATGCCTCAGCCCTAAAACACTCTCCCTCCTCTGCTCCAACTACTCACCTCCATCCCCAGTTTTCTTTAAGTCTGAACTAAAGTCTCCCCTTCTACAGGAAGCCTTCCTCATCCCCTCTTAATTTTAGTGCCTTCCCTCTGTTAATTATTTCACATTTATCCCATATATAACTTGCTTTGTTTATATTTGTTTGGATGTTGTGTCCCTCATTAGATTATAAGCTCCTTGAGAACAGGGACTATCTTTTGCTCTTTTTTGTGTCTTTAGCACTTATAGTGCCAGGCACATGGGAGGTGCTTAATAAATGTTTATTTATTGATTCAGACTCTGAGTTCTGACTGCAAACGACTCTATCATAGCTTATGGTTAGTAACTGAATTTTCATTTCCTGTCCACGATCAGGTAAATTACATTTGTTCTATATCACAGAACAGTTCTGATGTCTGCATTTCCCTAGTTATTAACCTAAAAGCTTTTTAATTCTTCATACGTAAATCACTGAAGGATGATGTGCTCATTGACTTCTATGTCACAGCTTGCCACATTCAATTGGGCAATTGCTGTCTCAAAACTCTGAATAAAACAACTTCATGACCTGCTTTTCTTAGAACTCTAAGCAAATAAATCTATGTCCCAAACTGTCAAGGCAGACAACTCAGCTACTGCTTTTCTCAAAGTCAACTTGTGTCCCATATAAGTGAACTGTCAAGGGTCCTTCCCTACATGGGGATGATGGTAAAATGGGAGGGGGCAGGACTGGACTAAATTTCTAAAGTACTTTCTACCTCTAACATTCTATGGCATTTCAATAAGTAATTTCCCATAGGCATACTGGTCTTCTAGTCCAGTACTCTTCCTTTCAACAAAGATCCTAAGCCAGAGGTTCTCAACCTGTGGGTCAGCCCCTTTGGGGTTGAACAACCCTGTCACAGGGGTCGCCTAAGACCATCGGAAAACACATATTTCCAATGGTCTTAGGAACCAAGACACCGCTCCTCTATACATCTCTAGGTGGGTCCATTCACATGCAGATACGCCCACATATGAGTATTAAAGGGTCGCGGCATTAGGGAGATTGAGAACCACTATCTTAAGCAAAGAAAACCATTTTTCTGAGAGGTCCATTACTACTGGCTTCATCAGAGTGGCTGACTAATACAAAGGCTGAATATCTAAGCAACCCTTATTTGCCGTATCCAATTCAAAATACATTTGCTAAGCACCTACTTTTCATGTACTAGAGATACAAAAAGTTGAAAACGATATAGTCCCTATCTTCAAGGAGTTTATGATTTATTAAGGGAAATAAGATATATACAAAGTAATACAAGGTAGAATGTGGTATAGTAAAAGCCGTTATATTTGCCACCTCTCCAGCTATCACCACTTTTCCATTTGAGTAGGTGGATAATATAAATATATCGGCCACAAGGGATATACATAGTAATGGATGAGGCTGATAACCTAGGAAACCTGAACAAGGCTGGAGGGACAGGGAGGGAAGAGGGAGAAGAGCTTCACAAAAAAGAGTGATGGTAACCTAAAGAGAATTCCTGAAGACATTTTTTTGCGCTCATCTTGTACTGAAAGATGGCATCAAAGGAGTTAGAAAACTCTATATAAAGAGTAATAGCACTGACCGGAGAAATTAGATAATCATGCTATAATGCCACAAGGGATATAGAGCGGGACAAAAGAGTGAAATACCTCCACTTCCTTCCCCTCTGAGCAAAAAAGGGAACAAAAAGGGAGAAATGGGTTAAGATAGGACTTGTAAAGAAGGGACTCTGTCAAAGAAATCTCAGTACTATAGATTCCTGTGAGGCTTTACATACATTGTCAGAACTAATAATTACTTATTCTAGGATTTCTATTTCTTCCTTCTTTTTATGAAACTTACCTCTGCATTTTACATTATTGGTCCTCTGAACTCATTGTATCAGCCATTGCATTGATTACCTCTGGGTAATTGTATTGATCCCTCCTGATGGAGAAGTGATAAACTCAAGATGTGGAGGGAGGTATACACTTTTACACGTTCAGTGCTGGAGTCCATTTTGCTTAACAGTGCATATTTTTATTTATTTTTTTTTGTTTTATATTTTTGAAGGGGGGAAGGCAGGGCAATGGGGGTTAAGTGACTTGCCCAAAGACACACAGCTAGTAAGTATTGAGTGTCTGAGGCAGAATTTGAACTCAAGTCCTCATGACTCCAGGGTCGGTGCTCTATTTGCTGTGTCACCTAGCCGCCCCTATCGCGCATATTTCTTAAGAGGGTTTTGTTTTTCTTTTTCCAGTGGAGGAGGGGCAAGTGGGAAGGAAAGAAAACAAATGTTTGTTCACTGAAAAAAAATTACCTAACAAAATCCAGGGGAGAAAAACTTTCCTCTCCATTATTATGTACTTGAAAGTAGTGAGTTGTACTAGGTACCTGGTTCCCCAGGTTTCTTACATAGTGGTTATGAACCAATACAATGAGAAAATGCCCCCAAATATTATTGACCCCTTTCTGTCATGAAAGAGTCTCTGACACAGAGTTTTCTGGGATTGCTTCTTTGGACGTTTATTATTTGCATTTGTGGAAGCTGAATCTCAGTAGTGCTCTTTGAAAACATTTGGACAGGTTATAGGCCTAGAGGACGGTGCATGACGGGGAGAGGACGAACCTAGGAGATGCTTTATTGTACATTAGATCTGTACATTGGGATGAATTCTGAGCTACACAAAGTATACCATTCAAAGGACCCTGCAGATTGTTTTAGGTTCTCTGGATAGATGGAGAGTAGTGAATAACAAGTTCGAGAGAAGATCATTATTGCTCTATGTGCATTTTCTGAGGCAATAAATAGAGCTTTCAGAATCTCTTAGAGATATATCTAGGGGTAGTAGGATGGCACATGGAATCATAAAACTTCTTACCTCAGACTCCCAGTTCTGGAAGAAACTGGCTTCTTTCCTAGAGAAGAAAGAATGACGACAGGCAAGATTATTAGAGAGGAAGAGTGCCCTGCCAGCCCTGAAAATGGCTCTGCCAAATTTGGAATTATATGAGAAAAGTTGCTAAACTATTCATAAACAGGATAGCATTCCTTAGCATGTACCCCCAGGGTCAAAGACAGAAAGATCTATATAGATCGAAACATTCATAGCAACATTTTGTATAGCAACACGAAATTGGAAACGAGAGTGCCCATCAACTGAGGCATAGTTGAACAAACTATAGTATGTGAATGTAATGGGATATTATTAGAATGTAATAATAAATGATGACTAGGGAATTCAGAGAAATATAATAAGATTTGTATTAGCTGATGCAGAGTAGAGAAAGTAGAACAAGTCAAACATTATATACATAATGACTATAATATAAATGAAAATGGTATTTAAAAACCACAGAATTCTGATTAATTGCAATGACCCATCTTGTTCCCTCAGAACAGATAGTGAAACATACCTTTTTCCTCTCTATTTAGAGGCAGAAGGCCGTGGTTATGAAATTGTTCTATATACTACCAGAGTTGTTACAACACTTGGCTTTGCTTTACTATTTTTCTTTATTACAAGATTAGGCTTTATTGAAGGGGAGGTATCTTGGAAAATATCCATGGTGTAAAAAGCAAAAGGTGTGGATAAAACTTTTTAAAAGCCCATGTCACCCTTAGTAATAAATCTTTATCCAAAAACTGAAACAAATGTTATAACTTACTCTGAGTATATCCTGAGGAAGTTTCCAGTATTCTCAGAATATGTTATTGCTCCCTAGAAGAAAATGAGAATTTTGGACCCTGACATTATGTTACTGAGATGAAACAGAAGTGACAAGCATCTAGAGCAGTGGTTCTCAACCTTCCTAATGCTGCGACCCTTTAATACTTGTATGTGGGCGTATCTGCATGTGGGCAGACCCGCCTCGAGAGGGATAGAGGAGCAGTGTCTTGGTTCCTAAGACCATCAGAAATATATGTTATCCGATGGTTTTAGGCGATCCCTGTGAAAGGGTTCTCCGCTGATCTAGAGAGATTGCATTTCATATGTGAATCTTTGTTTCAAGTGTATTTCTTATCAACAACGTTTTGTTGAATTCTTTCTAAGCCTTTCTGTTAACTGCTTCCATTTTATGGAATTTTCCATTCCATTTTATGGAATTTATTCCAATTTATGGAATTCATCTTGTTCACATTCACACCTATGATGGTTAGTGCATACCGCTCTACATCTTATTCTTTTATGCTTTTTCTTCTTTGTTCACCACCCACTTTACACAGGGGGAAAAAAAGAGTGGTGAGAAAGAAGTGTGCTTAGTACTAGTGCTCTATACTTGAAGCAGTCTGCTTCTGCTCTGCTAACCCTCTTCTCTCCTTTATGTAGACCTCAGTCACAGGTTCTTATCCTTTCTTTCCTTTTAAAACTTTCTTGACAACTCACTCATTTGCTTATATTTCAAAAAAGTTTCTACTAAGTTCTAGTCTTTTTATCATAAAAGTTTGGAAGTCTTCTATTGTAGTGCCAATAAATATTTACAGCACCCACAATCATGATACCAACCATGACTATAAATATTCCCGCATTGCACTTGGTTGCAAAATATAACAAACTCTCCATATAGAGTACAGAAGCAAAGCCTTTATTTAGACCAGAAAACCAAATCCCAAAACCAGTCAGCCAATTCCATCATAGTAGCAAAGAAACTAATAAACCATAACAACACAGAGAGCCACACCATCCTTAGCCTTCCCACAAACCAATTTTAGATCAATATTTACTCACGAACCTATCTGACTCCTTGCCTGAATGTCCTCTCCCCCAGCTGTCTAGCTGTGATTTCCAGCTTCCTGTAGGCTCTACTCTACCCTTCAGCAAACTCCTCCCACCACAGGCTCCATGTGACTACATTCAGCCTATCAGGGGGCAGAGTTTATCTTCAAAGCAAGGAAGGTCTTCAGATTCCCCTAGGTCTATTAAGGAGCAGGGAAGATCTTCAAATTCCCATTCCTATTACATCTATTCAGTAAAGGTCGTTTCACCCCTTAATATTATGCTCAGTTTCCCAGGTAAATTATTCTTTATTATAAGCCTATATAGTTTGCCTTTTGGAAAATCATAATAAATCTGTAATTGTGACTATGAGTCCTTGGTACCTAAAATCTTTTTCTTTCTAGCTGCCATACTTTTTTTCCTTTGACCTGAAATCTCTGGGTTTTGGCTATGATGTTCATCTCGGCATTTTTCTTTCATGATTTCTTGAAATACTATGTCCAAGACCCCTTTTGTGGTCATGACTTTCAGGTAGTCCCATGATTCTTAAATTGTCTCCTCTTAATCTGTTTTCCATGTCAGTTATCTTTTATGTGACATCTCATGTTTTCTTCTACTTTTTCAATTTTCTTATTTTGTTTTGATGTTTCTTGTAATCTCATGGAATCATTAGCTTTTATTTGGTCCATTCTAATTTTCAAGCAGTCTGTTAGTAGGGAAAGCTATTACTTCTTTATTCAATTCTTAATTCATCTAAGTCCTTCCAAGCTCTCTTTTCTATTCCAGTTCTTTCCTGTAGAATTCATTTCATTTTTAAATTTCTTTTTACTCCTTTTCTTTCAGAAATTCTTGTTGGTCTTGTGGTCAAGCTATTTTTCTTTCATGACTTTGCTTGTAGATGTTTTATAGTCCATCTCTTCTGGGTTTATTAAATATTGGGAGTTTCTGGCACCATAAAAGTTGTTTTTCATGGAAGTCTTTTTTTGTTTAATCATTCTTCTAGCCTTACTTCTTGAATTAGGACTTTGTGTTAGGGTCTGAACTCTGTGCTCTTCTGGGAAGAATGTCATGGCCTTATTTGATTCTATTTTGTCTTATAAGAGTCCTGTTACTGCTTTCTCCAGGTGTTATATTCAAGGATCTCAAGGACAGCTCATGCAAGGGATCCTCAAACTTTCAATATGCCTTAAGTTGTCTGATATAAGCCAAAATCTGATTGCTGAGCTTTGCAATCCGCTGATTCCATTTTGAGTTTGGATGATATAACTGTCAGCCTGAATCTGGTTGGAGCCCCAGTAGACTGATGCTGGCCCTAGCCCCTTTGGCCTGAGCATCCTTTTTGGTCACTTAGCTAGAGCCCTCAGGATGCGATAGGAATTGAAACTGAGACCTTACTTTAGGGTCAGTACCCCAAAGCTGCCATTCAATTCTTCTATTCCTGTTCTTTCAGTATTACATAGCCTCAGACCAAATCTGAGCTTGATTCACATATATGTTATGGTGGCACCTCACTACAGGTCCCCTCTTAAGTACCACACTGGATCAGCAACCCAGCATGGAATCAGGGAGACCTAGCTACATGTTGGCTAAAATTCTCACTTCCTGAACAGTCATGCCCTGTCTCTATTGGATTTGACATTGCTCCCCACCCAGGAACTGCACACCTAGCTGCAGATCCCCTTCTAAGACCAAATGCTGTTCCTGCTCCATGGGCTAGAAAAATGACTGTGTTTTCTCTTTTAATTTCCTTGTGAATACTCCATCTGGTGCTCTTTCTGGTTACTCATGTAGGAAAGGGAGAGGGAAGAAGTGAATATCCCATCATTTTCAACAGTAGTAAAGACAAAGAAAAAAAATCTAGATCAGGTATTATAAGAAAATTGAGGGAGAGATCACTTCCAGCTGGGGAGATCAGGGAAGGTTTCTTGGGAGGACGTTACCCTTGTGTTGAAGCTTGAAGGAAAAAAATGAATTTCAATGGGAAAAATAATGGTGGGATTGGGGGGCCTGGGAGCAAAGATGGGGGAGTGCTTGGCTAGCACATGCAACTAAGAAAGGGCAACACGAGGTAGGGGGGAGGCCAGTAGTTCTGTTAATTAGGTAGAATATAGAGTAATATGAGACAAGGCTGGAAAGTTAAGTTGGAGCCAGGTTATGGAGAACTGAATCAGATAATAGAGGTTATTGCATTTTTCCTATTGCACGTCTAGGTCTGCTTTTGCCTACATATCACTCCACTTTGCATTATATTTATGTAACAGTGACTGAGGTTGGAATTGTTTGGAGAAGAGAACTTTGTTTTTCCTTTTAGTTCTCTTTCCCCTTTGAGTAGAGTCCTTCTTTCTCAGTTTTTCTCTTCAGATATGTTTCTTCTCTGTCTCTCTCTGTCTCTGTCTCTCTCTCTCCCCTATTTCCTTTAACCCAAAGGGAGAAGTGAATGTTCCTTAAACCTTCAATGGAAAATGATTCTCATTTTTGTAAGTTAATATAAAATGTGTGTGAAATAAATAATTCTTTCAGGAATTAGGAAAGGCCTCTTGTAAGAAGTAGCATTTGGGATTTCGGAGGAAGAATATTTGAGTGATAGAGTAAGAAAGGGAATAAGCATTTATATAGCACCCACTATGTGCCAGGCCCAGTTCTAAGTGCTTTACAAATATCATGTTTTGATGCTCACAGAAACCCTGGGAGGTAAGTGCTATTATCATCTCATTTTATAATTGAAGAAACTGAGGCAAACAGAGGTGAAGTGACTTGCCCAGAGTCACACAGCTAGTAAGTATCAGAGATTTAATTGAAACTCAGACCTTCCTGACTCCCAGTCCAGTGCTCTATCCATTGTACCACTAACCCTAACCCAGGAGATGGGGAAATATAAAGGAAACAACACATGTAGTCCAGTCTGGCTGAATCATAAGAGTGTGTGAGAAAGAGGGATGTGTGATCAGATTGGTTATTATAATAAGGCTGAAAGAATTAGCATCATATAGTGAAAAGAGCCCTAGTTGGTAAAGACATTAAAATTCTAGTCTCAACTCTCACTTGAGTAGGAATTCCTCAAGACTCATGAGTCTGCATCTGTTTTCCCTCTCTGCCATCTTACGTAGGGATTCAGCTCCCATAGGAGCAATGATCATCTCTATGCATCTTTGTGTCCAGCCCTAGTTTCTCTTGAGCTCTAGTCCCACACCTCACCCCCATCTCCCCCTGGAAGTCCCATAGGCATCGAAAACTCAATGTGTACGAAATGGAACTCATCATCTTCCTACCCAGTAACACTCCTCTTCTGAACTTCCCTGTTTCCTTTGAGGATAATATCCAGTTACTCAGGTTCCCAATCTTGTCATCATTCTCTACTCTTCAGTCTGCCTCATCTCATTCGTCCAATCAGCTATCAAATCTTGTTGCTCCTACCTCCATAACATCTCTCACATCCATCCCCTTCCCTCCATTGACGTGACCACCAGCCTGCTTCAAGTTCTCATTACCTCTTGCCTGGACTATTGTAAATCTCCTAATTTGTTGGTCTCCCTGCCTCACGTGTCTCCTGTCACTAGTCTATCCACCACATAGCAGCCAAAGTGATTTTCCTAAAGCCTGCATCTGACCATGTCATTCTCCTGCTTGATAAACTTCAGTAATTCCTTATTTCCCCCAAGATTAAATACAAACTACTTTCTTTAGCCTTTAAAACCTGAACTCAACCTACCTTCTAGTCTCATTGTATACTATTCTTCACAGGTACTTCAATTAAGTCTAATTAACCTTCCGTCTGTTGCTCTCCCACAACCTTCCATCTCCAGTCTCTGTATCTTAGAACAGTGTCCCTTAGAGTGTCCCTACTATGCCTTGAATGCAGTCGCTGCTCACCTCCCCTCTTCAGATTTTCTAGTTTTCTTCAAAGCTCAGCTCAAATCCCATGAGCCCTTTCCCAATTCCCTCCCCATCCCTACCCCACCAGCTGCTAGTACCTCACCCCATCAAATTACCTTGTATTTATTTTTTGTTTACTTCTCTTTATCTGACAAACTTAGACTTGGGTAAGATCTGGGGACATCATCAATCATCCTGACCTATGTCTTGCCACTGGGTTCCAATGACTCTGGAAGAGAGAGTGAGGCTGATGACTTTACATAGCCCTGACTCATTTAAATCCAATTCTCTTGCAAGATGACATCACTCTTGTGAAGTCATTGGTCCTGTTTGAGAATGAGAATGAAGGACAAACAACAACACCTATCTCTGAAAGCACCTTAATGAAGTCTTGCCTCTGAAGCACACTGGCTGTGTGACTTGGGACAAGTGTCTTAACCTCTTGGTGCTCTAAGCAGCTCTCAAAGACTCTAAATTGTAGGGAAGGGTGGTGACCTGCACTGGTAGAGGGAGTTTCCTGACCCAGGAGCGGCCTAAAGCCATAAAGTGACAGGTGTAGTCCTTAACCCTATTCTAACTCTGTATGTGATGTTTCCTTCTTGTAAACCAGATCACTCTGCATCTGCTGCCCTGCCTGGAATGAGATGTCCCTCCTAGGATAAACTCATCGCCTCTAATCTCACCACCTCCTCTAGTGGAGGAGGAGGGGAAAGAGGAGTTGAACTGGATAATCTCTAATTATAGACTTATAACTTGCATTATGTAGTTTATTTTTAAAAGCATTGATTGAATTTAACAAAATAATAGCAAAGTTGCCCTCTTTTGTCACCTTCTAAGTGTCTTTGTTTTCAATATTTAAAAATTTTAATTATTCCATTGATGCTCTTTTTGGGGATGGGTGGGGATCTTTGTCACTAGCCATTAACTCTCATCTCTTCCACAGAAGCCCATTTGTGAAAATAATCAAGCAAAACAAAAAAAAAATCAAGTAAGCAAAACTGGTCATGTCTGAATATAGTGTCCCAAAAGTCTTGGTGCAGAAGGGGTCTATACAGAGTGTACCAAGTTTTAGTGTAGAATGAGTTACAGACAGGTGTCCCAAAAGTCTTAGGCTACTGACACTCAAAACTGCACTAAGACTTTTGGGACACCCTGTAATTCCCCTCTATACTTCTACTCCGTCAGATAGGAGATGCGTGCTTTCTCATCAGTCTTCACCACATTGATCAGAGTTCTGAAGTCTTTCAAGATTCTTTTCTTTCAGGACAGCTAAGTGGTGAAGTGACACTTAACACAAAAAACTATCCTGTGACCTTGGGCAAGTCACTTAACCCCAATTGCCCTACCTTCCCCCCTCCAAAAAAAACAAAAAAAAAGAGATTATTTTCTTTTATGCTATTGTCCTCATTTTACAGATGAGAAAACACTTGGGACTAAGTCCAGTTTTCCAGACTTCCAAATCAGAGCTCCTCCCACCGTACCCCAGTTCTCTCTGTATATTCTCAGAAAGAAATTGATAAGCTGGACAATACCCTGAGAGGACAAACACAGTAATAATAGCTAGCATTGTGCTAAGCACTTTATAATTATTATCTCATTTGGTCCTTACAACAACCCTGGAAGGAGGGTAGATGTTAGTATTATCCCCATTTTATGTCTGAAGAAACTGAGGAAGAGGTTGCCCAGAGTCACACAGCTAGTGTCTGAAGTTAGATCTGAACTTGAGTTTTCCTGACTCCGGGTTCACCACTCTGTCCATGAGGCCACCAGGTGCTAGATTAGTGAAGCTTTGAGGTCTTGTCATAAGAGAAACTGTTAAAAGAATAGAGAATGTTTTGCTTGGAAAAGAGGTGTCTGGGGAACACACAGGCTGTCTTAGAAACAGAAGTAGGAGCACAGGCTGGAAGTTTCAGAGAGGCAGCTTTAGGCTGGATTTCAGGGGAAAGGACTTCCCAATGGGAGTTGTCCAAAAGCAGAGCGGGCTCCCTTGGGAGGTCTTCCAGGGGAGGTAAGGCTGGACGCCCCCGCCCGCCCATCGTGATTCCATCCTCTGGCTGAGTCCTGAAACGAGGGACTGGGGAAGCAGGCTTGATGGCAAAAGGCTCTGGGCAGAATAGAAAGTCTTTATTTTCTTTTTCCGCTCCTTTTATGTATACTGAAATGTTGTTTGTTGGTAATTAAGTTCTTATGAACGTGTTTTTTAATTCCATAAATGTTTTTATTGAAACGTAGACATTCACGTAGCCCCACTCTTACGTGCCCTTGAGGGGCTCACCGAAGGAGATGGGAAGGATGTATGAATAATCTCTATACAAGGCAAAATGTGATTTTTTTTTTTGACAGTCCTGACTTAGAGGAGTCAGGAAACTCGGTCTTATTCCAACTCTGATGCTCTGAGTAACTGGGCAAAAGAGCTGCCTTCTACAGCATTCACAGTCCTCTCCTCCCGGGCAGGAGAACCACCTGGGCCGGCGTTCTTTCCCCTTCCCACCGGAGAAGGAAAGGGGGCGGACCTTTTAGAACGGCGGAACCTTGCGCGGCGGCTCCGGACGTTGCGTGGCCGGGGGGACGCCTTTGCTCAGTGCACCGCGCGGTGCCCTTCCCCTCAGCCGAAGGAGGAGGCAGTGGCAGCTGCAGTGGCTGTAGTGTTGGCGAGATGAGTGTGAGGCCCAACTCCATCCCTCTGCGGTTCCTGCCCGATGAGGCCTGGAGCCTGCCACCGCCGAAGCTGACGGACCCACGGATCCTCTACGCGGGTTTCATGGGCTATTGCGCCGGGCTGTTGGACAACCTGCTCAATCGCCGGCCGGTGGTGACCGCTGGTGAGGACGCGGCTGGGGCGTGCGTGCACGAGAAGAGGCGGGGCGGTGGGGGGGGGGGGGGGAGAGGCCTGGATCGCGTGCACGAGGCGGGGGTCTTGGGGCCGGCGTGCACTTGACAAGGGAACTGAGAGGCGCGCATGCCCAGTTCTGGGTGCCTGGCGGCGGGGAGAGGTGGGAGAAGTGCTTTGAATGCCTGTGCTTCAATGGACCTGGGCCCTGGATTTGTATTCAGAGGCCCTGGGTTCGAGTGTCCTCCCTCTTCGTTTGGGCCTTTGGGTGAGTCACTTCCCTCTGGCTTGTCTTCCTGAACTTTGAATGGGGATTGGGTATTGGAAGGAGAGCTGAGACTCCACAGTTTGTGATTCTGCCCCCAGTGTAAACTGTGACATCAGGAAAGTTACTTCCCCTCGCTGGGCTTCTCTGTCTTGGTCTTCTTCTTGTTCAGTTGTCTCTGACTCACCTTGACCCCATTTGGGGTTTTCTTGGCAAAGATACTGGAGCGGTTTGCCATGTTTGTCTCCAGTTCATTTTACAGATGAGGAAACTGAGGCAAACAGGGTTAAGTGATTTGCTCAAAGTCACACAGCTAAGAAGTGTCTGAGGCAGGGTTTTAACATAGGTTTTCCTGACACCAGGTCTGGCATTCTATCCGCTTCACCACTAAGCTGCCCTTAACCTGATTGGCCTCCTCTTATCTCTCCAGTCTTCTTACACTTTACTCCCCTCCAGAATCCAGCTACATGAACTGCTTGCTGTTACTCACTGTGACATTCCATATCCTGCCTTTGTACCTTTGCACTAGCCGTCTCCCATGCCTTGCTCCTTATATTCTTGCTCCTAACCTCTTCCTTTGGGTTTCCCAGGTTTTTAAGAGCTTTAAATGCTTTATGTGCTTTTTATTTGGTCCTAGAGGTAGTAGTCAGCCATCACTTATTAAGTTCCTGTAGTTTGAGGAACCTTAGTAAGCAGTGAGTTTATTGAGTGGGGGATTATAACAGGGTCAGACCTAAGCTTTAGAGAAATTCTTTTGTCAGGTGAGTGGAGGATGAATTGGAGTATAAGGAGAGTTGAAGCTGGAAGGTGACTGCAACAGTCTCAAGAAGGGGAAAGTGAGTCTTGGTGCCTGGGAATAATCCTAGAATAGGACAGTTGGAAAGAAGAGAAGGTTTGAGGGGAAAGATAATGAGTTCTGTTTTGGATATGCTGAGTTTGAAATGCCTATGGAACATCCAGTTTGAGATGTGAGTAATGTAAGACTAGGGCTCAGGAGAGTGACTAGGGCTGGATATATAGATATGGGAATCATCTGTGTAGAGGTGATCATTGATTCCATGGGAGCTGATGAGATTGCTAAGTGAGGTAATATAGAGGGAAAATAGAAGAGGCCCAGAACAGAGCATTGGGGGACCCCTCATTGTCACACGACGTGGATAAAGATCCAGTAAAAGAGACTGAAGAACAGTCAGATAGGAGGAGAACCAGGAGAGAATATTGTCACTAATGCTTAGAGAGGGGAGAATATCTAGGAGAAGACGGTCAAATACTGCAGAGAGGTCAAGAAGGATGTGAATTGAGAAAAGATCATTAAAATTGGCCAGAAAATATTTTGGAACTTTGGAAAAGGCAGTTTCCTTTGAATGATAAGATTGGAAGCCAGACTGCCTAGGGCTTAGAAGAGAGTCAGAGAAGAGAAAGTAGAGATACCTAGCGAAGACCGCTTTCTCAAGGCGTTTGGCCAGAAAGGGAAAGAAACAAATGGGACAATGGTTAGCAGGGGCGGTCTGTCCAACTAAGGGTTTTTAACGGTGTGGGAGACATAAGTGTGTTTTTAGGCATTGGAGAAGGACACGATAGATATCTCTTGAAGATGAGAGATTGAGAATGATACTGCAAGCTCTCTGCTGGAAAAGATGGGGGGAGAAGAGACTGAGGATGCTTGGAGAGGGATTTTCCTTGGCAAGGAAAAGGACCTCTTCATCTGACTTCTAAGTGAAGGATGGAATGAGGGAAAGCATGTGAATGATACATCAGGAGGATTGGAGACTGGGAGCTCTCAAAGAATGATCTGGGTTTTTTTTGTTAAGTGTGAGCACAGAGTGTGGTAGCCTTGGAGAGAACAATCACTGTGGAGAGTGAAATGGTTAGTGAAGTGATCCTGTGCCATGCCATCTTCTCCAACAGATTGCCCCTTCCGTCATCCTCACTCTCTCACTTATCTTCAATCTCTCCCTCTCTCCTGCTGCATACAAACATGCCCATGTCTGCCCTGTCCTCAAAAAATAAAACCTTACTTGATCCTTCCATCCCCACTGACTATCGTTTTGTGGCTAAGCTCCTTGAAAAGGCCATATAAAATAGGTACCTCCATTTCTTATCCTCTCACTCTCTTCTTAACTTCCTACAATCTGGCTTCTCTCCTCATCCTTCAATCAGAACTGCTCTCTCCAAAGTTACCAGTGGTCTCTTAATTGCTAAATCCAGTGGCTTTTTCTCAGTCCTTATATTTCTTGACCTCTCTTCAGTCTGTGATACTATTTATCAGTAAATAGTACACTCTAGGTTTTCAGGATACCTCCCTCTCCTGGTTCTCCTCCTACCTCTCAGACTTCTCCTTCTCACTCTCTTTTTCTGGATCCTCATTCAGATCACACCCCCTAGCCACAGGTGTCACACAGGGTTCTATCCTGGACCTTCTTCTCTTATTCTTTTATATTATGTCACTTGCTGATTTCATCAGTTACCATGTATTCAAATTATCTTTATACTAATGATTCACAAATCTTATCCAGCCCTAATTTCTCTACTGACATTTCCAACTGCCTTTTAGACATCTTGAACAGGATGTCACTAAGACATCTTAAACACATCACAACTAAAACTGAACTAATTATCTCTCTCCCAAATCTTCCTCTCTTCCAGCTTTCTATTACTAACGCTAAATTCATTTCTGACCCAAACCTTAAATGCTCACTGCCTTCCTAGTCTCTCAGTTTTACAACCTGTGTGTCATGCTCGACTCCTTGCTATCTTTCACATACTCATCTTTCTCTTCACCCCCACCTTCCAATCCAGTTTGTTGCTCCAGCCTGTTGATTTCACCTTTGCAAAATATCTCAAATATGCCCCCTTCTCTTTTCTGATACTACCACCACCCCAGTACGGGCCCTCATTGCCTCATGTCTAGACCCCTGCAATAGCCTGCTGGTGGTCTGTAGAAATCTTACTTAACATGTCAAAAACTGAACTCATTATCTTTCCGCCCAAACCCTTCCCTCTTCTTAACTTTCCTGTTACTGTCAAGATCACTACCATCCTGCCAGTCACCTAGGCTCATAACCAAGATGTCATCCTCAACCTTCAACTCCTAACTCCCAGTACTTTCTCTCCCCTCAATCCACGTGGCCAGTATCCAATGTGCTGCCACGTTCTGTAAAGTCTGCCTTTGGAACATCTCTAGTATATACCTTCCCTTCTCTGACACTACCACCAAGAGACAAGCCCTCATCACCTTAATCTTGGACTGTTACAGGAGCCTTCTGGTTGGCCTTCCTGCCCTCGTCTCTCCCAACTCCAGTGCATCTCTCACTCTGCTATCAAAGTGATCTTTCCTAAACAGCAAGTCACCTCCATTCAATAAACTCTGTTGTATAGATGTCAGACACATGACCCATAATACTTCTGAGTGCAGCCAGATTAAAATGTAGTTGGGAAATAGTACAATATTTAACAAAAATAAAATACAATAAAACATAAATAATATTTTTATTTCATTATAATTTTATGGACTTTTTATAGAGACAGTACTCTCTTCATGTATCTTTTTTAAATAATATTTTTTTCTCCAATTACATGTAAAAACCATTTTTAGCATTCATTTAAAAAAAATTTGAGTTCCAAATTCTCTCTCCTCCCTTAGATGGTAAGCAATTTGATATAGGTTATACATGTGCAGTCATGGGAAACATTTCCGTATTAGTCGTGTTGTGAAAGAAAACAGACCAAAAAAAAAACCCACAAAAAAATAAAGTGAAAGCTTGTATGGTTTGATCTGCATTCAGACTCCCATCGGTTCCTTCTTTGAATGCTGATAACATTTTTCATCATGAATCCTTTGGGATTGTCTCAAATGATTGTATCACTGAGAATAGCTAAGTCATTTACAGCTGACCATTGTACAGTATTGCTGTTACTGTGTACAAAAGCATAAGTTTTCTAAGTCAATATACAGCCTATATAGAGATCTTTACATACGCTTGAGTAGCCCCTGTTTCTATTTGAGTTTGACACCACAACCATAGTGGGTTCCCTATTGCCTCCAGGACCAAAGATGAAATCTTTTCTTTGACTTTGAAAGTCCTTCATAACCTGGCCCCTTCTGCCTTTCCAGTGTTCTTACACCTTCCTCCCTTCCATGGACTCTTACCTTGATTTCCTTGCTATTCTTTGAACAAGACATTCCATTTCCAGACTTAGTGTATTTTCACTAACTCTCTTCCATCCCTAGAAATTCTGCCCCCTCATCTCTGCCTCCTAACTTCCCTCAAGTTTCAACTAAAATCTCACCGTCCACGAGGTAATTTTCCTAATCTTAATGTTGGTGTCTTCTGTCTGAGATTATCTCCAGTTTATCACACACACACACACACACACACACACACACACCCCTTGATTGTACATAGTTATTTATATGTTCTCTCTCTCCATTGTGTTGTGATTTCTTTGAGGACAGAGCCTGTTTTTGTCTTTCTTTGTATCCCCAGGCACAGTCTGACACATAGTAGGTGCTTAAGAAATTCTTGCAGACAAATTTTGGTTCATTTCAAAGGAACTCTTGCATTTTGTATTGTGACAAGTAGATTCATCTTGTTTCCCCAGGAAAAATTTCATGGACTCTGAGATATGAACAGATTCAGCCTTATTCTTTTAGAACTTTAAAAGTGACTTTAGAGGTCATTTTAACTAGTCTTTCTCATTTGAAGATGAGGAAACTGAGGCCTCCATGTTTCACTTTATTTTATTTGCTCAAGGTAGGTTATGCAGATAAATACTGGAGCAGGACCTGAAACCAATCCTCCACTTGTATTCTCTTTTTCCTATGCTGATTGTCTGTATCTCCCACAGTGCTGTGCCCAGCAAATGCCCAGTAGTAGAATGAATGAATGAATTGGGAGATTTTTATTCAAATGCTTTTAGAGTAATGGGGAAAAAATGACTGCCATTTGTATGATATTTAAATACAAATCTTTCTTCGTCACAAAACCTGATTTCCATTTATCTTTTGGCTTTGGATTTTCATTCATTTCAGGTTTGCATCGCCAGCTCCTGTATGTCACTTCATTCTTTTTTGTGGGATATTACTTTATTAAACGCCAAGACTTTTTCTATGCTAAAAGGGATAGTGATATGTTTAAATATATGACATTGCATCCAGAAGATTTCAAAGAAAAAGGTAGGTATTTCATTTTTCAGGAGATGCTGAAGCTACATATTATTTAACATCTAATTTGTACCTCTACATGAGACTATGTAAGATGAAATATATAAGTCATCATAAAGTCATAGAAATAAAGTCCTTTAGTTCTGTCCTGGTTGGTTTGAGCTCTTTTCAAAAGAATTACATAGTATTTTTTAAAAAATAATTACATAATCTAAATAGCCACGTGAAAGATTGTTCCATATCACTACTAATAAGAAAATGCATATTAAAACAACTCATAGGTTGTATTTCATATCCAATAAATTGACAAATAGGACAAAAAAAGCAAGAATAATTAATATTGGAGTCAAGCGGTAGCCTCCTGGATTGACCAGTTAGATCCTGAGGACAGCTTCCCTGCCTTTTAGGGGAAAACTACCCTGCTTATGTGGCAGGGCCTTATCTTACATATTGCTTCTACCAGAGCAGAAAGGAAGATGAGACTGGACTCCCTGGGAACGCAGGTTTTATTTACCTTCTGTTGGTTTACTTTCATTTTTGTCCTGAGTAAATATTTTATTATTCCAATGTCCTTTCTAGCCTGAGCTTGCCAGTATGCTTATAAAATGATTTAGATCCCAGTTAACACCAGAAGTTCCCAGAATTATTTTGATCTCTGTGAGCCCACAGTCATTTCGGAGCATGGGCTACATTTGATTTAATTATCAAAACAGCTCTGTGAGGTAGACAGTGCAAATAATAGGATTCTTATCTTGTATATGAGGAGACTGAGGTTCAGGTTAAGTTTCTTGCCTCAGGTCACATAGCTGATAAGTGATGGAACAAGAATTATAACCCAGATCTTATGGATATACAGTCCCATATATTAAGTTTGTTTTCAAATACATAATGTTTTTTATTTAGACAAAAAATGCTAGTCTTTTTAAAAAATTTATTTCTAAGCCTAACATAGTAAATAAACCAATATAAAACAGTACTCGGTATACAGTTCTCTATTTCTGGACCTTCATGTGTGTAAAGTTTTTTTGCTTTAACTTTCTTTTCATTATTTTCTATGTCCTTTCACATTCATCATATTTAATGGTACTGTAGTTATCCATTGCACATTGATGGTCCATAATTTGCTCCTTTGTTCCCCATTCTTGGACATTTAGGTTTCCAGTTTTTCACCCTCATACCACTATCAACATTCTTGTTTACAGGCAGTTAGACAATTTTAGAGCTAGAAGAGATTTCCGTTACCATCTAGTTTGCCCTTGGGTTTTTTCACTGCTACTTTTTGTTTTTATATCACATTCATTTCCAGATCTATTCCTCTCATCCCATGAGCCTTTCATTATAAAAAAGATGAAAAAGGAAAAAAGGGAGCCGGGAAAGCCCCACAAAACCACCCAAACATCAACAGTCTAACAACATATAGAATAATTTATGCACAAAGTCCCCCCAAACCGTGTGAAAGGAATGAATGTGCCTTTTCGTAACTCTTTTCTGGAGCCAGAATTAGAATTACACAGTATTCAGTTTTGTTGTTCTTTCCATTTGCATTGTTGTAGCGATCGTGTGTTATTTTCCTGATTCTGCTTTAATTCCTAAACTACCCAACGTGTCACTAAATTCTTCAATGTTTGTCTGTTGTGCCGATGCAGTAACATCCCATCTCACTCGTGTGCCACAGTTTGTGTAGCTGTTGTTCAGTCACTTGTAGCCTCTCATTTTTCAGATAAAGGGACTCGGGTCCCACAAAGCAAAGGTTGCTTCCCCAAGATGCCATCACCACTACACGGTATTGCAGCCTAGCACAGGGTCCAGATTTGAGGTGTTTTTGTTTTTCTTTTTGGTAATATCTTTAGAATAGATTTACATTTACATGGGATTTGTGGGTTTCATTAGTTTGAGAAAGCTAAAAGATCAGTTTAAAATCTGGTGTAAATATTATGCCCTACTGTAGTTCTGATCAGCTGATGTCTGTAAGCCATTTATTTTGGAAACCAGAGCTCAGAGACATTTGAATGTGCCTGGCCGCTTGGCCTCTCCCGACTGATGGAGTCAGTGCTTCTCTTTCCCTTCCTGTGTCTTCCACACAGCAGCACTGCAGTCATTTTAACCACCTGACCTCACCCCCAACCAAAGGGAAGCAACAGCAAAGTCTTTCTAACCAGTTGCTCTGGAAAATTTCTGAATGACACCTTTAAATATGTTCAGGGAAAATTTAAACTAGACTTATAATGAAAATATTTAAAGTACTCATCTTATAATATCCTTTTCTTTTGTAGAAAAGAAAACTTACGCTGATATTCTTGAAGACTTTCATCCAATTCGCTGAAACTTCTCACCCTGCCTGCTTTTATTTCTTTCCCAAGAGCTTTTGCTGATGAATTCAATGGGATGTATTTCTAATATATCTCAAATTCATGTGTAATGAAAAAAATTAAGGTCTTATAATTAAATGAGTGACATGAATATACAAGTATTTCAGTCATCTGCCTGTTACGTGTATTATGCCTTAACACATGTGAGCAAGGTATGGGAGTAGGATGTTGGGTGTAACTCTGTATGGATTACAAAAGGCACCTTGCCAAACTCCAAGCATCTCTCAGTTTCTGGTGTCTGATCTTGAAGGACCTCCTTATAAGAGTTACTTATAAGAAACTGCACCTATATTGTGGACATGTTGTGGACATTGTTCTGTATTCTGACTCATGTACTGATATGAGGTGAGATTGACCAGGGCCATCCCTAAGACACTTACAGTCAGTCAGCTTTTATTGAGTATTTACTATGTGCCAGACACTTTGCTAAGTACTGGGAATAAAAAGAAAAGCAAAAACACAGTCCTTTGCCCTCAGGGAGCTCACATTCTAATGGAGGAATTTGTTGATTATTCAGTCCATTCAGTCATGTCCAATTCTTTATGACCCCATTTGGGGTTTTCTTGGCAAAGATACTGGAGTGGTTTGCCATTTCCTTTTCCAGCTCATTTTACAGATGAGCAAACTGATGCAAACAGGTTAAATGACTTGCCCAGGGTCACACAGCTAGTACATGTCTGAGGATGGAGTTGAACTCTGGTCCTCCTGACTCCAGGGCTGGCACTCTTTTATCTGTTGAGCCACCTAGCTGCCACAACAAAGGAGACAATGTGCAAATAACTGGAAGGTGTCTTGGAGGGAATGCACTAAGAGGGAGCAGTATGGAACTGGAAATGACCTAATGGAGGTGAGATTTGAGCTGAGTCCTAAAGGAAGCTAGGAAAGCTGGGAGGTGGAGGAGAGGAGGAACGCATGCCAGACACCGCAGACAGACAGTGAAAAAGCACACGGATGGAAATGGAGTGTCGTGGATGGAATAGTGAGTAGAGCAGTATAGCTGCTTAATTTACTATGTGGCTAAGGGAGTGTATTGTAAGAAGACAGCAATAGGAGGAAGAGGCTACTTTGTGAAAGACTTTAAATGCCAAAGAGCATTTGCAGAGCATTTGATCATGGAGGTAATTGGGAGCCTTTGGAGTTTATTGAGGGGGATGGGGGAAAACATGGTCAGATTCATGCTTTTGTAAAATCACTTTGTCAGCTGAGGGGAAAATGGACTGGAATGGGGAGACTTGGCAAGGAGACCACCTGAAAGGCTATTGCAACAATATAGGTATAGATAGCAAGAGACTTCACCATGGTGGTTACTGTGTGAGTGGAGAGGAATATCTATACAAGAGGTTGTAAAGATAGAAGGCACAAAACTTGACAACACATTGGATAGGTGGGGTGAATGCAAATGAGGAATCAGTTGATTCAAAGTTGCAGGCACTGATGACTAGAAGGATAATGGAGAGAAGATTTGGAATAGCCTCTGGGGTGAGTGGGACTGCAAATCAGTCTGGATGATATAAAAGGATTGACTTGCTGCACTAAGTACCCATTTAAGGTTCTGTAACAGATTTGTAATGGACCAAGTCAGCATGGTCCTGTGATTCTTTCCAGCTCCACTCAGTAGCATATGACTAGGAATGGAATCCTGGATCCGAGTAATCCAAGGTTGGGCCTTAGCAAGATGTGACCAGTGGTAGGACAAGAGAACAAGGAATTTGAATGTAAAGCATAGTGTCAGAGTGATTCACCAAGAGGTCAAGATAGCACAGGCAGGGAACCTGTGGCCTTCTAGGTCCTTGGGTTTGGCCTTTTGACTGAGTCCAAGTTTTACAGAACAAATCCTTTTTTCAAGGGGATTTGTTCTGTTAAGTTTGGATTCAGTCAAACGGTCACACTTGAGAACCTAGAGGGTCACATGTGCCCTTGAGGCTACAGATTCCCCCAGGGAAATGGCTTGAGAAAGAACTGAGGAATGGAGACACTGGGAATAACTGAGGATGCAGAACAGGGTTAGGGGCATACGGCACAGGGACAGATAGAATGATAACAGATTATGATTAGATAAAGGAATTTCCAGTTCATAAACATGGTGGTAGAACTCTCATGGGTAAAGACAAGATCAAGGGCATAAGTGTCTGCTTATGTGGGACGAAGGACAACTATGAAGTTAATGTATTTCAAGGAGCCTTCGTGTGTATGTTGAAGTCCTCTAGTAGGAGGGTGGAAGTTACAGGGGAAAGACTATAGACCAGGCCTTAAACTCAAGGGGAAAGAAAGGAAAATGCCCTGGCGATTGGAGAAAACAGTAACCAAGATCTAGCTTTACGAGGCGGATCCTCATTGTGGATTCAGGGATAGGGAGTGAGAGTTCAGGGATGTTGCCTTCACTGGTCAGAGACTTCGCTGCCAGAGGACAAATAAAGGAAGACATTGCTGTACCCATATTGAACTGTTCACTCTGAAAGTCACAGAGTAACCTTTAATAGGTGTGTTGGAGCAAAGTTTCCTCAACTGATCCTGGGCAGCAGTCAGGGATTTTTATGGAGCCATTGATTTACACATCATTACTTCACAGTACTCAAGGGCTTGTGGTTTGAAAGGTGGGAAACCTGTTCAAAGAAGAGATGAATAATGAGAAACATGTCAAGGGGATCCCATGACTACCTTCATGAGATTGTCAGCCTGACCTTCACAGCAATCTACGTTCATGTGGAATTGGTTTAATTATGGGTTTGCTATAGAGTTCCCACTTGGCAGCTGTTGGCATTTTGTTGCAGGGTGAATTCCCAACTTGTCTACATAAACACTTTTACCAAGATCATAAGCAATAAGTCAAAATTAGCCTAGGCATTCCACCTCATAAGAAAGTTCCAGTTGTTTCCTTTAAAATGAGGTGCAATTGTCTTTAAGTTAACATGAGATACTGAGATTTGTTTTCAGCATTGTAGGTGACAAAACAGCATTCACTCATTGGGGTAGAGTTTCCAAGAACCAAACACCCAAATTTGCAATGTAAGCAGCCATTAGTTTTGGTTACGTTCCATATAGTCCTACTATTTGTGAACTATGTGGTCTTCAAACTATGCTCTGTATGTTCTTAAAGCTGATCCTGTGTACTCATTATCGCCAAGGGGAAAAACGCTGTTAGAAAATCTGAACTAATTAGTTACCAAACAGATTCTAATAAACTGCTCTAGCGCTCCATCTTCCCATCTGATTGGAAAAGAGGAACGAAACTTAGGTAACGTTTGATAATTTGTACAGACATTCATGTCTAGTTGTATAAATTTTACAAATCCATGAAGCCTTCTTATCATAATCTGAAGTTTTAAAATACAAACCCAATTTTCTAATTATCATATCCAGAAGACTACTGATAGCATTTCTGGTTTCAGTTTACTTTTAGGCTTAACATTTAAGAAGATGCTTCAGCCACCTGAATTTATTAACTATAAAGATACTTGTGCTTCATTCTATTAGAAGCCGCTCATTTGGGATTATGATTAGTTACTATCTGCTTCACTCCTACTTGTACTGAAAAGTTTTTCTATTTCGGACATCTTTTTTTCATTATACAGATCATTTCTACACAATTCTTACTGTCTTTTAACTTGACCAAAACCAAAATAACTCTTGATATACCAACATCTACACATTTAAATATTTAATCATTAACCATGTCTCCTAAACAAATGTTTCTGCTATGGGAAGGCTCAGAATCATAAATCTATCATAGTACTCAGACCGAAGAGGATTCTCACTCCCTTAATATTAATATTATAGAAGCATCACACACTAGGTATCATTCCAAAATATTAACAGCATAGCTTATAATGCCTAATAAAACTATAATACTTGAAACTTACAAGCAGCATCAATGTAAACAATCATGAACATTTGAAATATAAAATATGGGGGGGCGGAGCCAAGATGGCAGCATAAGAGCAGCAACATATCGCAGCTCTCACATAGCCACCCCAAAATACCCATAAAATATGACTAAACTAATTCTAGAACTCTAAAACACACACAAATATACTTTCTACTAAAGTCAGCTCGACTACGAGGAACCATATCAGCACTGTGAACTGAAACCAGCCTGGCCTGAAGCCCTGGCTGTGTCCTGGGGGCGGCTGAAGGAGAGGAGCCAGGAGGTAGCTGGACGAGAGGAGCTGAGCTCTGGCTGGAGCTTCAGGTGAGCGGATTGGTGGCAGCTGCGGCAGTATCCAGAATTAGGTCAGTGGAGCTTGCGAGGTCGTGAGAGAAAAGTGATCCGGCCAAACTGCCTAGAGGGCTGAGAAGTGGAAAGTGGAGGTCCTGCTCCCACCTCCACATTGCTGCTTCAGAGCTCTCGGCCTACAGACTGCAGGGGGACGAAGCGATCATTCAGAGGCCAAGTGCTCTCACGTTGAGCGGCCTGGATCCGGATCATGATCTTGGGCTTTGGTCCTGTAGTTTGTTTTTATTCAGGGAGCCGGAAGTGTTGGAGGGACCCAGCAACCTCCTAAGAGCTCTGGCAGCTGGGAAGACCCCAGCAATTTAGGACAGAGCTTCCCCCTCTGGAAGCAGAGCTCCACAGAGATTAAAAAAAAAATCACGGACTGACAAACCATGAATAAGAATAAGCATAAGAAGCAGGGTAAGAACAGCAACCAAACCCTAGATTCCTTCTTTGAAGAAAAGAAGGACCAAGGCAGAGAGCTGCAGGAGGACAGCACAGCCAGAGCTCCCCCACCAGGGGCTTCCAATAAACATGAAGATTGCCTTAAAGCTAGAGATCAGCTGAAGAAGGATTTTGAAAACCAA
>CM053588.1:103219260-103272640 GCA_028646515.1 Pseudochirops corinnae
AGTTGTTGACTCTCTTTTCATGATTTTCTTGCATCATACTCATTTCTCTTCCCAATTTTTCCTCCACTTCTCTTATATGGTTTTCAAAATCCTTCTTAAGCTGATCTGTGGCTTGTAACCAGTCTACATTTTTCTTGGAAGCTTTTGGTGTGGGAGTTCTGACTGTGCTGTCTTCCTCCCATTCCATATTTTGATCCTTTTTGTCCCCAAAAAAGGATTCTAGAGTTCAGTTGCTGTTCTTACTTTGCTTCCTTTGCCTGCTCATGTTGCTAGTGCATTACTTGATTTTTTTTACCTCTGTGGAACTCTGCTTCCAGGGGGGGAAGCTCTGTCCCAAATCGCTGGGGTTTTCGCAGCTGCCAGAACTATTAGGAGGCTGCTGCAGTCCCCACCAGCTTTGGTTCACTGAAAACACACCCCAGGACCACCACCCAAGACCACAATCAGGATCCAGGCCACTCAACGGAAGAGCACTTAGCTTCTGAACGATTGCTTGGCCCCCCTGCAGTCTGCAGGCCAGGAACTCTAAAGCAGCCACGTGAGGCCGCTTTCCTTCCCCAAATTTAGCTGAGATCCACTGACCTTTCACTTAGTCCTTGTTTCTTATGGCTTGATAATTCTGGAAACTGCCACAGCTGCTGCTGATCCACTCTCCTGAAGGCTCCAGCTGTGGCTTGTCCTGGATGTCCCAGGGCCAAGCCAAGGTTTCAGGCTGGGCTGGTTTTGGCTCTCATCGTGCTATTAGCCCTTCGTGCTGAGCTGCCTTCAGCAGGAGATGTGTTTTTCTGTATTTCTGTGTGAGTTTTGGAGCCCTAAAATTTGTTTAGGGTCATATTTTATGGGTATTTGAGGTGGCTATGTGCGAGCTGCGAAACCTTGCTGCTTCTATGCCACCATCTTGGCTCTGCCCCTCAACCATATTTTTCTATAGGAAAAAGACATTTCCTGTACCTAGACAACGAATAACTTTCATTATTTTTAAAAAAAAATCCTCAGTCTTTAATAATTCCATAGAAGCTATAAGTCACACCTGAATACAAATGTTATTACAGTGTAACTTTAAAATAAGAAAAAAATTCCAATAAGTACTTAATAAATATTTGTTATTGGGACTGACTTCTCTCTTACTATTGAAGATACTACCATCCTTACACTGAACTAGGCCCTTATATAACCACCTTCACTCACCCTCACTCCACTTATCCAATCTACTGGACTTCACATCTCTCATCTTTGTTCCCCTCTCACCAATTACACAGCCACCATCCTAGTTCAGGCCCTTACCACCAATTGCCTAGATCACTGAAATAGTTTAATCCCCCACCTCAAGTCTCTCCTGGTGCCAATCTGGTCTCCATACAGCTACCAAAGTGACTTTCCTAAAGCAGAGGTCTGATTGCGTCACTTCCTTCCCATACCCCCACCTCCCTACCCCTAGGCAATGAACTCAAGTAGTTCACTATTAACTCCAGGGTTAAATATAAAGTCCTCAGCATGGCATCTTAACCACCGGACCCTTCCTACTTTTTCCAGTCCTCTTAGACTTAACATCCTTCTGAAGAGTATTACCCTGTGTAAAGCCAAGCAGGAGCAGCTTTCCAGAAGAATGCTACTGTGAACAGCTTTTAAAGTTCTGATTACACAGTATAGTGAACACTATTTATTCCATAACAAATCAGAGCAAAACATTCACAGAAATCAAGGTACAGCATTCACAATGTTACAACTTATCACAGAAAGTCAAAATACAGCATTCAAACAACTTATCACTAAGATGGCCACATAGTTTTCACCACAGTGGTCACAAAGTTTTCAACAAAGAACAATCATCTAGTAACTCAAGCATTCAATCATCTCACTCATTCAATCATCCTTAAGGAGGTTTACCTCCTCAAAGGACACAAAGTACAATAGTCAAAGTTCTCCTCTCACGGGGCACACTAAGTTACAAATCAGTCACTCATTCAGTCATCAATCACTAAGTACAGTCATTTAGTCAATCAATAATTCAATCAACTCAATTATTCGATCATCTTTCATCATTCACTACTCAATCATCAAAAAATATACAGACCCTCCACCCCTAGGTCACTAGTAAATTACAATTTCTTAGTCAGTAAACAATATCCAAGTAAAGTCTTCTTTCAGCTTGACTTGGGGTGGTCTCTCGGATTCCCTGGATCCCCTCCAACAGTCCCAGATCCTACCTGGATTCACTGAACTGTCACCTAGGCTCAAAGGCAGACAGCTCTCAGGTCTTTGTCCAACTCTCTATGCAGTTTCTGCTCCACACTGGAGCTCACCATGTCTAGTTTATCTCAAATCCTTCAGTCTCTGTTCCTGAGAAGACAAGGCTTAACAAAGCCACCAACAGGTTCAGCCAAATTACCATACAGTCATGCTTCTTCAGTCTTTGGCAGCTCCAGCTGCACCTCAGAAATCCTCAGCAGCCTCAGCTGCTCCAGCTGGCCCTCAGACTCAGCAGAGTGGTTTCAGCTGGTTCCCAGAATCAAAATCATTCCATCCAGGTTCTCCAAATCAAAATCTTTGTCTTCAGCCTGGGGGAAGCTTTCCTCTTCAGCCTCCTGAGTGGCAGCTTCTGCCTCCACAGAGCTTGCTCCAAGAAGATCTATTTCTCCCTCTCTGGGGCTTTTCCTTATATACAGTATTGCCCCTTCCTGTTCAGCCCCTGCCTGTTACATCAGCAACAGGGGGTCACACCTTCTGTTTCTTTAACAGAGGCTTGATTAATTACCAAGTGCTAAGTACCTGTTACCTCTGCCAATATAAAGGGATTTTCAAATTCAAATTACATTACCATTACACCCTGGCCTACCAGCAATTTTTCAGACACGTCACTCCATCTCTTACCGTCTCCCATGCCTGAAATGCTTTCTCTCCTTACTCCCACTTCCTATGTTCCCTGGTTTCATTCAAGACTCAGCTCAAATCCCACTTTCTAAAGGAGGCTTTTCGCTAGTCTCTCCAGCCACTAGGTCATTCCTCTCTAAAACCACCTTATAACAACTCTGAAACTATACCCTCTATGTACCCAGTTATTTACATGCTATCTCCCCTAACATAATGTGGGAACCTTGAGCATAGAATCTGCTTTTGCATTTCTGGATCCCTAGGCTTATCACAGTGTCTGGCACATAGAAAGAGCATAAGAAATGCTTGTTTACTGACAGAATGGCTCATTTTTCCAGATAACATTTCATACAAGTAATTATAATGAATAAATTTGCATATTCCTCCAGAATTTATTTGACCGCCTTCTCATTCTCACTCTTTAAATGTTGCCTAAACATTCCTGCATTACTAGAAATAGAGCTACTCTATTCAACTACAATATATTTTAAGTATGTCAAATAAATAAAAGTTCACTTTTCAAAAAACATTATTAGAAATAGTTATTTTTAAAATCTAAAACTTATATTAATATCATTCTACTAATATATTATACCTAAAATACCTTGTTTAGAACTGGCCTATATATATGACAGACAAGCAAGCAACACAAATTGTTTTTCTACTCTCCTCCAGAACAGAGAATTTTCAGCAGGCACAAGCAAAAAGGGTAAGAGGGAAATAAATCCTACATGAGGGTAGATGCTGTTAAATGGAATCAAAATTAAAACTGATACTTGTTACCATGGCAGCTCCTGTAATTGGGACCAAATTTCAACTAAGGAAAATACTCTTATCAATAGTTTCTCCTGGCAATTCTGTCACCATCTGAAAAGGTCTCTGCTCTGTATTGCTTTTAACAACTATAACTTACTTTCATTCTGAAGGGTGTTAATGGCATCATCCATGATACAGTCTGGGGAAAATCCTGCTGTCTTTGATAGTAAACCCAGCAATGAAGCTATTTTCAGTCTCACAGATGCATCATTTTCCTAGAACAAAAGAAGTGGTTGTTACCTTTACACTAATCTTTCAATTAATCATAAACCAACAGACTAGAGGAAGTAAAATATTATTAGAGATTCCGTGTCTAGTCCAGGGCTTCAGCTCAGAACCACTGCCTTGGCTAGCTGCCCAGTAAGACAGTATACAGCCAAAAAGAAAAGGTCAGAGTCTTGGGCTACACAATGCTATATCCAATTTGTTAGTACTTAAGGTCTGAAATTTTGTTAACATGGGTATTCCATTAGAAAATCCCAATAGTCCTCAAAGTTGGTACATCACCTTCCAGAGCTGCTATGGATGAAACATTCATCATCTCACAGGTAACAGTGATGGGTCTCTCCAATTCTTAGGCCTCCTTATACTAATAAAATGTGAGCTTGCTGAGGGCACAGATTAGTTCTCCATTCTATTTGGCCTAACTGTGCCTGACATATGTTACACACTTAATAAATATTTATTAAGACAAGATGGCATAGTACATAAGAGTACTTGACTTGAAGTCGGAAAGACCTAAATTCAAATCCTGACCCAGTTGCTAACTAGCTATGTGACCCTGGACAAATCATTAAACCACAGTGTTTGGAACAAAGGTACTTAATAAATGCTCATGGACTGACCTAACAACCTCTCTCAGTTTCAGTTTTTTCATCTGTACAATGGGGACAAGTCCAGAAGACTGAATATGAAACATGCTGCTCACCTCCTGCTAGATCAATTGGGGGAAGGGGGAGGGAAAAGAGGAAACAAGCATTTATTGACTACTAATGTGCCACAGGGCAGCTAGGTGGTACAGTGGACAGAGTGCTAAACTTGGAGTCAGAAATAATTATTTTCCCAAGTTCAAATCTGATCTCAGACACTTATTAACTGGGCAATTACTTATTCCTGTTTGCCTCAGCTTCCTCTGAGCTGGAAAAGGAAACAGAAAACTATTCTAGTATCTTTGCCAAGAAAACCCCAAATAGGATCATAAAGAGTCAGACATGATTGAAAACAAATGAGCAACAACAATAACTATGCGCCAGGCACTTTACAAATATTATCTCATTCGATCCTTACAGCAACCCTGGGGAAGTAGGTGCTATGATCAGCCCCATTCTACAACTGAGGAAACTGAGTGGGACAAATAGTTTAAGTGACTTGCCCATGGTTATACAACTATTAAGTGTCCAGGGCAAGATTTCAATCCAGGCATTCCTGACTCTAGGCCCATCTAGTTGTGAAAGGCATAAGACTGCATAGGTCTTCAGTAAGAAAACCAAAGGAAGACATTTCACACTTACATAGACAATTTATATCATAATTTGCTCATATCTTCTGGTACTTCACAGTCAATATGTCTCATTTCTCATCTAGATTATAAATCCCCACAATGGCATCTGATAAAGGGCTATGAATACAGAAGCACTCAATGAATACTCACAGAATGAGCAAGTAAACTCTACAAATGCTCCAAAGCACTTTGCAGTATAAAAACTGCATAAACAATTTTACCTTTCATCACCTTACTCAGTCTCTTTTCACTCATTTTGTAGAGTTGCTGTTTCTCACATACACACCCCAGCCAAAAGCAATCTCTTCCTCATCTGAACTCCCATAACACCACTCTGAGCCTGAATTTTTGTACTTGGACAATCTACACTGTATTCTGGATACTGATCTGTCTTGTGTCCCCTCTACAAGTATATCTTAGAGCTACTGATCACTCAATTTCAGACCACTGCAATAAGGCAAATATCACAATAAAGTGAGGTCACATGAATTTTTTGGTTTCCCAGTGCATATAAAAGTTATGTTTATACTATACTGCAGTCTGTTAAGTAACAATATTATGTCTCAAAAAAATGTACACCTTAATTAAAAAATACTACTTTATTGCTTAAAAAAATGCTAACTATCATCTTAGCCTTCAACAAGTCATAATCTTTTTGCAGGAGGACGGTCTTGCCTCAATGTTGATGGCTGCTGATTGATCGAGGTGCTGGTTGTTGAAGGTTGGGGTCACTGTGGCAATTTCTTTTTTTTTTTTAACTTTTATTTATTTTAGTTTACATCATTCATTTCCACGAGATTTTGAGTTACAAATTTTCTCCCCATCTTTCCCCTACCCATCACTCCAAAACAGCCATCCCATTGTATAACCCCTCCCCCAATCTATTCTCTCCTATGTCCTCCCCCATGACCCCTTTGACTTTCTGGTAGGGCAGGATGGGTCTCCCTACCACAGTGCCTGTGTATCTTAAGTCCCAGCTGGATGTAGTTAATAATAATATTAATAATAATTGTGTGTGTATATATATATATGTATATATATACACACATATATATTTTTAATATTTGATTACAGAACTTTAAATTCTAGATTCTTTCTCTTCCTCCCTCGTCACCCACCCCCACTGGAAGAACAAGCAATTAAATACAGGCTGTACATATATAATTATGCAGAACCTCTCCACAGCGGGCATATTGTGAGAAACTGATTATATGTCCGTCCTTCCCACAGCAATTTCTTAAAATGAGGCAACAATGAAGTTTGCCACAGCAAGAGTCAGTACTCTTCCTTTCTTGAACACCTAAGAAGCCACTGAAGGGTCATTAACTGGCCTAATTTCATATTGTCTCAGGAAACAGGGATGCTCAGGGAGCAGAAACTGCTCATTGGTGGAATAGTCAAAACACACACACCTTTATTAATTTCACTGTCTCCTTTTGGCATAGTTCCTCCCCAGTGCCCCCTCCCTCTAAACAATTATAATAGTAACATCAAAAATCACTGATTACAGATCATTATAACAGAGATGATAATAATGGAAAAGTTTGAATTATTGCAAGAAGTACAAAAATGTGACACAGAGACATGATATGAGCATGTGCTGCTGGAAAAATTACACAGGAAGCCTTGCTCAACTGCAGGGTTACCACAAACCCTCAATTTGTAAAAA
This sequence comes from Pseudochirops corinnae, assembly GCA_028646515.1. NCBI lineage: Eukaryota > Metazoa > Chordata > Mammalia > Diprotodontia > Pseudocheiridae > Pseudochirops > Pseudochirops corinnae. Next base: position 103,226,118 of record CM053588.1, read on the forward strand.
ACCCAAAAATCCTCCCAAACTCCCACAATATCTGTGAAGACCTTTATTTTACATCATTTCCTCTAGTTCTCTCCTACATCCAATCTACAATTTAGTCAAATGTCTTAAGCCAGTCTAGGCTGGCAGGCTCTTCCACAAGCTTACCACTTTTCTGACCCAGACTTTGAGAACCCAGAATGCCCTTGCACCCCACGATGAGGCATCTCAGCAGGAAATGGTAATCTCCTTACCTTGTAATAATGTTCCAAGAGAATTCTGACGACTCCCTCCACACTCTCTGCCTCCACTGGTTTCCGTGCAAACTGAAGAAGATACTGCAAGGCATCTGCTGGTGAAGTGGCTTTGCAGAGATCTATGTGGAGTGCTGCTGATTTACTTGGTTTTGTCAGTCGGAGTTTCTTGGTTGCAATTTCTTCATGCTGTTGCTGCAATAGATTAAAGCAGAATATCTTGGTGAAAAAAACTAAAAAAACACCTCCAGGCAATTTTCTAAGACTAAATGACAAATGAGTTCCCAAGTTCTATAGATCCTTTGTATCTCCAGTGATTACCAGTGCAGGCACATCAAGAAGCACCTAATAAAGGCCTGTTAACTGACTAATTCCATGGGACTGACATCCCCACTTCAGACCTCACATGGCACTTTGTTTACATCTCTCTAACAGACATATTCAGCAGCTAGATGAAGCTCCAGGCATGGAGTCAGGAAGACCTGAGTTCACATCCAGCCTCATGCTAGCAGTAGGGCCCTGGGTAAGTCATTTAACCTTGTTTGCCTCAATTTCCTTATGTGTAAAAATGAGCTAGAGAAGGAAATGGCAAACCATTCCAATATCTCTGCCAATAAAATCCCAAATGGGGTCACAGAGTCAGCATGACAAAAAAAAATACTTATGCACTGCTTAAAACTTAAAACACAACAGGCATGTATTATCATCATCGACTCATTCTTAACTCCTTCCTTTCTTTCACCCTGACACTGTCCAATCAGCTGACATATCTTGCGGACTCTACCTCCATATCTCTACCACTTGTCTCTCTCCACTCACATGACTAGTTCACAGATCCTCCTATCCTTCTGTCTGTACTACCATAAATCTTCTTAACTGGTCTTCCTACATTCCAACTCTCTGTTCTCTAATCCATTTTCCAAACAACTGCCAAGTTGAAATTCCTAAAGCACAGTCTTTAGGATATTTTGTTGGTACATAGTGGTTTGACTGTCATCTCCCCCATTTGACTGTTAACTCTTTAAGGGAATGGACTGATTTTGCCTTTCTTGTATTCCCAGCACATACTAATGCCAGGTAACAATCATTTTTAGCTTTCTCATCCTTCCATTCAAGAAGCTTCTGTGGCTCCCAAGTGCTTCTTGGATAAAATGCCAATAGCACTACTTGGCATTTAAAGTTCTTAACAATTTGGCAGGACCATATCTTTAAGGATGATTATTCAGCAAGCTGCCCTCATTGTTGCTCTCCATACACCACATTCCACTTAAAGTCTCCATCTCTTTACACAACTTTTGTCCCCCTAGGCCTAGAATGCTCTGCTTCCTCACCTTGACCCTTCCAAGTCTCCAATTAAGACCCAATTTCTACAACAACCACTTTTCTGCTTCCTCTAAGCCACAAGCTGGGAAATGTAACTTTTTATTTATTTTGCATATACTTTGTATCCACGATTCTGTTTACGGTTCTTTCCCGCCCAATAAAATAAAACTTTACTAGAACTTTCAGGACACCTTGAATAGTTCTGAGGACAGAGGACCCGTAGCTCTGGTCTTTGTATATGCTTCACGTACAAGATGCTTATAAATAAACGCCTCTGGAATTGTGTCCTACATCCACTTGGATACGTAGCCCAGCTCGGGTGGTCCAACCAGCCCACTGCAGAGATGAGCAGGGGAATTCCTTGAAGGGACGGATGGTGCCTTAGGTTCCCGTTATCTTTTTCTGGGACTGAGCTATCTCGGTAGGAGCAAATGCCTGCTGACTACAAATACAGGCTGGGACCAGAACAAAAGCAAAAAGGCAAAGCTGGGCTGGAAGTGAGCTAGTGCTTGAACTTCCTAACAATTAGAGCTCGGGGGAGGAGGGGAGTGGACAGAACTTGTGCTCAGGTATGCGCAGGGCTAGGGGGCCTCTTAAGTACCCCCAACTCAGCTGACCCCTCACTCCTTACAGCCCTAACAAGACGGCAAAGAGATCACTGTGCCCATTTTACAGAGAAGGTCCAGAGAGAACGAAGGCAGTGGTGAGACAGATGCGGAACTGGGAGCCAGGTATTTTGATCAGCCCGGGTTTGCCTGGCCTCCAGAGAACCCCTTGGAGGTCGCGCCCCGGGACCCAGGATCCTGCTCCCCAGCCGCTGCCGCGGTCCCCCAGACCGAGGGCCGTTTACCTGCACGACTTTGGTGAACTCTTCATAAACCCGCTTCTTTAGATGCGCGGCCATGGTGGTAGCTGGAGCAAACAGCACCTCCACTGCCGCCTTTCTCTTCCGGGCCGGCCCTTCCCGGCCGCCGTAGCCTCGACCAGGTCCCCACCCCCTCCAGCAGTGGCGAGCCCCGCTGAGCGAGGGCGGGGAAGGGAAGTGGAGGTCCGAGCTAGAGCTAGGACGCCAGTATCCCACAATGCAGCGGGGGAAGAAGGCGTGGCGTGGACAACGTGCTCTTCTCTCTCCCCCACCCAAGACGCTCGGTCTCCCGCGCCCGCCCCCACTCCCCCCGCGACTGATGAGCCTCGTGCGACTTAGGGAATGAAAACAAGGGGAGAGACAGGACAGGGGAAGAGACGGAGAGGTAGCATGAGGAGGGGGCGGGGCTTAGGCGGGCGGGTAGCCAGTGAATGAGTGCGGACGGCCGTGGCGCGTGGTAATTGGGGGGGGGGGGGGGGGGGAAACGGTGGAAGGGTGGGACTGAACTTGGAGCGAGCGGGAAAAAGCGGAACCGGATTTATCTCTGGAGCTGGGGAGAGAGCTGTGGTTGAATGAGCCAGGCTGGGTGGGGGCTGGGCCCGAAGTGACTGGGGATCAGTCCAGGTGGGACTGAGAAGAGGATGCCAACTAATTAGGGCAGAATTTTTGTGAAGGGGAAGGAAGTAGAGAGATATGAGGGAATGTATGAAAAGGGAGAATGTCAGAGGGAGAAGAGAGAGGAGGATAGGAGAGGGAGGGGAGTGGGCACACTTTGAGGGATGGGAGGGCTGGGGGTGGCAGGGGAGGGAGAGCTTGTGTGAGGGCTGGGGAGAAGGAGGGATGGTAGAAAGTGGGGGGATTGTGAAGAGTGGGGGATAGGAGGGGCGTGGAGGGAGGGGAAGGGGAAGGAAGGGATGGGAGGAGAAAAGAGGGTGGAGGAGTGTGAATGGGGAGGGGTGGGTAGAGGATGGGGGTGAAGATGGGGAACTGAGGAAAGGAGGAGGGAATGTGAAGGGCAGAGATGGAGGAAGAAATTGTAAGAGGGAGAAAAGGATGTGAGTGGTGGGAGATGTAAAGAAAGAATGTGTTGGGGAGTGGGGAGAAAGGGTGGAGGGTGGGTGATAGCAGATGGGGAAATGGGGGACAGGAGAGGGAAAGAGTTATAGGGGGAAAGGGTGAGAGGATAGGGATTTGTAAGGGGAGGGGAGGGAAGTTGTGGGGACATGTAAGAAGAAAGGATATGTGAGGTGTCAAGGCACAGATAAAAAGGGAGTGGATATGGGGTTATGGTAAGAGGGAAAGTATATATGTGTGAAGGGGTGAGGGCTCCAAGAGAGAGGATTATGTGAGAATGTGAGTTGGAAGGCAGTTTGGGGAGGATCTGTGTGAGGGGGAAAGGGAGATGTCCTTAGTAGGGTATAAATAGCCTCCTGATAATTTGTCATGGCTTCTTGAAGACTTTGCCAGCAGAACACAAGCTCTGGCTGGAGCGATCTCCAGTTGTCCTGATTTATATCTGGCCACTGGACCCAGATGGCTCTGAAAGAGAGAGTGAGGCTGGTGACTTTGCACAGCCCTCCCTCACTTAAATCCAGTTCACTTGCAAGTCATGGCATCACCTTCTTGATGACATGGTCCACCTCAAGAACAAAGGACAAACCATAACAACAAGCTCTGGCAGGTCCTACTTAGCTGCAGAGCTTTCTAGGATTGGCCTATCAATGAACGTTGTCATTTGAGAACCCAAGTTGGCTCCATCAGTGGTAGGGGTGCCTGTATGATGAAATCAGTCTTTTCTGGAGTATCTGCAGAATAGATTGGTCAGGAGAGAGACAAAAAGAAAGGAGTCTAGTTAGAGGCTCTGTGTGACATCAGTCCATGACATCTAGGGTGATAGCAAGAGACAGCAATGCAGCTTGGCCTGGTAGTAAAAACACCAACCTAGGGTTCAAGTCCCGCCTCTGATGCTTATTAGTGGTGTAACTTTAGCCAAGGCTCTTAACTTCAGTAGTCTTGATTTCTTCATCTGTAAAATGAGGGAGTTGGACTACGTGGCTTCTGAAGTCCCTTCCAGCTCTAAGTTTATCAGTTCTCTGGCATTTCAGTGTAGTAGGAGCTCAGGGAATTTAAAGAAGAGAGGGAGATAAACAAGACTTAAGAGACCATAAATCTAGTGCTGGAAAGCCATCACAGACCTTTAGTCCAACTGCCTTATTTTACAGATGAAGAAACAGAATGTGGTGATTATATGACTTGACCAAGATCAAAAAATGGAGTAATTTCAGATTTGAACTCAGGCTTGACTCCAAGGTTTTGAGTTGGTGTGGGTGGGAGATTTTAAAATGCCATTAAAAGAAAAGTTAGGAGGGTCAGTAGGGAGAAGGTTGTAAATTCAGGATATGTTAAATTGAAAGGGAACTTGGAGCTTGGAGCAAAGGGAAAAGAAAGTTTTGGGAGTCATCTTCATAGAAGCAGTAGTTGAAGTTGTGAGAATATGTGCATGTGCTTTCTGAAGAAATGTATTGAGAGAAGAGTAGGTGTGTAATGATTGAAATTTAAGTGATTCAATTAGGGAGCAAGAGAAAATGCTGGAGAAGGAGGAGTATACGCCAAAGGTGTATAGAAACCAAGAATTTCAAGAAGAATCTTTGCCATCCTTGTCCTATGAGAGATCTGGAAAAGAAGAGCAATTAGGCAATAGGCTAATGCCTCTAGAATTAGGAATGTCATGAGAAATAAAGTTCCTGATATTCTCTTATTCATAAGAGTTCCCATCAGCTTTACCAATGCCTCTAAGCTTCCCACATTTTGTGATCAGTACTTTATCAGGTAATTGTATGAAAACTGTTACCTAGGACTGTTATTAACAAACTGTTCAAACTCATAGGATCCTGTATAAACTACTTCCATATAGACTGACTTGTGAAAGAGTTTGGGGTTAGAAAAAGTTCAGTTTACATCAGAATTAAACTTTCAAAATGTATTTAAAGGAAAACTATTGGTGTGAATTAACAAGGAGCTGGGGTCCTCATGATCCTCCTAATAAAGAGCAATAGAAACATCAAAAAGAAACAAAAATTCTACAAGAAAATTAGAACTGACCAAAAAGATAATAAACTTAAGAAAATTCTATTATAATTTAAAAAAAAACATTGAAAGAAAGAAATGGGAAATGCAGGAAGAAGGCACACTGGAACAGTGTCAGAAGTTACATCTGAAACAACACAAAGAATTCTTAAGAGATGTGCTCATATGGATCATAGACACACTCAAGGAATTAAAAAAAGAATCAAACTTAGAAAAAAGATTCCTAGGTGAAATAAAAGAGTTGAATGCAGCTAAAAAAAAAATCCCAGAAGAATATTAAAAAAAAAAAACTTGATAAAACTAAAAAAAAAGCTTAGAGGACTTGAAAATTTCACTGGATTCAGCCAAAAGTGGAATTAGTGCAGGGGAGCAAAGAGCAGCAAGATAATACAATTGAAGTAGAAAAGCAAGTTCAAAAAACACCTTGTGAACTGATCCACCCATTTTAGGGAGCAATTTGGAACTATGCCCAAAAGGCTATAAAACTGCATACCCTTCGATCCAGCAATACCATTGCTATGATACATTGATAGGTCTGTATCTCAAAAAAGGGAAAAGGACCAGTTTGTAAAAAAATATTTATAGCAGCTCTTTTTATGGTGGCAAAGAATTAGAAATCTAGGGAATGCCCATCAATTGGGGGATTGCTAAACAAGCTGTGGTATATGATTGTGATGGAATAAGCAGTTATTCACCAATTGATAAATGGTCAAAGGACATGAACAGGCAGTTTTCAGAGGAAGAAATTAAAGCTATCTATATTCATATAAAAAAATGCTCTAAATCACTATTGATTAGAGGAAGGCAAATCAAAACAAATCTGAGGTACCATACCACACCTATCAGATTGGCTAACAGAGCAAAACAGGAAAATGATAAATGTTGAAGAGAATGTGGGAATGTTGGAACACTAATTCATTGTTGGTGGACCTGTAAGCTGATCCAACTATTCTGGAGAGCAATTTGGAACTATGTACAAAGGGTTATAAAAATGTGCATACCCTTTTACCCAGGAACACTACTTCTAGGGCTGTATCCCAAAGAGATCATTAAAATGGGAAAAGGAGCCACATGTACAAAAATATTTATAGTAGCTCTTTTTGTTGGTGGCCAAGAACTGGAAATCAAGGAGATGCCCATTAGTTGGGGCATGGCTTTAATATATGACTGTAATGGAATACCATTGTGCTATAAGAAATGATGAACAGACAGAAACCCAGAAAGACTTAAATGAACTGATGCTGAGTGAGGGGAGCAGAATTATGACAACATTGTACACAGTAACAGCCACAATGTGTGAGAACTGATTGTGATAGACTTGTTCCTTCTCAGGAGTGCAAGGACCTAAAACAATTCCAAAGAACACATGATGGAAAATGCCAGTCACATCCAGAGGAAGAAATATGGAGTTGGAATGCAGAATGAGGCAGTCTATTTTCTTTTTTGTTTTATTTTGTTTTTTTTTCTTTCACATGCTGTTCTCCATTCATTATAATTCTTCTGTGCAACATGACTAATGTGAAAATGTGTTTAATCAGAATGTATGTGTAGAGCCCATATCAGATTGCAACCCGTCTTCAGGAGGTAGAGGGAGAAAATTTAAAACTTATGGAAGATATTGTTGAAAACTAAAAATAAATAATTTCATTTTAAAAAAATGACAAGCAGGATGATTTCAGTAAAACCTGGAAAGACATTAACTGATGATACATAGTGAAGTGAAAAGAATGAGAAGAATGTTGTGCACAGTAACAGCAATATTGTTCAATGAAGAACTATGAATGACCTAGGTATTCTCAACAATACAATGATCTACGAAGATCCCAAAGGACTAATGATGAAATATGCTATCCGCCACCAGGGAAAGAGCTGATATTGACTAAATACAGACTAAAATATGATATTTTTCACTTTCATTTTTTCCCTTTTATTTATCTTTGTACAAGACTTATTAGGGCTACTTGGCCAATTCCTAGAAAACTGAGATTTTTGTTGATGTCAGATGCTTCTCCAAGGACAGAGTCAGTGTCTGGCAGAGCCATCAGTGGTACTCAATTACTCCATCTACTGATGGCTCAGCTGACCATCTGAATAGCCAGAGCATTGGCTTGTGCCTCAGTAGTTTAAATCTCTCTTGGGAAGAACCCTGAATTTGGAGTTGGGAGACCTAGGTATAAGTAAGTATCAGCTCTCCATCTTGTGTGATCATCAGCAAGTCACTTCACTTTTAAGCCTCAGTTTCCTTATCCATGAAATGCAAATAATCTTTTCACCATTGCAAAGTTATTGGAAGTATGCTCTAAATCTCAAAGCATTATAGAAATGGGAAACAGCTGTAGATACTATCTACTTTTTCCAGCATAAGAAAGATAATTGTGGCAAGTTATTTTCGATTATAGGTGCAATCCTAGAAAAGTTTTGTTTAATTGGCAAATAAAGTATCTCTCCAGATATTCAAAGTTATATTGCTAGAATCTTCATCATTGCTGAGCAATTTGCCTGGACCTTTACTTTTAGCTGATTTTTCCCTGTAAAATAATTATTTGTGTATTTGATCTCCCTATTACATCATAAGTTGCTTGAAAACAATCCATATCCTATCTTTGTAGACTTTTCACCTAACACATTATTCTGTATGTAGAAGGCATTTGAATGACTGAAATCAACAAGCATCTATTAATTGCTTATTGTGTGCAGTGAAACTGTGGATACAAAATAAAATATGAAGGATTGGCTAGGTGGTGCAGTGAATAGAGCACCAGCGCTGGAGTCAGGAGGACCCGAATTCAAATCTGCCCTCAGACACTTAACACAAAAACTAGCCATGTGACCTTGGGCAAGTCACTTAACCCCAATTGCTCTGCCCTCACCCCTCCAAAAAAAAAAGCAAAAATAAAAAAAATAAAATATGAAACTGTCCCAACCCTTAAGGATTTCATGTTCTGTGAATGAAGCAGACCTGCCTCCATGATGGCAAAGAGCAACCAACTTGGGGGGCTGGGGTGAAGAGAGAAGCCCCCTCTCCAATCTTCAGCTCCTGTGTCCAGTAGGAAGGAGTAGTAGATAGCATCTCTCTTAATCCAAATCAAGGGTCCACGAGTCCAAACTGGATATAAGAGTCAGGAACATCTGGTACTTCCTGTTCTACTGTTCCCCTAAACTAGTTTCTCACGTAATACAAGCACATCAGTTCTCATGAGTCTAGTTATACATCCAGTGGTCATAGACAAAACAGCAAGAACCCAGATTTGTTTTCCTACAGAAAGTTGAGTTAGTACTTATAAAGGGAAAAATTGGAGGGGGGGGAAGAATAGTATATGAGATTTATTCATGGGTTTTACCTTACAAAGGGGCACCATCACTCCAAAAATCTCCATTAGAACTTTCCCACAAAGGGCATATTCTCTTGGTCAGGGACCATCTGCTCTGCTTCGTTGCCTGCCAGAAACTAAATACTAACTAACCATGTGTTGTCTTATTCTATTAAATGTGAACTCTTTGAGTGGATCTAGCTTGATTTCTCTGTTTCTGTCGTCATCTCTTAACACAGTGCTCAACACATAGTAAGCACTTAATAACTTTTTCTGTTCTAATTTATGGGTACAAAATAGGATCCTGGTTAGAGTTGCAAAATAAAGATGTACATCAAAGAATGTAGGTGTTGAGCAAGATCTTAGAAATATACAGTTCTATCCTCTCACTTTAGAAGACATAAGACCTATAACCCTTTGTGAGACTTAGCCAAAGTCTCCTACTAGGAGACCCAGCACTGTCAGGTTTGACCATGTTAAGATAAAGCAATGTTTTCTGGTAACTGAAGTTAAAGTTTCTATTCTGGATACCTGAAAGTTGACTTTTCTTGATATTTTGAAAATTTTCTCCTTTATTATTCTTGATATAGAATCCTGACACAGTCAAGATAAGAAAAAGAGATAAAGGAATTACAATATTTATATATAGCATTTTACAATTTGAAGGGCATTTTACATACATTATTCAACAAGCATTTGTTATTAAGCACTTAAAATGTGCCACGTACTCTACTAGGCACAGGGAATATGATATAAAAATTAATAGTTGCTAGCCTAAAGGGACTAGTATTCTACTAGAGCAGTGGTTCTCAACCTTCCTAATGTTGCGACCCCTTAATACTCATATGTGGGCATATCTGCATATGTGCGGACACACCTGGAGACAGATAGAGGAGCCGTGTCTTGGTTCCTAAGATCATCAGAAATACGTGTTTTCCGATGGTCTTGGGTGACCCCTGTGACCCCTGTGAAAGGGTCATTCGACCCCCCCCAAAGGGGTCACGACCCACAGGCTGAGAACCGCTGTGAGGAAACAACATATACAAATGTGTCTGTGCATGTTTGTGTGTGTTATAATGCAATTTCTGGAGGAGAGGTCACTGTCAACTTAATTTGGAATATTAGTATAGGCCTCCTGTAGGAGGTGGCATTTGAGATGAGCCTTGAAGGAAGATAGAGATTCTAAGAGGCAGAGGTGAAGAAGGAATACATTCCAGGCACAGGGAACCACCTGTACAAAGGTTCTCTTGCTATCTGTATCATGGCTTTTTCTCAGTCTTTGCTACATTTTCATCCAAGTTATTTGCACTGACTATATGGCAACTCAAGGCTCTGTCGTGGATTCTCTTTGCTTGCTATAGTATCTCACTTGATGATCTCATCATCTTCCACGGATTCTATTATTTATGCAGATGATCACCAGATTTGTAGATCCAGTCCCAGTTCTGAGCTCTAGGCTCACATTGCTAACTGTCCATTGAACGTTTAAAACTGGACATCCTATAAATCTCTTAAACTCAAACTTGTCCAAAACAACTCATCATTTTCCCATCTCACAATCCTTTTCTCAACTTCCCTATTGCTCTTGAGGACACCACCACTCCAGTTACTCATCCCCATAACCTCAGTGGCATCTTCAACTCCTCACCCTCACCCCATGTATTCAATCACTTGTCAAATTTTGTCATTTTTAACTTCACAACCTCTTCATTCAGACAACTACCACCCTACTTCAGGCAACTACCTCTCACCTAGACTACTTAGATAGTCTTCTAATTGGTTCCCCCACTCCAATCCAGACTCCACAGTTACCAAAGGGATTTTCCTAAAGCATAGGTCTTAACAAGTCACTCCAGTGGTTCCCTATTTACCTACAGGAGCAAATACAAAATCCATTGTTTAGCATTTAAAGCTCTCCATACCCTGACTCTTTCCTACCTTTCTATTCCTCTTAGACTTTATTCCCCTCCATTTACTCTATAATCCAGTTGTACTTGTTAACTTAATGTTCCATATACAGGACAAAAACAATACTCTTATCTCCTGCATTTCCCTTGACTGTGAAAATCCCTCACATCCTTAAAGACCAAAGTCAAATATCACTTTCTGCTGGGGGCCTTTGTCTCCCCTGCTACTAGAATCCTCCCCTTTAAAGTTTCCTTCCATCTGCTCTTTATGTATCTTGTATACATCTATTTATTTGCATATTATCTTCTGAAGAATGTAAGCTTCTTGAAGACAGACTTTTTTTTGCCTTTCTTTTTATAAGCATGGAATAAATATTGACTGATTAATCAGTTGATGGAGATAGAAGATGGAATGTCTTGTACAAAAATGAATAACTGAAAAAGATACTTATTAAGTTCTTATTCTATGCAAAGCACTGTGTGAGAAAGAGCCCATAGGCTAATTCGTTGAAGATATAGAGTGTATAAAGGGTAATATGTAATAATTTTTGAAAGGTAGGCTGAAACCAGATTTACATAAAGTCTTAAATACCAAATATGGGAGTTTATATTTTGTTCTAGAAGCAATAGGTAGCCATCAACACTTGAGTAAAAGAGTGGTCAGATTTGTGCTTTAGAAATCTCAGTTTAGCAACTATATGGAGGACGGATTAGAGAGAAAAGAAATAAGACAAATAGAACAATTGCAATGCTGTTGTAGTAGTTCAGGTATGGGAAGGGACCTGAACTAGGCAAATGGCAAGATGAGTAGAGAGAAAGTGAAAGAGATATGGAGATAAAAATCAGGAAGACTTAGCAACTGATTGGATATTGAGTGTGAAGGAATGTGAAGAGTAAGGTACAACATCAAGATTCAGAATGAGGGGGTGGCTAGGTGGTGCAGTGAATAGAGCACCAGCCCTGGAGTCAGGAAGACCTGAGTTCAAATCCAGCCTCAGACCCTTAACACTTACTAGCTACGTGACCGCTATGTGATCTTGGGCAAGTCACTTAACCTCAATTGTCCTGCCTTCCCCCCTCCAAAAAGACAAAAAAAAAAATTCAGAATGAGGGTGGACTAGAAGAATGATAGTACCCTCAACAGAAATGAGAGTTAAGAAGATATGAGGGAGGAAGGTGAGCTCTGTTTTGAATGTGTTGAGTTTGAGATGCCCAATTAGTATTCAATTGGAAATATCCAGTATGCTGTTGATGATATTGGACAATTTCAGAAGGCCAAATACATAGATTTGAGAGTCATCTACATAGAAATGATAGTTGAACCCATGGAAACTAGTAATATCATTGAAAGGGCCCACAACAGAGCCTTAATAGTCATCCACTATTAAGAGAGTGGGACAGGGATGATGACAAAGCAAAGGAGACTGAAGAAGTAACCAGACAGGCAGGAGGAAAGCCCAGAAAGGAGAAAGTGTCCTGGAGAAAGGGAATGAGTGTGTGGGGTCAACATTGTCGAGATGTCCAAAGGTCAAGAAAGTTGAGGTCATGGATTTGGCAATTAAGAGATCCCTCTTAACTTGGAGATGGCAATTTTAGTTGAGTGATGAGAGCAGAAGTTAAATTGCAAAGAGCTGAGAATTGAGTGAAAGTGCTCACAACTTGTGGAGAGGGATTTTCTGTGAGTTTGACTAAGACAGTGAGGAGAGTTAAAGGATGTAAGCTTGAAGGCATGGAACTTCACAATAAACCTGTTAGGTACTACAGGTATTATCACCATTTTAAGAAAGATACTGAGACTTAGAAATGCTAAGTGACTTTCCCACGGCTAGTTTAAGAATAGAGGCAAGTTTTGATCAATCAGTAAACAAGCATTTTTGCTGAGGATACAAAAAAAAAGAAAAAAAAAGACAGTACCTTTTAGGATTGTACATTCTAATGGGGTGTGTGGGAGAATAATATGTAAATAAGTATGTAATATAGTAAGAGGTAGCATTTATATAGTGCTTTAAGGTTTGCAAGGCATTGTGTGTATGTTATCTCATTTGAGCTCATAACAACTCTGTGAAGTAGGTGCTATTACGAGGTTAAATGATTTTTCCAGGGCCTCACAGCTAAGAAGTGTATGAGGTAGGATCTTAACTTAGGTTTTCCTAACTCCAAGCCCTATACACTGCACCACCTAGCTTCTCAGTGAGATAGTATAGAGCAGGGGACCTCAACCTGTGGGTCATGACCCCTTTGGGGGTTGAACAGGGTCGCCTAAGACCATGGGAAAACACGTATTTCCAATGGTCTTAGGAACCGATACACCACTCCTTTATCTGTCTCCAGGTGGGTCCGCCCATATGCAGATACGCCCACATACAAGTATTAAAGGGTCTCAGCATTAGGAAGGTTGAGAACCACTGGTATAGAGCAAAAAGAAAAGGTCAGAGCCTTAGGGTTCATAGGGCTTAGTGAACATGCCATGAGTGAAGAACCTGCAAGAGAGATTCAAGAATAGTCAAGACATAGGAAGAGAACCCAAAACCAAGAGAACCCAAGAACTTCAGGTCTTCCCAATCCCAGGACCAGCACTTTATGTACTACACCAAGCTGCTTTTCCACTGTTACTAGGAGAATGTCTTGTAACCTTTAGAGAACTATAAGCTATTATTATTATAACACTCTTTTGAGTGAGGGAGTGTAAGTGTTATTTTTATCTTATAGATGCAGAAATAGATTTAGACAGGTTAAGGTGTCTTGTTCCAGGCAACACAGAGTACTTAGCAGAGCCAGGACTAGAGCCCAGTTTTCCCAAGTCCCCCAACCTGTGCTAGCTCTTATGGTTTTGAGGAAAGAACTTTATAAACCTTAAATACCATGTAGATGTAAGTCATTGTTATCATCATTGTTGTCATTAACACTCCAACTATTATATTATTATATTAACCTCCCCCCAAAAATCAATAAAACGGAATGAACCTCCCCAACAGCCACAATTACTGAATAGAAATTTGCTACAAACAACCCTATTACATAATCACTGTAAGCAATCAGAGATTTTAATTTGAAAAATCACCATCCTTTATCAATTTTTATTCCTTAAAATCTACAGTTAATAGTACCATGAGTAAGTAATCAATTGTCTTGAACTGGGATTGTTTACTTTTCAGAGTTCAGCAATTTTTAAAATGAATTTGTAGATTTATAACTGCCAACACCAACACATAAAGCTGCTGTGGTTAAAAACAGAATTTTAGAATTTTCATTGTCATATGTGCACAAGATGCTCTACTTTTGAGCTTTGCTTCACAGTGAAGTCAATAGTCAGAAAATGATCTTCCAAGGAATCCTTTTGTAAAATGGCTCCTAGATCAAACAAGTGGTTTGGGAAATGGGTCACTGTTCTCATTACCTATTGGTCTAAAGTACTTGTAGCCTTTCTATTTCTTAGAGCAAGATCAAAGACAGTATTTCTGACTTGGAACCTGCCTGGCCACTTTTAGAGGTAGTATTGATTCCATACTACTGTCAAAGTAAAATATCTTTTGCTCCAGGGAAAAGAGGAAGACAAAAGTATCAAGAAGCTTTCCGCAGTCATTCCACAGAGAACAAAATAAAATAAAGCTAAATGAGAGAAACCCTCTTTTTACTGTCCATTTGAAAAAGGCTAGCAATGTAAGGAGGACTTCGGTGTTTTGTATTTATCATTCACATAGGACCTTTCCCTAGGGAACTAGAAGCACTTAAAAACATTAGAATCATAATATGGCACAGATGTAAGAGACTTTAGATCACATAATATTAGAAAGCAGAACATAGAAAATCAGAATTGGAAAAGATCTTAGAGGTAATGTAGTCTAATTCTTTCTCCTTTGTCCTTGCCATATTGTGTGTGTGTATGTATGTATGTATGTATATGTGTGTGTATATATACACACATACACAATTGGATTGTATGTATATGGATATATGTGTGTTTATATATACATATATGTGTATATATATATATATGTATATATATACTTACTCATATTTTTATAGAGAAAAAAGAGTGCAGAGAATTGAAGGAACATGCCCAATGTTACAGACAAAATCAGAAAGAAGGCTCAGACCTCCTCACCTACTTTTCCTATATGCTGACTACCAATCACATTATCTCCACTTTGTTATGAAAACATTTGGAATGTTTATGCTGTAGTTTTTACTTGCTTAATTTATTTCACTTCATTGATTTAATAATTTCTTTTTCTATAAGTACCCATCCCTAGCCAAAAGTATCAATCCTTAGACCACTGAGGGGGGTCACCACCAGGTGAAAGTGAATTTATAAAAGTAATCAGAGGACCTGATTCGAAATCCCTTCTCAGCTGCATAGGGCTGGTAAGAAACACAGTACCCCTGAGATTCAATGTCCATTTTGACACAATCCAACAGGTCAGAGATGGCTGGTGATGCCTTCCATGGCCCGAACTTGACCACTGATCTCTTGTCTGTCTCCAGAGTCTGTAAGGCATCAAGACAGCGAGTGGCATCCTCCTCAGTCCGCACCACACATACCACTACACCAGAACATCGAGCTGCCACAGCCTCTGCTCTGGCAATCCGGATCATGAGCTCAAGGTTCTCATTGTATCCAGGTACTCGGAGCAAGAACTGCTTTCTGCCTACCTGCTCACCAAAGATCTGAGGTGTCTCCTCTAGAAGCTTGACCAAGGGTTGGATATCATAGAATTGAGCTTCTCTATATACCTCTGGGATGCTCTCTGTAGGCAACTGTCCACTGCGGAGATATTCTAGGATGGGTCGAAAATGGGTGCCTGGTCGATCAATGAAGATTCTGCCTTGGGAATCAGGCCGAGGAGGCTTGGTCGTGTTGAACATTTCTGCCAGCTTGGAGCTTGGGAATTTTTTCAGGGTTCCCAGAGTGGTAGTGTACAGCTCACCCCCTACATTCAGTTCAACAACAAGTGACATCTGTAGATAATCAGAAAGGATTATTAGCAACTTGATTTCGGTTTCATGACACTTTCTCTTTAGTTTGCAAAATATAATCTATAGGGTGGCAGAATGAGCAATCTTTGAGTCCAAGTATAAAGTTCTAGCTGGGAATTTATAAAGTATAAATATAGGGAAAAGCATAAAGTAGGGAAATCACCCAATCTCCCTGATTCTCAGCTCCACAATTTGATGGATTTTTTAACTAGGAAGAATAATAAAATGAAATTTAATAGGGATTGATGTAAATTCTTACACTTTACCAAAAAAACAAGTTCACAAGTGTTAAGATGAGGGAGGAGGAGCTAGCTAGAAATAGTTTGAAAAAGACGTTGGGGTTTTAGTGGACTAGAAGTTCAATAAAAGTTGACAGTGTGATACAGAAGCAAGGAAATTAATGCAATCTGAGGCTACACTAAGAGAAGCATAGTGTCCTAAACTAGGTAGTTTATGTGGTCCTGCTTTATAGAATCTGCCCTGGTCAGACTACGACTGGAGTATTATGTTCAGTTCCGGGTACCACATTTTAGAATATACATTGATAAGCTGATGTGTGAACATAGGAGGGTGATCAGGATGTTTATCATGTCTTACAAGGATCAGTTAAAGGAATTAGGGGTTTTTAACCTGGAAAATAAAACTCAGGGGAGCATTCATAGCTATCTTCAAGTATCTGTGATATGGAAGAAGGAATAGATGTTTTCTGCTTGGCCCTAGAAGGCAGAACTATGAATAATGGCTGGAAGTAGCAAAGAGAGAAATTTAGATTTAGCATAAGGGAAGACTTCCTAACAATTAGGTTGATTACCCCAGGAGGTTGTAGGATCATAGATCTGGAGCTAAAAGGGACCTCAGAGACCATCTGGTGTAATCTTGCTGAACAGATGAGGAAAATGACTCCTAGGGATGTTAAATAACTTGTTTAAGGTCACACAGATAGTTTCAAAAGCATGATTTGAACTCAGGTCCTTTTGACTCCAGAATCTCTTTCAACTATTTCATAATTCATGGGTTCCTCCTTAATGAAAGTCTAAAATCAAAGACTGGAAGAGGTATGCATGATAATTATAGAGAGTATCTGGTACATGGAGAGTATATATAGAGAGTGTGTGGTATATGGATTAAATAGAAAACCTCAGAGATCCTTTCCCATTTTTAACTTCTGTGATTCTGAGATAATTATACTACCTACTTCACAGGGATATGATGAGGAAAAGACCTTTATCACCCTTAAAGTACTATAAATATTGGCCATATAAGCTATAAACCTAGGTACTGGTTAAATAGGAACAGGTACTATGCTCATTAGAATAGGGAAAAGATACCCAGAGGCAAACTGAGTCACTTAAGATCCCATAGCTGTGAAACCAGGACCAGAATCTAGTTCCTGAGGGTGCATCTATTCATATTCCTGGTCAAAAACAGAGTCAATTGATCAATCCATAGGGAATCATTATCAAGGAAACTTTTAGAAGTAGTCATAGGACTTTATTTGGAATGCCTTCTCTTGGTGTAGAGTCAAGAACCAAGCTCTGTGGAATATCCAAAGCCCGGGCCAGAAGGAGATAAAGGAGCCAGCAAACCAAGACACAAGAAGTAATCAGAGAAGTGGAAAGTGTTGTATCAGAGAAAACCAAAAGAGGAGGGATTTTCATAAAAGAGGTGAGCAGCAATGTCACACATACCAAAGAGATCAAGCAGAAGAAAGGCCCAGGAGTTAAAGCCATTGCTGAACAAGTATATACTATGCTCACATGAAATCAGAATAACAGGAAATACTCAGGCTTGTTTGTTTTTTTTAAACTTGTACTCTCAGCTTAGGGCCAATGAATATTTTTCTTTGAGAATGAAAAGTTGAAATTCAGAGTTAATATTAACTTGGAAAAGCAAGCATGCAAAATTTAGGAAAGGAATCATATGAACTTGTAAGAATGATCACAGCAAGGATATTTTTCTAATAGGAATACAGGAAGTGCCCCATGAATGCTTCAGGAGGAGGTGGTTAAGTCCCTTGTTCCCCTTCTGCCTCCTTGACAAGGTGTTTGTATCCTAGAGAGCTGTGTAGCTAGAGTACTGGGTATGGAATCAGGAAAACCTGAGTTCAAATCCAGCCTCAGACTAGTGTGTAGCCCTAGGAAAGTCACTTAACCTCTGTTTGTCTTAATAATAGCGCCTATCTTCCAGGGTTGTTGTAAGGATCAAATGAAATAATATTTGTAAAACACTGAGCACAGTACCTGGCATGTAGTAGGTACTTAATAAATGCATGTTTCTTCTGTCTGTGTTGTCTGTTAGCATGGTCTTTGTTTTGGTCTTAACTCAAGTTCTCAGGTTCTGAGTTGGTTGACATGACACTGATGATGAAAATCACATCTGATAAAGGCCTTAGTCTTGGACTTTAAAAGATGGGTCACCTTAGGAAAGGAAGAACCAGGGCCAGAGGGAAGTACAGATCAATGTGGGAATATAATCCAGTGCAAAATCAAAAACAAGAATCTAGAAGGTTGGTGCATCCATGTGGCCCAACCCTGGGAGAGGAGGAACCATTGCCCAACAGAGAAGGAGCTATTGCTAGACAATGACATAAAAGGAGATGAGGAACCCTTACTAGACAGAAGTATAAAGTGAAGGAACCGTAAAACCAGGAACCGTGTAAAGCAGGAACCATAATTCTGAAGAACTATCTAACTCTATCCCTTCACTGACATCCCTTCACTCTGTGGGTTCCAAAGAGGATGGGACTCACAAGAGATGGGTTGTTGGACTCCCTAGCAATCTTGAGTTCCCTCCTGGATAGTTCAACTCATAGATTATCAAAAGGATAGAAACCTCAGGGCAGCTAGCTGGCACAGTGGATAGAGTAGCAGCCCTGGAGTCAGGAGGTCCTGAGTTCAAATCTGACCTCAGACACTTGACACTTACTAGCTATGTAACCCTGGGCAAGTCACCTAACCCTGATTATCATGGGTGTGAAAAAGAAGAACACAAGCCTTTGCAGGTACTACCAAGCTGCAAAGGCCCTGTGTGCTTAGGAGACAGTGTAGGATAGTGAAGAGAGAAATATATCTAGAGTCTGAAGAGACCTGAGTTTATATCCTGGCTCTAATAGCATGTTATTAGCTGGGTAACCATGAACAAGTCATTTAAATTCTCTGAAACTCGTCTTCATGTAAAATGCAGATTAAATATTGGTGTCCTCTGGAATGTCTGTTCCATAGGCAACAATCTTCTCTTCATATTAAATCTATTCCTCTTCTGCTTCTTCCATCTACTAGCTCTTACTGAAACCCAGCAGCCTCCTGATGACACAGCCTCCCTCGCCACCCTTTTGAGTGCCAGCTACACCTTCACTCATTCTCCTTGGCTCCTTGGTCTAGGCAGGGGAGTTGAAATACTTCTTGCTCTCTATTGCCACTTCCAGGTTTGCCTCCTTCCTCCATCAATCAGTAACATCTCTTCCTTTGGGGTTCATGCTATTCATATTTACTATCCAGTCAAATCCTGGTAGCTGTTGTCTACAGACCCTCCCTTTCTCCTCACTCCCAGCCCTGGCCCAAGTCACTCCTTTTCCTTCTTTTTTCAAAGAGGGGAGGGTAGGGCAATTGGGGTTAAGTGACTTGCCCAAGGTCACATGGCTAGTAAGTGTTAAATGTCTGATGTCAGATTTGAACTCAGGTCCTCCTGACTCCAGGGCTGGTGATCTATTCACTGCACCACCTAGCTGCCCTAACTCCTCTTCCTTCTTGAATGAATTTGATACTTATCTTATAAATTTTATCTCCTCCCTGATGCCTGCCCTCATACTAGGAGACTTCAATAAACATATTAATTCTCCCTCAAATACCCTAGCCATTCCTCCTCAACCCAATCCCCTCCCATGAGCTACTCCTCCACTCTATCTCAGTCATACAAAGTACTGCTTAACAGAGGTGGAGAAAATCACACTACTGGGTTTATTACAAATTAGTGTTATACCCCTCAACTGGGCCTTCACTGCTGCTAGGCAATCCTTCTAAACCTGTCTTATTAACTCACTATCCCACTCTCCACAGCAGCTCTTCCAGACCTTTTCATCCCTCCTCAAACTTCCCATGGTTCTCCTTTCCCTTTCAACTGAGAACTTTGCCTCATATTTTATTTTTTTAAAATGAGGCTATTCACTATGAACTCCCTCTTTTCTCCTCTTCCTCACCCATCACTCAGGTGCCTTCTGCCACTTTCTCCTCCTTCACCCATGTTTCCCATGATGAAATGGCATTATTCCTTACCAAGGCTAACCTCTAACCATAGGTGTCCCTCAGGGTTCTGTCCTGGGCCCTTTTCTCTTCTGCCTCTATACCACTTCCCTTGGTGATCTCATCTGCTCCCATGGATTTAATTACCATCTCTATGTGAATGATTCTCAAATCTTAACTTTCTTGCCTTAATATCTCTGCTGACCCCCAATATTATATCTCCAGCAGCCTTTCAGACATCTTGAACTAGATGTCCAGTAGACATCTTTAACTCAATACGTCCAAAACAGAGCTTAGTATCTTTCCCCCTCCAACCTGCTCTCTTACTGTGGAGGGCCTCACCATCTTCCAGCCCCTCAGGTTCACAACCTAAGAGTCACCCTGGACTCCTCTTTATCTGCAACATCTGCCCCACTCTCTCCTCCGACATGGCCACCACTCTGGTGCAGGCCCTCATCCCCTCTGCCTTGATTATTGCAATAGCCTGCCTCAAGTCTCTCCCCACTCTAGTCCATCCTCTGGTCAGCAACTAAAGTGATTTTCCTAAAACTCGGTCTGATCATGTCACCTCCCTACTCAACAAACTCCAGTGGCTCCCTATGCCCTTCAGGAGAAAATACAAAACGCTGTTTGACGTGCTAAGCCCTTTATAACCTAACTCTCTCTTACCTTTCCAGTCTTCTTACTCCTTACTCTACCACATGTTCTCTTTGATCCAGTGACACTGACCTCCTGCTGTTCAAAAAACAAGTTACTCCATTTCTCAGTTTCAGGTGTTTTCTCTAGCTCCCCTCCTCCCCCCCTTCCACCTTCCACCAGGAACAACCTCGTTCCACTGCCCCGACTACTGACTCTCAAGGTTTCCTTTAAATCCCAACTAAATTTCCACCTTCTACAAGAAGTCTTATAGGACACTTTGTAAGCCCTTACTAAATGTGTAATGTTTTCTTTCAATCTATCAATAAACATTTATTAAGATTCTACTATGTGCCAGGCACTGTGCTAATTGATAGGGATATACGAAGTAGAAAAAGACAGCTCCTGCCCTCAAAGAGCTTACAGTCTAATGGAGGAGACACCATACAAGCTACAGACAGGATAATCTGAAAATAATCAACAGAGTGAAGACCCTGGAATTAAGAGGGGTTGGGGAAAGCTTCCCATAGACAATGGCATTTTAAATACTTCATAAACTTTAGTACTATATAAGTGTGAATTATTATAACTCGCCCACTAATAGACTGTGAACCTATCATCCAAAGATCAGCCTAGCCAAGTGCAGAGAGGCTTATCATCAGAAGTTTCACTTTGGGATTAATTTTGGTCATAGATCTTCACATTTTCTACTAAGAACTGGAGAATTTGAGGTCTATACCAAAAGCAGGAAGACCTCCCTAGTGAAATTATAGATCCTTGAAAAATATATTAAGTTACTACCTGCCCACTTGTAATGGGAATCTGAAGATCTTCCCTGTCCCTTGGCCCCTTGATAGGCTTAAGTGAATCTGAGAACCTTCCTTAATTTGAAAATATACTCTGCCCCCTAATAGGCTGAACGTGGTCACATGGAGCCTGTGGAGGGAGGCTTGTTTTTCAGGAATGCCTACACTCTGTTACTTTGTGATTGGGCTGTGGGTCAAGAGGGCTGTGACATTCTCTGATCCAGGAGAAAGCTATATATACCCTGATGTGAGTTTTTGCTTTGGGGCTCACTTTGGGAAGAGTTGCGTAATTTGGCCAGACGAGACTCTGGGCAGCCGTTGAGCTTCCCGGCTTTAAAAACCCAGACGTTGGTGCTTCTCTCTCTGGTAACTAACTAGGTATGGATGTAATGGTCAGACAGCTGGAAGCTGTGTCAGCTGAATTGTGTTATTTTCTGTTGTAACTTCTGTTTCCATTCTCTGAAGTTCAGGGGGCTGACTTTTTCCCCTGAACTAGGTAAATGATATATGTTTGGTTGATTAAAGTAAGATTGTTAACCCATTTTGAGTTGCTTTCCTTTAGAAAAGCAGATCTAAGAACCTGTGCTAGCAGCCATCCTGGGAATGCTAGGGTACTTGCTGTTTGCTGCACCACTGGCTGAGGACCATATGTCTGGTAGAGGGTTGTTTTAACCTAAAAGAATGGGCCCGATCATAGAGTTGATCTACTTAACAGTACTGGTACCTGGCTAACTAAATATTTCACTACCACAAAAAAAAAATCACTGTGCTATACTTAATGCATCAGTAATCAATTTTGTAAACTTGCTTTACAAATAGCTCTTGTAGTTTAAAATATACCTTCATCTTTGGGCTAAGTAGCAGGGAAAGGAGGTAGAGGAACACACCTGCTACAGTCTCAGACATTGCCCTGTTCTCACATCCTATTTTCTTGATCTCTGGTCTCTTCCTCCAAAATGATGATATTTTACTTAGATGCTCAGATGATCTCAGTGGAGTGTACATATACTTCCTTAAGGTACTTTATAAACATCAGTTATTATCTCCATAACAGCTGATATTCTTCACCATCCCAAAAGATTCAAAATTGCAGGTAACCAAAGCATAACTGGACATATGGAGGGTGTGTAAGAAAGCTTCAGCATGCTGCTGCCAAGAATGCTTCAAAGCATTTTGGATTTAATAAAAAAGAATAAGATGCAACCTAACTGTTCAGGAGAACTGTGTTGCCACGGGCAACCCTAACTAGCACAGGGCCTAGGGAAGGAAAAAGGAAGTAGCTGTCTATGAGTGGCCTTTCTGGACTTGATTGGACAGTATGGCTCCCAAACCACACACTTGAACAATAATAATACAGCAATAAGAAAAAGAATCACAGAGCATTGATACCTATATATAGCTTTCAACTACAAAGCTCAAAGCACTGTAACGGGGTTATTTTTATTATTCATTACATCCCCTATGTGAAGTTGTCAAGTAAAGGTAGAACACACATTAAAGTCATATTTTAGAATTATAGAATGTTTGAACTGGAAAGAAATTTAGAGATCATCCAGTCCAACTCCTTCATTGTTCAGATGAAGAAACTAAGACCCAGAAAAGTTAAAATGACTTGCCCAAAGACACACAGCTATAGTGAGGCAATATTCAAACCCAGGTCTTTGTGATTCCAGGTCCAACACTCTGTCCGCATTTGTTTGTCCTTCATTTGGAAGAGGATCAATGACATCACAGGGTGATGTTTTGACTCATTTGTGATTTGAATTTAAGTGAGCCAGAGTTGCACAAAGTTGTCAGCCTCACTCTCTCTTCCAGAGTCACCTAAGTCCAGTAGCAGGACAAAAGTCAAGATGAGTGGCGATAGCCCAGGACACAGGGGATGAGTTTTGCATCTCTGATGTCTGACCAAGTTCTAAGCACTTCACATTGACCTGCATGGTCATTGAAACAAATTGTTCTCATCCACCCATTCCACTGGGGAAAGTCTTCACATTTTTCAGGTAGACAACCCCCTAACTTGCTGATGGGTCTGAAGCCTGTCAATTGCCCTCAACCTGATTACCCCATTTGCTGAAACAGTTTTATCAGGATGTGGTTGGCCACTGAGCATGCCACAGCTTCTTGGAGCCACAGGTGAATTGGGTGAAGGTGAACCCCAAAGGTGGATGAGCAGCCCTGAAAAGGGCTCAGCAAGTCTTCACAGCAAGGGTGCTAGTCCTCCCTGAGCACCTCATACACCCCTAGAAAGGCATAGTCAGTAGAATCTGACCTTGGAGCCAGGTGAGTCTGGATTCAAGTCTTGCCTCAGACACATACTTGGTGTGTGACCCTGGGCAAATCCCTTAACCTCCCAGTGCTTCCTGGCAACTTTTTAAGACTCTAAATTTTAGAGAGTTCCTAACAGTTATAAAATCATAGAGATGTTGTGGGGAATATGCTTTGTGAGCAGTGTGGTATAGCAGAACATTAGATTTGAAGTCTGAATACTTGGGCTCAAATCTTGACTTATTTTTTACAGGTGTAAGTGCTCTAAGTCCTATTATTCTGTAACCATAAAGAGCTATCTATGTGAATGATTATCATCATTATTATTAGAAAACCCTTTGTTTATTACTGTGAGGAGAAAGGGGACAAGGGGGACGTATGGACTGTTTTCAGATAGGAGGGGGAGATGGAGGATCCTCCCTAGAAGATTCCATAACAACTTACCAAGGACCTAATCTCGTTTTTATATCACCTCTGTGAAGTGGGTTCTCCCTGACTTTTCTAAGTCAGGGCACACACCCTCAGTTCCAAATCACAGAATTTCAGTGTTAGAAGGGACCTAAACGGTCTGGTCCAACACGTACTGAAAAAGGATTTCCATTGATAAATGGTTATCTAGCTTTAAACCTGGCAGCCTCAAGTGAGGCAGTCTATTTCACTTTTATATAGCTCTGTTTGTTATAAAGTTTTCCCTGATATCCAGCGTAAAGCTGCCCCTTTACAACTTCTCCTCACAACTCTTAGCCTTCTCTCTAGTCGATCAGAAAAAAATCTACTTCCTCTTCCTTATAATGTATTGCCATGGGGCAGTGGATGAAGCAGTGGGCAGGAAGACATGAGTTCAAATAGGACCTCAGACACTTACCAGCTGTGTGACCTTGGGCAAATCACTTAACTTGTTTGCCTCAGTGTCCTCAACTATAAAATGGGGATAATAATACCACCTACCTCCCTAGGTTGTTGTAAGGATCCATTGTAAAGCACTTAGCATAGTGCCAGGCACTTACAGGGCACTTAACAATGCTAGCTGTTGTTATTATCAGCTATTATTTTCCAAATGACAGTCCTTCAAGTCCCCAGATAGAGTCATCAGTCACGTTTCCCTGGGTCTTCTCTTCTCTAGGACAAACACCCCTATTTCCTTTAATCAGTCTTTCACTTTCATGGTGGCCCACCTCTCGGTACTCTCCAGTTTATTAATGTCCTCTCTAAAATGTGGTGCCCAGAATTAAATGCAATATGCCATATGTGACCTGATCACAGTTGAGGCAGGATGATCACTTCTGTTCCTGAGTACTACGTCTACCATTGATTCACATTGAACTTTCACAAAAGTCCCTGGGATATTTTTCAGATAATCTGTTGTTGAACCATGCCACCCCTGTCTTGTATTTGTGGAGGTGATTTTTTTTTTAACTCACGTGCAAGACTTTATGTGTATCTCAATTGAATTTTATTTTGTTGGATGTGGCCCAATGTTCTAGCCTATTGAGATCTTTTTGAACCCTTGTCAATTCAGTGTTTTAGTCATCCTATCCAACGTTGGGTCATTGGTGAATTTGATGGTGATACTATCTATGCCTTTATCCAAACGATAATAATGTGGAAGCACAAGACCAAGCACAGATTTCTGGAACACTCCACTGGAGACCTTCCAAGTTAGCTGTAAACCTCTAATGACTTTTCTTTGGGTCCCACCATTAAACCACTGCCAAATTCGCCTAACAATACTATGATTCAGTCCAATCTCTTCCACAAGATTAGCAAGAGAAATTTTATCAACATCATTAAAAACCTCCCACAACCAAAGAAAGAAGAGAGAAGGCTGCTCAATACTGACTAGAGTAGATATCCTGATAAAATTCAGACTACAAAATAAAAGGAACTCTGATAGGACACAAAGGGCACAGCGCCAGTCTCGTGCCATTATCTCCCCCTTTCAAAAGAGTGAAAACTTGTTTCCCATTAGGAGGAAATTCTTTGGCATCCCATTGAGACAATGTCTATTGTATTTAGCTTTAAACGATTACCAAAGTGTTTTTAGCCACTTCCTTACTCTTGTTGGTGAGTTACTGTCTCCTAGCCAGAGAACCTGGAGAACTCTGAAGGGCCACAGCCATTGATTGAGTTTGGGCTAACTGGGCCCTCTCCCGGCTGGGCTGGAGGGGGATGGGGAGTCAGGATCTGCTTCTTCCTGAGAAGGCAAGCATCCTTAGGTTGTCTCTCCTGGCTGGTAAGAAAAGATTTCAGGAGCGGGAGGGGAACGCAGACTGCTTATGCCTGTGCGCTTGGAAGAGGCGAATGAGTGTATGTGCGCAGGGCAGTAAGTGTGCCCAGTCTGGAGTTGTGGTTGTGCGCGGGCGAGGCGCGTGGGAATACGTGCCTGCAGGTGCGGGAAAGAGAAAGGGGTTGGCAGAGAGCACCCGTTGGGGGTGGGGGGGAGAAAAGCAGAGGGGTGGCCAAAAGCCAAGGTGTCAGCGAACATCCCGCAGCCTGGGCCAAAGGGAGACGAGAGCACAGGGTGCAGCGAGAACGGACGCATGCCCCAGATCCCCTCCGCCAGCTGAGCTCACCGTCTGTAGCGCCGCAGGCTTCCCTGGGGGTCGAGGTTCGGCCATAAAACTCATCCCTCCTCCCTGGAAAGGCCTAGAACTGGGCGCGAGCTGGACAGAACTGGCTGGCACCTGCCCTGCGTGGCCGAGCTCTACCAGCTGCTGCTGGTGCGGCCGCGGCAGCCCAGCCCGGCCAGGTGAGAGGGGTGGGGCCCAGCCTGGCCAGGTGAGGCGGGGTGCAGCCTAGGAGGGGACTGGAGGCGGAAGCAATACTGCCCGCCCCTGCTCAGAGCCAGGAGCATCTGGGAGTAAAGACTGCAGAGGGCTCCTTAGCTGCTGCTCCTGGAGCAGAGCAGGCAGGATAAGGGGTGTAGGGGCCCAGAGCCAGCACCGCTGAAGCCGGAGAATCAGCGTCCAAGGCTTGGCTGTGTGCCCTTGAGCAAATGCCTGTCCTCTGCCTGTCCTCCTCATCTGAAAAATGAGGGGGCAGATGAGATCCCAATGTTCCTTCCAGCGCTAAATGTTATGGCTGTCGTAGTGCTTCTGAATGTTGATGGTTTCCTCCTACTCTTTCAAGTTTATAAAGCGCATACTTCTCAAATTCTTGTTTTACTGATTAAATCGTTTTAAGTTAACTAAGTAGTTAGTTAAGGTATCATGTCAGCGTCCCGATTCCAGCCCAAACACCGCAGCTACAGACCCAGTACTCTTTCGGTACCTCGATGCTTCTCCAAAGTAGAGCACACAGGTCTTTCCAAAAATGCTACCTCACAGCAGCTCCTTGGCGTAAAGAGTACACGGATTACTATCTACCCAATTTTACAGATGAAGACACTAATAAATAGTTCCACGCCCTGAAAAATTTGACTGGATTTGAAGGCGGAGGCTCTGGGTTCTAATTCGAGTGGACCATTTACTCCCTGTGTGATCTAGGGCAAATCTCTTAATCTCTTTGAGTTGCAGTTATTTAAATCTGTGATCCCAGCTCTAGATCTATGATCCTGTGATCTTAGGTGTCAGAGCCCAGACAGGTCTCCTGTCAATCAGTCAGTTAATATTTATTTAGCACCTACCTCGTGTCAGGCACTCTGTGAAGCACTGGGGATAGGAAGAAAGGCAAGACAGTCTTTGCCTTTGAGGAGCTCAAAGTCTAATGGGGAACATGCAAACAACTACTTACAACCAAACTAAATATAGAAAAAATAGGAAATAACTAAAAGAGGGAAGGTATTAGAAGTAAGAGAGATCAGGACAGGTTTCCTGAAGAAGGTGAGGCTTATCTGGGACTTCAGAGAAGCCAGAAGGTGGAGATAAGCATGAGGTGAGGAGAGAGCATTCCAGGCATGAGAGACAGCCAGAGAAAATGCCAGGAGTTGAGAGATCGGAGTGTTTTATTCTTGGAACAGGAAGCAGGAAGCCAGAGTCACTGGATGTGGTGAGGAGTGAGAAGTAAGCAGACTAGAAAGGGAGAAGGAGCTAGGTTATGAAAGACTTTCTTTGCTGGAGGATTTTGTATTTAATCCTGGAGGTGGTAGGGAGGCACTGAAGTCTATTGAGTGGAGGATGGGGTTGGAAGCAGTGATAGTATTACTCTGCTTTTCCAAATGTGGAAACGGAGCTTCTGAATTAACTAAAGTTAAGTGACTTTGTCCAAGGCCGCACAGCTCGCACAGTCATCAGAGCCAGGATTTGAGTACAGGCCAGTATTTTCCCAGTAATTATGTTGAACATTTACCCAGGCTTTGATGGTATATGAATGAATCAACTTTCCTCACAACAGCCCTTTGAAGGTCAATCTCTCCTCAGCTCCATCTGTTGATCTTCTCTTCCTTTAATACCCCGCTGAAGTGCTCCCTTCTCCATGTGGTCCTTCACAGTGTTCTGAGCTATCTATTTTCTTGCTTTTTGGAGTGGGGAAGGCAGGGCAATTGGGGTTAAGTGATTTGCCCAAGGTCACACAGCTAGTAAGTGTTAAGTGTCTGAGGCTAGATTTGAACTCAGGTCCTCCTGACTCCAGGGTCAGTGCTTTATTTACTGTGCCACCTAGCTGTCCCATGCTGAGCTATCTTTCCTTCTTTGAATTTTCTTACAGCAATTTATCTGGCCTCTCCTGTATACTTATCACTTCCTACCTTCTAACTTCAAATCTTTATTAAAAGAAGCAGTGCATCCATTAAAGCCCCACTCAAATGCTGCCTTTTCCATAAAACTTTTCCTGATTCCCCAGTCAGTCCCAACCCTTCCCTTTACAGAGCACATTCTACTTAACATATAATATTGTGCACAACTGATATCTAAATATGTGTCTTATTCCCTAATCAGATTGTGAACGCCAGGAGGGAAGGAAACATCATATTTTATATCATAGAACAGTGTTTTGAACGCAGTGAGTACTTAATAAGTATCTGAATTTAATTTGTGCACATGTTGGAATTCTCATTCAATTATAACTTTTTATTAGAATCATAGAATCTCAGATCTACAAGGGATTTTAGAGCTATCTTAGTCTATCCTATACCTAACAAGCAATTTCTTTTCAAAGATCCTCTACAAATGGTCAAGCCTCCACTTAAAGACTTCCCATGAGGTGGACTCTCAATAGAAGCCACTTAATTTGTGAATAGATTGGTTAGAGACTTTGCCTTAGGTCAAGCTGAAATTGTTTTTTCTGAAACTCCCATCCTTAGGTCTGAGTTCTGCCACATAGTGCCAAATGGAGCAATTCAAATTCTTCCCCATGCCAGCCCTTCAAAGGTACCTTCTAGTCACAGGGCCTATGATCCTCTAAGAGAAGTCTACATACCCTTGAAGACATCAGTTCTTTTCTCCCTAAGTCTTTTCTTCTCAAGGCCCATCATCCCCAGGTCTTTTAACCAATCTTGTAATCTATGGTTGACAGTCCTATCACCATCCTGATCATACTCTAGCATATCAAGGTCCTTCCTAAAATGTGGCATCCAGAACTGAACACAGTACTCTGGATGTGGCCTGAACTCAGCAGAGGATTGTAGAGTTATCAACCCTCTCCTTTTGGAAAGGAAGCCTCTCTTAATTTGTGCCATGATTGCATTAGTATGTGTCACTTTTCACCCTGGTGTCCCCAACATGGAGCACCAGGCTGAAGAAGTGTTTGTGGAACTTAATATAATTTTACAGATGGATAAACTGAACTTCAGAAAAGTTAAGGAGCTTGCTCAGGGTCACACAGGTGGTTAGCATTGGAGCCAGGTCTCTTAACTCCAAGTTAAGAGCATTTTCCATTGCAGGAAGTCTGCTTGCTCTGTCTGTGATTTCAAGGAAAAGAGACAGAACTGCACTCTAAGTTATGAGGTAGAAAATGGGAAAATTTTACAAGTTCTCTTACTGAGGGATGGAAAATTCATTTTTTGTTTTAGTTTCCTAGCCAATCAACAAAATGAATTGCTAGTTACTATATAAAGGATTTATTACTCTATCCGCTGTGCCACCCAGTTAGATGAGAACAATTTGTTCCAACTGCCATGGTCAGACATCCAAGACACCAAGATTGTTCATCACATCCCAGGTCATCACCAGTTGTCTTGACTTTTGTTCTGCCATTGGACTTCAATGACTCTGGAAGAGAGAATGAGGCTGACAACTTTGTGAATCTCTACCTCACTTAAATCCAATTCTTGTACAAGTCAAGACATTACCCCCATGATATCACTGGACAGATTTGAACTCAGGTTTTCCTGACTCCAGGGCCAGTGCTCTATTCACTGCACTACCTAGCTGCCCCCCAACTCAGGTATTCCTGATTGGAAGTCCAGCACTGTCCGGTTCACTGCACCACTTAGCTGCCTAATAAATGCTTGTAGAGTTGACCTGAATTGCAGGAGCTGTGAGCTGACATGATAGAGAGAAGGCCCACTGATGAAAATGTGGTTCCTTGAAAAATTGCAGTCTGGAGTAATATAAGAATCATTGATCCTCTCTGAGCCAGACTTTCCTCATGTGTAAAACAAGGAAGGATAATAACTCTTGCATTATGTACCCAATCGGGCCATTGAAAAGAAAGCATTTTTATAAACCTTAAAATATGATAGAAATAGGATCTATATTGTTCCCATATGGAAACCATTCACCTTCCTTTTAGCCAGGGTGGTGGGTCACTGCCAAGAGACAGCATCTTGGGGTCCATAAAGAAAGAATCTTTTGTTGAGGCTGGCTTTCTGTTAACAGGTTGCCTGTGGCAACCTTCCCCCATAGTCCAGACAATGCAAACCCAGCACTCCAGTTTCCTATCAACGAGCTAATCTTACTGACTGGTCTGGCCAGCTCAGACACAAGGAATCTTTGTGATTTTGGCCACTGGGGTTTTCCCACAACAGTCAACAAAGCTCCCCTTTCTTCAGTTCTGTCTCTAATCCTAGGTAAAGGCAGAAAAGGAAGAAATACAGAACATCATGATTGGAAGGGATTTTCAGGGGCCAAATAGTCCAACTCATAGTTCAACAAAGATCTCCTCTACCCATACCTTACCAGTGGTCATTCAGGCTCTGCTCAAAGACTATTAGTATAGGAGAACCCCTACCTCCTGACACAGCTCATTTCACTTTTGGAGACACTAATTGTTAAGAAGTTTTCTTTTTTTTTTTCTATGAAAGCTTCCTAAAGCTTTTTCTTTGCAGTTTCCGTTCTCTACTCCTAATTTTGTCTTCTTGGTCCAAGCGGAACAAGGCTATTTCTTTCCTTGTAATAGTAGCCTTTTAGATATGAAAAAATATCTTTT
Source organism: Pseudochirops corinnae (assembly GCA_028646515.1). NCBI lineage: Eukaryota > Metazoa > Chordata > Mammalia > Diprotodontia > Pseudocheiridae > Pseudochirops > Pseudochirops corinnae. The sequence continues at coordinate 103,257,068 of CM053588.1, forward strand.
GTGAGCCTCCTATCACTTGGCTTTCTGGATGGAAGTCTCTTCTCTTCTATACAGGATAACTTTGATGCAGGCTCGGCACTTGTGGAGCCCTTTCTTATCCTTGTCTTTCGTTGTTTACTCCATAAGGGCTAGACCAACTCATGAACCTCCACCCATTAAGGAATAATGGGATCTGGCTGGATCACTGAGAAGGGCAGATGCCAAGAAACAATGCCAAATGTTCCCTCAGCCAAACAGAGATTATAGCATTGAGAATGAAGAGTTCTGAGCTCATCTAGGAATGGTCAACATATAAAATAGACTTTTCTTCTATAGAAATTATCTTATAGAAACTTCCTTCCTTCTTCCTCTTGTTTGAGGCATTTCTTTTTTGACATGATGAGAGGGAACAAGCTATAGACATAATCTCTGCGCCATCCTGCTGGACGCTTTCTTGCTACTACATTTTCAAATACTTTTGTAAGCCCTGAAAGGAAGAAACATTATTCAAGTTTTGATATAGAGAGCTCCATTCTTCCCATGTACCTAGTGGTTAAGGCAGCATATTTGGAGTCAAAAGACCTAATGTCCAGTCCTGGGTCTCCAGTAAATTACAGCATAACTTGGGCAAATTGTTTTATATTTCTGAGACTGTTTCCTCATCTGTAAGATGGCAGTGGTGGGGAGACAGATGGTTAAATGGTCTCTAAAGCTCCTTTTATTTGATGTTCCAATATTATATATTCTAAGATTCCTTCTGTCTCCAATATTTTATATCCTTTGCCAGATCTATCATTTTGTGACTAGTATAATTTGGAATATGAGATATTATGGGAAGGCAAGATGGAAGTAGGTACCAGGCTTCATGCCTAAAAATGTGTTGTCTCTCAAATATTTTGGTAGCTTCTCTCTGAGCATGGTTACATCATGATCCATGTGGGACTACCAATATCCTTGTTTTATGGTCATATTTCCCTTTTTAACAAAATCTCAGAAAGTGCTACCAGCTTGACTATAGCCATTAACTGGACTTGGCTGCAGATTACTTTGGGATATTAAAAAAAATCAAATCCACCCTCAAAAGGGAGAAAGATTCACCAGCAAAAGGGTATTTGAAAGAATGTGCTACAGAATCTAAGTTCATTCAATAACTATTGAGTACTTGCTATGCGCAAGAACTATAGGACATTTAAGGGATGCCAATTTGGCTAAAAAGTAGAACACATTAAAAAGAGGGTAGGAATAGAAAAATGAGCTTTTCCCTAAAGAAGAGTGGTAAGAAGATACCTGCCCCTCTCCTTTGCACAGTCAGGGTCCACCAGCATGGAATATTGCATATAATGTCGGATTGTTGTTGTTCTTTGATATATTGACCAGTGTTGATATTTTTTTCTTTTCTTCCTCTTTGTTTAAAAAAAAAGATTTTTCTTAAGGAAAGACTACCTGGGAAAAGACAGAAGAAGGGGTGCATGGGAACGCTAGGCAATGTAAAAATAGATGATAGAATGATAGCAATAGAAATCTTTTTTTAAAAAGACAATTTAAAAAAAATTAAGAGAACAGGGAGAGGCCAAAAATGTAAGATGGCATCCTATTTTGGAGCCTTGAATCTGGGTTCAGGGACTTGAATTTCATTTGACTAGACTATGGGTTATAGGTAGCCATTTGAAGTCTGTTGTTAAGCAGAGAAACATTGTAATGATAATTATTCACATTTATGTAGTACTCTAAAAGATATTAACTCTAATAAAAAAGAGAAAAAGACCATGTCTGATTAAGGAGGTTCAGGATTCACATGAATGGAACACTCAACTCAGCACTTCAAAAGATCCAATATAGTTTATTTAGAAAATAGGCAAGTGGGAAGGAAGCCAGAGATAACAGAGTAAAGGCTGAGGAATAGTAAGATAAGAGCAACTATGATGAATATATATATATATATATATATGTATATGTATATATATGTATATATATGTATGTATACACACACACACACACACACACACACATACATATCCACGATCATCACCAATGCGGGGAAGCACTAACACCTGAGCACCCGTCAGGGTCCCACTCGGGACAGGGCTCCAACTATGTAGTAGAATATATCCATACATATTTACAATCATCATCGATGCAGGGAAGCACCAGCACCTGACCACACAAGCTGGGGAATCCCGGGTACAGACATCAGGGTTCTGTTCGGGAGGGTCCCAGGCAAGACATCTCCTCCATGGGTGAGATTCCAATTTGGGGTCTGAATCTTACAGTTTAAGTGGTGCTGAGAACAAAGAAGGCACACTGCCAGGTGTTTTTTAGCAAGCATCATATCTCGTGTGAGGCCGAGGAGGGAGGCCAATCCTTCCAAGGCCCTCCCAAGAGTGATGTTTCCTTGGAATGGTTAGTTCCAAGAGTTGGGCAGTTAACCATATCTCTTCTCAAGGTCCTGGCCAGGGTCCTAGGAGAAGGGCAGCCCTCATGTTCCCAGGATTTTCTGCTCTAAAACAACTCAGGGTAATAGAAAGGTCCTATTGAGTTGGGGCCTTGGTTTATATAATCTTACTCCTTACAGAGGGGCTTACCTGGCCCCTTCAGACCTACATGTACAAAAGTATTTATATCAATTCTTTTGGTGGTGGCAAAAATATTGGAAATTGAGGGGATGTCTGTCAATTAGGGAATTACTGAACAAGCTGTGGTATATAAATGTAATGGAATACTATTGTGCAATAAGAAATATTGAGTAGGTGGATTTCAGAAAAACCTGGAAAGACTTACATGAACTGATACAAAATGAAATGAGCAGAACCAGGAGAATCTTGTACACAGTAATGGCAATATTATACGATGATTGACTGTGACTGACTTACCTCTTCTTGGCAATACAATGATCTAAGCCAATTACAAATGACTTGTGATAGAGAATACTATCCACATCCAGTGAAAGAACTGATGGAGCCTGGATGCAGATTAAAAGCATGTTTATTTTCACTTTATTTCTTTCATGGTTTTTTTTTCCTTTTGGTCTGTTTCTTCTTTAACAGCTATGACTAATATGGAAATATATTTTACATTATTACACATATATAACTTATATCAAATTATTTACTGTTTTAGGAAGAAGTGAGGGAGGAAAATTTTGAACTCAAAATTTTGTAAAAATGAATGCTAAAAATTATCTTTACATATAATTGGGAAAAATACTATTGAAAAAAAAACTAAGCCCAGAAGTCCTACCTGGAAAAATAGCATAAAATTTTTGTTTTAGGTATGGAGTTTTTTGACAATAAAAAAGCCTAAGAAACAACCCAAATTTTTTAAAAAAAGATTCTATTACTACAAAGCAATAAAGTTTTAAAGTGAGAGATATCATCTCTTTTGAGCCTCAGAAAAATGCTCTGATGTAGGTACTGCAGTATTAAGCCCATTTTATGGATGGAGAAACTGAGGCTACAGGACTTACCTAAGGTCACACAGCCAGTCAATGTTAGAAGTAGAATTCAAACCCATTTCTCTCTGACTCCAAGTCCAGTGCTCTATCCACTCTATCACTCTTTCTCATTTGCTATGGGTTTTCCTGATTAACAACCTTGGGAAATAGCACAAGTACTGTTAGTCCCGTTTTGTAGAAGAAGAAGAATCCAGGGCTTAATTGCACAGATGGCAAGTGTCAGAGCTGGACCTTGAACTTGAGTCTCCTGGATCTAAGCTGAGCACTCTTCCTCCTTGGGACTCTGTATTTGGAAAATGACTGTGAGTATGTGGAGAGCAGATTGGAGAGAAGAGAGACTTGATGCAGGAAGACTAGTGAGAAGACTGTTGCAATAGCTCCAGCAAGAGGGAATGTGAATTGGAACCAGGGTGGTGACTGGAGGGTGGAAAGCAGGGGCATGTGAGAGGACGATTTGGAGATAGCAAATTCCAAAGATGGATGCCAAAAAATGGTTTGAGTAATGGCAACTTCAGTGGAATCAGTGTGCTGCATCCCAGAGGAAATAGTTTGGCATCTGGAGGCAGCATGATTTAGTGGAAAGACTATGTGACTTCCAGTGAGACAGCCTAGGTGTTAGTCCTAATACCATCACCTCCCAGCTATGGGACCTCAGGCAGGCCATTGGCCCTCTATGTCTCCCTCTGCCAAGTGAATGGGGACAGGGCTCCTGAATCTGCTGCCTTGAGGCCACATCAGGTTTCCCATGCCTGAACTAGACCAAGGGGTCCCACCCTTGTTGGTATGTCATGGACTAATCACAATATTGTTTTTAAATGCATAAAGTAAAATACATAGAATTTCTAAGGAAATCGTAGGTTGATGATAATAAAACAGCATGATTTTTTTCCCCAGTCAAGTTCAAGGATCTTCTGAAATCCTTTCCTGAAATCCACATTAAGAACTTCTAGACTAGGGGATCCCTAAACTTTCCTCCAGCCATACCACTTTAAATGTAAGTTCTGATCTGTTTGTTAAAAAAAACCAGTTGTGTAATTTTCTAGTCTCGCCTCCTCTAAATCTTGCCAAACCTGGGATAGAAGGGCTTCCTCCAAACAGAGCTTTTCTCATAGTCCCTCATGGAGTAGGAAACCAAGTTCTCCTCTCCTCTTATAAAGATGGGAGTTCCCCCTAAGGCTGTGATAATCCAACTTCTGTCAAAAGGTGGACACACCCTTCCCATTTCTTTTCCCCTTAGTCAGATGAGCTCATGTCGATCATGTGAGAAGATATCAGTAAAAACACTTAGAAAGATGAGAGGCAGCATGGGATAGTGGATAATGAATTGATCTCAAAGTTAGGAATGATTGAGCTCGAGACCCATCTCTAAAACACACCTGTGTTTCCAGGGGAAAGTTACTTAATCTCTCAGTGCCCCAGGCAGTTGTCCAAAGCAATAAATTGTGGAAGAAGTGTCTACCTCTGTTGGTAGAGGGAGTTTCACTCATGGGAAAGTTTCCTCTACCAACAAGTTCACAAGTCTTGGTATCCTCAGAGAAGAAAGAAAGAAAGAAAGGGAGAAAGAAAGGAAGAAAGAAAGAAAGAAAGAAAGAAAGAAAGAAAGAAAGAAAGAAAGAAGGAAAGAAAAGAGGAAAGAAATAAGAAAGAAAGGAAGAAAGAGAGGGAGGGAGGGAGAGAGAGGGAAGGAGGAAGGAAGGGAAAAAGGAAGAGGAAGGAAAGGAGAAAGGAGGGAGGGAAGGAAGGAAGACCAATAAAAAACTCTTCCTTCTCCCTTCCAAAAGTCTAGGTCCTGATCATCTTTTAATGCTCAACTCAAATCCCACTTCCTCCATGGAGACCTCTCTTACCACTTCTATCTCGCTTTTCTCTGAACTCTTACAACTTAAATTCTGTACCACATAATGTAGCCCTTAGCTACATACTGTCCCATACTTAGAAGCTCCCTAATCACTTCACTTGTGTTGGCTTTTTCTCCTCAGATAATAGGATCATAGCTGGGAGGAACCTCAGGGGTCATGTAGCCTAATCTTCTGATTTTAGAGAGGACCAAACTAAGGCTTATATGGGCTTAATAACTTCCCCAAGGCCACAAGTAGTGAGGATGTTAATAAGTTAGAGAGCACCTAGTCCTAGAGGAAGGCAACAGAGATAGTGAAATACCTTACAATTGTGCCATATGAGGATCAGTTGAAAGAAATAAGAATTCCCAATGATGTGTGTGTGTGTGTGTGTGTGTGTGTGTGTGTGCAGAATCTGGAACTGAGAATAAAATAAAATTGATTTTAAAAAAGAAAATAAAAATGTAAAGATAGAAATAAGAAAGAACTAGAGATAGAAAAGAAGAAAAGACTTATGACTTGTTCTGCTTGGCCTCAGTAGGAGGAGCTAAGCAAAGAGTGGGAAGTTTCAGAGGGGAAGATTTAGACTTGATGTTAGGAAAAAACTTTCTAGCATTTCAAAAGTATCCGAAAATAAAATGGGCCATCTCAGGATGTAGTCAGTGAGTTTCTGCTTACTGGAGACCCCAGAATATTTCTCCAGGATACAGACATTTAACTGCAGTCCTTCCTCCCTACTGATCTTGTCCCAAGGCTTAGATCACCTCTTTTTTCCCCAGCTACATGTAAGGACAATTTTTAGCATTAATTTAAAATTTTTTTGAGTTCCATCTGAGATGGTAAGCAATTTAATATAGGTTCTACATGTTCAATCACGCAAAACCATATTATAGACCACTTCTTAATGTGTTAGGGAGAGACATGGGAAAAGGGTTAGACTTATTTTGCATGGCTCAGGAGGAAGGAATTAAGTTGAAGTTGCAACAGGACAAATTTAAGCTTGGTGTAAGGAAAAACATCTTAATTGATGAGTGAATAAACATTTATTAAGTACCTACAAAGTACCTGGATTTGGGGATACAAATACAAAAGCGACCCAATTTCTACCTTAAAGGATTTTAAGTTTTAATAAGGAGATACAAGACAGGCAATGAGGCCAAGAAAGGAAGTTTTGATATGAGCAGTTATAGAGATCATGAATAGAACCACAGGGCAAGACATTGTCACACTCTAGCTAGTAGCAATGGTATCATTGATTTGCTTGCTGTTAGCAGAGTAGGAAAAAGAGGTAGGGGAGGAAGGATGTGGCCATAGGCAGTATAGCAGAGCAGAAAGCCAGATGCTCCCACTGAGTAGGTCTAGCAAGGAGAGCTATCAAAAAAAAAAAAAAAAAAAAGGAATGGGCTGCCTTAGGAGGCAGTAAATTTCCTCTCCCTGGAGAGCTTTTGGGTCAGTCCCAGCTTTGCCACTTATTCCTGTGAGACGTGAGGCAAGTCATTTGACCTCTTTGGACCTTGGTTTGCCCTTCTTTAAAATAAGGGGGTTAGACTATACAATTGGAGTAATCAGGGGAGGGTCTCCGCATTGCTCTGGCTGTGATGCTTACTTCCTGGAGGTGATTATCTCTAAGAAGTTGCCACAAAGACCTGAATCCAGGTGCTCCCAAACTCTCCACCTTCCAAGGTGACTGCTAAAGGAAACTGGGAAAAAATATGTACAGCAAGTTTCTCTGATAAAGGTTTAATTTCTAAGAAATATAGGGAACGGAGTCAAATTTATAAGAATAAAAAGTATTCCCCAACTGATAAATGGTCAAAGATATGAAGAGGTGGTTTTCAGAGAAAGATATCAAAGTTGTGAACAGACAAATGAAAAACTGTTCTAAATAACTAATAATTAGATAAATGCAATGAGACACCCCCTCCCACCCATCAGACTGGCCACGATGACAAAAAAGGAAAATAGCATATGTTGGAGGCGTTGTGGGAATGCACTGTTGGTGAAGCTGTTAACCAGCCCACACATTCCAGAAAGCAATTTGAAATTATGTCTCCAAACTATTAAACTGTGTATACCCTTTGACCCAGTGATACAGGAACTAGGTCTATACCTAAAGAGATAAAAGAAGAAAAGGACCTAGATGTACAAAATATTTGTAGCAGCTTTTTGTAGTGCCAGGGAATTGAAAACCAAAAGGATCAGTTGGGGAATGGCTGAAAAAGTTATGGTATATGAATGGGATGGAATTCTATTATGCTGTTAGAAATGATGAAGGAGATGGCTTTTATTTCCTAGAAAAACTTGGGAAGACTTGTATGAACTGATGCAAAGTGAAGTAAGCAGAGGCAGGAGAAGAATTTATATAGGATCAATGATATAGCAAAGATTACCAATTTTGAAAGACAGTAACTCTGATCAATACAGTGAGCAAACATGCTTCCAAAGGACTCAGGATGACACACTCTGTCTCCACATGGAGAGTTAATGGACTCAAAGTGCATATTTATCATACTTTCTTTTCTTTCTTTCTTTCTTCCTTTGTTTGGCACATGACTAATGCAAGAATTTGTTTGCATGACTATATATTTTGGAATGGTTTTATTTTATTTTGTTTTATTTTACTTCTCAATGAATAGGGGAAAGGGAGAAAAGAGAGAATTCAGAACTGAAAATAAAATTGAGTTGAGAAAAGAAACAAAAGAAAACCCAACAACAAAGTTACTGCCAAGGTTAGAAGCACCCATCTCAGGATCACCATTCAGTCACCTATGTTCAGAGAAAGAAAAACAAAGCAGAAGGAGTGTCTAGAGATTTGAGAACTAAAATCAGGCTTGTGTAGACCAACACCATGCAGTCACCATTGCTGCAGGGGAGGAAAGTGAGATCCCCTTTCCTCCCTTCTCAAATGAGTCTGTGGGAGAGCTTGAAGTGCCTTGTCACACCTGCCATAGAGAAAACAGTTGCAGACATTACCTTTCTTAAAATCTACTAAATGGGGAGCTCTTCCTGCTTAGTAGCCAATTCTCTTTGGCACAGAATCTCATTACAGAAACCAAGGGACCAACCAGGAACTTCTATTCTTTCTTTTGTTTGTTTGTTTTGCTTTGGGTGGGGGGGAAGTCAGGGCAATTGGGGTTAAGTGACTTGCCCAAGGTCACATGGCTAGTTTTGTGTTAAGTGTCTGAGGCCGGATTTGAACTCAAGTACTCCTGACTCCAGAGCTGGTGCTCTATTCACTGTGCCACCTAGCTGCCATTTACATGCTGTTTAGCAAGAGGTCAGGGAACATGTAACATTAAAAATAGCCTGGAAGGAACTAGGGCTCATGTTTGTTCAATGGGAAGTGCTCCAGTCAGAGCATATCAGCAGTTTTTACTGATTATCCTCATTACACATGCATTTGTATCTTACTGTCCACCCTACACACACACACACACACACACACACACACACACACACACACACACACACACACACTCTGCACCTGGCTCAGGGTTGAGCACAATGGAGATAGGTAAATGTTTGTTGAATGAGAAAGTGCTGATTGGCATCAGTTACTCCACTGGGGTTTGATGTGAATCATTTGAGGACAAACTTAAATAGAAATCTTGGTGCAAATATTTCTGATTGTCTTGTGGCTTTGCAGCAAAGTTATGTCGGGTCCTCCACCCACGTACATGCAGCCACACTGGCACAGTGAAGAAGGTAGTCACTAGTCCTGAAATCAGTTTTTTTCTTGTTTGTTTTCCTGAATTGGGCCACCCCTGTGTGTTCCTATGGTGCAATGCAAACAATTCCTTTTCCTCTTGTTGGCATACCAGACAGGGAGTGTAGCCATTGTGGCTGTCAAAGGCTTATGCTAGTTCTGGACAAAGCACCCTGGTACTGCTTAAGTGTGGGGCCAGAGATCGCCCAGCCAAAGGCTGACCCCAAGAACCCTCCGTGGAGCAAGATTCTGATCTGGACCAGGGCCAAACAAGTGGAGGGTGAATTATCACCAGGCACTGAGCATGTTGGGGAGAGAAGCAGAGCGCATGTTCAACATGGCAAGAGAATCAGGTTCCAAAGGACAAAACAGGCAAACGGGGGCTAAGGTCAGACAAGAATCCAAAGAATTGTGTGTACAAAGAGATCTGAGCTAATAGAAATGACTTATTTTCCCATGTGTCTAACTCACTTTAAAAAACCTTCCTTCTGTTGAGCCCCAGCATTTAGAGTAGGGCTACCTTCCCTACTTCTGTTGAAAGCAACACTATTCTTCCTGTCTCCTAGATTTATAATCTTGTTATATTCAACTCATTCTTTCATCCTACAGATACACTCATGAGCCCTGGTCCTTTTTGCTGTCTCCAGCATTAGACCACTTTGAATGAAATTAGTGAATGAAATAGTGAAATGCGTGCACCTTGGCCTCTTGTTGAAGAGCATATAAGAAGAGAGATTCCTGGTTGGTCCCTTGGTCCCCATGATGAGAGGCTGTGCCAAAGCTGATCGGCCACTGAGCAGGAAAGTCCCCCATTTAGTAGACTCCAAGAGAAATAACACCCACCCATCCGTTTATCTGAAAAAGGAGAAAACAAAGCTCAGGATAAGTTATTGCTAAAGCCGAGACTATAAATCCATTCTGCTGACTCATAGGCCAGCATTCAAATGTACATTATAGCTGACTTTATGGCCAAGGATGTTCTACGTATAGCGCTCCCCCAATTCCCATTCATGTTTGTGGTCTTTTGTCTGGGGTCCCAGAGGGTCACTGACTACTTCTTTTCAGGGTTCTAGGGGGAACTCTGAAGGATTGGGGTTTCCTAGTACTGCTGCTCACAATTTCCCATCTAGTGAGCTCCCCATGGATGATGATGAGCCAGCCAAAATTAATTAACTTTTAGAAAGGAATATTTATTAAGTTGGTATAGTAAAAACAACTGGTATAAAATCAATTCCCTCCAGAATCTGGCACCTCTCCCACAAACTCATGCAGACTCCAAGGGAAAAAGGCTTCAAACTTAGACAATACAAATGGCCATGGAATAACTCACAGCTCTTGATTACTAGGAGCCCTTTTAACTTTTGTGAAGACCTCATGAATTTCTCCTTAGGTGGTGTTCTTGCTCTTCTGTGTGACTTATCTAGCCCTGCCTTTCCTCAGTGTATGGAGTTTAGGGGGCTTTAGCCTGGGAACTGGGAACTTTTTAGAAAATATGTTTGATAAATACATTTTAATTTTTTTTTTCTAATCTTATCTATTGTATTTTATGCACTTAAAAACTGTATTCTGTGAAAATTAAGGGAGTGTCCATCAAGAGAGGAATGGTTAAGCAGCTCATGGTATATAAACATAATGACATAGTTTTCTGCTGGAAGATGATGAAGGGGATGGTTTCAGAGAAACCTGGGAAGACATGTATGAACTGATATAGAGGGAAGGGAGCAGAACCAGGAGAACAATTTATATAGTGACAACAATATTATAAAGACAAAGAACTCTGAAAGACTCTGATCTGTTTAATGACTAACCTTGATTCCACAGTGGAACATAGTACCCACTTGCCTGAAAGAGAGCTGATGGTCTCAGAGTGCAAAATGAGACATATTTTTTTTTGTTGGACATGGCCAATTGAGAAATTTGTTTCACTTGACCACACATATTTGTAACAGTAGTTTTGTTTTCCTTTCTTTCTCAATTAGAGTGTGTGTTGGGGGTGGGGGTGGGGTAAAGGTGAGAGAGAAAGCAAGGTAAATTTTTGCTAATGGAAAAATTAAATTAAAAAAATTAAAATTAAAAAATACTTTGTCTAGTTTATGGGTTTTTAACCTGGGTTCTGTGAACTTTTAAAAATACATTTCAATAATTTCATTTAAATATAATTTTTCCTAATCCTATGTATTATATTTTATGCATTTAAAAACATTATTCTGCAGAAACTGAGGGGGTCCCTAAACTTCACCAGATAGGCAGAGTGGTACATGTCAGAGTGTGTTGGAGCCAGCTCCTAGAACTAATTCAATTTTTCAAGTGTATAAGTTAACTATTGACATTGGCTTGTTGTTCCTTTCTGCATAATATAGTTTCCCTGCTTATCTTTTTTTGGTTTTTGGTTATTTAATTCTTCTCATTTTTTCCCTCTCCATCAAAGACTAAATCAAGTCTTCCTCTATTTTCTCTTCCCCTTCAACTAGTCCTGTTTATTAGTTTTAAATTTTTTATTTTTGCACCCCTTTCCAAAGAGTATTTCTCTCGCTTTCTTCATCATTCATCCTCTCTTTTTGTCTACTCTAGACTCTAATTCTCTGATTCATGACTCCTATAATTTTATAGTCTCATTCTACATTCTCTGTATTCCTCATGGAATTTAAACTTCTGAGGTATGCATTCTGGACTTTCTCCTTTGGGCAGTTTCTGCCACTGCCCCACAAATTCCTATTTTCCATTGTGCCTCATTCCCAGAATGATGCCAATTCCTCCGGGTGACAGACAGGACAATGCCCCCATGGTAGAACCCCCTCCCCCTAAAATTGCCAAATACACCTATTTACTGACTTCCCTGTTCTCCTCCCATAGTTTGGAAAGTCAGAGGGTGCCTGTGGGAAAGTGCTCCAATTGTTGGAGCTTTCTCTTTGCTCTCTTCTCTGCCATCACTGACTGAAGAAGGTTTCCATTGCTGTGAGAGCAGCTTAGCTTTGAATTGCTTTATTTGGTTTATTTTATTTTTACTCTTTGGAAAACTGCCCTCTCTTATCCCTTCTGAACATGTATACAGAGACTGCTGCAAATGTATATACATATATATTTTTTGGATCTAGTAGACTGGTGAGATAAAGCACCACCCAAAATCTGGACTCCTGATCACTTTTGCTTTGTAAATTCATAAAAAAGTGAAAATGAAGGACAGTTAAAATATTTATAAAACGTTAAGCTCCCTTGGAACTTTTGCCAGTATGGAAGAAAAAAGATAATATAAATAAAAAGATACGTATTTATTCATGTGTATATGTATGTATGTATATGTGTATATATGTGTATATATATGTATATATATACATGTATATGTATGTGTGTGTATCTGTGCGAGTGTGTGTGAAAACCCTCTTCCTGGTTACTTTCTTTTCCCATTTGCCTTAAAATCTCCTTCTTAAGTCCATGCCCTCACACTCCCCCAGGATCCAGTTGCCTCTAGGAATTCCAACTTTCTCCTCTCGAGATAAGACAAGGCTCACATACCCGAGACAACATCCACCACAAGATCCGCATCTTTTTTTCACCCATAGGAGCATGCATCAGTGGAACCCCTCCCAGCACCAAAACAAAGCCTCCCTCATCCTCTTCCACCCTTTCATTGCTTCCCCTTCCTCACGTGTTCCCCTGAAGGCTCTTCTTCTCCTGAGAGACCACAGGAGACCCCTTCCCTTCACTGACAAGCCCTACATTTGATCAGATTGCTTCACACACTTCCCTCTCCTCTCATAGCCACCTCCCATTTTGTAGTGTAATTTCATTTAAAAACAACCAAATAAAAAACATTGATTCACCTGTAGGCAGGGGGCTGCAAGGTTCTACTCATAATGCCCCAGTTCTGCCTCTCTACTGTTGTTGTTCGGTCATTCAGTTGTATCTGACTCTTCATGACCTCATATGGGGTGTTCTTCTCAAAGATATTAGAATGGTTTGCAGTGGATTAAGGCAAAGAAAGGTGAGGTGACTTGCCCAGGACCACACAGTAAGTGTCTGAGGTTGTATTTGAACTCAGGTCTTCCAGACTCCTGGCTCAGTGCTCCATTCACTGAACCACACAGTTGCCTCATTCTTACTGTTACCTCCACCTAAATTCTGCCCCCACCCCTGTCTCTTTGTGTACATTTAGAAAGAACTTTCTTGTTGGTCTCTTTGTTGTCATGTTGTTGCTCTTACTGTTTTGGCTGCTGCATTAGTTCATCTCTCCTCCATTTCTCTTGTCTGGGGTGCTTGAGAAGCAAATAAGTCACTTGGGGCAGAGGATTGGTATTCTTTCTAAGAATGTATGTCTTTTTTCACTTATGGTTAAGCTCAGATTTTCAGGATTTTTGCATCCTGAGCTCCAATGATCTGCAGAATATATTATTCCATTCCCTCCTATATTTTTAGTGGGAGCAGAATAGTCTTGTGTTATTCAAATTTCGTTCCCAGATGTGTGTCCAATTCCCTCAACCAATTCCAATATAGTTCCTGCATGATGTTATTTGATTCCACCCAATAATTAAAGTACTTCTCTCATTCAAGGACTTGTTCATACCTAGTTTATAACTTTGATGGACTGATAGATTCAAGAGAAGGCCTTCTCTGTATCTCGGTCACTTGCAGAACCTGTTGTTTCTGAACTGAACCGTTAAATTTAACCACTATGCGTCTTGGAGTTTGCAGCCTTGAAGTTTTTGTTTGTTTTTTTCTGAACCCAGTCAATGAATTCTTTCGATTGCTCTTTAATTTTCTGTGTTCAGAAACTCTGAACAGTTTTCTTTTATTATTTCTTGCATTATGGTGTTTGAGTTTTTTGGCTCGTCATATTCTTCTGAGAGACCTATAATCCTTAGGTTGTCTCTACATATCCTGTCTTCAAGATCAGAGAACACTTTTTATTTTAATGTTACTATTTTTTTAAACTTTTCTTCTTCTAGATTATCCTCATTTCTGTCTATTTGAATTCCCAAGGGGTTGTTCTCTCTTTTGGTTTTTTGGTTTTGCCATTTCAGATTCAAGTTTTTCTATTCTACCCATCATTTTGCTGGTTAGGCCATAAATTCTGCTTTCGTAATTCTTGTTTCTCTTTGAAACCACTCAGCAACATCATGTAGTGGTTCCATGTTCTCAAATTCCAAGGAGTCCTCTGTTTCATCAAGTGTTGGATTATTTCTCCTTGTTTTGCAATCTCATAGATACCTGAACTCATTTACTAGATCTGGAGGCCATATTTCCTTCTGTTGTTAATGTTTTCCCTGTTGAATATTTTCCCTGCTTCATGCTTATGTTCAAGGATTTGGAGTTTTCTTCTTCCTGAGATCTTTGGTGATTTCAGCCTTCCTCCCCTTATTTTCCTTTGTTCCTCACTTCCTGACTACTTTCGTTCTGATGATGGTTTCCTTGGGGGCTGGATTTCAAAGTTTCTCAGTCTCCTCTCAGGCTGGAATATTCATGGTTCACCAGCCTAGATCTTTGCCCTAAATGACATTTGGGGGACCAAAATTGGCCTCAATCCAATCCCCATACCCAGTTTCCTGTTTTGGTATCCTGTCCTGCTCCCTCTGATACTCAGTTTTCTGACCCAGGAGTTTAGAGCATATCCACACTGGTACTATTGCAACCTACGGTGATTTCTTTGGTATTGAGTTTAGATCTCCATAGCTCTGGGAGGAGTGGGTGTGGTGTGTGAGGCTGAGCTTTATTTTAATCCCAGATGCATGTCCTACCTCATTTTCTTTGTTCCTCTATTCTCCTGCAGAAATTATGTAGCACAGAATTCTTCTATAGCACTATAACCTCAGCAAATTTCTGCAACCTGGAGCCCAGATCTCTACTTCACTGGAAAGAAGGAAGAGAAACCAGAGTGTGAGGTCCATTAGTCTGGTCCTTGGGTGACCTAGTATAACCTTGGGGCTGGAGTGGGGTGAATTGTGGAGGAAGAGGTACTAAGTGGGCCCAAGATAGCCACCAGTTCATGGTTTGTTTGTTTTTTTTAACCTTCTTTTGGCTTTCAGGTATCCTAGACCATGGAGGTGACTGAAATTGCTCTATCAATGGTACATAACTTCTGTTTTGGAGAGGCTTGAGAGATCCTAAGTGTCAGAAAATGTCTAATCCTCCATCTTGTTGGTGATATGAATTATTAAATTTTCAGTGTGAACATTTCAATTTTGGAAACAAGAAAAATCAAGACTTGATTTGCTGTTTTGTTGATTGTCTAGACTTAAGAAATTGATGATGAAGAAAATGTTAATGATGCTTATTAAACTTAAAAGTATGTTCTGCATAGATTTTTTAAAAAAGAGTTAATTGTTAAACATTTACCAGCAAACCCATGGGTCCATTACATAAAAAGGATTAAGGATCTCTTGTTCAATTTAACCTCCATACTATGCCCAAAGAGCTATAAAACTGCATACTCTTTGACCCAGCAATACTGCTACTAAGTTGTAATGCCATGCACCAGCAGATTCCCAAAGGAATGCTACTGTGAACAGCTTTTAGAGTTCAGATTACAAAATATAGTGAACACTCTGTTTATTCCATTACAAATCAAGACAAACATTCAAAACATTATAATATTCACAACATTA
>CM053588.1:103273140-103299664 GCA_028646515.1 Pseudochirops corinnae
CGGCTGCCGTAGACTTCCGGCTGACTGGATAATGAAGACTACAAGACCGAGGCCCAAGATGACGATCCGGATCCAGGCCGCTCAACGCGAGAGCACTGGCCTGAAAACAATTGCTCAGTCCCCCTGCTGTCTGCAGTGAAGCAGATGTCTTAAAGGCCATAGAGAGACTTAATGGCAATCCTGGGAATAGGTTCCAGTGCTCCTGGCACCCAGTCCTGAGCTTTATTCCTCAACTATGAGTTGGTACATAAATATATTGTTTCCTCTCTTTTTTGCCTAGGGGTAGCTGGGTGGTGCCGTGGACAGAGAGCCAGGCCTAGAGTCTGGAAGACTCATCTTCCTGAGTTCAAATCTAGTCACAGACACTTACTAGATATGGGACTTTGGGCCAATCACTTAACTTGCCTCATCTAGAAAAGGACCTGGAAAACCACTCCAGTATCTTTGCAAAGAAAATTCTGGGGGCCACAAAGAGTCAGATTTGACTGAACAAAACCTCTTCTCTTTCTCTCATCCTGTCTTCTTTCTCTTCTCCCCTCCTCTACTCCTTCCTCTCCTCTCTTCTCCTTTGCTTCTCTTCTTTCTTCCTCTCCTCTTTTCTTTCCATAAGGTACTTGTTGAATGGAAAACCAGATCATGCCAGGGTTATGAATAGACAGTGTCTGACAGACTGACTTCCTCCATCAGGGGCAGCTTGGTGTGGTAGAAAGGGACAGCATGACCTAGGAGATACAGTGTACACTTTGGAGTCAAGAAGAACTGGATTCAAATCCTGCCCTGAGATACAAGTTCCATCATCCTGAGCAAGTCATGTAACTTTTCTGATCCTCTCTTTCCTCATCTGTAAAATGAGGATTTGGATCTAATAACTTCTAATATCCCTTCCTGTTCTAAATCCTGTGGTCTCTGTGGATGCTGGTCCTTGAGTCAGGAGACATGATTTCAAGGGAGGTCTCTGTCTCACTTTTAAGCTCTAGGACCCTGGGCAATCACTGAGATGATAGCTTCCTCACTGGTCAAAATGAGGAGGGGGTAGGGTTGTGTGGAACAATAGCTGCCCTCCTGGAGACTAAACATGCTCTAGAAATATAAACTATGACTATTGATTGCTACAGGGCCCTTTCAGGAGAATTCAGCTCATCAGGGGCCCCCTTATGGCTGCTTATTCAGAAGAGAGGAAAGGTGATTAGCTATTACACCCAACTGTACAATATTAGCCTTCTCATTAGGAAACTGGAATGTTAGTTGAGCCTCTGCATATAGTGGTAAAAGGTACACTGGACTTCGAGTAAGCTGAGAGCTGGATTCAAATTCTGACTCTAATATTTAGGAATGTGGCTATGGTCAAGTCACTGATCCAATTTTAGCCTTACTTTCTTCTCTATAAAATGGGAATAACAATATCTATGGTACCTAGTTCACAGAGTTTTGTATATATCAAATGCATTAATGGATACAGGTGTAGCACCAATGCAATATTTACAGCACCCATGATGACGACAAAGACTGTGACTATAAATATCACATGATGTTTGATTGCAAAATATACCAAACTCTCCATATAGAGGACAGAACTGAAATATTTATTTAGACACCAGAAAATTGAATCCCAAAAGCAGTAAGCCAATTCCATCATAGTACCAAAGATATTAAGAAGCCATAATAACACTGAGAGCCACAGCATCCTTTAACCTTACCACAAACCAATACAAGATCAATATTTACTCACAAACCTCTTTTTCTCCTTGCCTGAGCACCTCTCTCTCTCACCATCTCTCTGGCTCTGGCTACCAGCTTTCTGTGGGCTCTGCTTCCCTTCAGCAAACTTCATCCACCACAGGCTCCATGTGACCACATTCAGCCTATTGGAGGCAGAGTTTACTTTCAAAACCAGGAAAGGTCTTCAAATTCCCTCCTAGGCCTATTAAGGGGCAGGAAAGATCTTCAAATTCCCATTCCCATTACAACAGGGTGCTTCATAAATCTTAGTCAGCTAATTATTATCAATATGTCTCTTGCAGAGCCACACTGCATATTATTTGCACCAAGATTACTGTAACCACTTATTTGGTTTTAGGCATTATCTCCCAGAGGTCCCTGATATATTGGTCTAGAAAAATCAATTCTACTAATGCAAGAAGCATGGCCAGGATACACTCTGTGTGAAAGAGGCTTGAAAATCTTAGTAGACTATAAGCTGAGTATGAGTTTGAACCTTTTCCTTCTCCCTGGGATATTTCTGAACAGGTCAGTATATGTGAAATGGAATGAAGTGAACTAACATTGACAGCAGATTGGAATTAGATTGGCAAGGGTTTTGAGTGCCATGCTAAAGAGGTTATATTTCATCCTAGAGGCAACATTTTTGAACTGGGGAATGACATCAGAACTGTATGTTGGGAAAATTACTTTTGAAGAATGGATTAACATATCAAAACTCCACTTCACTAATAATCAGAAAAATATAAATTAAAACAGCACTGAGGTTCTACTTCACACTCATCAGATTGGCAAAGATGAAAAAAAAAAAGGAAGGGAGATTTCAGTTGTTGGAAAATTATTCCAGTTCACTGTTGGTAGAACTGCAAATTTATCCAGCCGTTCTGGAAAGCACTTTGGAACTAAGTCCAAAAATGTCAAATGGTACATACCCTTGGACTCAATGATACCACTTCTAGGCCTAATTTCCAAAGAGATCGAAGAGAGTAGGATGAAACCAAAGGTTTGAGAATACTCTGTAATAGTACTTTCCCTATGTGGCATAAGCTATGTATGCCCTCAGAGACCAAAGAGAGAAAAAGGGGAGCCATGTGTACAATGCTTGCAATAACTCTTTTTATAGCAAAGAAATGGAAACTAAGGAGTGCCCACTGATTGATACAAAACAAAACAAACAAAACAAAACTTTAAAAAACAAGCAGAAGAGAAGAGGGTCATTGAAGCATTTTTAGAAACACAAAAGAAATCAGAAGGAAGATCAGAAGGAAAAGACAGTATAGCTTTGAAATTTACATGTTGAATTTGTTATATACTTAAAAGAAAAATCAAGCTGTACATGATGGAGATTTGTGGTTTTATTTACAATTTTCTTTCTGTTCTACTTTATATATGGAAATGCTTGTTTTATTTGGTGTTTATGTCTAGAATAAAAAATATTTTTTAAAAAAAGAATGGATTTGCAGTGGGAGAGATTGTGGGCAGTCTAGTTAGGCCTGTAAGTAGATTAGTTAGGAGGCTATTTCAGTAGTTGGGGAAAAGAAAACGAGCTCTCAGGGTGGTATGTGTGGGAGGGGAGATAATGGAATGGATATAAGAGATATTGTGAAGGTAGAATATATAGGAATTGGCAGCTAGTTGAATGTATACAATGAGGAAGACTGAAGAATCAAAAGTGCCTGAGATTTCTAGACAGGGTGTTTAGGAGGATGGTGGGAAATTAGGAGGAGGGGCAGGGGAATTGGGGGAACAGTTCGATTGAAGGGAGCAATATAGCTTTGACAACAGAGGCATGAAACAGGAAAACCATAACAAGGGTGGGGAACCTGCAGCCTTGAGGGCACATGTGGCAGGTTCCTCACCCCTAGTAGGAGCAAAAGCCTGGTCTAGAATCTAAACCAAAGTAACTTTCCTCTTCTATCTAAACAGAAAGTCAGGCCTCTGGATTCCCAGTCTGTCCCAGTGTTCTGTTCCCCTGAATAATACTTCTTTTCCCCATATGAGGAACTGACTGATTCAAATGAGAAAATTATCCTAGCTAGAAGATGGGACCAGGAAGCTGGAACCCCAAGCGCTTCCTCAGTGCTCAGCCAAGGTTGTGTCTTTAGAAAGATTGCTTAACCTCTCTGATCTCTGGTGTCCATTATCACGCTGGTCCTTGGCTGTGTCCTGAAACCTCTCTCTTATACCAGACACAAGCATGCCTTCCAGAATCCTGAACATATTATGTATCAATTACTTATTAACATATCTGTCAGTGATAAATATTGATATACCACACAGTGGGGAGCAAGTTTCCTATCCAAGGTCCAGGTGAGGGTTATGAATTGGTCAAATTGAAGCAATGCCAGCATGATTGACAGGCAGTGCCAACAGCCTGATCGGCCAGCCTCACATCAGATGTGCTCATCGGGGCTCACCATGCCACATCTCTTTCATTACTTAATATGTTCATCCAACTTCCCTGTTTTTCCTCCTGAATTCGCTAATTCGATTGATGGCGCTACCATCATATCAGCCAAAACTTCAGTCATCTTTGACTCTTCCTTCTCCCTTATCCCCAACACCCATTCAAGCAATCAATCAATAAGCATTTATTAACAACCTGCTGTGTGCCAGGCTAAGAACTGGGGATACAAAAAAAAGGTAAACCACAGTCCTTGTTTTCAAAGAACTAAAAATCTTCTGGGAGAGACAGCATGCAAACAACTATATACAAGCAGGTATATGCAGGATAAATCAGAGATTCTCAATGGGGGAAGGCACAAGCATATAAGTACAGAATATTTCACAAACTTGAGTGCCATAATACAACAATTATTGGCAAACCTTGTCAATGCTCATGTCAGTTTCTCCCTTCCACAGAATCTCAAACTCAGAAGGGACTTCAGAGGTCGTCTAGGAGGAATCATGTCTACAAGACTCCTAAAAAGTGGTCATCCCTTCTTCATCTGAAAACCTCTAGGGAGGGGACACTCACTACCTGCCTCCTGAAGCAAGCCAGTGGGCTAGCTCTAATTTTTGGGCAGGTTTCTTGACATTAAGTCTCAATCTGCCTCTCTGCAATATCTACCCACTTTTGTTAGTTCTGCCTTCTGGGGTCATACCAACAAAACAAAAAAAACTATTTTTTACAAAATAGCCCTTCAGGTACTCAGAGTTATCCTGCCTCTCCTAAGTCTCCCTTCCTGAGGGTCCAACATGCCAAGCATGCCAAGTGTTTTTCTTTTTTTAAATAATATTTTATTTTTCCCTATTACATGTAAAGACAATTTTTAACGTTCATTTAAAAAAATTTTTGAGTTCCAAATTTTCTTGCTCCCTCCTTCAGCAGTCCCCTCCCTGAGATGGTAAGTAATTTGATGTAGGTTATACATGTGTAATCATGCAAAACATATTTTCATATTGGTTATATTGTAAAAGAAGACACAGACCAAAAGTAAAATAAAATACACACAAAAAATAAAGTGAATATCTGCATTCATCTGTTCTTTTTCTGGAGGTGGATACCATCTTTTATCATGAGTCCTTTGGAATTATCTTGGATCATTGTATTGCTGAGAAGAGCTAAGTCAGTCACAGTTGATCATTGTACAATGTGTACAATGTTCTCCTGGTTCTTCTCACTTCATTTTGCATCAGTTCACGTAAGTCTTAGAAGTTTTTCTAAAGTTAACTTGCTCATCATTCCTTATAGCATAATACTATTTCATCATACTCATGTACTACAACTTGTTCAGTCATTCCCCAATTGATGAGCATCCCTTCATTTTCCAATTCTTCTCCACTAGAAAAAGAGCTGCTATAAATGTTTTTGTACAAATAAGTCCTTTTCCCTTAAAAAAAAAATCTCTATGGGATACAGACCTAGTAGTAGTAAATACCTAGCTCTTTCAGGTGATCCTCACATGTCTTGATCTCGAGTCCCCTCACCATCCCAGTTATCCTTCTTTGAATAATTTCCAAATTGTCACTATATGGGAGGGAGAGGAAGTGTAGCCACGTGAATGACTTTTAAGTTAGCTGAGTCCTGTCCCTACCTCCCCCCGCTCCATGGGGGAAAATTCACAATCTCCTTCACATACTTTACTGAACTAATTGCTATTTCCTGATGTTATCTTGACCTCTCTCAACTGCATGCATTTGCACAATTTATCCTCTATGTCTAGAAATCACTTCCTTTTTGTTTCCACAGATCAAAATTCTTCCTGTCAAGTCCTACTTCAGACAGCAAAAGAGATGAAGGCATGAATTCTTCCCCAATCTCCCTAACTGAATGATCTCCCTCTGTCTAAATTCCCTACGACACTCTGCCCATATCCTCACCCAACCTTGACCTTGGCCTCATCACTTCTCCTCTGTATCATATTTATCTATGTACTTGTTGTATCTCCCCTATTAGCATATGATTATAAACTTTTTGTTTTTATGTGCCCAGTACATAGCAGCTCTCCTTGCCCATTGTCCCACAGCAATTACAAGACAAAGCCAAGATACAAGCTCAAGTCTTCTGACACTTTGCCAAGAACTCTCTCTACTACTGGCAAGACTAGCTGGCATATTGGCCGGTTCCTCCAATTCTGGTCCCAGTCTTCCAACTTTTCCAAGGCGGCCCCATTCTGTTCTGGGAACTAACAGGATGAAGCAAGTTTTCCTGAAGCCCTTCCCTGAAGGAGGCCACAGCCTTTTCTGAAGGAAGATTTGCTCCTTGAACTACCTGGTTATAGTCAAGTCTCCATGGTCTTCCAGTCTATATTGTGATATCCCTAGGAAATCTCAGAGTGATAGAATTGAAGACTTCAGAGCATAGAATATGAAAGAATAACACAAAATATCAGAGCTGGAGGAAGTTTTGGAACACAGAAAGTTAAAGTTGAAAGGATCCTTGAAATATAGAGTCTGTAGGATCCCTTTAAGGTGGAGGTTCTTAACTTGGGATGGTTTCAGGGGATCCATGAACTTGAATAGAACAAAAATACATCTTTATTCCAGTACCATTGGTTTGCTTTGTGTTTTATTTTATTCATTCAAAAAGAATTCTGAGAAGGGGTCCATAGGCTTATGATTTTATGCTTTTAGATTTTTTTTTTAAGGAGTGCTTATGAATCTTTAGTGTTTGAAGAATTTCTCTTTGAGTGGAAGAAAGAAATAACTGTCCAGTGACATACCTATTTTGTTCTTTGAGAACTTTCCCTAGAAGGGACCCTGTTAATATATTTTGGGGAGACTTTAGACAAGATGCACCTAAGTCTTATCATAGATATTTCCCCTAGAGTTCCACCTCAGATAATGAAGCAGTGAATGTGAGAAAAGCCTGGCTCTAATCTTTGGAGTCAGACCGCCCTAGCATGAGTCTAGCTCTGTGAGTTCAGAGCAGGAGCACCTTTTCTGGAAATGGGCTCTCTGGGCCCATTTGGATGAAGCCACATCTAGGTGAGGGAGATGAAACTCAGAAAGAAATGACATGCTCAAAGTCAAACAGCCTTGGCCTCAAATTCAGGACCACTGACTCCATGTCTACTGTCTTAATTGACGTAACTCATCAGGTTCCCCAACTATGACTGCTATGCATAGAGAAACCAGGAAGATCGTACCTTGCATCACCCTGAGAGAGGTGTAAATTCCTAGAATATGGCTGAAGAATCTGGGGGCAAAGAAACAGGGGCAGAATGGGGAACCTGGCCTTCTTCCCAGCTCCTCCTGGGTTAGGTCTTCACACTGAGCTTTTGTTTTAGGTTCTGAAGGGAATTCCTGGAACATCAGTTACATCCCTATTCCTGTTTGAGCACAGAGCCAGACCTTGCATTGGCAGAATAGGTTACTGGCTCTACAGTATGACCCAAGGGGTGGCCACTTCCTTCTCTGGCCCCTGGCCCTATTGCCTGAAAAATTGTAGTTCTGTGCCTCAAAAAAGCTGGACTAAATTGCTGTTCCCCAAACAAGGCCTCAAAGGGCCTTGCACAAAGTAGATGAGAAATCACTCAGTATTGTAGAAGAGGTAACTCAATACCACTGGGAGAGGACTAAGTCCTAGCTAGCCCTTAAGTTGCCAGTAGTTTGTCTGAGGCCTTAAGCATGTTACTTCCTCTCCCTGGGTCTCAGTTACCTCATCAGTAAAATACTGTTAATAACATGCCTCCATCCCCACCATTGTGAAGATCAGATGAGATTGTGTGTAGAGATGTAGTAGTAAATCACTATAGAAATGCCACCTATCAGTATTTGCCCTGTAAAAGTGTAAGATCCTAAGAAGTGGAGCTCAGAAAACCCGAATTCCCATCTGGACTCTGCCACTAGTTGAGTCGAAGAGCTTCCCTCTTTGGCTTATGTTTTACCCTTTTGAAAAATGATAATCTAGATAATCTTATCTATAATAGGTCCTTCCCCCTCTAACATTTTATGTTCTAAAGTTTTACATTTTACATTCTAGGGCTCTCTAACCCTGACATTCTGTGTTCTAAGGCCCTTCTAGCTTCAACATTGTGTTCTAAGGTCCTTTTCTGCCCACCATTCTATTCAGGGGATTCCTAGTTCTGATATTTTACATTCTAAGATCCCTTCTAGCCCTGAATTCTGTGTTCTACTGGCCCTTTCTTCTCTGACATTCTGTGTTCTAAAGGCCCTTCTAACCCTGACATTCTATAATTTAAGCAGGGACCTTTCCAACCCCATTGTGTGCTTGAAGGCTCCTTCTAGCTCTAACATTCTAGGATTCTATGTTTGCTAAGTAATTACATTAAAAGTAATTGCACTTAACATCTTAATTAGTGTCTAGGTTTTTTTGGTTGTTTTTTTTTTTTAAGTTGGATCATACCATTGGAAAAGTTTGCCTCCAAGTGACCTCTCCCTTTCCACACAACCCAGGCTGAGAGCCTGAGAGGCCTTGCACGTCTAGCTCTCATGTCTCCCAACTGGGTTTGCACAAGGTCCACAGCCAGGACATCAGGGCTCCAGGGCAGGTACTCAAAACCTTGAGGGCTTTGACCCCAACTCTTCTGGTAGCCAATGTGGTCTGTAACACGGGCTTTGAAACCTTCAGGAGGACTGAGAACTTTCAGGGTGGGAAGAATAGGGGTTGATGGAGAGGGGGGGAGAACAAGCATTTATATAATGCCTACTATGTGCTAGCAATTGTGCTAAGCAGTTTACAAATTAACGTAAGCACTTTGCATTTTCCTGCTGGAGGTGGACCATAAGGTAGACTCATGAAGACTGTGAGTAAAACACCCAGTTCTCCTACCTATGTGACAGCCCCTTCTCAGTCTCTGTTGCTGCTTCTTCAGGTCATGCCCCCAGTCACTGTGCTCTGTCCTCAGCCCTTTTTCTTTCTCCCTCTGTGCTACGTCACATCTCATCAGTTATCATGAATTTATTTATCGTCTCTATGCTGAAAAAACTAATCCAGCTCAAAATTTATCCAGCTCTAATTCTGCTGATCTCGTCTCATATCTCTAATTGTATTTAAGACATTTTAAACTGGATGTTCAATGGACACCTTAAGGTCAAAGTGGCAGTAACTGAACGAACTCATTATCTTTCCTCTAAACCCTTCTCCCTTCCAAACTTCCCTATTGCTGCTGTCGGGATTTCCTCCTAGTTATCCAGGTTAGCAACCCAGGTCTCAGCCTTGAACTCTCGCTATCTCTCATATCAGATGGATGCCAGGGTCTGTCACCTTCACTTTTGCAACATTTCTCAGACCTGCCCCCTCCTCTCCTCTGACACGGCTACCAATCTGGTTCCCGTCCTCATCACCTCACGCCTGAATTATTGCAGAAGCCTGCTGATTGGTCTGCCTGCTGTAGGTCTTTCTACCTGCTCCAGCCCATCCTCCATTCAGCTGCCAAGGTGATCTTCCAATAACTGGCTCTAATATGTCACCTCCTTCTACTCAGCAAACTTCAGTGACTCCCCTCATCTCTAGGACCAAATACAGAATCTGCTGTTTGGCGACCCAAACCCTTCCAAAACCGGTCCCTTCCTCCATTTACAGTCTTGTTACACCTTATGCCTCCCACACGCAGTCTTCAATTCAGTGACACCAGCCTCCTTGCTATTCCACAAAGAAGACACTCCATTTCCCCAGGCTGAGCATTTTCTCTGACTGCCCCTCATGCCTAGAATTACCTCCCTCCTCATCACGGCCTCTTGGCCTCCCTGGTTTCCTTCAAGCCCCAACTAAAATCCAACCTTCCAAGCCTTTCCCAGCCCCTCTTAATTCTAATGCCTTCCCTCTCTGTGTTTCATCTTTCTCCTCTATAGAGCTTGTTCCTGTCTATTTGTTTGCATTAGACTGTAAGCTCCTTGAGGACAGGGATTGTCTTTTTTTTTTTTACCCAGCACTTCACTTTATGCCTGGCATACAGTAGGTGCTTAATAAATGATTATTGACTAACCTTTTAAATTCCGTTTCAGCACAAATTTTAATTATTTTCTCTGAATTCTATTTTGTCATTCCACTGCCCCTACAACCTCAGGATGAAACGGGCAGTGAAAGTGTCTCTTTACTTGGCAAGTGGGCTCCTCTGTTGCTCTTCTGACTAAATGAACTTCACCACCATCCCTCAGCTCACCCTGGAAGGTCCCTCCTGCCCTGGACCCTTTTTCCCATTGGGGAACCTCCTGGAGCCCTCATTTTGAGGCATGGCTGAGGCCAGGCATCCTCCCTTCCTCTCCTGGCTTTGCTTCTGACTGCACTTTTCCACTGTGCCTCCTCTACCTTCCCCTCCCACCCCCAGACCCACTTTTTGGACTTCCTTTTATAAGTTTTCTCCACTTGTTAGAATGTAAGCTCCTTGAGGTCAGGGGCTGTTTTCCTTTTTGCTTGTATTTTGTATGCTCAGCACAGTGACTGCCACATAATGACTGCTACTTGACTTGACTTGACTCTTGATAGACAAAGGGGCACCATATTTTAGGAATGAAATCTCTTAGGAGTCTTTTATTACCTAGAGCAGAATTCTGTTTTCATGTAGAAATGGGCTTCTATATCTGCATAAAACATCATGTAGGTATAAACATTAAACATAAAAACAAAACTCTAGTGAAACTATTTAGATATTTCAATATATTTCAATATTTATAAAATTTAATTATTTTAAAAATGAATTGAAATACATATATTTTATTTTTATTTTATTTTTAAAATTTAATAAATGAAATGTGTTTGTTTTTCAAAATAAATGTTTTGTTAATGAATGTTTAATAAACAGACATATTTCAAATATTTTAGGTAAATATGTTTTAAATGAATATTTTAATAAATATTTTTTGTATATTTCAATAAATATTTTTTAAAAGATCCCCATGGTAGGAGGTAAGCCGTCCTTTTCACTCTTACAGGTTTTCCCCCATTCTGCGCTGTAGGTCAGTTCCCTTTACCCAGTTGTTAGACTTCACAGAGAGGGAGAATGGGTGGGGGACACTCCTAAAGGGAGATTCAAATGCAAAGATCAATGACAATTGTTAGGACAGAAATCAGTGTCAGCTTCAGGTTTTGGCTGCCCAAAACTTTGTTTGACTTGGCTGAAGCCTTGTTGGATAACCTAGAGTTACATTTACCCATATACCCATCTCAAGGTAATTCTGGGTCACATTTCAATGATCTGCCCAGATGCATCATATCCTATGGTTAGGAAATTTTGCAATTATAAAATTCAAGCTTTCACACTCCAGGTATCCTTGATATCACAGATGTGGCTAGTCCCTCTAATAGTGCATGTAGTCACTCCTCCAAACCTTCTCATCCTCTGAGACTCTCCCACAAATCCTTCATGGGATGTTTGTAGCCGTAGAGCTTAGAGCAGGTTCCCCACCCCTGGCTTAGAATTACATGGGAAGCTTTTCAGCACAATGGATAGGGCACTGGACTTATCAGCAGGGAGACCTGGGTTCTAATTTCATCTAGCTATATGACTTTGGTCAAGTCACTGACCCTCTCTATAAGTTTCCTCATCTGCGAAATAAGAGATTTGGACTCTGTGGCCCCTGAGGTTGCTTATAGCTCTAAATCTATAATCCTATGTCCTCCTCACATCTTCTTGGCAAGTATTCATTTAGCCTCTCCTTGCATACTTCAATTGATGAGGTGCTCACTCTCTCACAGGCAGCCCATTTCACTTTTGAAAACTTTTTATTATAAGGAAATTCTTCCTAATATCTTTATATCTCCTTTCCTGCAACTTCTCCCCCTCCCCCACCTCAGCTGGTTCCTATTCTCCCTTCTGAAAGCACCCAGAAAAAGTCTACCACCTATTCTCCATGATAACCTTTCAGATAAATTTTTTGAATTTAATATTTTATTTTAAAATTATGTGTAAAAACAATTTTAACATTCTTTTTTCAAATTCTGAGTTCCTCTTCTCTCCCCTTCATTGAGAAGGCAAGCAATTTGACATAGGTTATACATGTGGAGTCATGCAAAACCCATTTCCATGTAAGTCATGCTGTGAAAGAAAACCCAGACAAAAAATCCCTTCAGATATTTTCAGTCAAGATCATATTCCCCTTAAATCTTCTCTGCTCTAAAAGAAATGTCCATAGTTACTCTAAATATTCTAGTTGGTGAAAACAAAATAACTCTATATTTGCACAGTGATTTTTATAACTTTTATAGAATTTCTGCTTACATCAATTTCAATTATTTAAACAACTCCAGGATTATAGGCAGGGCTAGTATCATCAGCCTATTTTGCAGGTGATATAGAAAAGTGAAAGAATTTAACAGAGGCCTAGTTCTTGGTGGAGTGGAGGGGGGCAGCACTAGAACCTAGATCTCTTGAGTCCAAATCCAGAGTCAAAAGTCAGGTTGGATATCTGGTGGGCCTGAGATTTGAGAATGGAGTTCACAGCCCAGGAGTGAAAAGAGAGACCTGAGCAGAGCAGGAATCCAGCTTGTGTTCACACATTGACCTTTATATGACAGATGCCCTCGGAGGAAGATGGGGAAGAGGGTAAAGATACAAAAGTCTCCCCTGCTCAGAGCCCCTACAGAATCTCACGTCCAGTTCTGGGGGCCAAATCTTAGGAAAGTCATGGACAGTTAGTACATCGTCCGGGCTTCAGTGGACAATAATCATCCTCAGAATCACACACACTGATAGCGCCCACGTATCTGTTCACGTAGGAATCTTTGTGCAAACACAGTTACTGGCTGTGTGACCCTGGGCATGTCTCTTAACCCCTCTGAGTTTCCATTTCCTGATCTGTAAAATCAGGATAATAATAGCCTACCTCTCAGGGTTATGAAGAGGATCAAAGGAGACCAAGTGTGAAAAGCACTTTGAAAACCTTAAAGTTCAATTTAGATGTGAATGACTCTATTCCCTACCCCCCAGCCCCAACTCCCTTCCCTGCAACACCCCATTTATTAAATTATTCCTAAAGAACTAATTACTTCCATAAAGAAGATTTTCATGAAAGCAATTTATGACATTAGAAAAGATATACCTATGTATGGCCACTTCAGTAATCAGGGCCCCCTGCAATGAGAAACTTGAGGGGCAGTGGACATCTTCCATGGACTGCTAGCCCACTGGTGTCAAACTTGAATAGAAATGGGGACCACTAATCCATACATAAGTATCTCTATGGCCCATATATTGACTTAGTTTTAAAATAGAATATTAGTTGGGAAGCTAGCTGGCACAATGGATAGAATACCAGGCTTGAAGTCAGGAAGACTCATCTTCCTGAGTTCAAATCTGACCTCAGATACTAGCTGTGTAATCCTGAGTAAGTCACGTAACCCTGTTTTCCTCAGTTTCCTTATCTGTAAAATGAGCTGGAGAAGGAAATAGCAAACCACTTCAGTCTCTTTGCCAAGAAAACCCCAAATGGGGCCACAAAGAGTTGAACATAATTGAAAAATGGTTAAACAACAACAAAATTATCTCTGTTGTATTGCATTTGTAATTTTTGCTCAATATTTCCCAATTCCATTTTAACCTGGTTGGGTTACACCCAGAGTGTTATGGGCTGCACATGGGCTATGGACTGTGCATGTGATGCCTCTCTGCTCTAGACCATTTGTGACCCAGTGCCTTGCAAAAGAAGATCATTACTGCCTAGATTAGAAGGAGAATAACAACTAAAAATTTTAGAATCTCGAATAGTTTCTTCCATTTCTATAGCCTTTATGTTGATGGTCACGGACTGTCAGAACTGTGAAAGTTCTATGTACATAAAAAGTTAGTTATATAGGGCCTTAGGAGACGGAGAGAGAAAGAGACAGAAAGACAGACAGACACAGACACACACAAAGAGATACAGACATAGACACATACACAGAGACAGAGAGACAGAGGGACAGAGAGACACAGAGAGAGAGAGAGAGACAGAGACACAGACAGACACAGACACACACAAAGAGATACAGACATAGAGAGACATACACAGAGACAGAGAGACAGAGGGGCAGAGAGACACACACAGAGAGAGAGAGAGACAGAGAGACAGAGCGACAGAGAGAGACAGAGAGACAGAAAGATAGCTAGATAGAAAGGTAGAGATAGATATAGAGACAGAGAGGGAGAGAGATAGAGATAGATGGGTATGTAGATCTACAGATAGATAAACTGTTGGCAGATAAGCTTGAAAGACCATTAGGATGCAGTGTGTTAGGGTTGCTTAGGGACCAAGAGGGTCCAGCTCAAGCTGGAATGGACCATACCATCACAGGATTTGATTTGAATTTATTTGAAATAAACCTTAGAGATGATTTAGTCCAACATTCATTTTACAGGTGAGGAAACTGAGGACTGGGGAGCGGAGGTGACTCATGTAAAGCCCCAAAAGGAGTAAATGCCAGAGGCAGTCCCCTTGACTCCAACTCTGTTGCTCTACCTATTCCCTGAAGCCATCTCCCCCTAATCCCCAGTCTAGCTGCCTCAAAGTACTCAGTGCTTGTCTGCTTCCAGAATTATAGCTCATTGGAGCTAGAGGGGCCTTAAAAATCAGTTAGTTCAAGGGGTCTGAACTTGGTGTCTATGAACTTGGGTTTGGTTTTTTTTCCATTGTGTAACTATATTTCACTATGATAGCTTTATTTTGTAATCTCATGTATTTTATTTTATTCATTTAAGAACATGATTCTGACAGGGGATGGGTTGACTTCATCCAACTGTCAAAGAGGTCCACGACACAAAAAACGGTTTAGAAGCTCTGATTAATTCAATCCCCTAATTTTATAGATAAAAACACCAACAAGAGATGATTTGCCCAAGGAAATGGTAAGAGAGTGGGGGAAAGTGTTATCAGATTTCATCAGGGAAAAAGGTCTCCTCACCCCAGGCTAATGTGTTGTATGTTTTGTAAAACTGAAAATCTTCCACCATCGCTATATTGCAACATAGCCTCGGAACGCTGCGCTGGAAGCCCTGGCCTTCTGTCTACAAGCAGAAGGTTTCCAGGGAGAGAATAGCCATCTGCTTTATCAAGACCAGAATGGCTCAGTCACCTGACTCCACTGTGGGTTCTCGAGATTGGCTAGAGATAGCGATGTGTTTATCCACTGGCTGAGATGGAACCTTTCCATTCTCCAGTGCCCTTTGTCAGACTTTTCCCTCCTGCCCCCAGATCACCCTGAACCTTGGGGAACAGTCTATAAATAACCAGGCTATTTGCAAATCTGCAAGCATCTCCCTGAGCAGTCACCCTGGAAGAAGCAACGATGCAGGTCCTGAATAAATCCTACCCCCAAAACTGCCTGCTCACTGTTATGGACAGGTATGCAGCCACCGTGAGAAACATGGAGCAGGTGGTCATGATCCCCAGCCTCCTGAGGGACGTGGCCCCAGAAGAGCTAGGCTGTGACAGCCCTGCAGAGGAGGTAGGTGTGCACGACCTCTACAGCTATTATACCATGCTCAAGTCCATCCGTGCGGATGTGGACAACGGGCTGCTGCCCAAGGACAAGTGGAAGCACAAGATCGCTGACTCAGATGAGGAGGAAGATGAAGAGAAGAGAGGGGAGGAGCTGGACCTGGAAGCTCAGTTTCACCTTCATTTCTCCAGTCTCCATCACATCCTCACCCATCTGACCCTGAAGGCCAATGAACTGACAAAGAAGTACCAAGAAATAACGGGGCTGACAATGTAGACCCCAGGGTCCTGCTCTCTGTCAGGTGAGTCACTGAACCCAACCCAGGGGAGTCTGGATGGAGACCCTTGTCTAGAAGGAAGGAGGAGCTGTAGGAGGGGAGTGTGGATAATGGAATAACAAGTATCTGGCCCTGGATGGCTTCTTGAAAAGTACTTCCTTTACAATCCCTTTGTGAGGTAGGTAGGGCAAATCCAACCCTCATTTAAGAGACAAGCAAATCGAAACCCAGAAAGGTTTGTCCAGAGACAATGAAGTAATGTTGTAGGAACAGCCCTGACTTTGGAATTAGGAATAAGACCTCTGTGACCTTGGGCAGGCCATTTAGCATCTCCAGGACTCAGTTTCCTCATTTGTAAAATGAGGGGTTGATGGCCTCTGAGGTCCTTTCACCTCTCTCTTTGTCTCTGTGTGTCTTTCTCTGTCTCGTCTTCTTCCTCTCTCTCTCTTTCTCTCTCTCTCCCTGTCTCTGTCTCTCTCTCTTCTCTTTCTCTCTGTCTCTTGTCTCTGTCTCTGTCTGTCTGTCACTCTCTCTTTGTCTCTGTCTCTGTTTCTCTCTCTCTCTCTACTTTGGTGCCTTTATCTCTAAATATGTTTTACCCCCTATAACAACAGAAAGTTCTTTTTGCTGTTCACAGTATTTTCACTGTCATACACGTTTAGAGCATCTAGGCATCTTAACATTTTATGTGCTATCACTATAACTAATGTTATTATTTTGCAAGGTAACCCTGACTCATCCAAGGTCTTAGTTCTCATTTTGACTTTTCCTGACAGTTCCAAAGATACCTTTGCTTATCTTCATGACTCCAGCACTACCAGAGATGGGCTGTATGACAGGCAGCAAGCCTTTCTTAGTTAGGCCCAGGGCATCAGCTACCTCCCTGGCCCCTGGACCTTCAGGCATCTCTGCTTTTCTCCGAACCACTGCCACTGACCATTTTTGCTGTTTGTTCAGTTAGCTAGGGCCATCTAGCCCTCCTGACTGCTCCTTAATACTGTCCCTCACTCTAAGGTGGCCTACAAGAAAGATTTGAAGGCTAAATCCACCTATTAGATATTGCCCTCATTCCCACCTTGGGAAACATCAATGGTTTAGCACCAAATGGGGTTGTTGCTGACCTTCAACTCATATTATGTGGGGTTTTTCCTCTCTGTTCAAATATCACTGAATTAACAAGTCTTTGGGTAAAGAAACAAAGAATTAAATATCAGAGATACAAAGATAGGCACTTAAAACCAATATGCAACTGGAGTTTGAGACCACTGAGTTAGATGGCACAGGAGGGGTCATTGTCTCCAGAAGGCTCCCTGTAAGTAGATGTATGTGCACGCACACACATAACTGGGAGCTGACCCAGTAGTCCTCTTCTGCGAGCACATTCTCTCATGGTGCAATTTTCTGTCACTTCATACACAAGGGTTCATTCACAAAATTATGCTTCTTGTGGGCACAGAACTGTTCATTTCTTCCTGGGGTATTTATTCTGCAATTTGTGTAACTACCACCAGGAGGTTATGGTCTTGTAGTCTGAAGAGGTAGGCTTCCTGTATGGAGTTAAAACAGTATTAACATATTTATGCAATATTTTGAGGTAGCTAGGTGGCACAGTGGATGGAGCTCTGGGCCTGGAGTCAAGAAGTCTCATCCAGTCTCAGACACACTATCAGTGTGACCCTGGGCATGTCACTTAACCTCTTTGCCTCAGTTTCCTCATCTGTAAAATGGACTGGAGAAGAAAATGATGAACCATTCCAGTATCTCTGTCAAGAAAACCCCAAATGGGGTCACAAAGAGTCAGACATGACTAAAATGACTGAATAACATGATATTTTACAGTTTACAAAGTCCCTTACATCTGTTAGCTGTGTGGTGGGAAAACGCTAGAACAAAGGTACCTAGGTTTAAGTCCTAGTTCCATTCAGTCAGTGATTGATGTGGTCTGATCGAGATTCTATTCAGGCATGATGAGATGAATAGAGCCCCGGTCATAGAGACAGAAGGCCAGAGTTTGAATTCTGGCTTTGCCATTTACTAGCTGTATGACTGAAAATTCTAGAAATAGGAGAAGTTCTGGCAGAGAAAGCAATGGACAGTAAGGATTGGGCAGTGTATAGAAGGGGAGGAAATGAAGATAACAATGCTTCCACTACTTCCTACCGTGTGTCCTATGGTGAGTTATCATCTTCATCTGTAAATGAGAGTATTGTATCCCATGAGCTCTTTGGTCTGGTCTACAGATAAATCTACAGATACAGGGCCTAATCCCTCCCTCGTCCTGTAATATACTCTTGCTCATGCAGGCTGTTATGGCTTTTCTACTAACTGCTCATGTGTACCACCTTTGGGTGGGAGGTGGTTTCCTCACAACAGGACAGTAGGATAAATGTATTAGTACCATATTTGTAGATGAGGACACTGAAGCTGAGAGAGAGGAGGCAACCTGCCCATAATCCTACCTCCAGTAAATGGCAAAGCCAGAACTGGAACTCAGACCTTCTGACTCAATGGCCAGAGCTCTTTCCATTTCATCACGATCTGCCTGAATTCGATCCAGCCAAACTCTTGGCAATGATGCATGTGTGTGAGTTGAGGGTGGGCATTAATTGGTGTCTGATCTCATCACATGGGGGAAAGTATTGACGTGGTTTTCTTTTTCATGGAATCCCATAGAATGCTCCACCACTTGTTTGGCTGAAGACTCCAGCCCCGGGCATGAACAATGAAAGACACATGGGCATTGTAACATTTGTGCCCGGACATTTGCTGGGTGCTGCAGGGAAGACAACTCCGGCAAGTGTGTTCCTTCCAAGGCTACCCATCTAGGACATTCCTCATGGACTCACCTGCCAGGAACCAGATGATCCTTGCCAACACCTTTGAAAACCAACTCCGATCCTGCCTCCCCTGGGTCATTAGTGGGGATTGGGGGATGATTTGCAGGGAACAGGAAAAGACCCTCTTATCTTTATTTTCTCCCATCCTACTTATGTTCTCCAGCGTTTGCCTCTCATCTACTTCCTGATGGTGACTGCTTTGAGGTTAAAAGTGGCAGGATTCCCTTAAGGTAGAGTCAGGAGGACTCACCAGCTCCCCCTCCCAGAACCACTGATCTTCTGCATTAAAGGGTTTATGAACCACATCTTCTTACCTTTGTGTTGGAGACCCTCCAGCAGAGCAACATATCTGGGTTGATTTGGGGGAAGGTTATACTTTCCTTGGCTTGAATCTTCATTCAGAAATTTGGGGACACCCTACCTGCCAGACAAAGCATATTTCCCTCCTCCTCAGAAGGTGGACCACAGATACGGAATGCTGTATACAGTGAGCCATGGTTGATAAATATTTTGCTTAAGTGGGTTTTTTTGTTTATTTGTTTTAGGAGAGAGAATCGAGGGAAGGGAGGAAATGTTACAGGTCAGAGTTTGGTTAGGTGTGATTACTAGAAAGTGACAGTGATGTAAAAAACAAACAAACAAACCCAAAAGTTAAAAAATAAAACCTTTTTAAAAACAAAAAAGATGTGTTCTTTTTTTAAATTCCATTTTATTTTCAGTTCCAAATTCTCTCCCTTTCCCTTCCTCATTTCCCACCCTTTGAGAAGGCAAGAAAACAAAGTCCATTACGAATACGTATAGTCACGCGAAACAATTTTCTGCATTAGCCATGTCCAAAAAAAGAAAAAGAAAAGAAAAAATGGAAGGAAAATGTGTTTTTATCTGCGCTTAGCCCACCAGCTCTCTGTCTGGAAATGGAGAGCATGTTTCATCGTGTGTCCTCTGGAACTGTGACTGGTCATCATGCTGATCGGTTCCTAAGTCTTTCAGGGTTAATTACCTTTATAACAGGGTTGTTATGGTATAAATCATTACTCTGGTCCCACTTCACCTTACATCAATTCATAGAAGTCTTGCCAGATTTCTGAAACCATCCCATTCATTTTTTCTTATATCACAAGAGTATTCCATCATATTCACATCATAACTTATTCAGCCATTCTCCAGTTGATGGGCATCCCCTGGGTTTCCAATTATTTGCTATCACAAAAAGAGCTGCTAGAACTATTTTTATACAAATGGAACCTTGTCCTCATTCTTTGATCTCTTTGGGGGCATAGACCTAGTAGTGATAGTGGATGGGAGGATACACACAGTTTAATAACTTTTGGGGCATTGTTGATATGGTCTGTGGTTGAAAAAAAAATCTGTTTGCTAGACAGCTCAGGAGATAGGCACAATTTCCTACTTGAAAGCACACTGTCCATAATCTATCAAAAGAAAGTTTTATTAAAAGGAAAGAAGAAGCAATAAGTAAATTACAGTATCCCCATATCTGACAAGTTCCCATATTCAGTGTCCCCCAAAGTACATTAGTGTCTTGTTATGCTGTAAGAGATAATGAAGAGTATGGGTTCAGAGAAATGAGAAAAGATTTGTATGAATTGATGCAGAGTGAGGTGGGCAGAAGTAGGAGAACAATTTATAAAATAACAGCAATATTGTAATGACAACTTGGAGAGACTCAGGGATGCCAATCAACACAGTGATCTACCACAATTCCAGAGAATTCAAGATGAAACACAAAAACCACCCCCTCATAGAGAAACCCAGAGAACAGACTGAGGCATGTTTTGAGGGGACGTGTCCAATGCTTGTTTTTTGCTTGATTATACACATTTATAACAGGGGTTTTGTTTTCCTTATTTTCTTGATGGTGGAGGAGGGGATATATGGAAGAGGGAAAATGTAGATCTGAAAATAAAATTTATTAAAAAACAACAAGCCTTTGTTTCTCTCCTTGCTGAGGCAAGGTTACAATCAATGGGAAAACACTCATTAAGCACCTATTATGCACCATGCATTGTACTAGGAATTGGGAATAGAAAGACAAAAATGAAGCAGCCCTTGCCCTCAATCAGCTTACATTCTAATGGAAGCATTCAGTATATATACATATATATATGTGTGTGTGTGTGTATGTATATACACATAAGATAAATATAAAGAGAATAAATACGAAGTTGTTAAAGGAGGGAGGCAGTTTCAGAGGGAGGGCATTATCAGTTAGGGAGATTGGGAAAGGCTAATGTAGAAGCTAGTGCTTCAGTTGCATCTCAAGGGAAGAAGAAAGGCTCTTTATGAGGAAGAGGCAAGAAGGGAGTGCATGCCAGGCATGTGGAAGGGCCAGTGCAAAGGCAAGGAGATGGGAGATGGAGTACCCTGTGTGAGGAGAACAGAGCAGACCAGTTAGGTTGGATCCCAGATTGTGGGAGGGGGAATAATCTCCAGATAGGTTAGAAAGACTAGAGCCGAGTTGTAAAGGGCTTTAAAGTCTAAAAGGAGGAGTTATTTTGTATCTTAGAGCCTTCTGATCTGGTGTTTGTATTTGTCTGATCAGCCACAGTCAGAGACACCGTTCCTTGACCCCAGCACGGTGATGCCACTTTGGTCCTCTTCAAGAATGGATTGTTGTCCACCAACCAACCAGAGGCAGCAAGGAGTCAGTGGAGTTGGCTGAGTAGGGAAGCGACATGGTCAGATCTGAACATGAGGCAAACCATTCTGGCAGCAGTGTGTAGGATGGATGGAGTGGTGAGAGGCAAGGAGACCAATTAAGATGCTGTTGCAATGATCTAGATGAGAGAGGATGAGGGCCTGAATCAAGATGGTAGCTATGTGAGTAGAGGGAAGGGATCAGAAACAAGAGATTACTATGAAGGTAGAAATGGAAAGTTTTGGCAAACGACTGGCTATATGGAGTGTCTAGGGAGAGTAGGTACTCAGAGACTGTCCTTAGGTTATGAACCTCAAAGAATGAATGGCAATGCCTTTGACCCAAACAGGGAAGTTTAGAAGAAAGGAGGGTTTAGTGGGAAAGATGAGATTACTTTTGCGTGGTTCAGTTACAAGTCTCCTCTGCAGAGCTCATAGGTGTAGCCACAAGGTTTGCGGACAGAGATTCTTCCTTGGTTGTGGCCACCCTGTTCACATCCAGAGAGACTCCTGCATCAGAACTAAAACTCTGTCCCACCAGTTCCATGACAGTATCCAACACAGACTCTGGTGGCTTACGGGATGACTGAAATCTCTCCCTAATTCTGATGTCCTTTCTATTTTTCAACATTAAGGTTGGGTGACCCTTCCTACCAGTCTAGGGGCTAAGGTGCCTCAACTTTTCTCCAATTCACTATCCCCACTCACTCATTGTTGTATTGTTTCAATCATGTCTAACTCTTTGTGACCCCATTTGGAGCCTTCTTGGCAGAGATAGTGCAGTGGTTTGCCATTTTCTTCTCCAGCTCATTTTACAGATGAGGAAACCGAGGCACACAGGGTTAAGTGACTTGTCCAAAGTCATACAGGTAATAAGTGTCTGAGGCCAGATTTGAACTCACCAATATGAGTTTTTCTGACTCCAGGACCAGCACTCTATCCACTAAGTCACCTAGCTGCTCCCCTAGGCGCTAGGGAGATAGATCTCCGCCCAATGTGATTTAAATACCCCAGTCATTTAAGGGTATTTAAGTCATATTGGGTGGAGGTCTATCTCATCAGTAAGTGTTCCTGTCTTTGGGATTTTCCATTGAGAGTAAGAATCAGATAAAGCCTGATTACATTTATAATGGGGGCAGCTACATGGCACAGTGGAGAGAGTACTGGCTTGGAAGTTCAAATCTGGCCTCAGACACTTACTTACTAGCTGTGTGACCCTAGGCAAGTCACTTAACCTTGTTTGTCTCAGTTTGCCTCATCTGTAAAATAAGCTGGAGAAGGAAATGGCAAACCATTCCAGTATCTTTGCCAAGAAAACCCCCAAATGCAATCACACCACTGAACAACACATTTACATTAACTGAAACAGAATGTCTTAGAACTTTCATTGGGAAGAAAAAAGATATTGGATAGCCCTAAAAAAGGGGACTTCCAGGATTAAATGTCCAGCAGTGGGTCAGGTCTATGTCAGCATTTGCATAAATAATAAATGTTTATTAACTATAGACAATACAAGTGCTGAAGATGGCATATCACCCGGCAT
This sequence comes from Pseudochirops corinnae, assembly GCA_028646515.1. NCBI lineage: Eukaryota > Metazoa > Chordata > Mammalia > Diprotodontia > Pseudocheiridae > Pseudochirops > Pseudochirops corinnae. The sequence goes on from CM053588.1 coordinate 103,295,991, forward strand.
TGGTAGAATCAGAGCTGATGGCTTGTCCTTAATTTGTTGTGCTTCTAGAGAGGCTGATGTTATTATAGAGGACTATGGGTAGGCCAGACCTTGCTACCCCAAAGGATTGTGAGAAATTTTCATTCCCTTTTCTGCTATTAACTAGAACAACGGAAAATACTTATTCCAATTGCTGCAAATCAATTATTCACAAATAAGTAACCATTTTCTCAGAATATTCCCAAAACTCCCACTTAGCTGCTGAGCTTCACTGACTATTTCGTATACCTTCATCTTTCTTCCAACATTGTATACCTTCATTAATCTCCCAACTTTGTACCACCCTCATTTAATTCATCTGTGTTCTCAAAAGATTAAAAATTATTCAGCTATACTTAGCTCAGGTCACTTGGCTAAGACAACTGGTTAGTGTGTCCATGACCCGGGCCTCTCCTTTTGGCCACAAGTGATAAAAATGCCTTGGCAAAGCCAGAGAATGCAGAGTGGAAAATTAATTCTTCAACAATTTTGGAGCTGTCACTTTGACAGATATAACTGATCTCAAATTATGATGAGCCAGGCTTGGTGGAGAGGAGCAGTTTTCCCACATCAACATTCTAGGAGCCGTTTTGGTGAGGGCTAGACTTCTTCCTAGGCTGCCTCAATTGGACTACCAAAAAAATTCAAATCTGGCTTGACCGATATATTCTTCTGGAAAGGGCCCAACAAATCCCTGCTGGGATTTCCCTGCTTAACTTATGCCATTCACTGTAAGCTGGTTCTGGGTTTTGAGACTGGTGCTTCTAATCTGAAGCTAGTTTGTCATGGCAGTACTTGATATGTTTTTGGTAACTGTTTGAGATGCATAATAATAAATAGCTAGCATTTATAAAACACTTACTATGCACCAGAAACTGTGCCAAGTGGTTTACACATAGTAAGTGCTCGTCTGAGGCCAGATTTGAATTCAGGTCTTCCTGATTCCAGGTCCACAGCTCTATTCACCGTGCCACTTAGATCCCTCTGGCATAGGGCATGAAGGCTTTGAACCCTCCTGATGTGTGTGGGTCTGTCTCTGATGGTTGCATTTAAGTGAATTTGGCTTGAAGGGATTTTGGCCCTTTGTGTGGAGCTGACTTTAGCATTGAAGCTTTTAAGATCTTCTGAGTTAAGCTGTAGCTCTGGTCTCTTGGAAAGCTGCAGGCTTTCTTGACGATGCTGGCCTCTGTTAGTTTTGTCCGAGAACCCTGGAATTTCCTGGACCTGGCTCCAGGTCTCTCAGATGTATAGTCAGCTATGTATGATTAACCCCTGCTGCTAAGCAGTTTCAAAGGAAAACAAGAATTCTTCCACTTTGAGTGGAGGGCTTCTTTTCCCCTAATCTAGCTGCTCCAGGGGTAAGATAATGTCAGTTGCCAAGAGGAGACAACATTCTCTTGTTTCTGAGATTTGTTATTTATGATAATATGTATTTAAGAATCAAATTTAAAAAAATCAACTTTTGAATATGAACTTGTGAATTATAATGGGAAAAAAATTGAGTTTGTACTGAATTTCAGTGAAGTTTCTCAGAACTTAGATTGTTAAAATGGAAATTAAGAAATTCATCTATTTTTAATGGGACCTATTTTTTTATTCTTTTTTTTTTCTCATGGAGACTGTGCGGTTAAAGAGTCCTTCAAACCCTGTACTGACCTTGGTTATCTCTTAAGTAACTGATATGCATGTTTGCAGACTAAGCCCCAGAACTGAAAATTCATTTTACCTGTCATTTCTCAAGGCAAACTCTTTTAAGTTCATTTATTATTAGAAGCTGTTTAGTCTCGTCCTCTTCCTTCTAGTAGCTTGGGTCTTTTAATTTTTCTTCTCCAAAATCAGAAAGGAAACTTTCGGGGGAAAGAGCCAATTTAAGAAAATGATTTGGTGGCACTCAATTGTTTAGCACATTGAAGCAAAGTATGTACAGAACTAATTGTAACCATAGTGGCAAAGCACCCAAGGGACAGTGAATGGGTAGAAAAAAAACTGTTTGGGAATACGGAAGTTTCCATTTTGGATAACCTAGTAATAAAGTTATGTGATGGATTCAAGAAACTTGGCAAAAAGCCACAAGAAGTCAGTGCAGCATGAAAACTAGGGTGTTTAAAAATTAAAACAATTAACCTTTAAAATGGGTCCATCACACTTTTGTGATTTATATTATATAAAATAGTATATATTTAAATATATACAAAATTGAAGGATAAGCAGAAACAGTAGGAAAAGAAGAAACCAAACATAATGATACCTTGAAACACCTGACATGATTTGGAAGTAGAAAATTTTAAGATTAAGAAATTAAATTTACTTAATAGGAAAGTAAATTATAATAAACAAAAAGAAATCCAGTTACTTATAACATACTTGGCCTGAATTACAAGATATTTGCAAATTATTAATTATTCATAAAACTGAACAAAAAGATCAAAGCTGGAGCAAAATAAGAGACAGAAAAGTTTCTACCTGTTGCCAACTGAGCAGGAGGCTTTCTGAAGAGACAATTTCTCTCAGTTTAGAATGGAACACAGGTAAGGGGGACAGTTTTGTTGATATCATGTTAAATTTAATATGTACTTAAAAGACTACATAATAGATATTCATGATGTTATATACAATCCTTTTTCTATTGGTTGTATTTTAAATAGTTCACATTTGTTAAGTTTATAATTTAAAGACATTTAAAAGAGGAACAATTGCTTTCCAGGGTTTTTGGGGGAGGATCCTAAGGATTTTCCATCCTAATTTCACAAAAACTTGTATCTTTATTTGGACTTGGAAAAGGAAGCTGGAATTATGGAGCAATCTCAGACTTCAGCAGATTTATGCTGGGTCTGATAGATTAGTGGGGGACAATTATCAACCATGGTATAGTTGATCTGGGCTGTGGATGGTAACTGATGGACAATAGCATTATATTCTTGCAGTGGTGACATTATTGCTAGTTTATGTTGATTTTTAAAATTTTTCTTACAATAGCATTTTTTCCCAATTACACATAAAGACAATTTTCAACATTCATTTTTTAAAAAAGATTTTGAGTTCCAAATTTTTCTCCCTCCCCTTTTCCCCCTCCAATATAGGTTATACATGTCATGCTGGTTTTTTTTTTTAATGCAACAATTATAGGATGTCAACATTCAGAAACAAGTGCATTTTTTCAATAATATAGAAAATTTGGAAATATATTCAGTTGAACTAGGTTTTGATGGAATTAAGTTGTTTCATATTTTATATTTTTAATTGATTTTTTATTTTATTTTAGTTTACATCATTCATTTCCACGAAATTTTGAGTTACAAATTTTCTCCCCGTATTTCCCCTACCCACTGCCCCAAAACAGCCATCCTAGTGTATCCCCCCTCCTCCAATCTATTCTCTCCTATGTCTTCCCCCCTCACCCCGCTGACCTTCCGGTAGGGCAGGATGGGTCTCCCAACCACAGTGCCTGTGTATCTCAAGTTCCAGTTGGATGTAGTTAATAATAATAATAATAATAATAATAGTATATATATATTTTTTTAACATTTGATTACAGAACTTTAGATTCTAGATTCTTTCTCTTCCTCCCTCGTCACCCACCCCCACTGGAAGGACAAGCAATCAAATACAGGCTGAACATGTGTAATTACACAGAACCTCTCCACAGTGAGCATATT